>OY856187.1:223068717-223304717 GCA_963693315.1 Diogma glabrata | reverse complement strand
ACCGTCCGAATGCCATCAACCTAACCTCTGACCCAACTGATTCAGTCTTGAGTTTCGGCACTGTGAGCCTATTAAAAACCATGTTCCCGGTCCCAAGTTACAATAATCATTCTAATCCAATTCCAATTTCTCAAGTGTCCTTTCCTTAATTCCGAATTCCCAATTGTCTTTTCCTTATCTAAACCCGTTTGTTTTTTTTTTTTTTTTTAAAAATTTTTTAAATTCTTAAGTAACTTGAACTCCAATTCACATTCATTTTCATTTCTCATTTTCCAAAAATTTTGTTTCATATACGGATTTGTGAACCATCCATTATCGACGTAATAAATGCCCCCAACATGAAGTTGGTCACGATTCGGGTTGACATCTGGTGGACTACATAAATAATATATACAATAATTTTGTGCATAAATTTTACATTGTACAATGGTATTGTCATTATATATACTCGTTTGTTTCGGCGGTAAAAATTTCTATTGTTTTGTGTGTCGATGTGGGTGATCAAATACATGATTTTGTTACCAAACAGGTTTATATATATAATAATGTTATAAATCTATAAATCTTCATCGTCACCTACATAGTCAAGTGTTTTCAATCATACCAGCAATTTTGGTTGGTTCAATGTATTATCAGTGCCATTAATTTTATTGCATCAATTAGTTTTATATTTTTATTTTTCAAACCAAGTAGTGAACCATTGTCTTCCTTTTTTAAACATTATATGTGTTTTTTGAGGTTTTAAAGTTTTCATCAGATTGAATCAAGGGTAACATCAATTTAACTAATTAATCAAATACATATGGCTAAAAATTTTCTTATTTAATTTTAGTCCAAATGACACAAACCTCCATCGTTTTGTTCGTACAGATAGTGTTGTTCGTACAATCAATGATTTCCACATTTTTTACCAGTAATGTTGGTTATGCTTATGTATATTGTCAATGTCCAATAATAACAATTTTATTAGTTTTGTAAAAAACTTTTAAAGACAACTAAAAACTATTTCAAATCCTGTCAATTATTGTATATGCTGTGTTGTAAAAGTTTTTTAAAGTTTGTAAAAGTTTTTTAAAAGTTTTTAAAGATTTTTAAAAGTTTTTAAAATAGTTCTGTTCTAAGCTATTGACTTAAGGGTAACATAGGTGAACTAATTAATTATATACATGTAAAACATTTATATTTTATATTTTATATTTTTTTATATTTTAGTCTTGATAAAGGCAACAAAAAACTGCCGAAACGTCGACCAATACAATCAAATAAATTGGATTTTTTTAAAATTATACAACATTTTAATGAATCCTAAGCTATCTAAACCTAACATCAACATATTCTGCTTTGGTTTTGTGCACTCTTTGGTAATGATTTAAAATCAATTCAACATCGGAAGGCGCCTTCGAAAAATAAATTCTAAACCACATCACAAAAATAAAGGGCGAATACATATATTAATAATCAACAACTATTGTGTTACGTACACTCCATCTCATTCTACATTTTCTGGAAACCTTTTTTGGATATTACAACTCATCTATTCTTACTCACACCATCTGGACAGAATCGATACAATCAAAACCGATCGATATAATCATTCAGTTTTGTACAATATTACTTTGGAAGTCATGCATCACAATCTGTATCTACAGGATACAAACATTATCAATGGAAGAGACTCTAGAAGAGCCCAAAATTCTAACATTAGCAATAATTCCAACATTTTTAATAATTCTAACATTAGTAATAGTAATAATTCCAACTCTAACATTGGCATTGCTTATAACGATGTGGAAATCATTGACGCTCACATAGGCTTCGACACACCAATGGTTGTTCCGTGGAACACTAGACATCATCTACCCGCAAACACACGCATCACTTTTCTGCGTTTCATCCTGATCAACTTCGGTGAGTACCCACACAATACTATGAAACTTTTTATCCATGCTATTGAGAAATTGGCAAACCAAACAAGCCGTCGTATTTTCTTACTTAAGTGCAAACATAACCATATTATCCCCTCTTTTCTTGGGAATAAAACACGAAGTTTGAAATCAACTCTCTTTCCTATCCCAAACAAAACCACTGAAAAATTTTTTGTGCGATTAAATAGACAATTATTGTCCCTTGTCATATCACAGACAGTGGTTCAATTGGAACAGTTACAGAATGATCTCAGTTTCTTTAGAAAAGAGCTCAATAAACATTTACCTCAATCCATTCTTGTTCACTTCTATTATAGTCAACACACTAAATTAGACAACTTGATTCAAAAATTAAACAAAGTATTGTTAAGTAAATTCAACACCTTAGCATCAACATTTCCTTTACCAGATCTCCATTACGATGCCTCACACATTATCAACACCACGGCTGTGGCCATTCCACAACCTGTCGAAACTATCCTCAGTTACGGACCCAAGTTCATTCCTCCTACCAAATCATCCTTTGACAACAAAGTGCAATTTCTTTCAACAATCAATGATTTTATTTCTCGACATGTACCTCCAAATCACAAAGATAATGTACAAAATATGCTTACGGAGAGAGCCCAACAACTGTTCACGAAAGAGACCAACCACAAGCTGTCCTATACTGATAACCTTATTGAAAAATTCTACAAGCAAACCGTTTCTTTCACAAAGCTCCACAAAGAATTAACCATCCTTCCGTCGGACAAAGGTAACCTCACGGTCATTTTATATACTTCTGACTATAAAAGTAAAATGTTGTCTCTGGTTTCCGATTGTTCTACTTATGTGAAACTTAACTCGGATCCAACTGCAACCCTAATAAGGAAAAATAACGGTTTTGTCAAAAAGTTACAATTGATCGACGATTTCAGTGACAGCATTAAGTTTAAAATGTATGCAGATACATCATATCCACCTCGCATATATGGGCTTCCCAAAGTCCATAAGGTCAATGTTCCCCTACGCCCAATTGTTTCGAACATTGGTGCCCCCTCGTACAATTTATCTAAATACATCAATCATATTTTGCTCAAGATCACTAACAACTCTCCTTTTAACACTCTCAATTCGTTCGAGTTCAAAAAATTTTTGTCAACGATCAGAGTTCCACAAAATCATTCATTGGTATCATTTGATGTCGTATCCCTCTTCACCAATGTTCCTATTGCCTCTGCACTAGCGTCGACTCAGTCACGGTGGCCCATGATTGAAGAAGTTACAAAAATACCATACACTCTCTTCTTTGAAATAATTTCTTTCTGCATCAAGGACGCATCATATTTTAAATACGAAGACAACATCTACAAACAAATACAGGGGTTAGCGATGGGTAATCCCTTATCACCAACTTTGTCGGACTTTGTCTTAGAGGATCTTTTGATTGAAGGTTTAAATAGTTTACCGTACCAGCCTGTTTTCCTTAAAAAGTATGTTGATGACATAATTTGTTGCATTCCCACGAACCTGATTAACGATACCCTTTCTCACTTAAACTCTCTGTCCCAGTATATCAAATTCACGCTTGAGGTTGAAGTGGAACACTGTATAAATTTTCTGGATATGAAAATCGAGAGATTACCTTCAGGCCTTCTTCGCACCGATTGGTACTACAAATCAATGGCATCCAACCGGATTTTGAATTTTTATTCGCAGCATTCAATTGACACCAAAGTAAACATAGCTTACTCTTGTTTTCATAGAGCTCTGTCTATCAGTGATACTGTGTTCCATAAGAAGAATATTGACCTTGTAACGAAATTCCTTGTTAACAATAACTATCCATTAAATTTAATTAACAAACTGGTAACCCGGTTTTACCATAAAAACCATAACAATCATCCTCCTGGAGATACTATAGCATCTCCTACTACCGACAAACAGTATTTTTCATTCCCACACATCCATTTTGTTCATGAATTTTTCAAAACATTTTTCAGCCTCAAGTTTCCAGATTTCCAATATGTCAACAACTACTCGGGCTCCCTAGGCAACACCATTTTTACGAAAACCAAAGATCGATTGGCCCTCTTAGACAAAAGTGGTTTAGTTTACAAGATCGACTGTTTGCATCCGGGTTGTTCAGCAGTATACGTTGGACAAACGGGAAAAAAACTTGCCACCCGCATGTATCAACATGAGCTATCAGTCAGAAACCAACAAAAAGATAAAACCAAAGGGATTCCTTCTACCACCAGAACTGCAGTGCTTAAGCATATATCTGAGAACCCTGGTCATAATTTCAATTTTAATGAACCTACCATTCTTTCCAACCAATCCAATTACCATAAAAGATTATTTAATGAAAACTGCTACATTTTGTCTAACCGTCCGAATGCCATCAACCTAACCTCTGACCCAACTGATTCAGTCTTGAGTTTCGGCACTGTGAGCCTATTAAAAACCATGTTCCCGGTCCCAAGTTACAATAATCATTCTAATCCAATTCCAATTTCTCAAGTGTCCTTTCCTTAATTCCGAATTCCCAATTGTCTTTTCCTTATCTAAACCCGTTTGTTTTTTTTTTTTTTTTTTAAAAATTTTTTAAATTCTTAAGTAACTTGAACTCCAATTCACATTCATTTTCATTTCTCATTTTCCAAAAATTTTGTTTCATATACGGATTTGTGAACCATCCATTATCGACGTAATAAATGCCCCCAACATGAAGTTGGTCACGATTCGGGTTGACATCTGGTGGACTACATAAATAATATATACAATAATTTTGTGCATAAATTTTACATTGTACAATGGTATTGTCATTATATATACTCGTTTGTTTCGGCGGTAAAAATTTCTATTGTTTTGTGTGTCGATGTGGGTGATCAAATACATGATTTTGTTACCAAACAGGTTTATATATATAATAATGTTATAAATCTATAAATCTTCATCGTCACCTACATAGTCAGTGTTTTCAATCATACCAGCAATTTTGGTTGGTTCAATGTATTATCAGTGCCATTAATTTTATTGCATCAATTAGTTTTATATTTTTATTTTTCAAACCAAGTAGTGAACCATTGTCTTCCTTTTTTAAACATTATATGTGTTTTTTGAGGTTTTAAAGTTTTCATCAGATTGAATCAAGGGTAACATCAATTTAACTAATTAATCAAATACATATGGCTAAAAATTTTCTTATTTAATTTTAGTCCAAATGACACAAACCTCCATCGTTTTGTTCGTACAGATAGTGTTGTTCGTACAATCAATGATTTCCACATTTTTTACCAGTAATGTTGGTTATGCTTATGTATATTGTCAATGTCCAATAATAACAATTTTATTAGTTTTGTAAAAAACTTTTAAAGACAACTAAAAACTATTTCAAATCCTGTCAATTATTGTATATGCTGTGTTGTAAAAGTTTTTTAAAGTTTGTAAAAGTTTTTTAAAAGTTTTTAAAGATTTTTAAAAGTTTTTAAAATAGTTCTGTTCTAAGCTATTGACTTAAGGGTAACATAGGTGAACTAATTAATTATATACATGTAAAACATTTATATTTTATATTTTATATTTTTTTATATTTTAGTCTTGATAAAGGCAACAAAAAACTGCCGAAACGTCGACCAATACAATCAAATAAATTGGATTTTTTTAAAATTATACAACATTTTAATGAATCCTAAGCTATCTAAACCTAACATCAACATATTCTGCTTTGGTTTTGTGCACTCTTTGGTAATGATTTAAAATCAATTCAACATCGGAAGGCGCCTTCGAAAAATAAATTCTAAACCACATCACAAAAATAAAGGGCGAATACATATATTAATAATCAACAACTATTGTGTTACGTACACTCCATCTCATTCTACATTTTCTGGAAACCTTTTTTGGATATTACAACTCATCTATTCTTACTCACACCATCTGGACAGAATCGATACAATCAAAACCGATCGATATAATCATTCAGTTTTGTACAATATTACTTTGGAAGTCATGCATCACAATCTGTATCTACAGGATACAAACATTATCAATGGAAGAGACTCTAGAAGAGCCCAAAATTCTAACATTAGCAATAATTCCAACATTTTTAATAATTCTAACATTAGTAATAGTAATAATTCCAACTCTAACATTGGCATTGCTTATAACGATGTGGAAATCATTGACGCTCACATAGGCTTCGACACACCAATGGTTGTTCCGTGGAACACTAGACATCATCTACCCGCAAACACACGCATCACTTTTCTGCGTTTCATCCTGATCAACTTCGGTGAGTACCCACACAATACTATGAAACTTTTTATCCATGCTATTGAGAAATTGGCAAACCAAACAAGCCGTCGTATTTTCTTACTTAAGTGCAAACATAACCATATTATCCCCTCTTTTCTTGGGAATAAAACACGAAGTTTGAAATCAACTCTCTTTCCTATCCCAAACAAAACCACTGAAAAATTTTTTGTGCGATTAAATAGACAATTATTGTCCCTTGTCATATCACAGACAGTGGTTCAATTGGAACAGTTACAGAATGATCTCAGTTTCTTTAGAAAAGAGCTCAATAAACATTTACCTCAATCCATTCTTGTTCACTTCTATTATAGTCAACACACTAAATTAGACAACTTGATTCAAAAATTAAACAAAGTATTGTTAAGTAAATTCAACACCTTAGCATCAACATTTCCTTTACCAGATCTCCATTACGATGCCTCACACATTATCAACACCACGGCTGTGGCCATTCCACAACCTGTCGAAACTATCCTCAGTTACGGACCCAAGTTCATTCCTCCTACCAAATCATCCTTTGACAACAAAGTGCAATTTCTTTCAACAATCAATGATTTTATTTCTCGACATGTACCTCCAAATCACAAAGATAATGTACAAAATATGCTTACGGAGAGAGCCCAACAACTGTTCACGAAAGAGACCAACCACAAGCTGTCCTATACTGATAACCTTATTGAAAAATTCTACAAGCAAACCGTTTCTTTCACAAAGCTCCACAAAGAATTAACCATCCTTCCGTCGGACAAAGGTAACCTCACGGTCATTTTATATACTTCTGACTATAAAAGTAAAATGTTGTCTCTGGTTTCCGATTGTTCTACTTATGTGAAACTTAACTCGGATCCAACTGCAACCCTAATAAGGAAAAATAACGGTTTTGTCAAAAAGTTACAATTGATCGACGATTTCAGTGACAGCATTAAGTTTAAAATGTATGCAGATACATCATATCCACCTCGCATATATGGGCTTCCCAAAGTCCATAAGGTCAATGTTCCCCTACGCCCAATTGTTTCGAACATTGGTGCCCCCTCGTACAATTTATCTAAATACATCAATCATATTTTGCTCAAGATCACTAACAACTCTCCTTTTAACACTCTCAATTCGTTCGAGTTCAAAAAATTTTTGTCAACGATCAGAGTTCCACAAAATCATTCATTGGTATCATTTGATGTCGTATCCCTCTTCACCAATGTTCCTATTGCCTCTGCACTAGCGTCGACTCAGTCACGGTGGCCCATGATTGAAGAAGTTACAAAAATACCATACACTCTCTTCTTTGAAATAATTTCTTTCTGCATCAAGGACGCATCATATTTTAAATACGAAGACAACATCTACAAACAAATACAGGGGTTAGCGATGGGTAATCCCTTATCACCAACTTTGTCGGACTTTGTCTTAGAGGATCTTTTGATTGAAGGTTTAAATAGTTTACCGTACCAGCCTGTTTTCCTTAAAAAGTATGTTGATGACATAATTTGTTGCATTCCCACGAACCTGATTAACGATACCCTTTCTCACTTAAACTCTCTGTCCCAGTATATCAAATTCACGCTTGAGGTTGAAGTGGAACACTGTATAAATTTTCTGGATATGAAAATCGAGAGATTACCTTCAGGCCTTCTTCGCACCGATTGGTACTACAAATCAATGGCATCCAACCGGATTTTGAATTTTTATTCGCAGCATTCAATTGACACCAAAGTAAACATAGCTTACTCTTGTTTTCATAGAGCTCTGTCTATCAGTGATACTGTGTTCCATAAGAAGAATATTGACCTTGTAACGAAATTCCTTGTTAACAATAACTATCCATTAAATTTAATTAACAAACTGGTAACCCGGTTTTACCATAAAAACCATAACAATCATCCTCCTGGAGATACTATAGCATCTCCTACTACCGACAAACAGTATTTTTCATTCCCACACATCCATTTTGTTCATGAATTTTTCAAAACATTTTTCAGCCTCAAGTTTCCAGATTTCCAATATGTCAACAACTACTCGGGCTCCCTAGGCAACACCATTTTTACGAAAACCAAAGATCGATTGGCCCTCTTAGACAAAAGTGGTTTAGTTTACAAGATCGACTGTTTGCATCCGGGTTGTTCAGCAGTATACGTTGGACAAACGGGAAAAAAACTTGCCACCCGCATGTATCAACATGAGCTATCAGTCAGAAACCAACAAAAAGATAAAACCAAAGGGATTCCTTCTACCACCAGAACTGCAGTGCTTAAGCATATATCTGAGAACCCTGGTCATAATTTCAATTTTAATGAACCTACCATTCTTTCCAACCAATCCAATTACCATAAAAGATTATTTAATGAAAACTGCTACATTTTGTCTAACCGTCCGAATGCCATCAACCTAACCTCTGACCCAACTGATTCAGTCTTGAGTTTCGGCACTGTGAGCCTATTAAAAACCATGTTCCCGGTCCCAAGTTACAATAATCATTCTAATCCAATTCCAATTTCTCAAGTGTCCTTTCCTTAATTCCGAATTCCCAATTGTCTTTTCCTTATCTAAACCCGTTTGTTTTTTTTTTTTTTTTAAAAATTTTTTAAATTCTTAAGTAACTTGAACTCCAATTCACATTCATTTTCATTTCTCATTTTCCAAAAATTTTGTTTCATATACGGATTTGTGAACCATCCATTATCGACGTAATAAATGCCCCCAACATGAAGTTGGTCACGATTCGGGTTGACATCTGGTGGACTACATAAATAATATATACAATAATTTTGTGCATAAATTTTACATTGTACAATGGTATTGTCATTATATATACTCGTTTGTTTCGGCGGTAAAAATTTCTATTGTTTTGTGTGTCGATGTGGGTGATCAAATACATGATTTTGTTACCAAACAGGTTTATATATATAATAATGTTATAAATCTATAAATCTTCATCGTCACCTACATAGTCAGTGTTTTCAATCATACCAGCAATTTTGGTTGGTTCAATGTATTATCAGTGCCATTAATTTTATTGCATCAATTAGTTTTATATTTTTATTTTTCAAACCAAGTAGTGAACCATTGTCTTCCTTTTTTAAACATTATATGTGTTTTTTGAGGTTTTAAAGTTTTCATCAGATTGAATCAAGGGTACATCAATTTAACTAATTAATCAAATACATATGGCTAAAAATTTTCTTATTTAATTTTAGTCCAAATGACACAAACCTCCATCGTTTTGTTCGTACAGATAGTGTTGTTCGTACAATCAATGATTTCCACATTTTTTACCAGTAATGTTGGTTATGCTTATGTATATTGTCAATGTCCAATAATAACAATTTTATTAGTTTTGTAAAAAACTTTTAAAGACAACTAAAAACTATTTCAAATCCTGTCAATTATTGTATATGCTGTGTTGTAAAAGTTTTTTAAAGTTTGTAAAAGTTTTTTAAAAGTTTTTAAAGATTTTTAAAAGTTTTTAAAATAGTTCTGTTCTAAGCTATTGACTTAAGGGTAACATAGGTGAACTAATTAATTATATACATGTAAAACATTTATATTTTATATTTTATATTTTTTTATATTTTAGTCTTGATAAAGGCAACAAAAAACTGCCGAAACGTCGACCAATACAATCAAATAAATTGGATTTTTTTTTAAAATTATACAACATTTTAATGAATCCTAAGCTATCTAAACCTAACATCAACATATTCTGCTTTGGTTTTGTGCACTCTTTGGTAATGATTTAAAATCAATTCAACATCGGAAGGCGCCTTCGAAAAATAAATTCTAAACCACATCACATATATATATATATATATATATATATATATATATATATATATATATATATATATATATATATATATATATATATATATATATATATATAATATATATATATATATATATATATATATAGTGGGCAGTGGGCAATGCCTAAGGGCACCACGATTTGAGGGGCACCACGATTTAGGGTAGATCACGATCTGATCTGGTTAAGAAAAGTTAAAAAAAACACATACTTCTGTATAAAAGCATTTATTTCGATCTATCGACCTTTTAAAAATGGTTTTCTGTTATATACTGTATAATAAAAAATCAATTATTTGCTGATTTCTCTATGTTGACGTAAGACGTCTAATTTTGGCTGCAATAAAAGTGTCAATAACTTCATCGAAACTAATCGCGTCTTATACGCGTCGTTCATTGCAAATTAGAGATAATGCATTCAATTTGTCATCGGTCATGCTATTTCTTAAATAGTTTTTAATATACTTTAATTTTGAAAACGTTCGTTCGTCAGTTACATTGGTTACAAAGAAACAAAAATAAATTCGGAGAAGGATTTCATTGTTAGGAAACGTTGCGGTTAACCCGTCTTTTATGATGGTTGTGTAGAAGGACGCATGCGTTTGACCAGATATATTAATCATGTCTTCGTCTAAAAATAGGTAGTGCTTTACTAATTCGCATTCATTGATTCGATCGGACTCAGAAACATCCGCTTGATAAATATCACATATTTTTTACAGGCAGCCGTTATTTGATCAATATTTAAGCTATTTAGCATTACTAAAAAATGAAAATTTTCATAAAAATCACTGTATATTTGTTTCCTTATTTTCAACTCTGTCAATAAATTTGTTATAATTGGTAAAAAAAATGCTGTCACGAAATGCCTCCTTGTTTGTAATCGTGAAAGTATTACCTGAACGGGTTCGCGCAATATCCTGTAAAATTTCTCTCAAAGAGTTGTCAGGGAGAACATATTCATTAAAATATTTCTCACAATCATTGAAAAATCCATCGAATTCTGTTTCTAAAAAAAGAACTAAGGAAGTGAAGTGTTTTACGGTAGAAGATAAATCTAAACCCGTCGCTTGCAATTTGGCATTCACTAGGTTGAATTTATACAGTATCTTGAACCATGATTAATATTATTCTTAAGATAATAATACCTTTGTCTTTATTGCCGTGATTTGCAATATGTGTCGCCAGAAAGGGATCATACTCGCTAATAAGTTGCAGTATGCCCAAATAATTGCCGTTGGTGCTTGAGCCGATTGTCTGATCACTACCACAGACCTCTCGATGCCAAAAATTTTAAGACCGAAACAATTCTGCGCAGGACTTCTCGCCAATAATTCATTTCAATGTGCTCTTGTTTTAGAAATTTCGCATCTAGTGCATTTGTTTGTGTCGCTATGGTACGATACGCTAAATGGTTATTGGCATGATTTTTGCTAGTTTCATGCAGGCCAAACCGATAACTACATTTCTTCCAGTAATTAAAACCAGAAGCCCTGAACAATTCAATATTTTGATCAGCTGTTCCAAATAATTGCAGGAAAAACAAAGAACAGATTGTAATGAGGGCGAAAAAATGACCCAATCTCGGTCAACAACAGTTCCATTTGTTAGCTTGCGCTTGATATAATTCATAGAAAAGTGTCTCTGGTAATTCGTGCGCATCTCTTTGAAGTTCAAATGAAAGTTTTGGCATTTTTCTGGGCCTAAAATGCACATATAAAAAATGAATCAAATCAAACCTTTTTTGGAGCAGAATGATTGAAGGAATTTGAGTTCACCATCCATATTCCATAGCGCAACGTCTAATGCGCATGGTAACAACTCGTCTGATAATGATGAGTCGTCATCTGAGCCCCAATTCTCAAGTTGTTCACGTTCATTAATGTTTTGATTTTGTTCGGGATCTGGAACACTGTTAATCGATTCATCGTTTTTACCAGTGATCCAGTTTCGGTATCGTTTGTATCTTCTGATGCATTTGACCCCAGTCCGGACGACGACGAGTCACTGGAGCAGGCACAAAACAAGTTTGTTATTTTTGGTATTTTTGCAAGCAACTCGGCCTGTTTTCGTTTTTTTTCTTCCGCTGTCTTTCTTTTTTGAGCATCACTAGTTTGAACTCGTTTCATTTTTTATGCTTTCTCGATACACAACACGTAGATTACAAAAAAATGTAAAAAAATTGCATCTCTTGTGTGATACATACAAAACACAATCAATAACCAATCCTAAACGTTTAGAAACGTCAGACGCAACGGTTGCAAAATCATAGAACTAAAAAAAACAATGGAATGTGGATGGTGCGATACATGTGCAGTGCGCATTACGTTTAATGACAAATTGGCCGATGTATTCAAATACACGCAGAGCGCATGCAATACGAGCCTCGCATACTAATTTTATTTGTTATAAATTTGGATATAAAATTTATATCTATATTTATATGTATTTATACTATAAATATATTTATTTTTATTTATATTATTAATTATATTTATATTGTAAATATATAATATGTACATATAAATATATCAAGGGCACTATTTTGAAAAGAAAATATATTTTGCCTAAGGGCACCACAAAGTAATAAGACGGCACTGATATATATATATCTATATATATATATATATATATATATATATATATATATATATATATATATATATATATATATATATATATATATATATATATATATATATATATATATATATATATATATATATATATATATATATATATATATATATATATATATATATATATATATATATATATATATATATATATATATATATATATATTTTGATTTGATTAACACGAGCTTTTGGTTTAAATAATTAATTAGTTTATTGTTATGTTTTCATTTAATTTTGCTTCTTTATTTTACTAACGTCAATATTTCGGCTCATGCCATCTTCATAGACCTACGGCATGACCTTCGGCATGAGCCGAAATATTGACGTTAGTAAAATAAAGAAGCAAAATTAAATGAAAACATAACAATAAACTAATTAATTATTTAGACCAAAAGCTCGTGTTAATCTAATCAAAATATAATAAAAGTTGGTCGTATAAAACTCCAAATCTAAATATATATATATATATATATATATATATATATATATATATATATATATATATATATATATATATATATATATATATATATATATATATATATATATATATATATATATATATATATATATATATATATATATATATATATATATATATATATATATATATATATATATATATATATATATATATAACGATATGAGCTATAACGGAATTTGCCGGCACTTTCACGATCGCTTTTCTTGACCTACAACGAAAATTTTTTCTGTATACGTTGCGGCAAAAAATTTTTTGGACAAATTCGCGAACTGGCCATATTCGGGTACAGGTTAAGTGGCTAGAGCCAAAAAAGTCGAATAATCTAGGGCGTTATAACTTCCGTTTGAATCATAATATTTTAATAAAATTTATCAAAATTGAATAGTGGAACTTTTTTTTATCATTTGTTTCCAAATGACAGCCTTGGCGTTCCAGGTTCCTGAAAAATCAGCTGTTTTAAAAATTTAATAAACTTTGTTGTCCTTGGTTTTGCTGAAAATCGCCAATCTCACTTTTGAATATTTACGCATACGTTAACTAGAACATAAATCTTTCCAAAATTTAAAAAAAAATAGCTCAAGCCTAGAGGTTGAGACACCAGGGCTGTTAGAACGAAAATAAATGCTAACGACCATGCTTTCCTCATCTTTGAGTTTATGTTGTTTAAACTCATACTTACTTTTAGATAAACTTTTCAACTATAACCTCAGAGATTTTCAGCTTTCTAACCCAAGAGATCTCAATGTAATTGGCAATAAACCTAAAGCATGCCGTTCAATTACAACAACAACTTCCATAAAAATATAAAAATATCCTATAGAAAAAATATTAAAAAAATTTCTTTTATTTATTAAATTTCTTTTATTTATTTCTTTTTTTCAGTTTTTAGTTTTTTTCGCAAAAATTTAAAAAAAATTAAAACAAAGCTGAGCCATTATTGTTTTAAATTGAGGAATATTTTCTTATATGCATACTGATTACACATTTACAAAAGTCTTCCTAAATTGTAGATATTTGAATGATTGAATGATTAAAAGTAGTTTTAACCAAATTAAATAAAACTGTTCCGAAATCGCATTGATAAAGTAGTTTCCGTTAATGTATTTAGTTTGGTTTGATACATTTTTTGAATTATTCTGGACTTGGACTACTCTACTTACTACTCTACTTAAATTACTTAAATTTTTTATTTAAACTAATCTGACACATCCAATTCTATTTGTACACAAAGCTGCCTGGTCCCGAAATCTACCTATTTCTAGTGGATATACCTGCCGCTTGGACTTTTTTTATTCGAAATATATTGTTACAGAATGCAGATGAAACCTAGGTCTTAAAATAAACCCAATTGTTTGGCAGATATTACAATAATTTTTACACATCACTTTCTATATTTAAAAAGTCTAACAATCTTGGCTTTGACCGTACAGATCAGTGATCATAATATAATACTTCCGAAAACCACGGCCTTATTCTTTTGTAACACAAAACACCGAAACTTTAAATTCCAATCTACATGAAACATGACCCTATTCAAGTGTATAAGTAATTTCCTAACATCTCAATATTCTTATTGACGTCGGTATTTTGTGAGAAAAAAATATTGACGTTCATTAGGATATCTAAAAACCCCAATCACAAAAATCGAAAAAACAAACATACGAATCCCGATTTTAAAATATCAAAGAAAAAAAACCGCAAATTAATTTTACAATTTTTTTATTGTATATTTTCATTTTTCCATAGTTGAATAAACAAGAAACTAAAAATATTTTCCGTTTTCAAGCGAAAAAAAAACAGATTTGAGCGGAAAACCTAATTTTTCTTCTGTTTTTCGTTATCCTTCAACTTTTAAAACGAAAAATTGAACACAACACCAAGAATTTTTGACCGTTGTATTGGTATTTTTGCTGTTGGGATTGTTGTTTTTCTGTTGTGCTCGGAAATATTTATTTCTAATTTTAGAAAGCAATTGATTAGAAATAATGATGATTATTTACAGTTGGAGACTTAAATCGATTTATTAGTTCATCATACTTCATGGCATTATTATTTGAAAGGATATTTATATATCTAGAAGCTTTATGCGCTCTCAAAATGTTTTGAAGTGGTGATGTTATTGTATTTTTGATTACGGTTGGAATATTACGAAATAAGCCTCTTTTCTATTCATAAGACTGTTGTTAACGGTTTTATATATATGTAGAAAGTTATTATTAAATCAGTGATGATACTTTATATCACATAATGTTGTATTTTAGGTTTAGTTGGTTTTCTGAAAAAAGTTTATTTTTAATTAAATAAGGTTTGGTTATGTTTTTTTAAATATGGAACGTATTTTATGTAAAGTACAAATTAAGGAGATTCAATGTACAACCTGAAAAATTATATTCTGCATAATCTTCTCACTCGCTGGTGGAGATTCACGTGAGAAATCTGTTTTAAATATGCTTTCTTTAGGAATTGCACAGTATGAAGAAGTTCATAAAATAAAGATTTTGCTTTACAATGGAGTACACATGATGCCTTTTCTTGTACACCAATTTCTGTAAACCAATACCGCTCCAATTCCCTAAACTTGATATTCAAGATCTACATACGTCTATTTCTTTTATTTTCCTTAAAAGAATTATTAAATCTGCTGTGCCGTTTAATAAGTTTTAAGACTTTAATAGTCCAGTAAATGACTGTAAAAATATTAGGGACCTCCGAATTTTTTGAATCAGCATCTGTACAATCTTTCAATAATAGCTAACCCGCTTTTCACTGGTGGGGGCTGGACAGTTAGCTTTACTGGAAGATTTGTATGATGAAGAAAAATAACGTTAAAGTTTTAATGTTAAAATAATTCTTATTTATTTATGGTAATTCATTTTCTTTAAATAAGCAATTTTTGCTGCGTTAACAATTATATAAATTTATTATAAAGAAAATTAATAAAATATAATAATGCAATTTTGCATTATTATGCATTATTGATTTCCGCTGGGTTGGTTGATATATTTTTATCTGTTGAGGTATCAACAGCATCGATTTGCCTATAAATTTGAATTTAAGCTCAATTTTGCTTCTTCTCCAAAATCTCCTTATGGCAATATACACTTATTAATCTTTAGGGGTGAATACAATCCCTTATTGTAAAAACTTATTAAACCACAAATTAAACCTTAACAGATCGAAATAAAGTTCACATGAATTGTATAAAAGTGGTTAGATATTGGGGTCTATTCAGTAAAAATCTTCTATCGAAAATTTCTGCTATTTTTTTATTTTTGTCCGAAATTTTATAAACATCAAAATAGAAGGAAAAAATAGAAGATTTGGAATTCAATCGCAATATTTTTCTTCTCAAAGTCTTCTATTCCTAGAAGATTTAGGTATTTTATAGAAGTATGTAAAAAATTGCTTTTATGGTTAGAAGAAATGTGGTTTTGGGATATTCTTTTGAGTTGTGCAATTATTTGTCGATTTTTTTGATTTTCTTTAAATCTGAAAATTTGGTATGTTATTGGTGTTGACGAATTAAAAAAACCAAATTAAGGATTTTTATTTTAAAGCTTTGAAATGGAGTTATTCGGGTATGAATTTATGATATTTTTTATGGTTTTCCGTTATGGTATCGGTGTTTTCTAATAAATCTCACAATTCTTCATTGGATTGGTATTCATTTTTGCAAGTGAGCTTAGAAATAGTTATACTATCGAAAAATATTACTAATTTATCTCATATATCCGCTATGTTGAAATTCTTTTACTGAAAAAGCTTATATCTCAAAATAGCACTTTTTTCAAAAGTTTTACAGATACAATACACAAGGCTATTATATTCTGAGGAAAAAGTTTTAGGATCCCAAACAGATTTTTTGCATATTATTATAGGACTATTCTTTTGAAAATGCACATGTTCTATTGATTTTTCCTAAAATGCTTAAAAATTTGGTATATGTTTAGTATTTAGTACAGTAACTATTTGTTTTTAACAAATAATCCTTATCTGGTATTCTTGTTCGATATTCGAAAGAGTAAAGTCATAAATATTTTATCAAGTGCTCAATAAATCAATTATTAAAAATTTAGTTTTTTTTTGTATCGAAAAATTATATACTGTTACGGAGTTAAAAAAAAAACATATAAAATTTTTATTGAAATTGTGAAACCAAAAACACACGAAACTTGTTTTTTCATAATTGTTGTTGGACTGCATGTCCAAAACATGCGGCTCTAATAGTTGGAGAGACAAAAGTCTCCTCAGAAATTTGAGTAGTGCGTCACTAACTACAATGAAGAAGCGATCTGTTCGAGGACGATCATCTTTAAATTTGGCTAACCCGATATCTTTAAGTGATCGATTTGATCCGCTATTCAATAACAACACGGCTGTAAATACAAACACCAATGCTACAGGAGTGAGAAAAATCAAAATTCCACCGATTGTGGCACACTGTAGTGCAAACCAGATTCATGAATTAATGATCAAATTAAAAATTAAAAACTACAATATCAAGAATACTAATAAAAACACACTACTGTTTACGTACGGCTTAAAGGAATTCAACTTAGCTGCAACCGAACTAGATAAGCTGAAATGTGAATTTTTCTCATACGCTTTAGAAGAAAATAAAACCATCAGATTTGTTTTATATGGCTTACTATCTAAATCAAATGAAGAAGTACTAGTAGACTTAAAGGAAGCCGGTTTATCTCCAGTTAAAGTGGTTAAAGTTGAAGCCAAAAAACCCCGTTACTCTGACGATGCTATATACTTTGTCAGCTTCAAGAACTTACTCTTAATCAAGTAAGTAACTTCAAATTTATTGCACATACTGTTTGCAAATGGGAACATGTTCGGCCTACCAAAAATAGACCAACTCAATGCATCAAATGCTTCAGATTCGGTCACGGTATCCAAAACTGTCATATGAAGCCACATTGCAAGTATTGTGGAACTGACCATGATGAAATGGAATGTCCAGTAAAGGAAGAAACAGCTAAGCATGTTTGTGTTAACTGCAATGGTAACCATCCAGCTAATTCCATACAATGTCCTCATAGAGAAGATTACATTAAAATGAAAATCAAAGCTCAAAATCGTAATTTTGTTCAACATAAAATAAATAACTTAAGTCAATTTAATATTAATGAACATGAATTTCCGTTAGCACCAACACCTAAACAACAATTACGTTTAGATCATAATCCTAGAGTAAGTAACAACCTTAATTTTAGTAATATTAATTTTAATGATACTCCTCAAAAAGAATCAAATTTGTTTACTAGTAGTGAACTTTTTAAAATTTTCAATGAAATTATTATAGGATTAAAATCTTGTTCTACTAGGGAACAACAATTTAATTCAATCGTTGAGGTAGCTATTAAGTATGGCGTTGATTATTAATAAGCTTAAAATTTCCACCTGGAATGCTCAAAGTGTGAAAAATAAAAAACAAGAATTAACCAAATTTCTTGTCGATCATAATATTGACATAATGTTGATAACGGAAACTCACTTAAAACATAACCATCAATTTTTTATCAATGATTACTCGTTTTATAGAAAAGATCGTGAATTTCAAAGTATGGGAGGTGTTGGTATTTTAATTAGGTCATCGATCTCTCACTCTTTATTGCCGGATTTAAATTTGAAATGTATTGAATGTATAGGTTTAACAATTAAAAATTCTAATGATTTGGATTTGAAAGTATTTGTTTGTTATTGTCCTAAATCAGATAATAATAATTTAAGAAATGACATCATTAAATTAACAATGCGTAATGAAGCTTATATAGCGGGTGGTGATTTTAATTGTCGTCACACTAGTTGGAATTGTTTTCGAAGTAATAGAGGTGGCAGAACATTATACGATTACTCTGTTAATAGTGATAATTGTATCGTGGTAGCGCCAGATAACCATACAAGACACAGCACAAGTGGTATGCCGAGTGTATTGGATTTGTTTCTTTCTAATAATATTTACCCCATTGTTAAAATTGATACTGTTTACGAGCTATGTTCTGATCACTTCCCTGTTATTGCACAGCTCAGTTTCGATTACTCTAGCCAATCGGTAGGAAACCAAAGGTATGATTACAATAAGACTGACTGGACGGCTTATGAAAACAAAATTAGTTCAAGTTTGCTCAACAACACTATTTACACGGAATTAAGCAGTACATCAGATATTGATTCAGCTATAGAATTTATAACTGATTCCATCATAGACGCTAGAAGGTCTTCAACACCCTTGACCAGGGTCCATTACAACGATAAATTAATATTAAGCAATGAAATTCTACTTTTGATTCGTCTAAGAAATACTCGTCGAAGACAATGGATAAGAACTCGTGATAGATATCTCAAAACAATCGTAAACGAATTGAATACTAAAATTAAATCTGAAATATTTTTACTTATTAATCAAAAATGGCAAACAAAGCTTCAAAATCTAGAAAAACAATCTAAACCTTATTGGAAAACTGTTAAAAGTATTAAAAATAAACCGAGGCCTTATCCACCTTTAAAAAATTCTCTCGATCCTGATGGTGCTAGACTGTTTTTAAATTCTGAAAAATGTGATGAATTTGCTTCGACTTTCTCCAACACTTACGTGACACAAATACAATCATCTATTTCTACTGAAGTGGAAAGCGGCTGCAAATCAATAGATGATACGGTTCTTAATGTTGACTCCATTACGGAATGGACTTCTCCAAATCAACTTAGTGGTATACTTAAGAAAGTTCGTCCATATAAAGCACCTGGATTAGATGGAGTTCCCAATATACTATTAAAACGACTCCCCCAATCAGCATTGTGCTTTTTAGCCAATATTTATAATAGTTGTCTTAAACTTAGTTACTTTCCTACCAAATGGAAAACCGCTAAAGTCATCCCGATACTAAAACCGGGGAAAGATCCTACTCTTGCTGGCAATTATAGATCAATCAGTCTTCTGTGCTCATTGGGTAAACTTTTCGAGTACGTAATAAAAGAATATATGCAAAATTTTATTGAAGAGATCTCGATTTTAATAGATGAGCAATTTGGATTTAGATACTCTCATTCCACCATTCATCAAGTTAACCGAATAGTTAATTACATCAAAAACTCACGTTCTAACAAACAATCAACAGGTATGGTACTCTTAGACCTAAGAAGTGCTTTTGATAAAATTTGGCATGACGGTTTAATCTACAAACTATTGGAAGCTAATTTCCCCATCTTCATTGTCAAAATCATGAGAAGCTATCTTAGTAATAGAAAATTTTTTGTAAATATTCTTAATTCTAATTCAAATCTATTCCACATAGCGGCAGGTGTTCCCCAAGGGTCCATTCTGAGTCCTCTTCTTTTTAATTTATATATCAACGATATCCCAAAAATAGTTAATTGCGAAATTGCACTTTTTGCGGACGATACTGCTCTTTACACATCAGACGAACTGGCTGCTCCTATCTGTAACAGATTAAACTCGTATACGAATTTAATTACAGAGTACTTCAAAACTTGGAAACTCGAGATCAATGAGTCTAAATGCCAAGCAATATATTTTACAAGATGTAGGGCCTTGAGAAAAATCCCCCAAACTGATATCATGGTAAATAATACTAGCATTAAATGGGAAAAACAAGTTAAATATCTCGGTATAGTATTAGATCAAAGAATTACATTAAAATCACACATCACGTATATACTCTCTAAATGTGAGCTGCTACTAAAAACCCTATATCCATTGTTAAACAAAAAAAGTCTACTAAATTTCGACAATAAATTGCTTATTTATAAATCGATCGTCCTTTCAAATCTTCTTTACGGAGCCCCCATATGGTGGGATAGTGCAACAACAAACAAAAACAAATTCCAAGTAATCCAAAATAAATTTTTAAAATTAATCAAGAAGGTTCCAAGAAGATATGGAACAGAGCGGCTACATCGCGAAGTCCAAATGCATTATGTAAATTTTTATGCCAATGAAGCTAACCAACGCTATAAAAACAAGTTACATTCTGTAAACAACCCACTAATCAACAACTTGTTAACTAGTGAGAATTATCGCTAAATAAATTGATAATTATTGATGGTTTTATTTAGTTATAGTTAGGTTAAGTATTAGTATAAGAGTAGTTTAGGGTTGGTGTCTAACGATTATAATCTCTTTATGTATAAATTATACAAATCAATGTTAATTTTAAAACCTAATCTTTCTGTTGTAAAGTCTAATGTAAAGACTGATCTCAGAAATATATTTACTGTATTACTTCATAAGTGAAATAAAGACTTGAAATACCAAAAAGAAAAAAAAAAAAAAAAAAAAAAAAATCCTTATCTGGTACAATTTAAAGTATTTGAGCTTTTAGGTGGTTCAGATCGTAATTGGATTTCTACACAGTTAGATTTACAAATTACAAATTAATTTAAAGCTAATCCTCGTGTATTTGGAATTGTAAAGCTGCGTAACGGGAGGGTCTTAGAGGTATTTTTAAGCGGCTTCCTTGGAAACGTAATTGTCTTACCCTCCATGAGCCTAACCTAGCTGCGTTATATTTTTCGGAGGCAATGCTTGAGGGCATGCGGAAATTTATTCCTAATAAATTGGCCGTTCCTAGGGCTGATCTGTGGTTTTCAAATAAATGCAAAAAGGTGATTAGAATTATAAAAAGGGCATTTCAAAAGTTTAATCTAAACAAGACCAATGAAAACCTTAGACAATACCGAATTTAAAAAAAAAATTATGCAGGAAACTTAAAGATGCAGAGCAAAATACCTTTAGTAGCAAAAAAGTTGTCAAATCTGCTGAGTACGCTACTGGTTCACGTAATTTCTTTAAAGTGGTTAAGGCTGTTTAAGGAAGGTTAAGCGGCTAGGTCTGTTCTCTACCTCCTCTTATTGATAGAGATTGCCATTGACCCAAAAGAAAAAGCCAAACTTCTTAGCAGTTATTTCTCTAAAAATGATACCAATTTCTTTGCGAAGCCCGGTTCCTAAAAAAGGTATTAAAACTGATCCTACAAAATACAGACAAATTTCAATTTTATCGGTTGTCTCTAAAATTTTTGAGAAATACATTTATTATAATATAATGAGTTTCTTAGAGTCCATAAAACTACTCAATGAAAGACCATACGGCTTTCGAAAAGGAAGAGAGACGGGATAATCACTTTCCTTTGCCACTCATGTCTGGAACAAATCGCTTGAAAATAATGGTGAAACTTTCGGGGTTGCCCTTGATATATTCAAAGCATTTGACAAAGTTTGGCACAACAATCTTATTTGAAAATTAAGATGTTATGGTTTACAAAGGATACAAAGTTACTTGGCTTTATTTCCGAGTGGAAATTTCGGGTCAACGTTGATGGTGTCTCCTTGGAAATATTCTCAACTAATACAGTAGTTCCTCAGGGTCCTACAATTTTACTCAATTTTACATGAACTGCAAACTTTTCAAGTTTCACCAGAGCTACTGCCAATCCTTTTACGGTTCAAATAAAAAATGCAGAACTGTTGCTTTTCAGCGTGACTTTTTCAACAGAGTCTCTCATCTCTGGAATGCCTTACCTTCATGGATTTTCCCCGATAGCTCTAATCCTCAAAAATTTAGATTTAGCGTTCATAAGTTTCTTAAAGAAACCTATACTTTATTTAAACAAAATCCTAATCCCTAGTTGGCATGATTTCTACGGATATTCAGAGACGCTAATTTATAATTTATTATAATTAACACTAAACATGCCTTATTTTATTTAAAAAAAACTAAGGTGTTCCGCTCGGAATTCTTTGAAGCTTGACCGATTGGTGTGAAAGTTGGTCAAGGAATAAAAGTGACAAAGCGATAATGTGTGTTTTACCCTGGGGTTGAATGCCACCACTTCTCGGGGGTAGATTTTTCTTACTTAAAATAACCCCGAAAGTAAAAATGCTCCATAGGATTTTCGATATCGATATTTTTCTAGTTATTTGCGATTCAAATCAAACATGTTCGCAAATATGTAACTCCAAAACTTAGCGTTCTATCAGTAAAATTGTAATGAACCAACAATGATAAATAAATATATATTGATTTTATATAAGTGTTGTAAGTTTAATAACGGAAAAGCGTTATTTAGCGTTTAATACTAATTGACGAAATTAAAAAAACCTTAGTTAAGGATTTTTTATTTCTGAAATAGAGTTATGAATTATTGGTCCTTTTTTAAGGTTTTTCCGTATGGAGTCGGTGTTTTGCTAGCACCTCTCACAAATTTCATTGAGTCGTTATAAATGTTTACAAGTGAGAGGAGAAATAGTTGTAACGAAAGGTGCTATTTGAAAATTTATAATTTTTTGGATTTCTGCTGTCTACCTCTTATTAAAAAACGCTGATAAATCAAAATATTAGTTTTATTTTGTAATTTTTTTAACAAGTCTTATAAAACATGCAGCTACCAAAAAATTTTTGAAGAGAAAATTTAAGGATCCCTGTATAGAGTTTTTGAATACTTAAAAATATGTAAACATATATGAAGCACTCTTTAAAAATTCGGTAAAATTAATTCATATATGAATCTTTAAGTTTTTTTCGAATTTAATAGTTGCATGTATTATCTGTAAGATTTGTGAAAAAAATTATAAAATAAAAGTGCTATATTGAGATATGAGCTTTTGGGTAAAAGAGTTCAAGCGCACTACCGCACGCTGTGTGGCGAAAATCGAATAAATTATCAAATGTTCAACTGGCATTTTTTGATAAAAAACTAGTTACTCACTTGTAAAAATGTATTTCAATACAATCAAATTTCTGAGAGTTATTAGTAAAACACCACACCGAAAAGCCTTAAACCATGACATAACTGGGAAATTTCAGAACTTTTTTTCACAAGTCTGTAAGATTTGTGAAAAAGTGCTATTTTGAGATATGAGCTTTTCAGTAAAAAAAGGGTTTTAACGCATAACACAGCGGATATTAAATAAATTAGTAGCTTGAAACAAGCGTTTTTGAATATACATAACTATTTCTACACTCATTTGAAAAAATCTATATCAATTCAATGAAATTTGTGAGAGTTATTATCAAAACACCGACGTCATACCAAAAACGCATAAAAACTTACCAAAATTCATAACTATATTTCACAGCAATTAAAATAAAAATCCAGAATTCAGTTTTCCTTTTGTTAAAACTAATATCATTCCCAAATTTCAGATTTTTAAAAAGTAGTCGGGAAAATCGATGTACATCTTGTACGATGTACACACTCTGAAAATACAATTTATATCCTCTAATTCCTGAATTTTGTTTAATTTCTGCTATTTAATATATACTAGTATTTGCTATATTCTGTTTAGTAATTACTTGTAATTTTGTCAGTACTACTCCGTATATTCAAACTTTGCTTTCTGGATTCAAATCAAAACATGACCTTTCATTATTTTCAAAACCATAATACAATGCAAAATACAAAATTTTATTTTAAGAAATATGTATACGTACATAAATAGTCCCTGGGCCAACGTCGATTTTATGTGATGATAACCACATATTTTACACTTCGTGAAGCGCCTGTCCTTGACGAGCCTGAAAACTTTTGTTCTGCGATTTTCCTCAAATTGGAAGCTTTTTCGTTCGGCAAGTTCCAAAAAGGCCGATTGCCAGCAATCTTGTAAATTTTTTGTTTTTTTAACTATGGGGGTTGGAAATTTGATTTAGAACACGAGTGTAACCTTGTCCGACAAACATTTATCTGCTATTATCTAGTCCGACAACCCAAACATACCAAAATGTCAGTTGTCGAACTCGACAATAGCAGACACATATTGGTCGGACAAGCTTACTCTCGTGTTCTAAAATAAATTTACAATCCCCACAGTTAAAAAAAAAAATGTGGTAGCAAATTTACAAGATCGCGGGCAATCGGCATTTTTCGGAGCTTGCCGAACGAAAAAGCGGCTGTTTTGAGGAAAATCGCAGAACAAAAATTTTCGGTCTCGTCAAGGACAGGCGCCTCACGAATCATAAAATATGTGGTAATCATCACATTATATCGGCGTGCGTCCAGGGACTAATAAAATTATTAATAATAATTTTACAAGTTACATAAATTTTAAACAACAAAAGCAAAAGCCCAGAAATTTAAAAACATAAAACTTGCCGTTTCTTACATTTTGTAGTTCCTGCTCAATTTTCTATTGTTTTGATATTGAAAACGTTTAAAAAAAATACTGTTGTCATAACCTGTAAATTATTGTTTTCTTTAAAACAAAATTTAGTATAAAAAACATATTATAAATACTTTAATTTGCACACGAAATATAATATATTTACTAATATGTTTTGTAATTTATCAACTTAATTTTTAATTAAAAAATAACTAAAAATTAAATATGTTAAACTAATTTAATTTCCAACAAAACATACTGTCAAAACTGAGATTAAAATAGAAGATTTTGTGTTCGAAAACTTAAATTGATAATAAAATAGCAGAAAATTTCCCCTCCGCAAATTGAATACCAATTTCGAAGTCTTCTATTTTTCAATTCTGCTATTTATTTTTGGGTTTAAGAATAGAAGATAGAAGATTTTTATTGAATAAGGCCCAATATTTATGATTTTCCATAATATCACATCCCTTAAAAACTGCTCCATATTATGATAACATTAAAACAGTTATTTAAAGGCGATGAATTTATTTTCTTTTTTAAACTTTACATTAAATTTAAATGTTTTTTAAATAAAAGTTAGAATAATGAATCCTTATGAAAAATTAGGTCACCATCAATCTTATATATAATCTAAAATTGGAGAACGGTTATGGCAGTTTTCGCCGGAGCATCCACGTTGCGTAGCAAAAAAATCCTACTTTTCAGCAGCTCCATAATGCGCCATATCTGTAATACGAGGTCTGGTAGACTGTGGAGGTCTACCAGTTGGTTGTGCACACAAACACTATCTGCGCCCTACGCTAGCTCCAGCCAGTGTGAATTTTACGACCAACCTCACTCACAAGAAATTTAGAATATAATTAAAAAAATCCATGTGTGCCCTAAAACACCACCTAGTTTCTTCAGCAGGGGGAACTGCTATGCCACAACTCTCCTTATCTTAACTACGTTAATAAATCATTTTTAATTATGATCACTTACAAAAAAATTATATAACCCATCTACAGAAGGAGATTCAATTTAACATAAGAATATAAACATTAATACCTTTATCGATGTTCTCTTAAGTGTTGCGTAACTCCCTCATCCAGAACGTTGACTTCCAAATAACTTGAGCTAACTACGCAATATCATGCGTTGATACTTACTTTCATAATAAGCAGCACTGCATCCTTGAATACTATCTAAGGATCTTGATTCACATAAGATAAATAATAACAAACAATTCAACTCAAACTTCTTTCTTTTTATTTTCATTTTATTTCGTTTTTTCCTTACCTCACCTTATCACCTTACATTGCAATAGTACATTTTCTTAAATTATTGTTTTTCTTTCTAACGTAATGATTTTTTTTAACTCATTAAACTTAACTAGTAATTAGTTGAACTTAAATCGAACTTATCCGATTTAAAATTTTGTTGACCAATTTTACACAATCCCTTTAAAATGTTTCTAAATAACTTTCACTTGTCACTTGTTGAGTTGGTCTAGTACTCAACAAAACATTAATTTGGCAAAAACAAACTCACTAACCTACATTCTTAGGATTTTAGATTTAAAATCTTCAATATTCTCAAACTCACTACCGATCAAACCAACTCGACTCCGTATCCTAAAAAAAAACTCAGTAAATTTAAATACATATTTCATGGCACGAGCAAAACGAAAACAAATTGTCAGCATAAATTCCTTTGTAAAAAACTATTCATTTCGTAATTTTCTCTTTTAATCCTTTTTAGATTTCATAATTACGCAAAAAACTTGTACTTTTTTAACAATAGCTCTAAGACTGCGCATCACAAAAATCTAAAAAAAAATTGAAATGTTTCTTAAATTAGGTGCTCTTCCACCATGACACCTTTTTCATTTAGGTTTTTTAATCTAAAGAAATTTTTTAATCTCCCCACATTTTAGGGGATGGGCGTAAAAAAACAGATATGTAATTATTTGAGGCTTCGCTATAATTTTCGTTCAAAATTTACCAAACTTCCTGTTTCGGCGCATTTTTCCAAATTTTTCTGTCAATCAGTGTCGAAACGTATGGGGGGGAGGGGGGGGGTTGTCTGAAAATTGTACTTTTTTGACAATAATTCTAAGACTGCTAGTACCATTGTACAGCTAGTAGCCAGTTGTGTTGTACTTTTTGACAATAAATCCAAAAATTCTAAAAAAAATGTTTCTAAAATCAAGTGCTCATTCAAATAACATCCCACTTGACCTAATATTAAATGGTGTTATTACCCTTTTTCATTTCCACCCGCTTAACAATTTCAATTAACCGATATAACTTTTTTTTCAGAGCCAGTAACAGAAATAATTGGTGGTCCAGACCTTTTCATAAATAAAGGATCAACAATAAATTTAACATGTATAGTACAATATGCACCTGAACCTCCACCTGCCATGATATGGTCACATAATCGACAGCAAATAAATTTCGATTCACCAAGAGGTGGTATATCGTTAGTCACAGAGAAAGGTGTCCTAACAACAAGTCGACTTTTAGTTCAAAAAGCAATATCAAGTGATTCAGGAGTATATACATGCGCACCATCAAATGCAAATCCTGCCACAGCCAGAGTCCACATATTGAATGGTAAGTTTAAATCTTCGTTTTTTTCCCTTTGTTCAACTATCTTCTAGTGTGATTTTTGTTTCAGGAGAACATCCAGCTGCAATGCATCATGGAATATCAACAAATCTATCATTTAGTAAATATTTAAAATTTTTAGTAACTGTATTTTTTCTATATCACATACATCATAACGTAAGATGGATCTCTGTAATAATTTTTGATGAAATTTAGCAAAACTAAAAGAAAACTAAGTTAAATTAACTTTAAATTATATTTTATAGAAATAAATTAACCTTAATATTTATAGAATGAAACAATTTTTTTATCTTTCCAAAATAAATTGTAAACACACAACTGAAATGGAAAAATAAGAAAATTTTCATTTTCTTTCTAAATCTTGAAGACGTATTTTTTTCATAAACGAATTTATAATATATTTTCTTTTTATTTAAATATAAAAGAAAAATGTGAAAAAAGTTATAATATTTGAATTTTTATGTATATTATATATACAAAAAGATTACGGTGTAAGGATAAGAATAAAAAAATTCAAACGAAATAAATTTCAAGAAGGAACTAAGAATATTTTGGTATGAATAAAAAAAATCCTTCCAAAAAATTTGTAAAAATAAAATCAAGTTATTTTTTGGGGATGGTGTTAGGGATTGTCAGAGTAAATCACCGAAATAAATGTTGCGCCTAGGGATACAGGTGTTTTGGTTGAACAGGTACAAAATGGCATCAATTCATTTTTTTAATACGAAGATAATTGGAATGGAAAATAAGTTTATCTTGATGATTGTAATTTTTTCTGAATAATATTTCAACAAGTACACTTTGCTACAGTTGTCTTTTTTTATCTCGAGTAAAACTTTTAATATAGGTAAATGGTGCGAGCATAAAGAACATAAAATTAGAGATATGTTCTTTTTAAATGTTGATAGAACAATAATGATTGTGTGATTGAGAATGATTCCAAAAACTTTGTAATTCAACAGACATTAGAACAATAATTTAGATTTTTCGAGTGCAATTAAACTGAGTTAGCTAATCATTTGAATTTGTTCAAATTAAAAAATTTATTAATAATAAAGTTTTTTTTAGTTTTTTATTAAAAATTTTGCCATCCGATACTTTGTTTTGGTGGTGTTCTTGTTTTGATCATAATTTTTCCAACAGTCATAGAACAATAACAAAAATAAAAAAAAATGATGAAAGCATGGCCGTTTGCGTTTACATTCATTTCAACAGCCTCAGGGTCACAATCTCTGGACTTGGATAATTTTTTTTTTAAATTTGGGAAAGACTTATGTTGTATCTACGTGTGCAAAAGTTTTCAAATGTGAGCTTGGTCATTTTCATCTAGATCAAGGACAATAAAGTTTAGTAAATTTTTAAAACCGCTGATTTTTCAGGAACCCTAAACGCCAAGGTTGTTATCTCCCAAAAAATGATAAAAAAAGGTTCAAATATTCAATATTTATAAATTTTATTTAAACATTATGTTTCAAACGGCCGTTATGACGCCTTAGATTATTCGACTTTTAAGGCTCTAGCCGCTTAAATGGTACCCCTATATGGCCAGCTCGCGAACGTGTCCAATATATTATTTGTCGCACCATACACAAAAATTTTTTTGTTGTAGGTCAAAAATTGCGATAATTTTTTTTTATTTTTCCGTCTCCGTTTATCATATATAGTCGTTTGGCACCAACTTTTCTTCCCAAATTCCGAGATGACGGACATTGCACTAGGTGGATTTTTCGACGAAATCTACTTATAGATTTGTCTATGAAATCTACCTAGCAATAAAAAATAATATTCTGATCACCCGCTGAGTAATTGCATTGATCTGATAATTGACGAGTTATTTCAGCCTTCACACTACACAACGGTGATATTTGCTAAGATTTTTATTGATTTAATGCACCAATGAATCACTTTGACGTACAATATCACGGCGTATAAACCATAATTTCCAGCATCCCTTCTACAGCTCCATTTAGCATTTTCGTGATATTCAGTCAACACCAACTGCAAATGGTGATTTGGTGTACATGAGTTGTAGATGCAGATATCAATTTATTATTTTCCTAAATTCAAACAACGCTTACTTTGTGTTAGTTTACATTGTCATCTTAAACTAAAATTTTAGAGAGATATCAGATTAAAATTGATGTAACAATAACATTGGTTTCTGTCCACTATAACAACAGAAAAACATCCAAACTGTTTGATATAAAATGGGTTTACTATTTGTGTAACGAGACTTAAACATTATTTTCACTCAAATTTCAATACAGTTTCTACATTTTCAAAAGCGAAATATCAGCGAAACTGCTTTAAAGTGGATTCAACACATAACAGCTCACAGCAAAATTTTATGAAGTGTTCAACACCGTTATTATTTCACAACAACAGGAAAACAATTCTGCAAACAATATTTTTTAACCAGAATATTCAACAGCCTCAAAAACTCCAACGGTTCTTTGTAGAAATTCAGTTCATAGCCTCCAAATTAATACATAAAGTTTCTCTTAAATAACAGTTAAAACTTATTCACAATTATACATCATTTAACACATTCACATGTCACTTAATTTATTTACTCTATCACAATCTAATTAAAATTATAAATTTACACTATCGCAGTCTAATATAAACTAACTGTTTTTCAACAAAAGAAATTTCTTATTTATAATTCTGTTTAATTTCTCAACTATTCTAGGTAAATCAAAAATCTCGATACAAAGAAAACTTGAGAAATTTTAAATTACCTAGGTCATTATATTTTATTTTACGTTTTGATCCTTTTTCTTGGAAACAATGTGACTTTGATTTTACTTTTCAAATATTGTATAGGAGAAATTGAGGTTGAATGCAATTTTAATATGTATTTTATTGAAATTCTGTAGAATCATAACAATAAGTTTGTATTCATGCTTGCTTCTCGCAAAGGTAATCTGTTTAAGAGCTTTGGATGTTCATTGATATTGATTGTTCTCTTATAGTGCTTGCCTACTTTGCAACACTTTGATGGCAATGGTCATACTATCCGTTTCGTCCATTTAAGAGTCGTTTCCAGTTGTCGCTTGCGCGAACGGGTTTCAATGCTTGTCCATTGAATGTACATCAATGTATCATAATTGTAATTAAGGGTAACAAGTAAATGATAAGTGTCTACATCAGTATCTGAGTATAGAACTATCTAAATTATACGTCATTATTGTTATTGGTACGCATGCCAAATTTGTGGATCGATGTGTAGGTTAGTTTTTGAACTTTTTTTCATTTAATCATTGAATGACCTTGATTTTGAGTACTTCAAGTTTCATCGTATTTCTTGGGTTTTGGGACCGCCAGAATCGAAGATGAAATTGATGGGCGATTGTGCTCGTTGCAGAGGTATTACTCTGGCCTAGAAAGTTGATCACAAATTTTTAATGGCACCACCAATTCCACTTTGGAGTTGAGCAAAGACCGAAGACCGAAGAACGAAGACCACATAGACCTTTTGCTAAACGTTCTTGCAAATATCAACACTAAATAAAGTGATTTGCGAACCAAGCAAAAACAAACCAGGTATAAACCACTAACCACCTGATCACCATAATGCTGTATGGTTTGAAAATATGTACCAATACTCTAATGCTGTATGTAATTTTACACATTTCCAAATTGTGCGTTTCACCAAGCAATAAAATACTATGCTATATTAAATACCATCACATAAACACATTAACGCATCACCTACAAAAGGAGGCAATAATTTATGTGTATTTACTACAAAAAATAAACAAACTAAATTTAGCTACCTAGCTACTACAAGTTAGTAGTGTTTTTCACAATAGATCCCTTAACACGGGAACTCTTAGGTTGTAAACTAGATTTAATCTGACTGTCGAGTTCAATAATTCTTGTGTACTCGTATTGACTAATAAACGATATAAACTTCATAGTATTAAAACATGCACAATAACACAGATAATGTGGGTCTGGGTGATAAGATACAGAAGTGAGTCATGTTGTCTAATTCAAAAAATTTTCTAAGTATTTTGTCAATATAAAACCCGTACATAGTATTATAATGTTTCTGGCCGAGTGATATATATTCGGTTCCATCACTAGATCATAAAATAAAAGCATTGAATTTTCAAAACGTTAGAACTTTTATTGGTTCAAGACTTTATTTTCTTATAAAATATTTATTCTTTATTATTCCCCTTAATTGTTCTTGTGTTCGCAATAAATCTTCAATTATAATAATCTTAATTACACTAATTCTAACTCTATATCTAACTATTATTTAATCAACCTCATATTATAACTAACTTGTGTTACTGTTGATTTCGATCTCACTTGTATCACTGCTATCTCAAAACTGAACTGTATTGTTAACAATTTAAAACTGAACTAAATATACCTAATGCGACCTCTTATATAATAGACGAACCAATATCGATATTTCTAGGTAATTCTAGAACACAAACTGACCTTGAACAACTAAAACATAATAAATGTACACATTGCTTACCTATTATATCATAACAAACATTATACCCAATAGCGCAGCGGTTTTATTTTATTTTTAAAAAACAATTTCCTTTTGCATGTTATTTTGTTATCTTAAAATATTAATTCAGGTGTTTTATATTCTATTAGTGAAACTAATTTTTCTAAAGAGTATTTTGCAGAACGATGTTTGTTTATTTTATCGTACTTCATAGTCTTTACAGTATTGGGTGTAAATGCTGATCCATTTTCATTGATTCATTTTCTTCTATTTATAATTATATTAAAAAAATGATCTGTTTCCACCAATTATTATTATTTCAAATCTTGAACTTATCCTTCCCTTCCACTTTTTAAAGGTCTTATATTGTTCCTTTCCTCTATCTCAAAATTTATAAAGTTTAATCGTATTTTATTATAGAAGTGGGTAAAAAAAGTTAAAAAATTAACTCGAAATATAACCCGTTGCGTAATGGTTTTCACCAGAAAAGAATATAGTAGACGGTTTTTTGTTTCATAGCTCACCTCTTTATGCAATTGACTCCCTATGTTAATAATATCTTTACTTTTATTATCTTTTGTTCTTTTTTCCTTTTTGTGTGTTATACTGTACATATTAGTTGTTTAGCAATTGATAAAATTTAATTTTATCGATTGAAATATTATTGTTTTTAAATTTTTTTCTTGTTTTTTTAAATATGTTTTTCCTTTCTTTTTTTGAGCTTTTACTATAAATGTTTGTTACTCTTCGAAATACCCCTATTTGTTTTACATCAATTACGCATTTAGTTATTATCTAGTATTTGTCTATTTCACTTACTTTATTCTATGTTTATAAAATGCTTCTATTAATATATGTGTATTATTGTTAATGCTATTTGTTTTTGATTAAATAAAGATTTGTTATCATTAATATTATTATTATTATCTTGTCAGAGTAGTTGAATTTAGGTTCTGCAGAGTTGGTTTAGGGATCCTTAAAGGTAGTTAAAGTAATGAATTTGTTTCACTGTCGAGGAGCAGTAATTAAATGTCATAGATATAAAACATCTTTCAACGCAAACTGAAGATATCATATCTGTAATTGAAACATGTGATCTTGCCCTAGATAAACATAATCGTTCAGTCATAAATGATGCCTAATATCCGAATTTATCCATAAATTAGATTACCACAGTCAGAAACCAAGCTTTTTATATAGTTGTTTTTATTGGCAAGGGTCAATGCATTGGCCTTACTTTTAAAATTAGAAAGCAGATGAGTTTAGATGCCAATTTCTGTCAAATTGGGAGCTGTTGTTGTTTGAATTATATTGAAACTATTTAATGTTGGGTCAGTAGGATGCAAAATAGTATGATATTTACGTTTGGCAACCAAATCGGCAACATATAGTCTAAACCTTGCCACAAAGAGTTGAGAGTTGAAACATGCTTTTTTGTCAGCTGCAAAGCCTCAGCTTGTCGAAATAACCAACATTAGAAAAATCATCACACAAATGTTTGGACTTGGAATATATTACAATCCTCTACAATGAATAGTACAATTATTTTGAACGGAATTGTATATGTCATGTATTGTTAGGCGCAACGTTTTGTAAAGAAGATTGAAGAATAATTAGTTCTAACAATTTATTGATTATGTCAATAGTTCTAAACAAAGGCAAGTCGTTCATATATATTAACTATCTTTGAAACAGTCTCGTAACTACCATTCCAGTCCCCAAAATGGCATAAACAACAAACAGTACATAAACAAAACCAAAACATCCAAACAAAATTAAAAACTAAAATTAAAGAAATTGAAAATAAAATCATTATAAAAATGTAAAAAGAAAATAATTTTAAGTAAGTTAATTTTGAATATAAATTTTATTGTTAGTTATTATATTATGAAAATTATAAAATGAGTTTAGTTTAACTAAATCCAATCTAAAGTGTAAGTGTTAATTTATTGATGGGTGTAAAAAAACAACCTGTACAGTGCTTGCAAAATAAATCAGTTCAAAGCTTTAAAATATTATGATTCCGAAATTCACAGAGAAAATAAACATTTATTTAAATAAACAAAACAAAATGAATATAAATTAAATTTATATAGATAAATAAATAAGTCACCCATCACAAAAAAAACACATATTTAAATTTTCATTTTGAAAATTTTATTTATATATTATATTTAATTAAAATTTATTAAATTTAAAAAACAAACCAACAGCAAAAAAAAAACAAAAAACTAAAATAGTTATTGTGATATTAAATAAAATTTAAAACAAACAGAAATTTACAGAATTAATATAATTGTATAAAAGGATTAAATTATTTATACATACAAATATTTTTTATTATTATATAATGTTATATCCAATCAACAAGGATTAAAAAAACAAAAACGTTTACAGTTATTTTCCTTGTATGAGAATGAGTATGTTTCGCGTCGGGACTAAAGTGACACTCAGAGACACCATAGCTCAAATCCCGGGATCTTTCTCATTTAGCGACAGAGGTGATGATGAAACATAATTTAATTTTCATTTTCAGATGTATATATTAACTTAAGTTGAATCCTTCACTGTTATTACACAACGCTAAGTGGTGTGTATTTTGGAAGTTTCTAAGGAAGTACTAAATTTCTTGATATTATAATGTATGTGAATTCATAGGATCAAATAGTCAAAATCTTAAGCCACGAGTGCAAAGTGGTCATTTATTGCCGTCAATCAATGCGAAACTAGCATCTGACATATGGTAAGTTTGATGCCATATATCTTATATTTATATACAACATTAGGGGAATATGTATTCGGAGAGAGTTTGTTAATAAATAAGCTCAAGCAACTAGTGAAATCATTTGAAGTTTACAATTCGAAATCATTTCCATGCTTTCCCCAAATATCGCCGGCATGATATTTTGTTGAAAATTTAACGAGGGGTTTCAAGCTTAGTTGTTCAAATATATATCACCAAATTTTAAAAATTATTTTCCATAAGTTCGCTCTGTACAAACTACTCCAAAAATTAACCACAGTGTGGCATAACTGGAGTCATTTGTGGCTAAATTTGTATAGTGTGACTAAAAAAACTAGTCCCTCATGGGCCTAAAGAATGCCCAAACTTCTATATTTCTGGAAAAGTTTTAACGAAAAATTGTTTATCTAGTATATAAATATGTACTAGTCTTGATTATTTTAATAGAAATGTTTTTAATCCACAATATTGAAATTGTGATACTTTTATTAATCTCTATGAATATTAAAATCATAATTAAGTCATTTTTAATGACAAAATATTTTAATCATAATTGATATTTCAATGATTAAATATTTGGGAAAAAAACTTTTTTTAACAACTGATGAACACTGGTTGAGGGACATTGGTTTGTGTTCCTCTATGAAACGTAACGCCTCATACCTCAAAAAATATAAATGTGGAATAAATGAAGGAAATAAATATTTTCTAATATTAATTTGCCATGTTACCTGCGGCCCAGCATACTAGTTATGAAAAAAATAAAACGCTTTTTTATCTACTGTTTCTCTTTTGAAATATTTCGGTGTTTGATATATGCAGTTGTTTACCAGAAAAACATTCAGTTCTTATAAATAAAGTTTCTTTCGAGAAAACATTTAACAGCTCGTCGACAAAAGCAAAAATAATCTCGGCTAATAATATCACTACGCCTCAATTTCGAACATTTTATTAAAATATTATTACAGCATTATCCCTCCAAAAAGAGTGGATGTGGTGTACGATAGTATTATTATATTAAAAAAACAAGATTTTACAAACGTGCGTTCGATTTGACTGAAATAACTCAATAAGATGAAAAATATACATATCACTGTTGCAGTTATTATTGTGGATATTCATCGGTGCTTTGATCACGTTTCTCTTTTACAATCGACTTGATTGTGCGTTTCTTAAAGTTAATAAAAAAAGTGAAATATTTGAATATTGGCCGTTAGATATTTACATAGGGTGAGTCTATTCACGCTACTACGTCGGGAGTGGAATCATAAGCCCATTTGGCGGTGATGTCTTCAATAATGAGACCTTATCTGACTGTCGTTGAGAGTTTATCAGACCGTTTGAAAAGGTTCTTGAACGTCTATAAAAGCACAAACCCCAATTATAAATCACCTTGTATTTCACGTTTATTTAGCTGTCTTTGCTCTTTGTTCCATTTACCTCTACCTCTCTTGTTACTCATTGTCACCTCTACCTCTATGGTTACCTATGTCGAAGCGGGTTCTTCTACGGTTTTAGTAGTTTTTTGGGGTGGTTCGAGAAAATAGATTAATATATCTAGATCTAGACCTTATTTATCTTTGTAAAGTTCATTTCTTTGCTAAAGGCTTCTAGAAAAGAAAATCTCGTAAAGGATCGGGACAACAATTTCTCAAATAGCCACAAGCAAATGAGTTTCTTATTTCTTTTTTGGTAGTACTACAACTGCTGAATATATTAGTTCTAGCTTAAGATATCCTCTGCGATGTATCTCAAGCAACATACACCCCTTAGAATCATCACCTCAGTAAATCGTCCAACGCTACTGGTTGTTCTAGATGCTAACGTAGGGCCTTCACTCCATGATTATGACACTGTCTTGGTCATGGTATTCAAAACTGCAGTTACGTGCACCTAAAACCATGTCCACAGAGGGTTGGTTTGAAAATATCACTGCTAATCTTTCTTCCACTCCTTGCGATGAAGTCACAATAAGACCTTTGAAAGTCATTTTTATTTGCAATTCGATATTTTTTTTTTTTAATAAAATGTGATGTGTAGTAGGCATTACAATATGTGTCACAACAACACATAAAAACCTTTTAAGACCAAGGTCCCACAAATCTGTTTTTTTTTTGTTTTTTTAATTTTTTTTGTTAAATAATGGACAACTAAACTATAAATCCTATCACATATAAAATATGACATAGGCCAATATTTCGTGATAGGATAGGGAAAATGATATGTTTGTATCTTTAAATTTATTTCATTTTGTCAGTGTTTCATGGTCGGTGTTTTTCTTGTTGTTTGGACTAATAACATTGCGTTTTATTTTTATTCAAGATTTTGGAAAAGAAATAAATTTTCATGAAATTTTTCTTTTATATATTTTTATTTCCTAATTCAAAAATAAATTTTTTTCCAATCCTTCCAGTTATGAGTTTTTAAAAATTATTTTAGTTTCAAAAAAATATTTCAATTTCTAAAAAAAACATATCACAACTAAATAGAAGCAAACAAAATATTAAAAAAAATATTATTGTTAAAATTATTTTTCTTTCTCTTATAACAATAACACTAAAAAAAACTACAACAAATCTTAAATTAAATTACAAATAAATATTATTTTTTAAAAGTTAAACGAACCCAAAAGATAAATAATAAAAATATTGTTTTTATAAAATAAAAAAAAAATAGTTATAAAAAAATTTGTAAAAGAAATTAATTTAAATATGAATTATTAAGCAAAAAAGGAAATTTTTTTTCATAAAATAAAAATAAAAACAAATACTAAAATTTCGTTTTGTTTTACTTATATATTCTTTTTTTAGGCAAAGGAAAACATATCATATTTTCTTCAAATTGCCTTTAATTAAGAGAAAATAAATAAAAATTGAAAAAAAATGCTGAATTTTTCTGATAAAGGAATTAAATTCATAAAGATGGTGATGGTAACGGTTATAGTAGAAAAATTATTAAGTCCAGAAACGGAATTGTATAAGGGGAAGTGGATAAGTTATGAGCTTTTCAATGCAGCAACAAAGCTATTTTCAACACAGTTCCACAAAATATGTTGTATATATGTTAGAAATGATTGTCATCAAAAATAATATAACCGAAAATATTTTTATTCGACTTATAAACTCGTTATTCCGCAAATAATTTAAAAATTTAATAACAAAAAAAGCGAATCATAAAATTGATAAACGCCTCGCTTAACTATATAGTATATATACAAAGTCTAGAGATATTTTTGTGTATTAACAGTCAAGTCAGTAAATTACTTTGGGAGCAATGAAAAATTTTCTATCACAAAATAAATTTTTTTATGATAAATAAAGAAAAATTCTTCCAACGGAGACTAATATTTTTCTTAAGATGATAAACAGAAATAAATGATTTGAAATTTGAGTTTTTTTGTTTGAGGATTAAATTTTTATGGAGGAAAATTAATATGAATAGAATGGAATTGTTGAGCTTTCCTCTAGAAAGCTGATTTAGAGAAGCATAAAAAATAAAAGTTTCTTCGACCCCCTGAGAAAATTATCGTAAATCAGACTGGAAACAAATAATAAAGCTTCTAACTTTAAAGCTACCTCCGATTAGTTAGTAGTGCCGCCGCAAAACAAGACCTAGGCTCCAATATAACTTTCTTTCCGAAGTGTTGTCGGACGTATTTTAATTATATTTATATATGCAAAATTGAATCAAGACGCCACGCCGATTATGTGAACCAGACCATGGGCGACTTTCTTGAAACTTCGATTATCGTTTGTAAAACAAAAAAAAATTAAAACGTAGTTTTATTTTTCCGCTATTTTTGACATAGAGTGATTCAAAATCGGTTCAGAAATTTAAAAATAAGGTAAGTTTAAAGACAAACGTTTTTTTTTTTTCTATTTCCAGAAGAAAGACATTTTAATTTTAATGGGAGAATTTTTGCATTAAATTTTTTTTTTTGGAAAATAGAAAATTTTTTAGAAAATATTAAAATTTTTTCTAACAGTAAATATCACTTCTCCTTTAATTAAAAATATTTTTTTATAGTAAATTGAACGTAGAATACGATGATTGTTTCCATTCCTCAGGATATATCCCTTCTTTTAAACACGCAATGTAAACATTTTCGAAAACCATCGGTTTCTTCTTTATCGCTGTTTTTAAGACGATATTTGGGAGACTGGGCGTGCTATTAACGGAAAATCTAAGCATCGCATTTAGGACCTCTTTGGTGGTGACAGCCAAAATTGAATTATCGTCAATTTGCAGCTCACGAGGTAGGGAGAAGTCACCGTGGTGTGGAAAAAGGCCGGACACAATTTCAGCCATTATATCTGGGCACAATGGTGCAGCTGATTGAACACCCTTTAGTTTAGTAAGCACAATTTTGTACGCACTTCCCATGGGTTATTCTGAACTTCATCTATAAGACACTGGAATGATCTGCTCTTACTATCAGCAATTGCTTTCCGCAACTCTTTTCGCTTTTCGTGGAAATAATTTTGGAACTACTCATAGTGCTCATGATTTCCTTCGGAGTTTGAGGCATTCTTTTCTCAATTGGGCAATGTTTTCGGTCCACTAGAATACTGGGTACCGTCCATTACCGTTGCTTTTACGTGGCATAGATGCATCACAGGCGCTTTTAAGATATCTCGCAATAAATTCTGCTCCAATCTTGGCACCACTCTCCGGTATTGGCATGCATTTAACCATGTAGTCCAGCATCTCCATGTCCAACTCTTTGATTTTCCGCTCATTTTGCTGCGCCTTCCGCTTGACTTGGCACCTTTCAAACCGCTGTGGTGGTTGGGTTTCAAATATAATAGCACGATGATCACTATGCGTATACAAGTCAGACACCCTCCATTGTGATCCTCTCGAGAATGTCCCACTTGCAATAGTGATATCGATAATTGAACTTGCTTCTCCTTTATTATAGGTCTCCGTGGTACCATGGTTGAGCAGTACCAGATCAAGTCTACCCTGCCTCAAGTAATGCCCTACCTCTAGGGTGAGTACGTTTACTTCCCCATTCAACGGCCCAAGCGTTAAAATCACCAGCAATTACGATGGTATGACTTACCAATGAAGTCTGTTATTAGTCGGTCAAATTTCTCTTCAAATTCGTTCAGTACCCCACTGAAGGAATGAAGCAGCTGTAGAAGTGGACACCTTTGCTTTTGGCATAGACAAAACCCTTATGCTGACGATTAGAACTGCGTTCAAAAAGGAAGAGCATTGCAGGTCCAGATAGCAGCTTTGCTCGCCCTGTCTTCAACCTAGTTCCCATCGGCAACAGTGGTTCTATATTGTTCGCAAATCAATGCCACGTCCACTTTCTAGTCTCTAACGGTCTGTGTCAGTAGGTCCTGTGCCATCTCGCAGTGGTTAAGATTTATCTGAATGCACTTAACCATGACGGGCAGAAGTCGGCTTTTGTGCTCTTTTGTTGGCTGGACATCTACTGCCTCCTGTAGAATGCCCATTAGTCCCTGTGGTTCCCGGCAGGCAAAGAGTACATTTTGGGGGCTCATTGCATCATTTTGATTTATGTCCTGTTCCTCCGCATCTAAAACATATTCCCGTTCGATCCACATCACTTTTACAGTGCCTCGCTACATAACCGTAATCAAGGCTTATGAAAACGCGTGTTGGAGTGATTTGCTCGCGCAGTCTGCATCTTACCCATCCAATTTGGATGTGTCCACACGTAACGAGTGAATGCGCTGATCGTTCAAGAAGACTGATTATTGCCGTCTGAGTCCCGTCTCGCATTGTATTCAAAGATTTGATTTCATTGGTTTGGAGAGACTCAATTGTAGGAAATTGTGTCTGAATTGCAATGTAAATATCTTCCCTCGTTGTTACTTCGTCTAGGTCGCAACATTCTATAAGAGTTTCTTGAAACACTGACCTAACACTCGCCGAGTCTCTGTGTGCTAGCTCTGAGTGCTCTTTAAGCTTTTGAATGTGTTAACATTTTTTAAATTCAAGGAGCAGCTCGCCTTTTTTTTTAATAAAATGTGTTGTGTAGTAGGCATTATAACACATAAAAACCTTTTAAGACCAAGGTCCCACAACAACATGCGGATGAACGAACTAAGGATGTTAATGGACTCAAATTTTTGTTTGTTCTTTTTTATTTTTGTTTTGTTAAAGAATGGATAACTAAACATTAAATCCCATCACATATAAAATATGTGTCGATTAGAATCAAAAGCAATCTATTCCACTTTTTAAATTTTTTGAGTTAGTGATTTCAATTGTTACCTTTAACCTTTACCTTGTAACAATTGTAATCACTAACTCAAAAAATTTAAAAAGTCGAATAGATCGCTTTTGATTCCAATCGACAAATATGACATAAACCAATATTTCGTGATAGGGAAAATAAAAATAAAATAAAAAATAAAAAGCAAATTTGTTTTAAAAATTTGCAGGAACAAAACTAAAATAGGTTTGCCAATAGTCCAACTAATAAGTCCAACATCATCGAGGAATATTCATAAGCTAAGATTGAGAGTGCTAAAGTTGACTAAATACAGTGCTTTCGCCAGCACCCCTAAGATATCACCTTGGCTAGGTAGTTATATCTCACTGTTATTGCCAGTGGTATGTGATATTTGCCGTTAACTCACATGCCAATAGCAGGGACTGGAGTACGCAGGCTTGTCACACCCGTAGGTCAAAAATCAAAAATTAAATTAACAAATTAATATAAAAACTGATCCCTCCATGCAATGGAGGCTGTTTAGCTGTTTTCCTAATCTAGCTGTATTAGCTGTTTTCCTAGTCTTGGTGACACAATCCCCGAGCTCTTTTAGTTCCGGGTTCGTTTTCATCTCTTTAAGCATTTGCGCATAGCTTTTCTCACCGGACATAGATATTATTATAGCTCTTTTCTTAGGTCTGCGTGGTTCGTTTCGCGTAGGCTCACCAGGATGCGTTTTTTTTTTCTCCTCCTTTTACGTCTTCTCTCGGGTTGCCATGTTATGAACGCCGCTCGTGCTATGATTACGCAGGTTCGACTGTATAATTTCTTTAGTTAAAGTTGAGTGGGAGAAACGAGTAGAGCGAACATCATGTCTATAAAAGACCAAACATTCTGATAATCGTTCTCTTTTTCCTCTGACTCAAGTAAGTAAAACATTAAATAATAATATCATAATAAACTGTGTTTGAATATCATTTTAAATAAAAGAAAAATCATAAAATAAAGTAAATTATTAAACTTATAAAATAAAGTAAATTGTTGAAAATAATAAAGACAGAATAAATTGTTAAATTGATAAAGACTTTCAATAATTCATACAAGTGCACAACAAAATTTGGTGACAGCGGTGGGATGTTTTCCAGATTCAGGAAAATTTCTTTATAAAAAAATTTGTTTGCATTTTGTGTTGAATTATTTTTATATTCTAATGAGTAGTGTAAAGAGGAAAATAAAATAATAAAAATAAAAAGATATTCAAACAAATCGTCGATTTTTAAAATGTTTTAATTACAACCAAATTTATTTTCTTACATGAAAAATACGAGCCAAATTACACACACTCAGTATTTTTGGCACGAATAAAAAGAACGCGTTGCTGCAGGTTTTCGTGTTTCTATAATCTATCATCAAGGAAAAATCGAAATTAAGAGAAAAAGAGAAATTAAGTTAAATCATCCAAACAACAACAAAAGTTCATAGTGCAGTTCAACAACCCATCTGGTTTAGATCGATATAATCGATTCAGTTATTTGTTATTGTGAAAATTATTGGATATTAAGAAAAAGGTTAGTTCATTCGATTTAAATTATACGCTTTATTTTTTTGTATTATATTTTATTAAAAGTGTTTTAAATTATTAAATATATTAGTAAATTCAAAAAGGTGAAAATAAATTGTAAAATTCGTTCAAAATAATTGTCATTTACAATGTAACAGTTTAATTTGTTAATGTCCTTCGACAATTTGTTAGAAAAGTTTAAATTTATTAATTTGAGAAGCGGTAATAAATTAGTGAAGTGCACTTCAGAAAGTAAACCTAAGCGAAGGTCAATATCGCTAAGCACTGAAAACGTGTACGAAAAATCAAATATTTTTACAGATTTAAACGAATTAAAAAGGTTTTCGAAAGAGTTAAAATCCAAAATTCCAAGTATGTCTGATCTAAATGTCGATCTAGCCCTTAAAATAATTCCTGATTTTGATGGAAATTCTTCAAGGTTACACAAATTTTTGTCTTGTTGTGAAATTATTCATACACCACTAAAAAAAACTGAAATTCCAGTTTTTTTAAATCTTCTTAAATGTAAATTTTCTGATAAAGCTTATGATATCGTAAAATATACGGAGTATGAAACATGGGATGCCTTAAAAACAGAATTAAAGAAACAGTTTTCAAATAAACGTGGTATTGAACAACTTCAAAACGCGTTAGTAAATGTTAATCAATTAAAAAATGAAAATGTGATATCATATGCCAATGGTGTTGAACAACTACTATCAGAATTGGATGACGCTTGTATCGAAAGCGAAGGTAAAAAAGCAGCTGGTATTAGAAGAAATTTAAATTCAAAAACAGCTCTTAAAGCTTTTCAAGAGGGATTAAATCATTCTCTTAGACTAATTATAAAGGCTTATCGTTTTGAGAATTTAAAAGATGCTATAGCTAAAGCTGTGGAAGAAGAAGCCATTTCAAGTTCAAAATCCAATCAAAAAAATTTTCAAGCTACAGATTTTTCAATTCAATCTAAAACTGTAGTTAGGTGCCAAATTTGTAAACGCGCTAATCATTCTTCGGAGAATTGCTTTCATAGGTATTCTAGACCAAATCAAAATGGATCTTTTAGTCATTCTGTTTCAAATTCTTCAAATACTCAGCATAATTTCCCTCAACAACGCAATAATAATCATTCAAATCAGTTTACAAGACGTATATATATTGTGTGTGCTTACTGCAAGGCAGAAGGGCATCATATACGCGATTGTAGGAAGAAGAAATTCGCTGATTTTCGTACAGAACCTAGACTTAATTTTGAAAATAATAACAACCATTCGGGAAACTTCTCGCGACTCGGAAGTCCAAACCAGAGTACAACTTCTCGAGTCGGGGATCTAAAATAGAGTACTCAAAATTATACCTTGTGGATGAATCTAACAATGAAAATTCTCCAAATAATTCTGAAAATTCTTTAATAAATCCTGAACTTTTTTCAAATAATTTTACAAATTCTTATTCCAATTCCTTAATAAATCCTGAACATTCTTCGGAAATTTCTACAAAGTCTTCAAATAAATTTACAAATTCTTTCGACAAGCCTGAGAATTCTTTGAATAATGCTCTAAGCTCTTCGAATTATTTTACAAATTCTTTAAATATTTCTGCAAATTCTTCAAATAAGTCTGCGGTGCTTTTAAATAATTGTGAGATCCCTGTGAGCGATTCTACGGGTTCTTCATCGGATAATTCTGGGAATTCTTTGAATAATTTTCGGGTTTTTTAAATAAATTTGCGGGCTCTTTGAATATTTCTGAAAATTTTTCAAATTATCCCGAAATGTTTTTGGATTGTTCCGAAAATACTCTAAATAGTTTTACAGGTTCTTCGATTAATCTTGATAATTCTTCGAATGAATTTGAAAATTCCTTGAATAATTTTACAAGTTCTTCGGGTAATTCTCAAATTCCTTCAAATCATCTTGAAAACTCATCAACAAAACCATTTGAAAATACTTATAATACAAATTCTTTAGATACATTTTGTGAATCATCTTCTATTTCTTTAAATAATCCTACAAGTTCTTTAGATTCACAAAACTCCCCTAAAGAGGCTAAAATTGTATTACCTATTAAATCAATTTATTTAACCAATTCAAAAAGCGGTAAACAAATCGTTCCACTAAGTTTAAATATTCTTAATACAAAATCAATTTCCTTCCTAGTAGACTCAGGTTCAGATATTAGTTTAATAAAGAAAAACTTAATGAATGATAACACAATTTGTTATCCAGAACTCAAATGCCAAATTCAAGAAATTTCATCTGAATTACTTGAAACTCTGGCTGTTTGTGAGTCAAAGATTCCAATTTCTGACACATCTTCTACTGTAATAAATCATTCCTTCCATATTGTTCCAGCTGATTTCCCAATACCTTTTTCTGGTATTTTAGGAAACGATTTTTTGACAACCTTTAAATGCAACTTGGATATCGCTACGCGATTATTACAATTTTTATTCAATAATATATAAGCTTCACTACAATTACATTCCAATTCAGTTAATATTATACCACCAAGGTCTGAAACATTTCTAACTCTACCAGTCGACTTACCTGAAAACAAAGAATTTCTATGCAGCTCTTTTGAGATTCAAGAAGGTGTTTACATTGCGAATTCCTTAATTAAATCTGAATATGGCATGGCAACAATTAGTGTAGTAAATACAAACGATAATCCAATCGAAATGAATAATCCTTCTCTTCACACCAGAAGTTTAGATAAATATGATTTGTACAATTTCCAGTCATGGGATAATAAGATTGAAAAACGACTACAAACTCTTGAATCTTTAATAAACATAAGTCATTTAAATTCGGAAGAATACGAATCGATAAAAAGTTTATGTCGTGAATACAATGATGTGTTTTTTCTTGAGGGTGATAAACTTAGTATAACTCCTGCGGCTAAACATAAAATTCCAACTTATCAAGATACTATCCCCATTCATGTTAAACAATATCGTCTACCGGAATCTGTTAAAGATGAAATAAATAGACAAGTTACTCAAATGCTAGATGATGACATAGTAGAAAATAGTAAAAGTCCATGGAACTTTCCGCTACTAGTCGTACCAAAAAAATCTAACACTGATGAAAAGAAGTGGCGTGTGGTAGTGGACTATCGTAAATTAAACAATATATGATGTGTTTCCACTCCCAAATATTTCGGAAATCTTTGATCAACTGGGAAAATCAAAATATTTTAGCACTCTTAACTTAGCCAACGGGTATCACCAAGTAGAATTAGACTCAATTGATAAAGAGAAAACAGCTTTTAGCACTCAGCAAGGCCATTATCAGTTCAAACGTATGCCTTTCGGGTTGAAAGGGAGTCCTAGCACATTTCAACGTCTTATGAATAACGTTTTATCTGGATTGATAGGAATAAAATGTCTAATTTATTTAGACGATGTGGTAGTATTCGGATATAATTTGAAAGACCATAATGATAAATTGCGAGATGTCTTATCCTGTCTTAGATTAAATAATTTGAAAATCAATCCATCTAAATGTCAGTTTTTAATGAAAGAAATTTGTTACCTAGGTCACTTAATTACATCGGAAGGAGTTAAACCTGACAATAATAAGACAATTGTCATTCAAAACTATCCCAAACCACAAAATCCGAAACAAATTAAATCTTTCCTAGGTTTAAGCGGTTATTACCGTAGGTTTATAAAAAACTATTCAAAAAACGCAAAATCGTTAATAAATCTTCTTAAAAAAGATACCGAATTCATATGGAATGCATTTTGTGATGAAGCATTCGATAAATTAAAAGGTTCTCTTATTCGACCTCCTATTCTCATCTATCCTGATTTTACCAAAGAATTCACTGTTACGTGCGATGCAAGTGATATTGCTATTGGCACCGTGTTGTCACAGCTGGACAATTCTTCGGATTTACCAATCGCGTATGCCAGCAGAGTACTTAATAAAAGTGAGAAAAATTACGCGGTAATTGAAAAGGAACTTTTGTCAATAGTATGGGCAGTGGAATACTTTCGTCCTTATGTGTATGGTCGCAGGTTTACGGTCATTTCTGATCATAAACCGTTAGTGTGGCTGTGTAGCATAAAAAACCCTTCGTCGAGATTAATCAGATGGCGTATTAGATTAGATGAATATGATTTTCAAATCATCCATAAATCCGGTAATTTAAACTGTAATGCAGATGCTCTAAGTCGAATTATCCATAATGCACCTGAAACATCTGACTTGTTAGCTATCACTCGATCTAAATCCAAATCTCAACCTAATATATTGCCTGATGAACCAATCTCTACTTCCGAATCTGAAGTGGTTGACAACAAAAAACATTTGATTCAATTAGGAAATAAAGAAGAAATAATAAATCTTGTAAAAGAATTTCATGGAAGTACTCTAGGTGGAAATCAAGGAGTATTTCGTACAATCAGACGTCTAAAATCATATTATGTATTTCCCAATATGCAGAAAGTAGTCAAGAATTTTATAAAAAACTGCAAATCATGTCAAAAAAATAAAAATGGCAAATTATATAAAATGCCGATGAAAATTACCACTACTGCAACACAGCCATTTGAAAAAATCTTCCTAGATATTGTTACGCTTCCTTTGACATATAATAATAATAAGTATGTATTGACAATACAGGACGATTTAAGTAAATTTTCGTTAGCAATCCCTCTTCCAAATCAAGAGTCAGAAACTATTGTAAAAGGTTTCGTAGAACATTTTGTTTGTATTTTTGGATCTCCATCTCAAATTCTTACGGATCAGGGTGCTAATTTTATGTATTCAGTGTTTAAAGCTGTATGTAAGCTCTTAAAAATCAAAAAGCTTAACACAACGGCCTACCATCCCCAGAGTATTGGTGCCCTTGAACGATCCCATAATACATTAGGAGACTATCTTCGACATTACGCAAATACCGATCCATTAACTTGGGATGAATTCATTCCCTATGCGATGTTCTGTTATAATAGTACTCCACATTCTACAACTAGATTAATGCCCTATGAAATCGTATTTGAAAACAAACCAATTCTTCCCAATTCATTCCAAATAGAACCAGAAGTAGTATATAACTATGATGACTACCTTATAGATTTGAAAAATAAAATGCAAATAGCTTTCCAAGTGGCTAGGAATAATATTTTGAAATCAAAGGAGAGGTCCAAAATATATTACGACCGTAATTCAAAGCCTGTAAATCTAAACATTGGAGAAAAGGTGTTATTACGAAATGAGACTAGAAAACACAAGCTCTTACCCCTTTGGTTAGGACCATACGAAATTATGGATTTTCCCTCTAATGAAAACAAGCTCAAAAAATCAAACCTAATATATAAAATTCCATGTTCTTGTGGAAAAGCATACATAGGACAAACAGGACAGAGGCTTGAAGACCGATTGTCGAAACACAAAAGCAACTTGAAACTCAAACAAGGAGTCACAGCTTTGGCACAACATGCTTTGGAGTACAGTCATACTTGGAATCTAACAGATACAATCATCATAGATGAAGATAATAAATGGAAAAACAGGGAACTGATCGAATCTGCACACATTTATCTAAATGAAAAATCAGTAGTAAACTTCAAAACCGATACAAACAACCTGAAAAAACCATATATACATCTATTGAACACTGTTTCTTTCAAAAGAGAGAAGAATTAATATTAATAAGAATATAATAGAGTATTTACAACAACATATGCAACATTCCGTTTTTTCAAACAAATTATAAATACAGTCAATTAAATTAGTACTAACATATATACAACTAATTAGCTCAATTCTGATTCTCAGTATTATAACAATGTTACGATCCATATTTGTAAATCAATGCTTATTTGCCTATCAATCTTTTTATTCAAAAGTTTAGCTTCTGTTTTTTTAATTAATTTATTAATTTATCATTTTAACAAATAATTCTGTGATAGTGCATGTCTTGTGTTAAATATTTTTATTTTTGTTTTTATTTTTGTTTACTAGCCTTGTTGTTGATCAACAATTATATATTTATATGGCGTTTAACGTCAAAGTGCAAGCGGTATGGATGGATCAAAGTAAAAGTTAAAATTTCAATTATTCAATTTATAAAGACGGTATGTCTAAGATCCTTTAACTTTTAATTTGTTATTTCACAGCTAAATTACCATTTCCTACATATTTAAAAGAAAAATAATTAATTTTTTGACTCAAAACTGTTAATAAGTTTAACCTCAATGTTAACATAATTTTTAATAACTCTAGATTTACAAATATTTATAACCTTCAAATTACATTTAATAACCTTGAACTTCTCCTGTTTTATCTTTAAAAAATTGTGATCGTTTTATTGGTTCTAATAGATGATTTTCAACTCGTTTTTAGCATATTAAATTATTTTTCTTTTTCTTTTAATTAATTTAATTTTCGTATTTTTTAATTTTTTAAGAATTGCTTGTAATATTATATTTTTTATTTAGATTTACTTGAAAATGCCTCTGATGGGCGAAATATTGTAAATGACATCGTCAAATGATTATTAAATTGTATAATGAAAAGATAATCTAATAGTTTTCTTCTTCCTTACGACTGAAAACGGTGCAATAAATATCAGCAATTATAAACTCAACATATATAATATCAGTCAATAACATATTTTAAAAAAACATCTCTAATGAAAACACGGCAATTAAAATTGGAAATTCTGTAAAGACAGTTCATAATAATAGAATTAAATTGTTTGTTGAATAAAAAAAAAATAAATAAATTATAAATTGTGACTTTTCTAATAGACAATCACTTTAGTTTGATCATGTTTAATTTAGTTTAATTTTGTTAATTTTCTTTAAATTATTTGTGTTATATATAGCGTAAGATTATATTTTGATCTGATAACTAATAAAATAATTATTTCGAATATTGAATAATATATTCATAAATTGAATGTTAAAATTAAAATAACATTGTTTAGAAAACATAATGTAGTTCTTAGTTCTTGATTAATTTTTGTTACTTTTTTTTATAGTTTTGTAATATAATATAATATAAACAGCCGAATTTTCGTAATCCTTAGTCGGTAAACGAAAGGTTTACCTCTTTCTTAAGGAGGGAGGTGTTATGAACGCCGCTCTTGCTTTGATTACGCAGGTTCGACTGTATAATTTCTTTAGTTAAAGTTGAGTGGGAGAAACGAGTAGAGCGAACATCATGTCTATAAAAGACCAAACATTCTGATAATCGTTCTCTTTTTCCTCTGACTCAAGTAAGTAAAACATTAAATAATAATATCATAATAAACTGTGTTTGAATATCATTTTAAATAAAAGAAAAATCATAAAATAAAGTAAATTATTAAACTTATAAAATAAAGTAAATTGTTGAAAATAATAAAGACAGAATAAATTGTTAAATTGATAAAGACTTTCAATAATTCATACAAGTGCACAACAGCCACTTTAATTCGGATGCCACCACAGGGCGCACGTTTTGGTTCATGGGCTCGACTTGCAGTTCTCTTGACTTGACTCGTTCTTCCTGTTTTAGTTTTTTTTTCGGCGAAAACAGTTGTTCTTTCATGTCTTCACCACTTCCACTTCGTCATCTTTTAGATGCTTCATCGACGCTTGGTTGCAAGGTCGGTGTAGCTTGGCACACTTTGTTCACCTGTGGCCTGACGTTTTGGACAACAGTGAAGTCGTTCACAGCAGATTTGTGCAAATCTTCGATTTCGTTAACCAGGTTCCTAAACGCTTGGTTAATAAATCGTGTGTTTGACATAACTTTTTGCAGCTGTTCACCAAGTTTACAGCTAACTACCAATAAGTTGTCTATGCGATTGCTACAGACACTTTGTGTTTCTCCTACTGGTATCACCAAGTTGGTCACTGTTTGTTTTGGTATAACTGCCTTCGTCGTGACATTTAATGGTGATTCACTGAAGTTTATCGTTTTTGCAGTACCTAGATTCGGGCGCTCGGTAACGTTAAGGGGTGAGCTTCTCGTTGCAGATGGTACTGGAGGCAATTTTGGTAAAATTTTATTGTTATTTACTTGCAGTCCGGTGGAAGTGCATGGACTGCCACTCAAGCGAACGCTTCTTTTTAATGGTGACCTAACCATCTTACTGCTGCTGGCAAATACCAGCTCTGACTTCTTCTGTTTGTCACTTGTAGTAGTGCAGCAGCCAAGTTTTCCACCACCGTATCATTGCAGTCACTGGATATCGAGGTCTGGGAACCTGCTTGCTCATGCACTGCAGTTGCTGGTACTGCGGTACCTAATCCCTGCATCGTACAATTTGATCCTTATTCACTCTCCATGGTATTTTATTTTCGGAGTTTTTCTTCTTTTAGCATTTTATACCTACTGTCAGGTGTTAATAAACAGAAGTTTCTAACATAAAGACAGACGCTGACCAGTGAGCCGCCCACTGTGGGACAGACGCTCATGGATTTATGTTGTGCTCTTGGTCAGGGACTGCTTATTTCCATATTCGCAGCTCACCTACATACAACATATCACTATGTAGGCACTATCTGCCACCTGTGACCCCTACAGTAGCCTGAAGCTTAGCCCTGTGTCTGTATGTGTGTGTGTGTATGTGTGAATGTATCGTTGTTTGTTGATTAATTTTTGTCCAACGCTTTGTTAACAACGGATGGCTCGATTTTAACAAAAAAGGTCGCCATCGATGTTTTTTGGCTAACTTAGAGCCCAGTTGTTTTAGTGGTTTTTTGTGGTTTTCAAAAAACAAAAAATCATCTCTTACAAATATAATGAGAATAAATAATGCTATCAAGGTCATGAAGCTTCCATATTGTTTGTCCTCATGTCAGCCATTTTTAATGAGATTTGTACAAACAATGGCTATCTTAGCTTTTGAGTTTTTTAAGAAAATGTAAAAAATTTTGTATGTAAATAAGCTGGAAACGCAACCTGGTTTACTTGAATATTGAATTTCTGAGGTATTTTCTAAATTTGATCAAATTTTCAGAGGTTCGTGAGTGGATCGCCGTTCATACTTACACCAAGCAGAAACCTATTTTTTTTAAATCTTATTTTTTAACTTAAGAATGAAGTAGTACAAATCCAACACATTACTTAGTTTTGAGACCATAAGGGGTAGTATGTCCTACTTTGAATTTTTTAAAACGTGGCAACCCTGGTTTGAAGTAAAACTTCTTGGGCTCTGCTGTAACAGGTATTACTAAAACGATTAAATATAACTATACGATTAAATAGAGTAGCATTTATTGATAATGTTTTTTACGACATGGGTAAACAACGATACATACACACATACACACACACACATACAGACACAGGGCTGAGCTTCAGGCTACTGTCAGACATATTATCTACATAATATATATGAAAGTCAATTCAAATATATTATCATAATTGAAATAAGAAATTAGAGGTTTATGTTAACTAAAGTGATAAACATAAACTTTGTTTTGCAAATTTGCTAAATTTTTTGAAAAACCGCATCAATTGTTGTACCAAATCTTGTTGCTATATTAAGTGGACATGTTTTCATAGTTAAATTTAATTTGTAATACTTTGTAAGACTTTGTAATACATTATGTAAAAGTGGCTTTTTATCACACTATGTCAATATGACTGTTTATTTTATAATTAATCTTTTAAGAAATACCTGTGACAGTAGCAAAAGAAGTTTTACTTTAACCAGGTGTAAAGATTACACACTTCGTATTTTAGGGATTTGGTTCCAAATGACAAAAACCAACAGCTATTACAAATTATAAAAGTATTTACGATCGAAAAATTCTTTAAATCTTTTCAAGACAATAAACAAAAACAACTAACACCCATAAAAACGCTAGTCGAACAAAAGCTTTTATCAAATATCGAATTATGTTAGCGACACACAAAAAGCAACGGATATTTAATGGAACGAACTCAGTTTAGGAAATGAAATATTTTCTAAAATCTAATTGCTTCTTATAAATTTTTTTCGTTTATATCTTTTGCACTTATTTCCTTTTTTGTTTGTATGAATAAAACAAAGAGATCAGCAATTTAATTTTTTGTTTGTTTTTGTTGATAAGGAGAAAACAATTTTTCCTTAGCTTACGTTTGACTTAAGTATTTTTTGTTAGTCGGAAAGTTTGTTTTTTAAACTTAAAGTAACGATGGTCTTTATCAAATATCTTTGTAGAACGTGAAATTGTTTTTGTTTTTTGGTTAAACACAAGGTTGAGTGAATTTCGTTTAACTTTGAAATATTTCTGATTCTTTTAAAATTCTTGAGTTTTTGATTAATTAATTAGATAGAATGAAAATTTTAATATATTTACTTTGATTAAAAATAATAAAATATTAAATAAAAAAATTAAAAATGAATTGAAAATTGTGTGGAAATGAAAACTTTAATAAAACATTGTACGTTTATAATGTTGTCGGTCCATCATTATCTAAAGCTGTTTATTTTGATTATCATAGTTTTTAAAGTTTAAAAATAGTATATCCTACAAGAGATGAAAACATTGTTTTTTTCGTGAGTAAACATTTGTTCACGAGACGCGCTAGCGTCGATTGAGACATGTTTACGAACGAAAAACGTTTTATCTCGCGTAGGAAATGCAACTTTTTCTATGATACTAATATATAATCGATATTTACTATAAATTATAAAGTTATAAATCGACAACAAAACATTCAAATTCTATTTTTTCATGGTTACGTAAAATACTTTGTAAAATTATATGAAAAACCATAGCAACTTTAATTTGTTATTTTTTTACACTTTTCGCATAGAAAAAGGATAAAATCAAATTAAAGTAAAAATGAAAACAAAATGCAAATATTTTTGTTTAATGATAAAAGATTTAAATTTATTTTATTTACTGATTAAAACTTCAAAAATAAATTTACATAAACATAGAAAATCGAAAACCAAATACCGTAAACAAAATTAAAATTTTTTTTTTACTTTTTAATTGTATATGAAAAATGTATGATGTCGGTATGGATTATGCATAACATTAATTGTTACTTAAAAATTTAGAACGTAGGTTTGATATATGAATAGGATTATTTTCATAATCTCGCTGAAAGGATGTTTTATTTTTTATGAAATCGTTAGATTTTATGATGAAATTATATTATATAAAAAACAACTGTGGTTTGAATGTTATGGATATTTGTTTTGTTTCTCCTTGTTAAGATATTTAAAAATTTCTAGATAAAAGATCAATCACAAAATACCGGTAAGAATGTAAGGATCAGATATGAGATAGTCGTTCCGGGTCTGCTTCAAACCTGAATATGGTACCGGAATAATACAAAATTGTGCCAAAAAAATAACTTTCAGAATGTCACTTTGGCATTTTAACTTGACAGCCTGACTTCTTGGGTAGCGAAAATCCGAAATTCTACGTCCACGCCGTGCTACCTGGGTAACGCTAACAGAATTAGGTTGGTGTAGTTGAGAGGGGCAGAGTAAATACTGCTTATACTCAATGATTCTGCACCATGGCGAGTCATTGGCGCCATAAAACCAATGCAACTCAAGCGTCTGTTCTTCATGTTAGGGGCGGCTTGGAGCGGGCGTCTGTCTTGGATCAAGCGGCTCGCTATATAAATGTGTAGAAAGCGTATGTTCTCCATGTAAGGGGCGGTTTTCAGCGGGCGTCTGTCTTGGATCAAGCGGCTCGCTATATAAACATGTAAAAAGGTTGTTTCTGGTGACCTTAAGATGCAGAACGAACCCATTCACGAAAATTTGGGTTGGGCGAAGGGCTAACACCCCATTTCCGTAAAAAAATTATTGTCATGAATTCTGTACACAGGCCTCGGAATATCTTGGATTCATTATTGGAACGACCTCGGAAACTGTACCCGGACTACGATTTAAAAATGGGAACCTGGAACGAGCTAAGCCTTAGAAGACCAGGAGATCTCCTAAAACTCACCCAACAAGTCGAGAGCTACACACTAGATATAGTGGCATTACAAGAACTAAGATGGCCAGGTAGTGGAATCCATGAAACAGCGAAAGGATACACTCTTTATTATTGCGGTCATCAAAACGGAGGAGAATTTGGAGTTGGCTTTGTTATACACCGTCGCGTGAATCAGCATGTTATCGACTTCTGCCCAATTAATATGCGGTTATGCACACTGAGAATCCGCACGCAAAAATTCAATGTAACGATCGTCAATGTTCATGCATCTACTGAAGATAAAGCAGATGATATTAAAGACCTGTTCTTCCTAGAACTCGAAGAAGTCATCAATAAAATCCCGCGGCACGATATAAAAATCGTGGTAGGTGATTTTAATGCTCAAATTGGTAGGATTGCAGAACTTAAAACACATATCGGCCCTAACAGCTTGCATCATACCAGCAACAATAGCGGTTTTCGCGCAGCCGAGCTGGCTATGATGTATGATCTAGTAATTTCCAGCACTTTCTTCCCTCACAAGAGAATTCACAAGGCAACGTGGAAATCAAATGACGGAAGAACGGAAAGTCAAATCGATCACGTCATGATCTCTAAGAGACACTCCACAAGTGTAACTGACGTTCGATCATACAGAGGTGCTGATATGGACACTGATCATATGCTTGTCATCTTTAGATACAAGTGCAAATTATCATCTACATTTAATAGACAAGCAAAAAAGACCGTGCGCTGGAACGTCGATGCATTTAAACATCTGGAAACGCTGAACAGATATTAGGAAATAATAACACAAAACATAGAAGAGCATGACATCTCTTCTGAAATGCCATTAAACATACAAGAAGAATGGCAAGCGCTTCAATCAACCATTATAGCCGCAGCACAAACTACAATCGGAAAGCGGCCACCGAAATCACACAACGAATGGTTCGACGACGAGTGCCGCCAATCCGTTGAACATAAACAAAAACTGCGAGAAAAATGGTTAACAAGGAACACCCGAAGCTCCCAAGCTGATTATCTATGCGCCAGGAAAGCCTCAACAAAACTTCTACGTATAAGGAAGCGCGAACACATGAAGAGCTGCATTGAAGACATCAACCAACATGCGGCCAACGGAAATTCAAAAGAGTGCTTTGCCAATGCACGGAATCTGACAAAAGATTTCCACCCAAGATCTACAGCCATGAAAAATGAAAATAATGAACTTACAACAAGTGAACGTGATGTGCTGGCAGTGTGGCGATCCCACTTTCAAGACCTATTGAATAGGACGAATGAAGTTCATCCTATTTGAGCAATTGCTCCATCAACTGAAGAGATTTTTGTTCCTTACCCAGCAATAGAGGAAGTGGAAGCTGCAATTAAAAAACTGAAAAATGGCAAATCACCAGGTTTCGATGGAATTCCCGCAGAACTACTTAAAAATGGAGGAGCAGCTCTGGTCTCACGTATGTACGATCTGATTCTTGCAATCTGGGACCAAGAAGAACTACCTGCTGAATGGAAAACGGCTCTCATTGTTCCGCTACATAAGAAAGGTGACCGTCTAAAGTGTGCGAATTATCGTGGCATCGCACTGTTGAACACTGCGTATAAAATACTAGCTAATGTTGTACTTGCTCGACTCATCCCGTTCGCCGAATCTATCATCGGTGACTATCAGTGTGGTTTTCGTCCCAACCGCTCAACCACAGATCAATGTTTTACATTAAGGATGATTCTGGAAAAATGTTGGGAGTACAACATCAGCATTCACCAGCTCTACGTTGATTTCAGGCAAGCATATGATAGTATCATCCGCGACAACCTCTGGTCCGCACTCATATGCCTTGGTATCCCAGAGAAACTTGTTTGTATCTTGAAACTTGTATCCCCGAGAAACAACATCGGGATCAAATTGTAGAATAGTAATCGAAGGGTCAGTCTCTGATCCTTTCGATATAACATCAGGTGTTCGACAAGGTGATGCACTCGCGCCTGTACTGTTTAATTTGGCGCTGGAGTACGCGATAAGAAAAAGCCGAATTGAGACGCAAAACTGCATATATAATAAATCTAGTCAAGTTCTTGGCTACGCAGATGATATTGTGCTTCTCGGACGTAGAACGAGCCATATTACAAATAGTCTCTCTCAGCTTGAAAGAAATGCTAAACGACTTGGATTATGCATCAACACCGGCAAAACTAAAGTGTTAACAACATCTAAGAACATACCTCCCGGAAATCTGGATACTGGCGACTACGAAGTGGAACGCGTGGAAAACTTCAAATACCTCGGGTCTGTAATAACATCGTCAAATGACATGCAGGCAGATATCAAAGCCCGTGTCTCTGCCGCATACAGAGTTTTCTACGCATACTCAAAACTTCTGCGATCAAAACATCTTTCGCGGTCGTGTAAACTCACACTTTACAAAGTATTAATTCGACCTGTGCTTACATTTGGAAGTGAAAGCTGGACACTGACTTCCTCCGATTGTAGAATTTTATCAACATTCGAGAGGAAGGTCATACGAACAATTTATGGTCCATGTAAAGTTGCTGAAAATCAGTATAGAATCCGAATGAATCACGAAATCAGACAGCTCCTTGGAGGCTGCGATGTAATCGGATTCATTAAATCTAACCGGATTAGATGGTTTGGTCATGTCGAAAGGGCACCATTAGATAGAATGATTAAAAAAGCGTCCCAACAACAACCAGCTGGTGTTCGTCGAAGAGGAAGACCTAGACAACGCTGGCGTGATGACATCATCCAAGACCTTCGTGATATAGGATGTCGAAACTGGGGTCAACTGGTCATGGAACGAGATGATTGGAAGCTTATTGCACAGACGGCAAAATCCCTTCATGGGTTGTAAACGCCAGAGAGAGAGAGCCTGACTTCAAAAATATTAATTTAATATGTGACATCACTATTTTAACTATGACATTAGTAACATTACTACCTTAAGGTTAACCGTGGTTACTTTCGAAACGCACTCCTTGTCACTTAATTATATCGATTTTTTAAATGTTCGACCGCCCGTTACAGATAAGTGGCGAAAAATCTTGTTCATTTCACTAATTTTTTTTTTTTTTTTTTTTTTTTTTTTTTTTTTTTTTTTTTTTTTTTTTTTTTAAAGGCGTTCATGCTCCATGTAGGAGCGTTGCCAGGTTAATCAGCTTTGAATATTCACCACGGTCATTCGCAACAGCGACATAATTACCATGGCAGCCGATTTTTTTAAGGTCGTTTATTACGTCAGTCTCCCATTGTAGTCGTGGTCTACCTCGCGGTCTACCACTCCCTGGGGTACTAACGTACATTTTTCTAATCATTACAGACTGTGAATCGGCTCGTAGAACATGCCCAAACCAAGCAATCCTATTAGAACGGATACAACCTATTATATCAGGACCCTCAAGAAGGTCTCTGATCTCAAAGTTATACCGGGTTCTATACTCCCCATCGTCTGTCTTAAGTGGACCAAATATGTAGCGTAGGATCTTACGCTCAAATACAGATAAATGCGATTCGTCATTTTGTGTAAGGGTCCACGTTTGTGACCCATACATCACAACCGGTCTAATCAATGTCTTGTATAACTTGAGCTTGGTGTTAGTTGATACATACGGTGATCCAAGGAGAGGTTTAATTGAGTAGAAAGTTCGATTACCTGCAGCGATTCGAGCTTTAATATCTGTAAGTATGCTGTTGTTTGAGTCCAAATATTTAAAAGATTCAACTCCCTCAATTCGTTCATCGCCGCACATCAAATCTTTCTTCTCAGCCTCTCTTGAAACATTCATATGTTTGGTTTTATTGTAGTTAATTTGCAGACCAATTTTCCTAGCACCACTCTCAAGCGACTTGAAAGTCTCACTCATAACAGCTTCACTTCGGCCGAGGATGACAACATCATCAACGTAAGCAATCATCTGTACTGAGTTTATTGACAAGATATTGTTATTAGTCGGTAGTTTCTTTTGACGGCACACATATTCCAAGGCTAGATTAAAAAGTAAAGGAGAGATAGCATCACCTTGTCTTAAACCGGAGTCGACTTTAAAAAACTTTGATATTTCGTTCTCTACTCGTACACAGCATTGAGAGTTCTGTACTGTCATTTTGCATAGTGATACCAGTTTACCAGGAATTCCCATCGACACCAGAGCAGACCATAGAGTCTCTCGTTCGAGAGAGTCGTAGGCCTGCCTGAAATCAATGAAAAGTTGGTGCACAGGTATGTTGAACTCTCGACACTTTTCCAAAATCATCCTTATCGAGAAAAGTGCATCGGTGGTACCTCGGCTCCGCCGGAAGCCAACCTGATATTCTCCAAACAGTTGTTCAGCAAAAGGATTGATTTTGGATAGCAAAATGTAGGAAAAGATCTTATATGCTGTGCAAAAGAGAGCGATTCCTCTGTAGTTTGCACATTGTAGGCGATTACCTTTTTTATGGATTGGTATCAGCATAGCTGTGTTCCAGTCCTGTGGCATGGTTTCAGTCCGCCAGATCATTTGAACAAGTTCAAACAATCTTAAGGATAGAGTTTCGCCACCATGTACAATCATTTCGGATGTTATATCGTCGATACCAGGTGCTTTATTGCATTTTAGTTTTGACAGCGCCGCATCGAATTCCTCTTTGGTGGGTTCGTCTACATGTACCTTTGACGCACGAATAAGCTTTGCTCGTCGTCCGACTTGTTGCTGGTCACTTAAGTTGAGAAGATTCTCAAAATAAGCGGCCCAAGTATCTAAAATATTTTTAAGGTCTACTTGTAGCTCCCCATCTTCATTTTGAATAGCAGTTGATCTAGTTTGAGGGCCCTTCTTTAAGGTTTTAACCTGTTGAAAGAAGTTACGCGATTGATGTTCCTTATTGAAGCTTTCAATCTCCTCACACTGTCTCTTCCACCATTCTCTCTTCGCTCGTCTACATAGCTTTGTAACGGCTTGTCTTGCCAGTTTATAGTTTTCCTTCGTGGACCTGGTGTTGCGTCCTTGTAGACACTTCAGATAGCAATCTCTTTTGTATTGAATAGCGTCAAGGCATGCTTGATCCATCCATGGCTTCTGGGAGTGGTTCTGTGGTCGTCCAAGTATTCCCTCAGCAGCGCTTAAAACAGCATCTTTGAGCAAATACCATGACTTATCGACGTCTCCATTAATGGTTTCTGATTTCTCCAATGTTTCGGCAATATGGATTTGATATCTCTCTTCTGTTTCAGCATTCTTTAATGATGAGATGTTAAAACGTTTCCGTTGATTGAATTTTGGAATGCCTGGATTTGGGAAGTGGAACCTTATCGTTGCACATACAAGGAAGTGATCACTTCCGATGTATGCACCTCTAAAGGATCGCACATCCCGAACGCTCGAAAAGAAACCTGCTGTTACTAGAACGTGATCAATTTGATTTCGAGTGTTTCCATTCGGTGAGACCCAAGTCTGTTTATGAATCGATCGATGCGGAAAGAACGTACTGGCAATTCTCAAATTATTTGATAATGCAAACTCAGTCATTCTCTCACCATTATCATTCGAATTCAAATGCAGGCTGTTGGGACCTACCACATTTCCATAAGAAATATCTCTTCCAACCTGTCCATTAAAGTCACCAAGAACCATAATGAAGTCGCGTGTTGGTGTTTGTTTCATAACCTCCTCTTCCAGTGCTATGTAGAAATTATCCTTCTCGTCGACGGTCTTAGCTTCAGTAGGTGCATGCACGGCAATAAGAGAAATATTGTTATATGTACCACGTACACGTAGGTAGCAGATCCTCTCACTGACCGGGATGAATTTCATCACGGCTTCTTGTATGCGTGCACCAACAAGAAAGCCAGTACCAAATTCTCTTCGGGAAGGATGACCACTACAATATAGAGAGTGACTATCTAAATCTTGTTTTCCGATTATCGGCTGTCTAATTTCTTGTAGAGCAATAATATCCATCCTATACCTCTCAGCCTCTGTTTCCAGACTTATAAGAGCATCAGGAGCGCTCAGGCTGCGCACGTTCCACGTTCCGATTCGGTAGTCTGGTCCTTTTTCACGTCCAGGTAAAATTGTGTTTTTTTGTCCGGGTCTGTTATTCTTTTTTTGATAACCAAATTTAACATATGAGTTTTTTTCCGGGGTTAGGGTGTTAACCTTAGGCCCAACCCAAATTGTCGTGAAAGGGTCCGTTCTGCATATTAAGGTCACCAGAAACAACCTTTTTACACGTTTATATAGCGAGCCGCTTGATTCAAGACAGACGCCCGCTCCAAGCCGCCCCTGACATGGAGAACAGACGCATGAGTCACATTGGTTTTAAGGCGCCAATTCGCCGTGATGTAGCGTCATTGACTAAGCAGTTTTTACTCTGCTTGTCTCCAATACACCAACCTAATTCTGTCAGCATTACCCAGGCAGCACGGCGTGGACGTCGAATTTCGGATTTCGCTACTAATATCATCTACGAAATATAGAAATAGGGTCACTAGTGATTGTTTACAGTTATTTGATATAAACTCAATATAGTCAGCCCTCGTACGGCACGATGAATTCGTACCATGTTATATCGAAAACGCGTTAAGCTAAGCCACAGATAGAATAACATTATTTGGTGGTATAAACAAGCAATCTATCGATAGTTTAATACCCGGGCAGGAGCTTTCAAAATTAAATAATGGACCAACCTCGGGTCAATATCAGCAATCCAAGCCTTGGATAGTTAGTTTTCGTTTCAGTCTGAGCAGATTGTAAAGTTCTACACCAAGGTTCAAGGTTCAAGCCAAGGTTCAGTTTATTATTTAACGCATCATTAACCAGTCTAATACATTGTAAACATGTGCAAGACATACTATGTATATCTTTGTTTTCAAGTAGGTTACTCTTTCCACAACGTCTTTCCACACATATAAAGGAGGTCAGAAAAAAAAATTGGTTTGGTAGACCTGCCCAAGTCTTATTTGCCTGACTTGGCCCAATACTGGTTTCCCAGACTTGGCCCCAGGACATCAGTCTAAGCTTGGGCCGTTTGAATATGTTAAGCCTGGCCCAACCCCCAAAAGCTGCGGTGTGGGCTTGGCCAAGGCTTGGCCACTTAGCTTTCTCTTTCCCGGGTAGTAACTAGGGCATGGTTAGATTAATCGATTGTTCGATTAATTGATCATTTCCCAAATTGTTCGATTAATCGAACAAAAAAATTATTAATCGATTAATCTAAATTTACGAAAATGTTGAACATTTACAAATTTATTTAACAAATTTTGTACCGAATTGTGAAAAGGTTTATTGTCTAAAGATGTATTCTCTTTTTCTTACGAATTACTTTTCTAGTTGCAATGAATTAACCTCAAAGTACATTAATAACAAAATTTGATCCCAATGCAAAAATCTTTACTTTGCCTTAGGTAATATTTTTAATATTAATCCAAACAGTAAACTATGGTTTGAAGTACATTGAACTCCATTACTTTCCATTCTGAAGGAAACAGCTAGTTTCTTTTCATTTTCAGTTAGTACAGTATATTTTTAAACACATAATTTTGTAAGGTCTGAAAATTACAATGACAGAGAGGGAGATACAGATCCTAGGCTAACTTCTAGAGCAACAATTTAACTCTTAGGCAAAAAAGTCCTACTTTACGCCCTTAATACATAGATAGCTATTAAATTTTTGTTTATTCTTATGTCATTGTAAAAGTTGAACTTTTAAATATGATATACGTATTATTTATATATGTATTTGTTTAAAAAAAATTAATAAAAATATTAGAATTAGTGAAAATTTTATTTAATCGATTAATCGATTAATCGGTGTTAAAATTTTCATATTAATCGTTAATCGATATTTAGTCCCAATCGATTAATCGACCATGCCCTAGTAGTAACTATTATTCTATTAAACTATCGGTGGTATCAAACTAGTATAAGTGTTATCGTACCGTGTTATACAAGGTACCGTGTTATACGAGGATGGAGGCAATTTCATTAACGTGTTATATTGACGTGTTATATATAATCGTGCTCTAAGAGTATCGTGTTATACGAGGGTTGACTGTATTGGGTTTATATCAACAAACTGTAAACAATCACTAGTGGCCCTGTTTCTATATTTCGTGGATGATATAAGTAAAATGAACAGTTTTTTCGCCACGTAGTGGGCGGTCAAACTTCTAAAAAATTGACCGAGAACCGATCGAGAGCAATTCCGCATCACTGCAACTAGGGTATGGTTAGATTAATCGATTGTTCGATTAATTGATTATTTCGCAAATTGTTCGATTAATCGAACAAAAAAATTATTAATCGATTAATCTTAATTTACAAAAATGTTTAAAATTTACAAATTTATTTAACGAATTTTGTACCGAATTGTGAAAAGGTTTATTGTCTAAAGATGTATTCTCTTTTCTTACGAATTACTTTGTAAGTTGTTATGAGTATAACACAAAGTACATTAATAACAAGCGTCAATACAGCGTCTTCAATTATGTATATCAATAACAAAATTTGATCCCAATACAAAAATACAAAAAGTAATATTTTTATTATTAATCCAACCAGGAAACTATGGTTTGAAGTACATTGAACTCCATTGCTTTCCATTCTGAAGGAACCAACCTGTTTCTTATCATTTTCAAATGGTACAGTATATTTTCAAACACATAATTTTGTAGGGTCTAAAAACTACAATGACAGAGAGGGAGATACACATCCTAGGCTAACGCCTGGAGCAACAATTTCACTTTTATGCAAAAAATACCTACTTTACGCCCTTAATACATAGACAGCTATTAAATTTTTGTTTATTCTTATGTCATTGTAAAAGTTGAACTTTTAAATATGATATAACGCGTGTATTTGTTTAAAACAAATTAATAAATATATTAGAATTAGTAAAATTTTATTTAATCGATTAGTCGATTAATCAATGTTAAAATTTTCATATTAATTGTTAATCGATATTTAGTCCCAATCCATTAATCAACCATGCCCTTTGCAACAGCATTTGTTCTAGCATCTGGACTGACGTCTTCTGATTTCGATAAAAATCTCATACACAGATAGCCAACGGCAAAAACCCATTTTTTTTTTCGAAAAATTAGATTTCGCTCTAGGGATGACACAGGTTGACGGCAAAGTTTTACTGGTTGACGAAACATAAGTATCTTAGGCTTCCAGTTTTTAACGTTTAACTAGATCGATTTAAGGCATTTATAGCTCATTGGAAAGGTAATTGATAGGACTTATAAACAAATTTTCATGATTATTTAAAATTTTGTTGTAATTTTTTAAAACTGTGTTAAAGTTATAAAATATTTTCAAAGATAGCGTTGTTGGCGGTACCCACATTTTTTTCCTAGAATAAAAATGTTTAATTAAGTCTTTATCAAAAACGAGAATTTTTCAATGGCGTGATTTCTTGTTTTGAAAATAAAATTCTTACAAAATTTTTATGTCCGTTTTTTTTTCAATTTTTTTAAACAATACAGTGAGTCATCTATTTAACTAAAACCACCGGAATTCTTGTTTTAAGGAAATTTAATGACCATTTAAATATTTTAAGGATACAAATTAAGTATTCGAGGGTGTGGATGCTTTTTACATAAATTATCTTTTTATCCTATTCCATTCCTATTCATCCTTTTTCAACCTATTCCAAAATAAATTTTAAATACATAAACTAATCGAGTATCGTATTTGATTACTTATTAACGATAATATCTGCCATAAAATGAGAGCGCAGTAATGAAAAGAATATTCCCTAGCTAGAGATATTTTGATCGTACAGAATTATTACTAAATTAATTTGTCAATCTTGTTGAAAGATATTAGTGTTACGTTTGCAGAGAAGCTTTAAAGTGTATTAATAGATAAAATATTTTTTTTTTAAAACATGAGTTAATATCATTTTTTAAAAATTTAGTATCTTCAAGTATTCAAAACCTTTACGAAGTCTTACACCTGAAATTCAGAATAAATTACATTCGATAAATTACATGTTTAGTATACATATGCAAATGCGAATTTGTACGTCTTGTAGAATTCCTAATTCTACTAGAGGTATTGATGCTGAAAATACAAGTGATACATATGTTTCATCACACAGCTTCTTATAAATAACTAAAACATAAGCATCCTAAAGATTACAGGCTGTCATTGGTACTTAGTACATCAAACATTTTATCTTATTGCATTCACAAACATATATATATGCATTCACCAACATAACATCATAGATCTGATTCCATGCATTTTACTTATGCTGATCGATTTATTTTCCTTTTACTAGATGATCAAAGAACGATTGAAAATTCTTACATTATCGCAGGAAACTTAATATTTGGTTTGGATGTTTCTGGAACTTCTATGAAAACCTGTAGAAAATGCATATAATCCCAGTTAACAATTTTGCCTAAATATTTAAAATTATTCCAACTTAACTTGAGAAAGCATTGTATAAGACCATATTATTTAAGCTTTACCTAAAAAAAGCTTGTAAAAGACTAGATTCGCTAAGTTTCTTATATAATTCCTTAAGTAAGGCTTAATTCAAAAATAAATATTTAGGACGTATTCAAGCAAATGTTACTCAAGTATAATATCTTTTACAGGGCTTTATTCAAATATAACTTTTAGGGTACTATTCAAGAGTTTTTACTCAATTTCTATCCCTTATATAAACCTTTATTAAAGTTCAACTTTTAGGACAAATCAATCCAAGTTAAGATTCGTACCCAAGCATAGTTCCTTGTATATGACTTTATTTATGTATAACAATTTTAGAAGTGGGTAGCGAAATCCTAAATTCGACGTCCACGCCGTGCTGCCTGGGTAATGCTGACAGAATTAGGTTGGTGTATTGGAGACAAGCAGAGTAAAAACTGCTTAGTCAATGACGCTACATCACGGCGAATTGGCGCCTTACAACCAATGCGACTCAAGCGTCTGTTCTCCATGTCAGGGGCGGCTTGGAGCGGGCGTCTGTCTTGAATCAAGCGGCTCGCTATATAAACGTGTAAAAAGGTTGTTTCTGGTTACCTTAATATGCAGAACGGACCCATTCACGACAATTTGGGTTGGGCCTAAGGTTAACACCCTAACCCCGGAAAAAAACTAATATGTTAAATTTGGTGATCAGAAAAAGAAAAACAGACCCGGACAACAAAACAGAATTTTACCTGGACGTGAAAAAAGACCAGACTACCGAATCGGAACGTGGAACGTGCCCAGCCTGAGCGCTCCTGATGCTCTTATAAGTCTGGAAACAGAGGATGAGAGGTATAGGATGGATATTATTGCTCTACAAGAAATTAGACAGCCGATAATCGGAAAACAAGATTTGGATAGTCACTCTCTATACTGTAGTGGTCATCCTTCTCGAAGACAATTTGGTACTGGCTTTCTTGTTGGTACACGCATACAAGAAGCCGTGATGAAATTCATCCCGATCTATGAGAGGATCTGCTACCTACGGGTACGTGGTACATATAACAATATTTCTCTTATTGCCGTGCATGTACCTACTGAAGCTAAGACCGTCGACAAGAAGGATAATTTCTACATAGCACTGGAAGAGGAGGTTATGAAACAAACACCAACACGCGACTTCATTATGGTTCTTGGTGACTTTAATGGACATGTTGGAGGAGATATCTCTTATGGAAATGTGGTGGATCCCAACAGCCTGCATTTGAATTCGAATGATAATGGTGAGAGAATGACTGAGTTTGCATTATCAAATAATTTGAGAATTTCCAGTACGTTCTTTCCGCATCGATCGATTCATAAACAGACTTGGGTCTCACCGAATGGAAACACTCGAAATCAAATTGATCACGTTCTAGTAACAGCACGTTTCTTTTCGAGCGTTCGGGATGTGCGATCCTTTAGAGGTGCATACATTGGAAGTGCCCACTTCCTTGTATGTGCAACGATAAGGTTCCACTTCCCAAATCCAGGCATTCCAAAATTCAATCAACGGAATCGTTTTAACATCTCATCATTAAAGAATGCTAAAACAAAAGAGAGATATCAAATCCATATTGCCGAAACATTGGAGAAATCAGAAACCATTAATGGAGACGTCGAAAAGTCATGGTATTTGCTCAAAGATGCTGTTTTAAGCGCTGCTGAGGGAATACTTGGACGACCACAGAACCACTCCAAGAAGCCATGGATGGATCAAGCATGTCTTGACGCTATTCAATACAAAAGAGATTGCTATTTGAAGTGTCTACAAGGACGCAATACCAGGTCCACGAAAGAGAACTATAAACTGGCAAGACAAGCCGTTACAAAGCTATGTAGACGAACGAAGAGAGAATGGTGGAAGAGACAGTGTGAGGAGATTGAAAGCTTCAATAAGGAACATCAATCGCGTAACTTCTTTCAACAGGTTAAAACCTTAAGGAAAGGCCCTCAAACTAGATCGACTGCTATTCAAAACGAAGATGGGGAGCTACAAGTAGACCTTAAAAATATTTTAGATACTTGGGCCGCTTATTTTGAGAATCTTCTCAACTTAAGTGACCAGCAACAAGTCGTGCGACGAGCAAAGCTTATTCGTGCGTCAAAGGTACATGTAGACGAACCCACCAAAGAGGAATTCGATGCGGCGCTGTCAAAATTAAAATGCAATAAAGCACCTGGTATCGACGATATAACATCCGAAATGATTGTACATGGTGGCGAAACTCTATCCTCAAGATTGTTTGAACTTGTTCAAATGATCTGGAGGACTGAAACCATGCCACAGGACTGGAACAAAGCTATGCTGATACCAATCCATAAAAAAGGTAATCGCCTACAATGTGCAAACTACAGAGGAATCGCTCTCCTCTGCACAGCATATAAGATCTTTTCCTACATTTTGCTATCCAAAATCAATCCTTTTGCTGAACAACTGTTTGGAGAATACCAGTGTGGTTTCCGGCGGGGCCGAGGTACCACCAATGCACTTTTCTCGATAAGGATGATTTTGGAAAAGTGTCGAGAGTTCAACATACCTGTGCACCAACTTTTCATTGATTTCAGGCAGGCCTACGACGCTCTCGAACGAGAGACTCTATGGTCTGCTCTGGTGTCAATGGGAATTCCTGGTAAACTGGTATCACTATGCAAAATGACAGTACAGAACTCTCAATGCTGTGTGCGAGTAGAGAACGAAATATCAAAATTTTTTAAAGTCGACTCCGGATTAAGGCAAGGTGATGCCATCTCTCCTATACTTTTTAATCTAGCCTTGGAATTTGTGTGCCGTCAAAAAAAACTGCCGACTAATAACAATATCTTGTCAATAAACTCAGTACAGATGATCGCGTACGCTGATGATGTTGTCATCCTCGGCCGAAGTGAAGCTGTTATGAGTGAGACTTTCAAGTCGCTTGAGAGTGGTGCTAGGAAAATTGGTCTGCAAATTAACTACAATAAAACCAAACATATGAATGTTTCAAGAGAGGCTGAGAAGAAAGATTTGATGTGCGGCGATAAACGAATTGAGGGAGTTGAATCTTTTAAATATTTGGGATCAATGCTTGACTCAAACAACAGCATACTTACAGATATTAAAGCTCGAATCGCTGCAGGTAATCGAACTTTCTACTCAATTCAACCTATCCTTGGATCACCGTATGTATCAACTAACACCAAGCTCAAGTTATACAAGACATTGATTAGACCGGTTGTGATGTATGGGTCACAAACGTGGACCCTTACACAAAATGACGAATCGCATTTATCTGTATTTGAGCGTAAGATCCTACGCTACATTTTTGGTCCACTTAAGACAGACGATGGAGAGTATAGAACCCGGTATAACTTTGAGATCAGAGACCTTCTTGAGGGTCCTGATATAATAGGTTGTATCCGTTCTAACAGGATTGCTTGGTTTGAGCATGTTCTACGAGCCGATTCACAGTCTGGAATGATTAGAAAAATGTACGTTAGTACCCCAGGGAGTGGTAGACCGCGAGGAAGACCACGACTACAATGGGAGACTGACGTAATAAACGACCTTAAAAAAATCGGCTGCCATGGTAACTATGTCGCTGTTGCGAATGACCGTGGTGAATATTCAAAGCTGATTAGCCTGGCAACGCTCCTACATGGAGCATGAACGCCTTAAAAAAAAAAAAAAAAATTTTAGAAGTATTCAAGAAAATTGTTAGTCAAGTAATATTTCTTATATACGGCTGTTTTCAATGAATATTAAAAGATTTACAACAAATCGATCTGTCAATATTTTTGACAGCTTATTGTTTAATTCGCAATTGTGTGTTTTTTTATTAAATCACTTATCGATTTGTTTAAAAGGAACAAACCCTTAAGAACTCCAAAAAACTATTATTAATTAATAAAAAAGATTATTGGTGAAAAACACGTGAAATCAGCAAGGTCTGGAAATGAGGTTTTAATTTTGTCTATTTAGGTAGTGGAATTCGTTGACATCAATAAAAAAAAAATTTCTGCGTTTTTAGTTTTTTTTTTAACCCTGTCTTAAGGTTTTTTTAACAAATATTTTACACATTTTTCATCATTTATTAATTTTACATTACTAAATTCCGTAGAGTTAGAATAACGTCTAGCTAAGATTGATCCATCATTTGTAATGATTGATCAATCTTAGCTAGTGAATTACTATTAGTTCTGTTCAATACCTACATTTTGAGCTATATAACATTAAAATCAGTTCAGTAGTTTTGACTGTAGAGCCATTTCAAAACACCAGGGTCAAGCACTTTTTTGATCACCCTGTATCTTAAGACAGTATAAAAACAAAAACTAAAAACGCAGAAAATTATTTTTTATTGATGTCAATGAATTCCAATACCTAAATATACAAAATTAAAACCTCACCCGCAAAGTTATTTTCAATCCGAGATAGTCCTCAATCATAACCAATATTTTTTTTGTACAAAAACCCATAGGTGGGAGCAAAAATTTTAAGTGATATTTATATATTCTCAATTTAGGAAACCATTAGTACACTTTTATATGCATTCCTAATCAAAATATTTGAATAAAAATTAATTCATAGTTGTGGTCCAAGTTATCTAAAACTAGAAATGTGACAAATAATTTTTTAGAAAATATTGATTAAGTTTCAATTTTCTTTACGACAGCAGCTAAATAGAGAAGTGGATAGCGTCCGGTGCTGCAGAATCAAAAGTTATGAGTCCAATTCCTGCTACAGGCGTTTGTAAAGATGCGAAATGTGTAATATTAATTGTACTTACCGATAAAACATAAACTCAATAGCAGTAATATACAAAAAATGGAGTTTAATGCCCCAGTTAACTAAAATAACTAAAGAAAACAATTACCATTTTTTTTAGTGGCATCGCTTCTTGAATAGGCACTGAGTGGTAAATATTTACGAGTAAATATTTACGCAAGCACTTTATTCAAGTAACATTTTGACAGTATTTGAATAAGGCTTGAATAACAACCTATGCTTATTCAAAGACTTATATAAAACATGTGTAAAGTATTACATGTTTTCTTGGATAAAGAATATTTTTTCATACGCCTTTTCTCCTTGAGTAGAGCTTGTATAAAACTTTTCTCATGGATATTTCAAGAATTTTAAACTTCCCCTTCCGTTTTAAATTCCTCTTTTAAAAATTTGGCAATAACAGAAATGCTTCCCACAGAAAATCGCGCAATAAGAAAAGGATTGTGAAAAACGTTTCATTGAAACACTCCAATGGGCGACTTTAAATTGGAATTCCATTCAAAAGAGAAGCAAAAAACTCGGTAGTTCTTTTTATGTGACAAAAAATGTATCATGGCTTAGAAAAGAGATTTGATTCATGTACAGCTTTTAAAAATGAATATATCAAATATATAAACGAGGACATCTCTAATGGATATCTAAAACTGCTCACTAAAACAGAAATGCTTTTGGATTTATTTTTTTTTTATTTTTTTATTTTTTATTTATTGACAATTAAAGCCTTTATTTACAATTATTTCCCTAAAATTATTCAGATTTAAAATTACATTTCGTTCACTTAACTACTATATTCAAATAGAATTTTCATTTTAAATTCAATTTTTTTCTTAAAACTACTTCTACTAATTTCATTATTATAAAAAATATTGTACTAATTGAAAATTCTTATACATTTATCAACTGTGTCATTGAAAGAAAAGTCGTTAGAATGATTTGCTTCTGTTAAGACTCTGGCATTTCTCAGTGAATAGTTCACCTGTCTAACTAAAAGTCTATTCGTCAAAGATTCTATTTTAATATTTTTCCGAACTAAATCAAATCCTAGTAATGCTAGCGCAAGTTCTCTTCTATTTTCTAAAGTGGTCATATTAATCAATAACAATCTATTCTTATATTTAGGTAATTTATATCCTGAAAATCCTATACGTCTAAGAGCAAATAACAAAAATTATTTTTGAACACTTTCTATACGATTAATGTCTTCTTGTCTATAAGGAGACCAAACAACACTAGCATATTCCAAAGTCGATTTCACTAAGGCCACGCACAGTGTCTTTGTTAAATATGGATCATTAAATTCCCTAGCTCGTCTTTTAATAAAACCCAAAACCGAATAGCTACTACTTATCACTTTATCAATATGACTTTTAAAATTTAATTTGCTGTCGAAAATAACGCCCAAGTCTCTAGTTTGACAGTCTCTTTTGAGAATTCTCCCTTCTATCTCGTAATCGTATTTGAAATAGTCACTTTTTTTATTTAAAGAAATGACTGAACATTTGCCAAGATTTAATTTCATGCCATTCAATTTGCACCAGTCTGTTACTTTGTTAATATTATCTTGAAGATGTTTTGCATCTTCTACGTTGTTAATGGCTTGAAACATTTTTAAATCGTCTGCAAATAATAAGTATTGTATGTCATTGAATAGTTCTGATAGGTCGTTGATAAATACTAGAAAATGTAAAGGCCCTAAGACACTACCTTGAGGAACGCCTGAGGTCATATCAAAAGTTAAGGATTTTTTGTTTTTAAATTTTACTGTTTGCTTTCTGTCTTTCAAATATGAAGTTATTAATTGCAATAAAGGACCTCTTATTCCATACTTTTTAAGTTTAAGAATCAGTATACCATGATCAACTACGTCAAACGCGCTTGAAAAGTCTGTATATACAGCATCGACTTGTTTTTTGTCATTCAGGTTCGATCTTATAAAAGCTGAGTATTCTATTAAATTTGTTACTGTTGATCTACCAGTACCGAAGCCATGTTGTCTAACGTTAATTAATGGTCTAACAACTGGATTTAATTTCTTAAATACAATTTTTTCAAATATTTTACTAATCGTTGATAAAATTGTAATTCCTCTATAATTCTTTACGTCGCTCCTATCACCCGATTTAAAAATAGGTGTTGTAATACCGTTTTTCCAATGACTTGGAAAAACGCCTTCGTTAAAAGATTTTTGAAATATTTGAAGTGATTGTTTAGATATAGTGTGTTCTGTCTGCTTTAGAAATTCAGGAGTTATAAGATCATCACCTGCACCTTTGTTCTTATCTAAGTCATTAATTTCTTTTAAAATATCGTCAACGTCACAGTCAATGGATGAAATAATTTCGTCTTTGTATGGAAGGTAGCTAAAACGATTATCATTAAAACTCATTGGTTCATTATATACCGACTTGAAATTTTCAGCGAACAATTCTGAGATAGCTTGCGTATCGCTTGACCTCTTGTCTGCCAAATGCATATTTGTAGGATAGCCTTTACTATTTTTATTGTCGTTTATATACTTCCAAAAGAGTTTCGGTTCAGAAATAATTTTACACGATATGCTCCTTTCATTTCTTTTTAAAGCATCAGCTTCGTCTAATTTAAATCGTTCACTCAAATGTAAAAATTCATTAAGATCAGAGGGATCATTTGTTTTTTTATATTTCTCATATGCTCTATTTCTTTTATTTCTTAACATTCTAAGCGGTTTGTCGATATGTTTCGAGCAAGTCAAAGTTGTTGAAATCTTTCTTGGTACATGTTTATCTATAATGGTAAACAGTCCGTTGTAGAAATTGTCTACCATCTCTTGTAAGCTACAATCGTTTAATGTGAAATTGCTTAATTCGTCGTTAATCTTCGCATAGTCTGCATTTTCAAAGTCGTACTTGATTATCTTATTACAATCAGATATTTTGTAATAATCAATAATATAAAATCTGTGATTTTATCTGCATAAAATATGTGAAATCCAATATCCGATGATAAATACTAGTTTTCCTAGTAAAAGTTAGTTCAGCTTCTTGTAGTTGAAAATTACATGTCATATTTGTGAACACAACATCCAATAGGTTACCACAAGCATTAGTAAATTTAGAAATTTGATGTAGTCCTAGTGATAACACATTTTTTATAAATTCAGAGTATTTAACGTCAATATTAGTAGGATCCATGAAATCAGAATTATATTCGCTCGGTACCCATTTAACATTTGTCAAGTTCGCATCACCCATAATAATTATGTCATCATTTGGAGATAACGTTAAATAAATTTCCCTAATAATATTTGATAAGTCTATGTAGTAATTAATCGAAGCATTTGGTGGTATGTAAAAGCAAACAAGTATAATCTTGCGTGCTTTAACATCAATTTCACAGGCAATTATATCAAAAAAGAATTGACATTTAAAACGTTAAGTTTTCTTGCTTTCATAGTGTGTTTTAAGCATATGAAATTAAGCACAAAAAACTTTCTGCATCACGCGGAACGTTATAAAGGCAACTAGCTTAACAAAAAAAAACAAAAATTGTGTTCCATGGTTCAGCAAAAAGCGTAAGCAGTGTTTCTTTAGATGAGAGGATGATGGTTGATCCAACCATTCATTCCTGTCTATGGACCACACTTATGTGATTTAAGAGCACGATTTCATTAACTGCAGACATCACAAGAATGTACAATCAAATTTGGGTGGCTGATGGTGACAAAAAAATTCAAGCGGATACTCTGGCGAGATCAAGTTGAAGAAGAATTACAGCAATATAAATTAACCACTGTAGCCTTCGGTCTTTCCAGCTCAGCATTCATAGCAATTCGATGCCCTTAAAAGATTGATGTCGAGAATAGTAGTCCAAATCTGGATGTGGCAGATATAATAATTATTGATTTTTATGTAGATGATCTCATTTCAGTCACTGACACAAAAGAAGACGCCATAGGCATGACAAAAAATCTTTCAAATTTTTTAAGTTCAGCAAATTCTTATCTAACAAAATAGTTTTGAACCCAATGATAGCAAAACGCCTGAAGCAAAAATTTTTGGACTTCAGTAGAATTTATTCGAGGACACATTTACTTTCAATGTAAATATAAGACCGTAGATGAACATTACATTAAGAACAATACTATCTGAGTCCTCCAGGATCTTTAACTCGCTGAACTGGTTATCTCACTTCACAATACGATTTAAAATGCTATTCCAGGGTTCTTTGGATATAAAAACTTGACTGGGATGATGATTTACCAACTGAATTATTACAAGTGTATCAAAATTTAAGCAGTGAAATACACCGCATAGAAGATGTCAAAATTTACCGACATGTGGAGCTTAAACTAGAAAACTTAGAGATTCATGGATTTTGTAACGCCAGCGAAAAAATGTTTGGGGTGAAAGGGTGAAATTAAAATTAGTCTGTTAACATTTATAATAGAAGTTACTCTAATTCGTCAAGTTACTCTACCAAGATTGAGATTATGCGATGTTCATCTACTAGCAAAATAATGCTAGCTGTACAAAATATTTAACCAAAACATAACAAATATTTGTATCAAATGCATTTTGTGAAATGAATTTTTTAAAGAAAGAAATCAAAGATCTAGAGGTGCCAAAAAAAGATTCCAATTGGCATATGGCATGTGAGTTAACGTGAGATATCACATACCACTGGCAATAGCAGTGAGATATCACTAGCCAAGGTGATATCTTAGGGGTGCTGTCGGATGAACTGTATTCAGTCAACGGTAGCACTCTCAGTCGTAGCTAATGAATATTCCTTGATGCTGGAACGCTGTAGCTTGCTCGAAGAAACGAGCCTTCATATAACTATATATCTGAGCTTTAATCATTGAAAAATATACTGCGTCCTATAATCAAGGATTATGCTATTAGCTGGACTATTGGCAAACCAATTTTAGTTTTGTTCCTGCAAATTTTTAAAACAAAATTGCTTTTTAGCTCTTATTTTATTTTTATTTTCTCTATCCTTTCACGAAATATTGGCCTATGTCATATTTTATATGTGATAGGATTTATGGTTTAGTTATCCATTATTGAACAAAAAAAAATGAAAAAAAAACAAAAAAAAACAGGTTTGCGTCCATTAACATCCTTAGAACGCATGTTGTTGTTGGACCTTGGTCTTAAAAGGTTTTTATCTATTGTTGTGACACATATTGTAATGCCTACTACACATCACATTTTATTAAAAAAAAAATACCAGCAAATTAGTCTTTCTAACTACATTCCTTGATGCAAACAATATTCTCCGGGTAGGAGGTAGACTTCAACTAGCTGATATAGAATACGATGCAAAACATCCTATCATATTACCAAAATTACTTATTTTGGCGAAATACATTGTACAAGATACACATCTAGAATCTACACAGTGGACCGACTCTTATTTCTCATATTATCCGTCAAAATAATCGTCGGACAAGCAACAATAAGAACGCAACTAGAAGATTGTGTTACTTGTAAAAACTTTTGCGGAAAAACTTCGCAACAGTTAACAGGTTACACTCAAAAATTACTCCCTCAATGGAATTGAATTTACCAAGTGTGAAATAGACAATATTTCTGGTAACAAAAAGAGGTAGAGGTGCAAAACTGGTAAATGGTTACGTTTTTATTTTTGTGTATATGTCAACAAAAGCAATGCGCTTGGAACCAGTGAGTAACTGCACTACCGCTGCTTTTATTGCTTCAACGAGAACATTTTCAGCGCGAAAAGGAGTGCTCACAGAGATCTTCACTGAAAATGGGTCGAACTTCATGTTAAAAAGGGGAATACTTGAATTTAATAGTAATAAAAATTGTTCTATTTTAGAGTGCTCAGCACAATACGGAACTCGATGGCATTTTATTCCACTAATATCACCAAATTTTAGTGAACTAGTAGCTGTAGAGGCCGTCAAAATACATTTTCTAAAGTTTACTGTAAATGCTCATTTTACAACTGTAAGAAATAGGAACTTCGACCACTATATTCAATCGTTATCGACGTTCATACAATCGATGTTTTTACACCATCACGTTTTTACTCGGATCTGCAACCGGATTGATTTTTGAAAGAGATCACAGTGAAACTGCAACAAATCGTATTACACGATGAGAATTCATACAACAAAAAGTTCAACAATTCTGAAAAAGATACCAATCAGAATATCTCAATACTTTACATAAACTGGGTAATGTGGTTGCTGTAAAACAAGATAATTTACTACCAGGCCTTAGCTAAAATAATAGAACTTCACCCTGACGCAGAAGGTCTTATACGTGTGGTAACTGTTAAAAAAGCAACGTAAAAATATAGATGTAACATTATCACCAGTCATATAAAAAAAATATATTAATTTCAACTAACTCTGTGGAGACAACAATCAAAAGATGAAGGGGCTCAAGACAACGGAAATATGCAAGAAATAAGGAAATATGCATATTTCCTTATTTTGACTCACTTGACGATTTTTTGACACACTTCCGGTACAGTTATCGAACACATCGTCCTTTCGGCTCTTACTATTGAGTATACCTATTTTTAGAAATCAAAATTTTTCAAAATCCCAAATTCCGAAATCCCTCAAGCGGTTTTCGATATTTCGTCGGTTGTGACGGCCAGCCGGCAGACAGACATGCATTTTTTTTTGCTTGTTTCAGTTTGGAATCGTTATGACCTAAAACGTCGAAAAATGCCGAAAAAATGGGGGTAAAAATTTCACTTTTGGCTCATTATTATTATTATTATTATTCTTTATTTCGTCTTTAGTATAACATACAGGTAGACTACTTTTAATTACTAATAAGTTGGTATATAAAGATTACGACAGTGAAAAAAAAGTAACAGAAATGTAAAATGAGAACAATTTACAACATTAATTTACATTTTATGCTAAAATATATTAGAGATAGTTATTGAAAATTTAAAATATGTTGCTTTAATGCATTTTTCAAACTTATCTTAGAAACATTGAAATCAAACACCGTAAAATAATCATTAAAATATTTGATACACCCAAAAATGGGGTCAGAAGTTTCGTACTTAGCTCGGCAAAATGGTATCTTGAAAAATTCATCTCGACGACGAAGAGTTCGCCTTGGAACATTGATTTCAAAAAGATTTAAAAGCTCCGCACAGTCAATTAGACCTGAGATGATATCGTAAGTGAACGTAACATAATAAATCTGTCGTCTGCAAAATAGTGGCAACATATTCAACAATTGCAAACGATTGTTGTACGGTTCCCTCACAAATGATTAATGCGATAGTTAGGTCTTTCAGACCAAAGTAATTAGTACCAAGCAAACGTTATATGATATCTTTAAAACGTGGAAGTGAACGAATATTTTTCCAAAAACGGTTATTGTAATGCACGTTAAATGAAGTATATGTTGACTTTAAAAGCAAGTTTCCAGAATTAAAAGTAGCGTTTACAAAATTTTCAATACATTAAAACTTGAAACTGATGTTTTTTTTGCATTTGAATGCGCTAACATTACATTTTTACATATTAATAACCCAACCATTTTAATGCGCAATGTCAGTGCATTTATTTGGAGAACACAAAAGCAAACTTGAAAGTGGGATTGTGCTTAGTAGGTACTTGGCGATTTTTCGGCAAATTACTCTTTTTATATTCAAAATTTCAGAGTTATCATTGGAATAATTCACAGGCTATATGATACACCCATTTTTAATATATTATAATTTAACTACTAGTTAACGTATCCAGCACTTATCTTTTGTCATTATCTCTGATATAACTAAACATGTTAGTGTGGTAGTGTATCTATTTATATCACAAAAAATTAATTTTATAAAAAATAAAATAGAGCATCTTATTGAAAAAATAATCTATATGATGGTGCGGGATCTCAGAAGAAGCTTTGAAATAAGGTGCTCATCGATATAGTTTGTCTAACAAGGATTTTATTCAAACCCATATGGATCTTTATGAACAGGCTACAAAATGGAAATCAAAATGAATTTAGCATGTACCAGTAAAAATGATTGTACAGAAACGAAATTACAGCTATACAAGCAAGACACAGAGAGGTTCTTACTATAAAAGGTAAACAGCCATTTCATGCGTTCATACCTGAAGATGAAAAAGCATTGCTTACAAAACTATATTCTAATGCAACTAAAACTTGTTGTTTAAGATAAGCCGTTAATACTCTATATAAATTTATTTTATATTATTAATGGATGTATGTATATGTATTGTTTTTTAGTACATAGCTTAGAAAAAAAATAAAAAAATAATTATTATATGAATTCTATATATAATCACAGGCATATTATTTCACATCATTTTTCTCACTATTTATTTCTCAGCAAGAGTTTTAATATTTTTCAGGTACATGCATTATAATTAATTTTGAACAGGTATAAAAGACTGAAACGATAAATTATTTAAATGCATCCACTCCCTCAAATACATAGTTTGTGTCCTTAACAGGCTGATTCTGAGTTAAGAGGTCTTAGCTATGATTATTTTTGTTATGACAATTTTTTTAAGAGGAATATCTTAATTGCGATTCTGTGAACGTTGTCATAAAAAGTCTCATAATAACTCTACAAATATGTTTTGGAGATCTTTCAAACGGCTATTTTTATAAACAAAATTATTATAAAATGTCATATTTTCATATTAAATAATTTAGATACAAATTAAAATACCATATAAATTATTATTAAGAATTATAGTATATTATATAACAATTTTTTATAAGAATCAAGTTTATGTTTTAGAAAATTTTTTAAGGTATTAATAATTTTTGTTTGTGAAAATATTCAACCGCCATTTTAGTGAATATCAACCTTAACATCAAAAATGTATTTTATTTTATAATAATTTAAATACAATTAACATAAAAGTATACCATATATTAATTATTTTGCAATAAATTTGTGAGAAAAGAATGATTGTTTTTCCTCAAAGTTTATATAAAATTTGCAAAATTTTCATAAACAACATGAGACGTCGACGTTTGATATTGCAAATATGAAATTTTCAATCGACATTTTATTTAAAATCAATATCAATATATACTTTGTTTTATATTTTTGATTCAAACTATAATAAAATATAGATAATTATTATAAATTTTATAATAATTACATAAATAATTCATAATTAATATTTTATCCTTTATTAAAATAATTTTTCACACAAGAATTCAAATAAAAAAATATGAAACTTTAAATTATGATGCTTAAGATGACCATGTTTGATGGTCTTACGTTAAGAGGTTTTTTTATGACATCTCACAGTTGTGACTACATACAGAATCGCATTTAAGAGGTTTTAGTCTTAGCTAAGAGAAAAGTCTTTACTATGACTATTTTTACATCTGTGAGGCTATGTCAGAATCAGCCTGTAAAATTAATTAAATGGTCTTAAAATTTCTATATAACAAGAATGCTGGTGGTTTTAGTTAACTAGATGATTCACTGTATTGTTTTAAATAAAAAATTGAAAATTAAGGAAATAAAAGTGTTGTTAGAATTTTTTTTTAAATGAAAAATCACCGTATTTGGAAATTTTTATTTTGGATTAAGAATAAATTGAACATTTTTTTTCTAGAAAAAAAATGTTGGTATCACCAACAGCGCCATCTTTGAAAATATTTTTGAAGCTTAATATATTTTTAAAAAATGATTGCAAAATTTTAAATATTTTTTTTTTAATAAGTCCTATCGATTACCTTTCTAATGAGCTATAAATAACTTAAATTGGTTAAGTCGATCGTTAGCAATCGGTAGCCAACGATGCTTATGTTTCGCCAACCCTTAAAACTTTGCTGCCACCTTATGTCACTCCCAGAGCGATATTTTATTTTTCTAAAGAAACGTCATTTTTATTTTGTCATTTTCTATCTGTGTATGAAATTTTATTGAAACAGGAGGGATCTGGAACATTGACGTTGCGGTAACGTGGAATTGCTTTTTACGCAGATTAGCCAAATTAAATCTTACGGTAAACCACGTTACACTTACGGAAAACCCCGATAAAAAACCATCTTACCTTTTGCCCAATGCCTTACCCATTATACTTCTTGAAAACTTGTCTATTCCAGTTGGGCGCTTAACATGACATTTCTAATCGAAATATCAAACAGAATTCCGTATAACAATATTAAAACAAACACAAACTTTCATATACATGTCTTCATACAAATGTCGCTTTTATGCTCCTTTAATCCAGACATAAAAGTAAAACAAACAACAAAGAAATTATTAAAAATATATCATAATAAAAGAACCGAACTCAAGCATTTGTTGTATAATGTTGATGAGTATAGAAAAGAATAGAATAGGAAATAAATGTGAAATTGAACTTTTAAACGGAAATATAAAACGCGATCTTTTCGTCCTTATTTCTATTTTACTATGATTTTGTGCCATAATTCTTTTTATTTATTTTTTTATTAAGATGTTCCTCTTTTATTTGAGTCTTATTTGTTGTTGTTTTGTTTACTTTTGTTACATTTTTACAATTTTTCAAATCTATATCTATATAATATAAAGGTAAAAGAACGATGATGGTTATGATGATGATGATGAACGACATAATGATGATAATAGAATCAAAATCAACCAGATACAATAATAAAAATTCATGTGAAATATATAGAAAACATAAAATGGGAGAACGTCTGTAATGCTGGTATGAGTTAAGGGGTGGAATTTTTTTGGATAGGTTTGAGTTTCATTGTGATATATGAGCAATATCGATTTGCCTTTTTTTATAATATCTAGGGCTTGTAATTTTTTTAAATTGGAAGTAACATTATCATTAATTTAATTATTATATCAAAGGAAATTCATATTGATGAACATTATAATGCTTTCTTGTGCTTGAAGCTTTGAAGACATTGAAGGAGGTAACTTAAATTATTTAAAAAAGTTTAGTTTATAGAATGAGATGGAAAAATATTTTCCGTAGCATGAGATTATTTCGCTTTAGTTCTAATGCTATAATCTTGAAATTTAATTTTGGTTGAAAACATCGATCTTGATTCCTCAGTGTAAGATTATGGAAACATCGTCAGAGTCGCACCGCTAAATTAAAATGCTGATGTTTTGGAAACTCTGTTTATTTTAAATGCATCTTAAAAAGTGAGTTTAAGATAGATAGATATTTAAGAGTATCAAAATTTTATCGGTATGAGTATAGGATAATTATTTTCATAATTGAACGATTTGTTTGTTTTTCTTTAAATGTTCGATGTTGCTTAGCTCGGTGATGCTCCAACAATCCCATACAAGGTTGTACAACTTTTACAGTAATGGTTCATTACTGGCAACCAGTAACCATGACTGAACTATTAACATAATTTTACTGGATGATAACTTCGTACAATAAATGGCTGCCATCCATGGGCCAGAGAAAAAACAACAACAATGGCTCATACAAGGTTGTACTGTTGCCCTAGTAAAGGACCAATAATGATGACCAGTTTTGTTGTAAGGGCCAAGTCCTAGCAACCATGACTGGGCTATTAAAAAAATATAAAATATTATCATATGTATGTTTAAATAAACTAAATACAAAATAAATAAAAGTGACGAAAAAAATTCGAAACTTCCCATACAAGATAGTATTAGTTGGTTCAGTAATGATTCATTACTGGCGACCAGTAATGCAAAAATGGCCGAGTACTAGCAACCATGACTGCCCTTACTCGGCCATTAAAAAAAATATTAAATAATATTTGTATATGTAAATTTAAATAAATTATTTAAACTATATACTGGCTCTTTTCTGTTAACCATAGAATGGCCTTAGAACCATTTGACGTAAGTCAATTAGAGAGAAAGTAAAAACAATAATTTAAGTTCAAACTGATTCTGACTGTTATTATACAATTTCCTTTTCTTTTATACAATTTTTCCAATTACAATTTTAATGTTTATAATCCCTAGCAAAATCAATTATTATTTACTATTTAATTATAATGTTTATCATCCCTACCAAAATCAATTATTATTTACGATTTTAAATTAACAATAAAAAAATGCAATAATCACAAAAACTGTATATAAAAATATATATATGAGCTATTTCACACAAGTTCAGCAAATTTTTGGGAAATTTTGACTTGACCCCTTTTAATTTTGATTATTTTTTGTTTATAGATAGTCTTTCATAAATAAAAAAAACATAATCTCCTAGAATTTTTTTTTCGACCAGAGAATAAGAATAAAAAATTTTTATAATATCTTAAAAAGTTCATCTACTAATAAAATATTTGATATTTTACATAAAAAAAAATCTCTTAGTTTATAACGCCATTTTTATAATTTTTCTTCAGAACAAAAAGAAACTGATTCTCGACAGTCATATGCACAACGAATTTTATCTTTAAAACAAAAAACAATGCATGTCCTAAACTTTCACAAGTAGTTAGATATAAAATAAGCTTCAATTTAGTTTTTAAAAAAAATAAAGGTGTAGCGCCATCATTTCTTATGTTACATCGTTTGTTTTGTTATGTTACACCGTTAATAATTATTTTAAAAAATTAACAGTGTACATTTTTAAAAACTTTGTTCTAATACCTATTTAACAACATATCATTTTTGAAAATCGATTGAGTAGTTTTTCTACAATCGCTCGTCAAAATGCACCCACATCACAAAATAACAAAAATTGAGGGGCACCCTGTGAAGACCCCTGGTCGAAAAAAAAAATTCTAAGAGAACTGGTATTTTTCATTTATGAAAAACTATCTTTACACAAAAAATAATCAAAATTAAAAGAGGTCAAGTCAAAACGTTGTTGAATCTTCGTGAAATTGCTCATATATTTAATTTTAATTGTTTCCCCATAATTTAATCAAATATGCAAATCATCACAAATATGCGTTTAAATTTATTTAATGTTATGAAATTTGATAAGAAGTTTATTTTTGTTTTTCTTTTATCATAAACATATGAAACGATGTGTCACGTTTTTCTTTATTATTGTGTCATTAGGCATTCCTTATATTTTATTTATATTGATATGTTTTGGGTAAGCTAGTGGATGAGTCTATGAGATTGACTGATAGTAGATGTATTTCAACACTTGGCCTTATTTCAAGGTCGCGCAAACCCTGCTTGGGATGAGCATCAGCACTATATAAAAATTTAAACTAATAATCTTAACAGCAGAACCATCGCTGGCATAAACGGCATCAAAGCAAAATATTCAAATGCAACATCTTAGTTAAATTATTTTTAAAACATGTAATCAATTTTATATTGGAAAAATAAATAGAACATTTGAAAAGGCAGATATTTTTCCAAAACTAAAATATAATTAATATAAATTCAAAAAAATTATTTTTGCCGGTTTGTAACTGCCAAAAAGTTTGACACACAATAAAATGTTTTATAATAATATTATACAATTGCAATTTAAATTTAAATTTAAAATCAGAATAGCAAAAGTTTTCTTATTTTTCCTAAAAACCAATTTCCGAAAATATATAATTTGATTTTATTAGTTTAATAAGGTAGCAAGCGTTGTTTTTTGTGGGACGTGGTTATAAAATCAAAATCCCACCCGTACTGCATAATGCTAATTACCGCTGGGTCTACATTCTACTTCCTTGCGTGTATGTATATGATCCAGTTGTGAAGTAGCTAGATCAAGGTGTGGAGTGGCTAGATAAAGGTGTCATGCAATTCGTGTCGATGATCAACGTGGTTGCCACCCATTCAAATAGCTCAGTCGCGAATGGAGCCACCTAGATATCGAGAAACCTGCAGGTATAGTTTGCCTTGTTTACGTGTTGCTGTTCTCTGCGTAGATGTATTTATTTCTCTCTGCTCCTCGTAGGAATCTTGTGAATAATTTAAAAGAAAAAAAAACAGATAAGCCGCTGACGGGGAAGCCGACGATCAAGTGGATCTCTAGGAGCACTGGAAGTCTTAACATTCATGACACTGCAAGTCAAAACACAATCAGTTATATGATGGGACCCTCTAAGTATTCCAGGCCTTCTAAACTATCAACCGTTAAACGGTTAGTCAGTATTCCAGATGCCAGAAAACAGATCGGGATTTAGCAAACTTCAAATGGGCTAAAGGAACTACCACATCCAGCATGGATCAGAGACAAAACTGGCCTCTTTGCTTCCAAAAGATGGAGATTACAAAACATTCTTCCAAATAAAGACTAAAGGTTGTGACAACCAGGACTTTTAGTGAGTGGTAAACGATTAGCTAGTAGTACTTGTTATAGATATCGCTCTCGATGACGGCAGCATCACGTCGGCTAAATGAAGGAAGGTTGTAACTGCACTTGCAGACACAATTCTTGAAATTGTCAGTGAATAGTCCAGGTCGATCCTGGTTTGCGGCCATGGTGGTTGCCATCGATATCGTATATAATTGACAATTGCATGTGCCGATTTTCAATCGTTGTCACTGTACAAAAGGACAATTAGTCTTCTTCCGTCTTCAATACTTCTTCATTCTAAATTTAATATTGTAACATTAATCAGCTATTTGTTGAATCAACCGTACTATCTCTTATAATGCTTATTGGACACCTAGTTTTTGGATAAAACATATTTTTGATTTACGACCAGTTTTTAGTTTTTAGCATTTTCACCGAACAATTGATTCTATTCCGATCGACTGACTAGTTCAAACAAATAAGTTTTTTTTCTAATTACATTTTTTTCCAGGTGCACTACACTACCAAATAAATAAAAAAAATTTCTATTATTTAAACTAATAAACTGGACTTTTAAACTGCACTAGGAATAAATACCAAAGTTATTTGAAAAAAACTTAATTTAAAGTTATTAAATAAATTTTCCAAACACTTGTTTGAATCAAAAGAAAATGAATATCATATTTTTTTTTGTTCTTTAAGGGTCTGAGTTTTGTTCACGGACAGTATTTCAAATACAAAATTTCCATGCAAATATAACAAAACGTATGAATCAACAACATATCAAAATGAGCAGCAATCGAAGAAAACAAAATCATTGCAAACAGGGATGAAAAGGTATGAATAAAAAAACGATAAGTTATTTGGATCGCGTTGATTCAGGCAAAAGAAAGTTATCCGAACAAATGAAATTTTTACGGGCTGTTGTCCTCGTAACAACCATAAGGAATGATGACCCAGATCATTTTTATAAATAAAGAATTATTGGTTCAGCTATCTGAAAGTGATATAGTTGTAAACTTTGGAAGAGCAGTTGCCTTGAAGATTTTTAAAAAGGATGAAGTGAGGATATGATAGAAGTGACTAAATCGGTAAGGATGTTTTTTATGCAGCGAGCCTCGGCTGTAGTGTCAGATATCAGACAGCTGGCACCGCCAGTAATGATAGCTCCACAAATAAGAGGTTACCTCTATCGGTGGAGGATTGCTAACTACTAATCAAATACTATCAAGCCTCTTCATCAATGATTTGCATTATCTAACGTAATAATATTTTTGTTAACGTAATTTTGTTAAACGAAATAAAAAAACAAAATTATAATTTTAATCAGCTGTTTCTGCTGTTTTGTTTTTCAAATTTAATTTAAAATTTTATGTAGTTAAAACATATGTAGTTTGATGACATTGTTAAATTTATATACCTAAGATAGTAATTCATAGAATGGAGTAAAAGATAATCAATTTAAGAAGATTTGCAATGCAATAAGCCAATGAATTGATGTGAGAGCTGAAAATATTCTGTTCCAAGCAAGCCATTGATGTTGTACAGCACGGTTTGAAGAAATATATTATGTGCCATATTCAACTAGATCCACCGAATACCCAACTTAGAAGACCACGATATAAATATAATTGAAATTGTTTTACTGGGTTATTCAAACCGGTATAAAAATCAGAAAAGGTATAAGAACGTCCAGCTTAAATATAACGAAAAGAAGCCAACTAAGAAAAGTAAAATTTATTTAAAATGAAAAGTCAAGTTTGGAGAAAATTGAAAATTAAATGGAGAGACGTGATTTGTAGAATTGGTGAACTTGACAAATTAGCAAATATTATTTGGTCTATTTGATCTGGCATTTTGGCGAGGAAGGACCAACCAGTAATATTATTAATTATTATTATACTTGGAAGATGGATGGGCTATTAATTATACTTGAAGAATGGGATAATTAAAACAATAAAGAAAAGCATGCAGATACTATAAGTTTGGAAGGGGCTATTTTGACTCATATGGAACAGGATATCATCAAGAACAAGAAGCAGATAATTGGCAAATCAAAAGATTAACCTGGTATTGTTTTTTTATTTTATAAAATTATATATTAAGATCTCATAAAAATCAATTTGTGTAAAATATTATTAGTGCATGCGTTAAATTATAAAGTTAAATTATTAAATTATAAAGCTAATATAAATTAACACAAAGAAATCATTAAGCCTAAATTTTGTGAATCTTTTAAAATTTCTGTTTTTGTTAATAAAGTAAAATCAAATGTATATTTGTTTGTGATTTTCTAAATCTTGTGAGAAACAGTGAAAGAAAGAAATAGACACTTCTGAAATATATGGTAAGCAAAGCTCCGTCTTCCCACATCTAAAAATATAATATAGCGTCAACCAAAGGGCCACGTTACAAATTAGACAGAAAATTTCCGCTTCAAAAACCAGTAATAGATAAAGTGGGACACCTTTAGAGGTACTTTGGTTGACCTAAAAAGTGGTAGTCCTAAAAACTCTGGAATCTACTCACGACTTTGGTGAATTGGTATAGACACACTCACTGTTTCTTTCAGTGAAGCCGCGGCTTGGTCATGTGCTAGCAGACATAAGGGCAAGTCATATCCGCCATGGTGGCCAAAGAAACTTCAGGCTTCTCATCCAAAACAATGTAGGGTAAATAAAACTCTGTTAAGCAAACTATGACTGCATTGGGCTGGGAACCCTATAGAGCAGTCCTTAAACTCATACATATTAGTTGAGAGATGCCAAAAGTAATTCATGGAGGCTACTGTATCGAAATACAGCAGTTCTTTGAAACTTCAAGACAAGTTTGTTATGCCGCCAAATTATGTGTTGTTAAACATATAGGTGAAAAACACGTGAAATCAGCAAAAAACATGCCATTTTGGAAATGAGGTTTTAATTTTGTATATTTCGGTATTGGAATTCGTTGACATCAATAACAAAAATTTCTGCGTTTTTATTTTTTTTTTTTAACCCTGTCTTAAAATACAGGGTGTAGAAATATCAAGAAATTGCTCGACCCTGGTGTATTGAAATGGCTCTCCAGTCAAAACTACCGGAGTGATTTCAATGTTATATAGCTCAAAATGTAGGTATTGAACAGAGCTAATCAAAATATTAATTCACATTATATGACCTTGACCATCTTCTTTTAGAAAAATAACGGTAAAAAATTCAAATTCGATTTTCTAGAAATGCATATCTTTTAAATTTTTGATTTTTTAATATGTGAAAGGTACATATGTTACTAACATTATATAAAAAATTCAGGAGGGGAAAATTTTTTGTTTTTTTTTTATTAATTTTATTGCAACACGCCTTAAAATTTTTCATCATAAAAAAAAGTGGAGTTAAAAAATTAACAGTTTTTTTTGGATTTACATGTATGTTTTTATAATAAATTTTTAATTTCAACTCAAAATAAATATTTTTCACATTTTTTATCATTTATTTAATTTTACATTACTAAATTCCGTAAAGTTAGAATAATGTCTAGCTAAGATTGATCCATCATTTGTAGGAATGTATGAGTGATATCCTCGTGTTCCAGGAATTACTTTTAAATTGACGTATCTATCAGCTAGTTGATTTCGTTTTGCAATGTAACCTGCCTCCGTTACATAGAAAAAATGCATGCTATCTTGAAAATTGGCTGTAGCTGCTGCCCAGTTATATAACTCCAGAGGTGTTGATATAATTTTTTCGTATTCTTTCTTAAGACTCGCTCTAGCTGCTTTTCTTTTTACTGTTCCTCCAATTCTATCACAAGGTCCTTTACCGTGCGATGTTGCATGAAAATGCCACTCACATGCTATTTTGTAATCATCCAAATGATGCAGGATCGTAGAAAAATTCTTTTTATTTTTATATTGTGAAGCAGCGCCATCAGAAATATAAATAATTTTTGAAACTTTTTGAAATTTTGTTTTTAAAAAATCAATTAAGTTATCTTTGGAGAGATTTACAGCAACGCTGTCATGAGTAAGGCAATCCGATATTATAATGAAATTGGTATGTTGTAATATATTACGAAGGAATGAATTGTTGCTTATTTATTGTTCCAATTTTAACTTTGCGCTTCGTTTTGTATTACGAACGAGTAATTTTCTGGAAAATCACAACTCACAAAAAATTCGCAAAACACAAAACACACTACACAAAAATTGGATTATTTATATTTCTGATGGCGCTGCTTCACAATATAAAAATAAAAAGAGTTTTTCTACGATCCTGTGTCATTTGAATGACTGAAAATAGCATGTGAGAGGCATTTTCATGCAACATCGCACAGTAAAGGACCTTGTGATGGAATTGGAGGAACAGTAAAAACAATAGCAGCTAGAGCGAGTCTTAAGAAGAAATACGACAAAATTATATCAACACCTCTGGAGTTATATAACAAGCAGCAGCTCCAGGCAATTTTCAAGATAACATGCATTTTTTCTATATAACGGAGGCAGGTTACATTGCAAAACGAAATCAACTAGCTTATAGAAACGACAATTTAAAAACAATTCCTGGAACACGAGGATATATATAAAGATTATAAAAATTTATTTTGAGTTAAAATTAAAAGTTTATTATAAAAACATATATGTAAATCCAAAAAATGAAGTGCGTAATCTTTACACGCTGTTGAAGTAAAACTTCTTTGGCAACTGCAGCAGGTATTACTAAAAATATTAAATATAATAGATATGTCATAATGAAATTTAGAGTTTCTTTCTAATATTCTTGATAATATAATTTACGACAATGTGTAATAAAAAGCCATATTTACATGTTTTACAAAGTTTTACAACGTATTACAAATTAAATTTCACGATGAATACATGTCCACTTAATTTAACAACATGATTTGGTACAAAAATTGATGCAGTTTTTCAATAAATTTAGCAAATTTGTCATAAGCTTCTAATTTCATATTTCAATTATATGATAATAATTGAATTGAGTTTGTAATACATTATGTAAATATTGCTTTTTATTAGACATGCTGTAAATTATATTATCAAGCAATGCAACTCTAAATTTCAATATTTTTTTTTTTTTTTTTTTTTTTAATAAAATGTATTGTGTTGTAGGAATTACAATATGTGTCACAATAACACATAAAAACCTTTTAAGACCAAGGTCCCACAACAACATACGTTCAAAGGTGTTGATGGACGTAAATCTCTCTTTTTTGTTTTTCTTTATTTTTTGTTAAAGAATTATATACATGACACATATACACAGACAAGTTACACGACACATATACATGACACATTTGTTTTATATTTAATCTTTTTATTAATACCTGTTACAGTAGCCAAAGAAATTTATTTCAACCGCGTGCAAAGATTACAGGCACTCATTTTTCTATTTAACAAAACAAATTTAATCAGCACAAATATTTTTATTTGAAAATAAACTTTTGAAAAAACGGCATATTTTTAGTCATAGAGAATTATATACGACCACTTCAAAATCTATAGCAATATAATACAACTCAGACTATCCAAACAGATTAAGATGTTTTGATGAAATCGCCTAAAATACATAAAAATACGGGTTTTTCCAATTTTCTGAAAAACGGTTTTTTCACATCATAGAAAACTATTGGACCGAAATCAATCCAAATAGAATACAATTTAAATCATCCAAATAAAAACTAAAACAATTCAAAACATAAATTAAAAAAACTACGAAACTCAATAAAATATTATGAATAAGATATTTACATCTAAAATCGACACGTCCAACTCATATAACATTTAGTACTCAGTATCGTATAAATGTATAAAAAATACAATACACATAATCGAATTGTATTGCATACTTGCCGAACATAATATTCGTTTGTCTTTTTTACTTCTAATTTTTTTTTTTATTTCATTGTGTTTAAATTTCTACTTTCGTTTTTTTGGAATTGTGTGCATGTATATGTTTAAAATTCAACAAAATCAGACTGTAGTATGATAGAGATGAATATATGTGGTTACATATCTGTTCAAATGTTAAGTTCATTAAAACTTAAAATAAAAATGTGTAACTTCCGTTGCAAAATTTTCATAACGCCCCTAAAGAAGTTTTACTTCAAAAAAAACTTACATTTTTTAGGCTGGAGAGCGTGATTAGGTTGTTGATTTTTTCTTTTATAATTATTTATAGATGCAGGGGTAAAATTTTCCTATGATTCAGCCATTTGAAATCTAAACAACACTATTTCATTATTTTTTAAAACACTTTTTTGTGAAATATTTTCTAAACTAATCGAAACTCGTTAACAATCGAAGTTTTTCAAATTTTTCGAAAAAATAAAAATTATTCTTTTTCCTTACTAGTAGAGACACCATGAGTAAGATTATTAAAACAGTATTCAAAACTAATGTTTGCATTCAAATTTAGATAAATGTCAAAATCAATTCAGAATTTTCTAATAACATTGCAATGTTTACGACTAAACGAATTTTATTCAAATATTTCCACTAACATGCAAAATAAATTTGATACAGTATTTTTTGGTTGGTTATTTTCATTATTATGGTGTTATTTTGATAATTTTACCCGAAGCGCAAGGATTTGTGAGGATTGAAAATGGTTTGTTTTAAACTCTATTTTTTTACATTATATTAATTTGAAATATCGTTTCAGGTTCAATGACAACAAAATTAACAATATATTCAATGGTTCAATTATTCTCTGGTTTACCATTTATAAGTTTATTTTTATTCGCTTGGATTCAACAGTATCGAACAAACGTAATTTTTATTAATTTAAGAATTATTGATTTAAGAAAAAATGTCAAAATCAATTCAGAATTTTCTAATAACTTTACAATGTTTACGACTAAACGAATTTTATTCAAATATTTTCATCAACATGCAAAATAAATTTGATACAGTATTTGGTTGGTTATTTCCATTATTATGGCTTTATTTTGATAATTTTATCCGAAGCGCAAGGATTTGTGAGGAATGAAAATGGTTTGTCTCAAACTCTATTTTTTTACATTATAATAATTTGAAATACCGTTTCAGGTTCAATGACTACAAAGTTAACAATACATTCAATGGAATTATTCTATGGTTGACCATTTATAAGTTTATTTTTATTCGCTTGGATTCAACAGTATCGAACAAATTTAATTTTTATTAATTTAAGAAAAAATGATGTTGCAAATGTTGACACAAAAACATTTAATGCCAACTGGTGGATATTTTAATTGTGTCTCATCACCTTATATGTTTTTTGAAATAGTATTATACGCATCTATACGGAATATTATACAGAAACACATCATGGCTTTTCTTTAAGATTGTATTTCAGTCAATTAAATTGCATATAGTCCCTGGGCTCACGCCGATTTCATTTGATGATTACCACATATTTTATACTTCATGAGGCGCCTATCCTTGATGAGTCCGAAAACTTTTGTTCTACCATTTTCTTCCAGTCGGCCGCTTTTTCGTTCGGCAAGCTCAGAAAAATGCCGATTGCTCGGGATCTTGTAATTTTTTATTATTTTAACTATGGGGGAAATTTGTTGTAGAACACGAGGGTAACCTTGTCCGACAAAAACTTGTCTGCTATTGTCTAGTCCGAAAACCCAAAAATACCAAAATGTCAGTTCAATCGGCATTTTTCGGAGCCTGCCGAACGAAAAAGCGGCTGAATCGAGAAAAATGGCAGAACAGAAGATTTCGGGCTCGTCAAGGACAGACGCCTCACGAACTATAAAATATGTGGTAATCATCATATGAAATCGACGTGGGCTCAGGGACTAATATAATTAAATATTTAAATTATAAAAAAATATCACATATGTAACAAGTTTAATATGCCTAATATAGTTAAAATAAATAAAAAATTTATAATATAAAAATATAAATTGATCGAAATTTCAAGACATAGGAACTTTTTCAGCATTTAATTAATTTTTAATTTTAATTAACTTTATATTCTTTGTATTTATATGCAATATAAAATTTTGAATGAGAAAAAAAGTAAATGATTTTTTTCATTGCAACAGCAACTTGTTTCATTGCAACAGCAACTTGATATTGTTGTTGAAGTTTTTGTAAATTTTTTACGATGTTTGTCTTGCTTCTTTTCTAATACGATCAATGATTCCTGACAACGTTTTAATTCTTTATTTACGTAATCAATACGTTTATTTACATTCTGTCGACTTTTTTCAAGATCTTGTTTTACAAGAACTGGACCGTACAGTTTATAGACCTAAATAAAAATGAATTAATGTAAATAAAATTGTAAGTCATAGTTTAATAGATTCGATCTCGAACCTTATTGGTTTCTCCTAAAAGTGTTAACTCATCCAAAACATTTTTATTTTCATTTAATTGACCATCTAATAGTTGCCGTTGTTGAACTAATTTTGTAAAATCTTGAATTATAAAAAAAAATGATTAATCTGCACAAATCTCCCACACAAGATTCCTAATTTTCTCAATACCTTTTTGAGCATATTTAAAATAGTTCTACTTGAAGTTTTTTTTGTATTGCTGAACTATCCCTTTTTTTGTATAATTCTCTTTTAATTCAATATAAATAAACTATTTTTTTGTATTGCTGAACTATCCATTTATTTGTATAATTCTCTTTTAATTCAATATAAATAAACTATTTAAATTATTATTTCTTTTGTTTTTTAATTATTAATTTAAAATAATAGATTGGGATTTGTGTTAAAGTGTCAAATTTGTCAAATTTGTTGGTTGCAAACAGTATTGAACTTCCGTTGCATAATTTTCATAACGCGCCTAAAGAAGTTTTACTTCAAAAAAAAACTGTTAATTTTTAACTCCACCTTTTTTTATGATGAAAAATTTTAAGGCGTGTTGCAATAAAATTAATAAAAAAAAATAAAAAATTTCCTCCTCCTGAATTTTTTATATAATGTTAGTAACATATGTACCTTTCACATATTAAAAAACCAAAAATTTAAAAGATATGCATTTCTAGAAAATCGAATTTGAATTTTTACCGTTATTTTTCTAAAAGAAGATCTTCAAGGGTATATAATGTGAATTAATATTTTGATTAGCTCTGTTCAATACCTACATTTTGAGCTATATAACATTGAAATCAGTCCGGTAGTTTTGACTGTGGAGCCATTTCAATACACCAGGATTGAGCAATTTCTTGATTTTTCAACACCCTGTTTCTTATCACAGCGTTAAAAAAAAAAAAATTAAAACGCAGAAAATTTTTTTTTATTGATGTCAACGAATTCCAATACCTAAATATACAAAATTAAAACCTCATTTCCAGACCTTGCTGGTTTCACGTGTTTTTCACGTATAAAGTTTGAACAAAAACCTAACAGTCTTGATCAACATACTTTTCCATTTTTCATATATGATGTGACATCATTACATTTTTCATTAACATATTTTATTAACAATCAATCAGTATGCCTTCTTATCGGACTCCCTGTAAAACATCAAGGTTATAATGATTTTTGTTATATATACTTGCACTCTATTTGTAACGTTTAAATAAAGAAAAAAATGAGCAAAATAATTGCAACGTTCAAATTTCTCTTCTTTCATTTTATTATAATCAAACGAAGTATTGTGGATGGAAATGAAATATTACAATACATGAATATATTTAATTGAATAAACGGGTGGTTCTTACTTTTGTTTATGTTTTATAAATCGATAGAAAAACAAAAAAATAAGACAATCTGTTAAATAACTGGCTACGTTCTAGATTGATTAATTGATTACAAACAATATAAATAACGAGCATCTGTTTCATGCAATAAATGCTTCCTTCTTTCTTGTTTAGAGTAATTATATAAGGAGAAACATTTTTGAATTTAAGTTGAGTTGTGATACAGAACTTAAAAATTAAAGTTCATAATTTTACGGGTTTTTTGCTATAATATCAATTTAAAACTAAAGTAAAAGAAAATAAATTATATTGTAATCGTAACAAAAAATTGTTTATCTTAAATTCTAAACTGTGTTTTCCAAAATTATAAATGTTTTTAGGTTACGATATTTTATGGCGTTAAATTATTGTTACGATATTTTATTGTGCAAAAATAAAAATAATATACCCGAATCAAAAAAATTAAATGTTGTAAACGATATGGCGGTGGTTCGAGAAAGGCAAGATGGCAAAAATTTAAAAAGGGCCCAACCGATGTGAATATGACTATTGGATAATTGGTTTGCACAAGGTGTTCCGAAATTTTATCGTTGTAGTGTTTTAAAGCAGGATGGTCAAACGATGATCGGTGCATCGGATGGTCAAACGACGATGATTTGGGGGTGAGTTAATTCCAAAATATGTTACATTTTTTTTATTGATATTTGGAGTTGGAAATTGTTGCGGGTGTCAGCACGTTGGCTGAAGTCTATATGCGTGTGGAAATCAGTACGTGGTATCATAATTAAACCACTAGACGAATATTTGCTTATTGTGAAAGTGGCACATTTTTGTTGCCTTGTATTTGCTGAAGATCTTCGCGTTCACTATAATATCATTATGTTAAACAGCGTTTGCGGTATAAATATAATTGTTGGCTGAAGAAAACAAGAAAAAAACCTGTCGTATAATACATATTGATTGGAAGATGACACCAAGGAAGACTACAATCAACAGTATTATCTTTTATCACTTCTATCAATGTAATTCTAGTTTGCATGTTAGATTAATAAGTTATTTTTGTTTGTTATAAAAGTCATAGTGAAACGTCTTAAATAAATTATCTTTGTAAATTAGAGATCTTTCTTGTGTAAGAGTCCACGTTTTATCCGTACATTCAGTTATTATTTATAATTTTAAAACCCTTGGATAATAGATACCGTAGGTATCCATAAAAATGAAAAGTCGATTGCGACAAGTTTTATACGCTAGTACCAAAGGCCCGAGTTATCATCAACGACTAAATGGTAAGTGGATCATTTCCTGCGTGGTTTCTATAGACCTCCTGCTAAAACGCATTTTCTGGACTGCCCTGAGAAACCTGCGATCGTGTAACGAGGTAGCAGGGCTAGTCAGAACTGCACTGAACAAATCAATTCAAAATGTAAAATCTTGCAAACTGTTAAAAATGTTAAGCGCTTTAAGTCTGCTGGACCGGATGGGGTCATCCCCGCAGACATAGAAAAACCATTGACCTAACCATGCCTTGACTGTCATGGGTTTAGGAGCAGCCCTATACAATATCACATTCCTAGGAAATGGACGAGGCAAATGTAATCTGTATACCTAAGGCAGACAAGCGATGTTATTTTAATACCAAAGACCAAAGATCTATAAGTCTCTCATATTTTGGCTTGAAAGCAAAAGAGAGATTGAAAAAAGATATGTTGAGAGGTTCAATCGAACTTACAACGTTGTCAGCATTTCAAGTTGCATACTGCAAAGGCAAGTCTGTTAGAACAGCCTACTCTCTCGTATGTCCAAATAAGAAATCTCTGGACTGTAATGAATATTCCTTGGCTACAGTCTGTGGTATTGAAGGTGCATTCAACAACGGTTGTCTTGTAGCGATCACCTACACGGTTGTGGATTTGGGTGTGGAGATATCACTAGTCAGATCGATTGACGTGCTTTTTAGGGTTGTCAAAGTTTGTATTGGTGAGTACTCTACTCGCAAGTTTCTTAGAAGAGACACACTGCAAAGAGACACATTGCAAAATTCTGTGGAACTTGTTATTAAAGACCTGTTGCTTATGTTGCTTTTGGCATCTTCGGCAAAATTCTTGATATTCTTAAGGATCTATTGCAAAGTTCTCTTTAATCCTCTCTTAATAGACTGATAGCTGTCCACTGGGAGCAAATCCCCAGAAATTGGAATTGAATCTGTTCTTCAGGAAGTGCAAATTACCTAAACTTGACCAAAAACTCTCAACGAAGTATGCTTGAGTGTCTCTGACAAGGGTAATTACTTGACGCTCATTAATTACCTGGCGCTATCCATTCTGGGTAGTAAGCTACAATAGCACTTTACTGCAAAAGTGCTATTGGACAAAGATGGGATTTTGAGGCTTACGTTGTCCACTTATCATATACAGCTAAATAGTTTGACCAATTTTGCTATATGGCGCGAATTAGATTTTAAACTAATAAAATTATTAATTAAAACTATTTTATTTTAATTTTAATTCAAAAATTTATTTAATTTAATTTAAGAAAGAAGTTAACACTTCAAAAGCCAGAATAAATCTAAAATCTTTTTTCTAAAATTTATCTTGTAAAAATTATTTGAGTGATGCAAAAATATGCATCACGATAAAAAAAATAATTTTGTTTGTTTAATTCCCAAAAATGTTTTATCTTTAGTAACTTAAATAATAAATATGGAGGGGCTGAAATCTCACAGCTCTGAGATATCAAGACTTCGGTCTGGGTTATGGATTTTGATATAGTTTTCGGCAAAAACTTCTATGAGGACATGAATTTTAGTTTTGGGCGATGTATATCTAACATTACTTTTTGTAAAATTAATGATTTGTTAAAAATATTCCAAAAATTCTGACAAAATCAAAAATTGAAACTTTTTTCAAAATTCTAAAAATATATATAAAATTCAAAAATTCAATTTTTTTCTTCAAAATTCTAAAGATATTCTAAAAGTTAGAATAAAATCAAAAATTGAATCTTTTTCTAAATTTTAATAATATTCCACAAATTCTTAAAAATTCAAAAATTCAAAATTTTTCCAAAATTCTAAAAATATTGCAAAAATTATAACAATATCGAAAATGAAGCCTTTTCCAAAATTATAATGAAATCAAAAATTTAAAATTTTTCAAAATTCTAAAAATATTCTAAAAATTCTTACAAAATCAAAAATTGGCACTTTTTCAAAATTCCAAAAATATTTCAAAAACTATAACAAATTCCAAAAAATTTCCATGTTCAATTATATTTAAGTGTTTGTTTACTAAATTTTTTTTTCCAAAAAATAAATGAAAATCATTATTTAGACACACTTGACATTATTTTTTTGACTAACTTGTAATTCTCAATAAAAATAATAATATTTCATGTCAAACAAATAATTAATTTTATTTTTTTCCAAAAAATTGTGTAAAAAAATAAATAAATATCTTTCTTTTGACACACTTGACAACATTTTTTTGACAAACTTATAATACAATAATCTAGTTTTTGATTTTGCATACCAATTTCGACTATCAAGATTTCTCCACATTCTTTGTTCCTACTCATTATCACTAAAAATGAACGTTTTTTAAGCAAAAAATATGCATATTTCCTTGTTTTGACACACTTGACGATTTTTTTGACAGACTTCCGGTACAGTTATCGAACACATCGTCATCGTCCTTTCGGCTCTTCTCATTGAGCAAACCTATTTTTAGAAAAAAATTAGGTTGTGACGGACGGCCGGCCTCACTTTTAGCTCTTGAATGTAATACTTAGGTCTTTCAGACCGAAGTAATATGAGAAATGCATAATGTGCATTTCGATAAGATGAATTTTGTTTTTTTTTATATTTGAAACTTAATAACTTTATAAGAATTTAATGTTTACAGTTTGTGAAAAATATTATCTTATGTTATTTAATAATTTTCTGGAATTCAAATATTCAAATATTCAAAAGTTTTGGAAATAAAATATGTCTGAGAATCTTGTTGTTTAAGTATTGGAAAACTTATTAATAAAACTACTGATAAACATGCATTATGGTATAACTAATACTATATAACTGTAATATAACTCTAATATAAATGCAAATTACATAATTATTGCTGTTATGTTGCAGTCTGCGGATGTAACTCACGCATCATGGCTATCCGCATCACCGTGCCGCGGTAAGTCTACTGTAAGGAGTACACTCATCGTGGCACTAGAAATTCTGTTTCATCTTACTCTTATCGACATCTTAGCCAAACAGATAGCTGCCAGCATGGCAGTCAGATTGAATTCTACCGGGATATAGAACTGTAATAATATACAGCACTCCTTAATTTTGGTAAGATAGGAATATTTCTTCAACTACACACTATTTCATTCCAAAACTTTCATCTGACGTTCACAACCGTTTTTCTTTTCTGGAGGACCGGGAATTTCAATTAAAGAAGAAACAGGTATTGTCCACTTCCACACGGATGGTTCGAAAACGAATTTGAAGTTGTGGAGTTTTCTTCAAAGAACTAAATCTAAACCTTTTTTTACCTATTCGATCACTGTAGTGTCTTTCAGGCTGCGCTTGCAGCTATAAAAGAGGTATGAGACTGGTTGAGGTATAGTGTAATATCTTCAAGAGATATCTATTTCTCTACGTATAGTAAGGCTCCAATAAAGGTTTTAGAGTATTGCCTCAGCACGTCGACAGTAGCCTGGACCTGTCTGACCTGTCTGACACACAAACCACATTCACCCGCTGCTAACTCGAGTTGGCGTGAATTCTGGTGATCAACCTCTCTTATATAAAATTTAAAATAAACTAAAACAAACGCCGCGTGCCTCAAAACACCATCCAAGTTTGATGGGTAACGATGTGATAGTTAACTTTGGGAAAGTAAGCCATCACATCAAGTATTTACTGACTCGTCATATATTCAGAAGTCAAAACACTAGGTTTTCAAAACAAATGGTGCAGTTACTGTATGCATTTTGCTACGCTTCAATCATTTGTGATAAAAAAAATTCAAGTTGATAAAACTGTTTCAGTATCTGTTTGGTATAAACACTGAAGTCTCACCATAACAGTTTCGATTCACTTTTTCTAACCCTAAAAATTAAACGAAATTTCGTTGTCGATCATACATTAGCATACCTTCGGCCTTTTTCTGTAAAAATGGCCAAGTTCATATTAAAATTAAAATGCTTTAGTATAAATTTAACCAAATTCAGTAAAAGTTTAATTTTAAAGTTTTGAACGACAACGATTAGATCAAATGTCTATCTCGGTAAGGAAAAATGGTAAATTTTTTAGTTTTGAACTTTTCAGCTCCTTCTTGTTTTTACAATGAAAAAAAAATTTTAAAAAAAATTGAAAATGTTTACAATTTTCCGTTTGTTTGTTGTCGAGAATAGCAAAATAAATTGTTATGTATTTCCTGGTGACATCCGGTTGATTGTACTTTTTTTGTTCTTTTACGTTTCGTCTAAAAAAAACTATCCCAACCTATGGAAAATGTACATAACATACCTTCACTGAAAATTTTGTTTATCCATTTCCATTTACTGTTGTCAATTGGGTTAAGTTTGGATAGGAAAACAAAAGGCAACAAAGTTTAAATTTTATTTTTTAAACCGGGCAGAAACTAGTTTTTCTTTTACGTTAAGGAAATGATGTTTTGAATGTTATTGGATATAGAAAAATTTTTTGATGCGAGTTTTTTCTGTTTTCTATTGAGTGTGATTGTCCCAATTTGTTATAAAGAAATAAAAGTCAATAAAGTGAGGTGTACCATTGGGATTTTTGATTCTTAATTGGTCTTTATGTTTTGTTTACAAAAAGTATGAAAAGAAGTTTAATTTTAAATCAAATTGTTTTAACTTTTGAGTTCTCTTAAAAAACTTATTTTCCTGTATCATTTATACTGTTTTGACCTAGAATCGAATATAGATTACAATTACATATTTGCTCCTGCGGTTCTGTTAAAATATCCAATTTTCAATTCCACACAAATGTGCAAATGAGTTAAATAATTCAGTGTTAGCATTAACAATAAGGGATTTCAAACCATTTTTTACCAATGTCAAGCACACTATTTCAACAAAAAGTTCACTCGTTACACGCAACACTTTAACATTATCGATAATTTGTAAGAAGCTCAATTCAATTTATATATTACTATTTTTCAACGAAACGATAGCTCCGAAGATATGTCACCCATTTTGGGCTTCCAATTCTTATAGTGTTAGAAAAACTTCTTAAGTAGTAATACTTCTTAAGTTAATGAAATAAGCACGCATCTGTAATTCTGACTAGTCCTCATACCTGATAGTTAGAGTTCTGTTTTGCAATAAGAAGCCATCGGTTAAAAATATTCAATTTCGGTTTAAAATATTTCAATAAATTATTCAATATTTATTGCACACAAAAACTAAATGCAACATATCAAATTATTTATGAAAAAAATTTTTGAGTTCAAAATATTTTTATATATAAATAGTCCGAGTCGCAGGATGTCCGCTAGATATTTGTAGATTTCGAGATCCGACAGTTTTGTGTACAAGTAAAATCTGATGTATCAGATAAGTTTAAACAAAACAAACTATGTAATTACAAACAGATATCGAACAAATTTTAAAAATAAAATTAGCTACATACAAGCAAAACTACATCAAATCAAATATCAAACCTACCACAGATTATATGTGTGACCATGTATGACACTATATAAAAAACACACCACAAACCATATCATACGCCATGCAATTACTGCAAAATATCATAAAAAATTATTTCTAAGAAAAAAAACTAATTTCTTCTATTCAAATCTTTTTATTTTTTTCATTCTAATAAGGTTTTTCCAAATTGTTGTTGTTGGGGATTGTTGCAAACTTTTTTGTTGAAACCGACAAGTCAAAAACCTCTAACTGCAGCGGTCTACTTTTAAAAGGAATTGATAAAAAAGTTTCCAAAGATTATAAATTTATGAAGTTTTTAAAAATGTTAGTATTCAAACGGATATTATAACGGATTTAACAAACCAACTCTTTTTCTAGTATAAGGCCTCTAGTTTGATTTCTTAAACGTGTGTCGGATTTTTCTGATATACGAACTTGTCTAAGATATTCATAAAACACACATTCTTAAAAAAAGTTTTTTGATCTGGCTCCACAAATGCAAACATGAGAGTGCCGGTTGCTTAAAAAAATTTTTTTGGGAAGGGATTTTGCTAAAGCCATTCACTTAGGAACCTTTAGTTGCACAGGTATATTTTTAAAAGAAATTCATAAAAAAGATTTCAAAGATTTCAAAGATTTTTAATTTTGTAATATTTTTTAAATATTAGTATCAAAACGGCCGTTATAACGACTTTAAAAAATCTATTTTTTTTAGTAAAAAGGCTCTAGTTTCTTAACTGTGTACGTATCGGATTTTGCTGATTCACGAAATCGTTCAATATATTAAAAGAACACAAATGTAAAGAAATTTTTTTGATCTTGCTGAACAAATGCGACCGTGAGAGTGCCGGTCGTTTACGTTATATTTCTGTTTCTGTTTATCATATATAATGTTTGGCACCAACATTTTTCCGAAATTCCGAGATGAGGCAAATTGCAATAGGTAGATTTTTGTATGAAATCTGCCTAAAAAAAATCTTCATCGTAAGATTTGTCCTTAAATATTTTACTAAGACTGTGTTCCAATTTATCAAAGTAGTCAACTGTTTGGTTGACTAGATCAAAACTAACTTTCTAAATTAACTTTAGGAAATTTGAACGTTTGTCTACATCTAAAAATTTAAACAAAAATTGGTCATTTTTAATGAAAATAAATCATATATATAACACAGAAGAAACGAAAAAGCATAGCCATATCTTAGAGAAAGTGCTGTGCGGAGAAAATGCGGAAAAGAAAGTAGAGTCAAGAATATATAAAAAATTAAACGACTAAAAAAAATAAACGAAACAACAAATGAAATAAGAAATTTAAATTTTTTTAATATTTTCAATTTAGTTTATGCTTTGCTTGCGGAGTGGATAGACGTTTTATTTTGGATTTAAATTATTTCAGGCTTAAAAAAATATTTGTTTTAAAATTTCAGCTGTGTTTAAATTCATTTTTCACTTTCTTTTCTTCGGAAAATTAAAAATGAAATTCATGCATAGGGAAAGATTTAAAAAAGTTATTTTAAGTTTCCTTTCTTCTGCATCTTAACTTTTATTTTAGTCATAATTTTCTTTGTTTTTAAATATTTTCTATTGATTACAAATTAAAGAAACAACTCATAAAATTCATTTGTTCTTTCTTTGCAAACCAAAGATAGAGAAATATTTCGTAATCGATTACGTAACCCGTGTTCGATTTGACTGAAACAACTGAATTATCTGAAAAGAATATATTGAGCATAATATGTAAAATCTATTTTAGCTAGAACATAAAAAACTTTTCGTTGTCATTGTCGATGTAGTGGGTTGTCAGAAAGGTTCGGGGCTCAACGCGGACCCTATATTTATTTTTTATTGTTTTTGTCTATTTTTTTATAGAACATTAAAATTATTCCTTTTTAATCATAAAAATTCCATTTACTGCATTTAATTTTTTCGATAAAGTAAGGTTTTAAAATTATTAGTATAATGCCTAAAACTCATATAATAGTTTCATTTTCTGTAAATAAAATAAGGAAAAACAAAAGCTGTTTTTTCAGTATTTTCTTATTATTATTTCCAACCATTTGTGATTGATCGTATAAAAATTTATAGTATGTGCACCTCACGATGGTTTCTTATAGAATTATAGTTAAGCTGAAGGTGCACACAGAATAGATTAGAAGAGATTGGATTATGATGGATGGCACTTAGTAGTTGTATCAAAGTCGGATGAAAAGAGAAAAGAGTGTATTGGTGTGTGTGGGGAGGGAGAGGGAGGGGTGGGGGGAGATCACCTAGTTTATATGTAGTGTTAAGTGGCCTAGTGGTTAACACGCTGGACTTCAAACTCAGAGCGTTTTGAAGGAAAACATTAACAATCACAACACAGCTATTTTCCAATTACCGATATTTAACTAATATGGCTGATAAATTGGAACAACACTCGATCACCCATATAAATCTAATGGATTACATTAAGGTTTTTAAGTTGGATTAAATTAAGAAAAATTAAGTAAAACTCAGCCATAAAATTGAGTGAATTGATGAAATTAAAGCAAGTGAGGTACAATTGGTGACACTCTACATACGATCTTATATTATAGGTCGGTTTAACCCAGCAGTATTGTGACTTGATCATTAATGTTTGAAGCAAGTATTAATAAGCATTAATATTTGAAAAATACACTTCTATATCAATGACAAAATCTAGCATTACAACAACAAAAACCCATAAAATGAGCCAGAATTGCTTCAAGACTACTCAGTAGGACACAGTGAATCTTATAATTGTAAAAAGCCTGGTCATTTTCCTTCACTTCTACACTTTGTAAAAGCATGCATTTGAGATTACTATAATGGTTGAGATAAAGGAGGAAGAAGAAACATGCTTGTAGGTTGGTTAAAAGAAAATCATCAGAAATGCAATGACTCGTTCCCCCGTTTCCCCAAAATGAGCAGGCATTGCAGCGATCAGCGATTTTTCTGTTTCATTGAATTTAATAGTTGTAACTACAGGTTTATTTCGAATTTGACTCTAAAACCAGAGTAACGTACTTACAGAAATTCTATAATAATCTACTAATTTATTTCTTTGTAAAGGTACCAACGTAGAGATATTTTTGTGTACTACTATTCAACTAACCAATTTTTTCGTTAATTGTTTTGTTGCGTCATTTAATGTAAATTAACACAACATGTTTTTGTTATGTAGAATCTGGTTATAAAAAAAATAGGAGTGTTGTCAGTAGAAAATATATTTTCTCTTAATATTTATTGAAATAATAGTGGGAATTGCAATCATTGAAGGACAGAAGATAGAAAGTCGATCTGTATATAAGCGATCAAATTATTTGATCATAGGATGATGTAAAATTAAATCAAATTATAATAATATTATATATTTTTTAAATCAAATTTTTTGTTAATTGGTGATTCATTTTCATCTTAATAATATTCAAAGAAAAATGTATTAACTTTATAATTTTTTTTTTTTTAATAAAATGTGTTGTGTAGTAGGAATTACAATATGTGTCACAATAACACATAAAAACCTTTTAAGACAAAGTTCCCACAACAACATACGTTCAGAGGTGTTGATGGACGTAAATCTTTCTTTTTTTGTTTTTTTATATTTTTTGTTAAAGAATGGATAACTAAACAAAAAATCCTATCACTGACAAAATATGACATAGGCCAATATTTTATGATAGAATAGAGAAAATAAAAGTAAATAAAAAAGTAAATAGCAAAATTTTTTTTACAAAAATTTGCTGAAACAAAACAAAATGTAGTTGCCAATAATCCAGCCGGTTGCATATTCCTTGATCCTGTGACGCACTGTCTTTCTTGAAGATTAAAGCCCACACATAGTTATATGTGAAGGCTCGTTTCCACAAGGCAGCAATAGTATCTCATCATCAAAGATTATTTCACAGCTAAGATTAAGGGTGCTACCGTTGACTGAATACAGTTCATCCGCCACCACCCCTAAGATGTCACCTTGGCTAGTGATATCTCACTGCTATTGCCAGTGGTATGTGATATCTCACGTTAGCTCGTATGTCGATAGCAGGGACTGGAGTACGCGGGGTTGTCACACCCGTAGATCAAAAATATAAAAAAATTTCAAAACAATAAAAACTGATCCCTCCATGCGGTCGATTATTATAATAAATTATAATAAAATTTTTCTACATAACGATTGTGATAAGAAAGATATTGGAATTTGATATTTTTTTGACATTAACTTTTGATATTTTTTTTCGATATTTTTTTTTTGATATTTTCGTATTTTTTGTTTGTTTTAAACTTTGGATTTTGTTGTTGCTGGTAATTATTTTCTTTGATTTGAAATGTTGGTGCAACACCGTAACTACCAGCGGTGCTTAACGCGAGCATCTTCGTTGAGTCTAGTCATGGAGTGTTTGGTAAAGGAAAATTACACTAAGTATTAACCGTACCAATCGCCAATCATGTGCCATTATCCAGCGCTAAGCACTCTTCCATTGGAGTGAAGTGGTAACCAAAATCAAAACTACACAATATTCACTCTATATTTCACTATATTCGTTCTGGGCCTCACATATCGTTGCTGGGGATAGATCAAGAGTTCGATCTTATTTTTCAGTTCTTCTTTTGCAATATTTTTAGTTTTTGGTACAAAATTTTTTTTAACAACACGGTTCTGACCTGTGAAGTCTATTATGTTTGAAAAAAATAGATAAATCAAATAAATAAGATTTCTTCTTATTATTAAATAATTGAATTAATGTTTTTATTAAAGATAAATAGATAATTGTTTTGTTAGATAAATAAATAAACTTTAGTTAGATAATTCAACAAATAAATAAATAATTTTATAGATAAGTAAATAAATATTTTAAATAAATTAATTAAATAAATAAATATTTTTTTTAAATTAAGTAAATAAATAAATATTTTAATGTTTTCTAAATAGACTGATTATATAAGTAATAACTAAATAGATACAAAAAATGTTAAGTAAATAAATAAACTTGATAATTTTTATTAAATAACTAATTAAAACAAATTTACTTTTTTAATAATTTTAGTAATATATCTACGATCTATATATCTATATATCTATTTATATTTTTTGTTCATTGATGTTTTCCATTTCCTGTTTCGTTTGACGTGAATTTTGTATTTTTTTTTTCTTTCCTGTATCATCTCAAACAGTTTTTTCTTGCAAGTGATTAAGAAACCTAATTTATAATCCATCATACAGTTATAAATATTAAAAATAATCAAAGCAATTTTTGTAGTAAGCAGCGATTGCCGATTCTCATTGTCCGTTCTTTCAGAATAAACAGCAGCTAGTGATGGACTTTCTATTATCACTACCTTCGTTTCTCCTAGCTTTGTAGCGACGGACTATTTCAAGTTTTAATTTAAAATAATGATTTGCATATTGAAATAAATCCGCAAATAGTCTGCTAATTTGTTTCTGTTCCGGCCCTTAAATTCAAAGAAATAGTTTAAATATTAGAGTCAATAGCAGAGAGGGATATTATTTCAAATACTACAACGGAACCAAACAGTTAATGGATAATGAACACCTGATGTATAACAATAACTTTAGAGCTAGTCATAAAAGCAGATGCTATCAATTTATGTGGGCAAGAAGTGGATCATCATAAACGCTTATTAATGTAAGCTTTTTTAAACTTATTTTATTTAATTTTTTTGATTTAATTTACATAATTTCTTTTGTAATAGTGATTTTTTTTTGGTGTTAATATACTTTCTTTGTTCATAAAATTTTAATATCGTTTTGTCGATAGAAGTTTTTTGGGAGTATTTATTTATTAATAACTGTGATAATATAAGAGATTTCCGCAGTTAGGACTCCCAGTGTTGTTTTTATTAAAGTCCAAAATCCATAACACAGTAAAAAAAGCTGTTTTATTGAGTAGATTCAGCTACCGATCACCTTAGTCCTACGATACACGAAAGGCCACAATAGGGACACCTGGAGTTGTAACGTGCCACTTTGTCGCGACGCTATATTATTTTTAAATGTGGAACGGGCCTTTATTAAGTTGATTTCACCAAGCAGTTCTATCAATTTAATCTTAAACTTTTTTTTTATTTACACAACACAATACTAAAACACTAAAATATAGAAACAGAAAAGAAAAAAAACTCAAAAAATATATAAACAATGAAAACACAAATATTATGTTCAACAATGATTTTACCATTTAATCTTCAAAAAAAATTTAACAAATATTTGAGAATTTACCAAACATGAATGTAACACTATTCAAATTTTCAAATTTAACACAAGAAATTAAATTAATTATTTTTAATAACTTGACAAAAACAAAACATATAAAAATTAGAACTAAATACCTAAATATTTTTTTTTCATGCGGCATTCGTTTCTTGTCACCTCCATCAATCAATTTCTTCACAAAAGTTTGCAATTTATTTGAGCTAAATATCCTTGGTGTGTTCCTCTTGAACGCCAAAATCGAATAGCTGCTTTCCAAAGTCGAAAACGAATAGACTGATAAGCAATTTTCATCAGCTATATATACAAAAAAATCTTCATCCATCATCATAATATTTCTTTTATTTCCCCTCGATTTTTGTGTTTCCCCTCGAACGTTTAATTTTTCTGTTGGTTGGCCTGTCTCTACACTTTGATGACTTGCTAATTTATTGTACAGGCATATGTTGTTTTTGACTTTAACCGTATCGTAATCGTATTATCGTTCTATGAGTTAAATTACATCAAAAGTTTACAAATACTTCGAGTATTTCATATCATCAATAAAGCCATTTATTTATTTATTGGTTTATACTTTCATAATGTGATAACTTTTATGTCTTGTAACAGCTAAACAAACGCTACTTGCACCATCTGTTGGTTATTTTGACTTCTTTTCTTAAAATATTTACTTCCCAACAAATACGAAAATATTCAACAAAGCGCAATTTCTAATGCTATTGTGATGAAACTGATGAATCCGTAAATTATAGTTCCATGTTTTTTTTTGTTAAATGGTTTGTTGTTTAATTATAATTTTTCTCAACTAAATCTAAGTTTAACAATGTTTTTTTGTTTATTTTTGAATACATATTAAATCTTACCAAACATATAAATTCAAATATTTAAACAAAAGAAATCAACTGTTTTATACAAATCAATAATTTAGGTTTTACAGAAAAAAAAAATATTGCGACGCTGATGCATACGCTGACTTCACCACAGCTCTGAAAACATAGTGTTCTAGATATATAATGAGCTAATATCCATAAAATACTTTAATTAAAAGCTAACCAATATTATGGACTTCGTCAGTAGTATCCCAACAAACATAAATTCTGTTGTACGAGAAAAAGTAAAAAGAATTTTATCAGAAGTGACAAAGCGGAAGTTAGGATGCAGAACTGTTGTAAACCGTACTAAATGTGTATGTACCAAATTTCATCCAACTCGATTATCAGGTACAGAAGCTATTGAGCTTCCAAAATAACAGGTGCTTGGAGGACCCCTTACCACTTTGTTCACTATCACTAAAAAAAACTAATCAGTTCCTTGCCATACATATTTGCATCTTTTTGCAAAGTGTAATCAAAATTACTTAACGAACGAATGTTGTATGCTTCCAACAAACATTGAAACAATAAACAGGTGTTCGGGAGGACCCCACCACTTATCCCAATATTGTCTAAAAACTAGTCAATTCTTTGTCAATAAAGTCTTTATCTTTTTTCAAAGTGCCATTAAAATTGATTAATGAATGAAATCTATATGCTCCCAACAAACTTTAAAAACAAAGTGTGAAAAGTCAGCAGTTGTATGGTAGACCCCCCGCCACTTTGATCAATGTGTCCCAAAAGATGATAATTATCTTTTTATACTAATTAGAACCTTATTGGAACCATAAGTTTCATCATAATCACTTCATTATTGTAGGCTGTAGTGTGCATAAAGACACTGACAAAACTTTAAAAAAGTACAAAAAAATTTTTTTTACCGGAAGTAAAAAACCGGAAGTTGGGATGCAGAACTATTTTAAACCGTACTACATACTCATGTACCAAGTTTCATCCAATTCGCTTATCAGGTACAGAAGTTAGTTCTTTGCCATACATGTTTGCATCTTTTTCCAAAGTGTCATCAAAATTCATTCACGAACGAATGCTGTGTGCTCCCAACAAACATTGAAAAAAGTGTGACACATTAAACAGGTGTTCGGGAGAACCCCCACCACTTATTCCAATATTATCCAAAAACTAATCAGTTCTTTGTTACTTAAGTCTCCATTATTTTCCAAAGTGTCATTAAAATAAATTAATGAACGAAGTCTGTACGCTCCCAACAAACTTAAAAAACAAAGTGTGAAAAGTCAGCAGTTGTATGGTAGACCCCCCGCCTCTTTGATAAATGTGTCCCAAAAGATGATAATTATCTTTTCACACTAATTGAAACCCTATTCCATAAGTTTTATCATAATCACTTCATTATTGTAGGCTGTAGTGTGCATAAAGACACTGACAAAACTTCAAAAGAGTACAAAAGAAATTTTTTTACCGGAAGTGAAAAACCGGAAGTTGGGATGCAGAACTATTTTAAACCGTACTACATACTCATGTACCAAGTTTCATCCAATTCGATTATCACGTACAGAAGTTATAAAGCTTTCAAAAAAACAGGTGCTCCAGGGACCCCCCACCACTTTGTTCACTATCGCTCAAAAACTAATCAGTTCTTTGCCATACATGTTTGCATCTTTTTCCAAAGTGTCATCAAAATTCGTTCACGAACGAATGCTGTGTGCTCCCAACAAACATTGAAAAAAGTGTGACACATTAAACAGGTGTTTGGGAGGACCCCCACCACTTATTCCAATATTATCCAAAAACTAATCAGTTCTTTGTTACTTAAGTCTCCATCTTTTTCCAAAGTGTCATTAAAATTGAATAATGAATGAAGTCTGTATGCTCCCAACAAACTTAAAAACAAAGTGTGAAAAGTCAGCATTTGTATGGTAGACCCCCCACCACTTTGATCAATGTGTCCCAAAACATGATAATTATCTTTTTGCACTAATTGGAACCCTATTCCATAAGTTTCATCATAATCACTTCATTATTGTAGGCTGTAGTGTGCATAAAGACACTGAAAAAACTTTAAAAAAGTACAAAAAAATTTTTTTTACCGGAAGTGAAAAACCGGAAGTTGGGATGCAGAACTATTTTAAACCTTACTACATACTCATGTACCAAGTTTCATCCAATTCGCTTATCGGGTACAGAAGTTATAGAGCTTTCAAAAAAACAGGTGCTCCAGGGACCCCCCACCACTTTGTTCACTATCGCTCAAAAACTAATCAGTTCTTTGTCATACATGTTTGCATCTTTTTCCAAAGTATCATCAAAATTCGTTCACGAATGAATGTTTTATGCTCCCAACAAACATAACTTTGTGGAAAAAACCACCTGTTGTATGGTGGACCCCCCAACCCTTTATCCAATGTGCTCCAAAAGCTGATAAAATCTTTACCATGTTATTTAAAAGCTTTTCGCAACGTTTCATGGAAATCGATTGGTAATTGTAGGCTACAGTAGGGATAAACACCTGAAAAAAAAACTTTTTAACCGGAAGTGACAAACCGGAAGTTGGTATGCAGAAGTATTGGAAACAGTATTAAAACCTTATATACTAAGTTTCAATAAGATCATAGCTCGGGATCAGAAGTTATTCAAGATTTAAACTTAGAGGTGTTTGGGAGACCCCCCGCCATTTTGTCCAAATTTAAAATGAATCCAGATCTTCTATTTTCAAGTGAACCTGTATCATTTGCCAAAGTTTCATCAAGATCCTATGCAGAAAGAAACTTAAACAATAAAAAAAGAAAAAATCTATTTAACAGAAAAGAAGCTTTAAAAGTTGCCAACCGGCTCACGTGATTTCTATAAAGCCGTTGAGACTGTGCAAGGCAATTTTTGTAAGCCCTCTCTACCTCCTGTTATTGAAAAATGTACCAGTTGTAGACCCAAAAGAAAATGCTTATCTTATAGGTAATTATTTCTCTATAAATTCTACATTAAAGGAACCCAATTTTTTACCTAAACCAATTCCTAGAGCTTCTTATAAAATGATGCGGATTATTTTTCGTAAAAATGTTATTCGGAAAATGCTCTTACAAATAACTACAAATAAAGCATCTGGACCTGATTGTATCCCTCCAATTATTCTTAAAACATTTGCTAAGGAATCAGCACCAGTTCTCACTAAAATCATCTAATTGTCATAAGGAAAGGAATTTTTCCTGAAATATGGAAAATGGCCAGTGTACAACCAGTTTCTAAGAAGGGTAGTAAAACTGATCCAACAAACTATAGACCCATTCGATCTTATCGGTTGTTGCTAAAATATTTGAGAATTACGTCAATTTTAATATATTGAGCTTCTTGGAGTCTTCAAAAATTCTAAATGAAAGACAATATGGGTTCCGAAAAGGTAGAGCAACGGGAGATCTGCTTGTTTTTGTCACGCATGTCTGAAACAAGTCGCTAGAGAACCATGGAGAGACTTTCGGTGTTGCACTTGATATTTCCAAAGCATTTGTTAAGATTTGGCACAACAATCTAATATGCAAGTTGATATGCTATGGAACAGATGAGCAACTTCTTTCATGGTCACAGAGCTTTATAGCTGATCGCAAATTTCTGGTCAATATTGATGGTATATCATCGGAAGTCTTTTTAACAATACAGGCGTTCCTCAGGGCTCCGTTTTGTTACCAACGCTGTTTCTTATCTATAATAATGATTTGTTGGATTCAACAGTTCATCCTATCTATATAGTTTTGCTAATAATAGCACACTTCATGCGTCCCATGAATCATCAAATCAATATTCACCCTCGACAGTTAATGACACGAGATCAAGCCTCATTAATTTTTTAAACGTTGATCTTAAAACAATTGAGGATTGAGATTTAGCAAACAGTGTTGAATTTAATGCTAGCAAACACAGGTTTGCTATTTTACTAGATTATGCACACTTAATCCGTTTCTTTTAAAGTTTGATGCGAAAGATCTCGCGGAGAAAGAGTCTGTCAGACTTCTGGGGGTTGAGGTTGAAAATAATATGAAGTGGAATTCTCATATTTTTAGCTTAGCGTTGGCAAGAAACAAGCAAGAACGTCGTTCAAAAATTAGGAGTTTTAGGACGTTGTAAAAAGTTTTTCAATAGCAAATAGCTTCTTTTGGTCAACAAGTCTTTTATCCGTCCTTGCATGGAGTACTGTTCTCATATTTGGGGCAGCGTACGTAAAATGTTTAAAATTTTTTAATGCTGTGCAGCGGAGAGCTATTAAATTGATTGGTAGCTCTAATCTTACTAAGGAACTTGATTCATTGCAGCACAGGAGAAATGTTGGTGATTTAACGATTTTTTATAAATACGTTATGGATGAACGGGTTTCTGAAGAGATGAAATCGATTTTACCGAGGTCTGCATTATTCTTGCGTCATACCAGAGCTGCAACAGCGGCCCATCCTTTTGCGGTGTAGAATTGTAGAATTGTAGCCTTTCAGTTTGATTTTTTAATCGAGTCTCACAATCTTGGAATTCCTTGCCGGCGTGGGCTTTTCCTGATAATTTTAATTCTCAAAATTTTAAAATCAACGTTCATAAATTCCTAAAGGAAACATATTTTAGAATCCCAATCCTAGTTGGCATGGTATCTTCGGATATTCAGAGACGTTAATTTATAACTCGTTATGATTAACACTAAACATGCCTAACTTCCAATAAAAAAAAATGAAGGTGTGTAGCGATCTGATGCATATAACTAGAATCGGAATGCTATATACAATTTGAAAGGGCTTGGTTAGAGATTTTCGGAAATCTAAATGATTTGCACACTTCCATATGGAAAAACTGACCCCCGTATATTCCTTTCAGAAGAAACTGTCTTAGAATAAAACTTTGTTCGATAATATTTACCCATGTAGTTTTTTTGATGGAGATAGACCGAAAGTGGTTTCTAAGTGGTTTTGCTAAGTGGCTGCGGAAAACGAGATTTATGTATTTGTGTTTTAGTAGATGTTAATTTTATTGGATCAGGTTTGAAGACATAACAGTCATCCAATATCACGATCGCAATGTACAGCGTGAAGGAAGATAAATTTTTTTGCGACATATTGTATGGGGATCGTAATATTCACAGCTACACGTGCCAAAAAGTTGCCCACAAAAATATCTTTAATCCATGAGCCATACATAATAAAAAACAAAATATACTATTAAGGTGATTAAAATAAATGCAGGATATGTATATGGCACCACAACAAAATTGATAGATATATGCATCTGTTGGCTGAGCTATTCTCAGGTGAATTAACCATAGCATGCTCGGTTTTATAGCAGCTATGGTGCGATGAGGAGGAAATTATTGTGTCTGTCTTCATTCTGTATGATTTTCAGTCCCCGATCAACGCTATAATTGATACGCATGCTTTGCTAGTCCAAAACACCAACTTAAATATCCTAGTAGGTTGAGATGTCAATTCACATCATGTGGACCAATACTGATAGTAGATGTCAGCCATTTTAGAGTACTTGCTACAACTAATTTGAAAATGTTGAATTACGGAGGGGATCAGGTTTATTGATATGATTGTAACGGTGAATTATTGGCGTGTTAACTAAAATCTACGAAATGGTTGCAAATACTGGGTTCACCTCAACGGTTTCGTAGCGTAAGAATGAGTGAGTGGCAGTATTGCCAAGATCCTGACTTCTAGACAGAAAATGGGATATTATTCCAAAAATTGTCTAACATAAAAATGTCGAAAGTTTCTGTTACGAACGCGGAAAAGAAACTGTCGTCAGTATAAAACCTTGCTCGCTTATGTATTAAAAACTTTTTAAAGACAAGAAACTATTGAGGTAAAGGATAAGAAACTAATAAGATGCTTAGCACTACCAGTGGTTGTAGTAAAAGTTGCATCAAGCGCTATGGAATGACGACAGATGGCATAAAACGTCTAACTAACTTTAAAATAGAGTGTAGAGTTATAATTACAACAAACAAGATCCAACCTGTTGGACATCTACAAATGGATATCTGACTAAAAATGATTCAGAAGCTGTAGTTTACTTTTAAAATGAAGATTGGAAGTATCCATTTGGAAAATATTACATAGTCTATCTGGTTTAAGTATTTGCATCAAAGCAAACGACAAAGCTTAAGTGGTCATAATTATTTCTGCTGATAGTCTCCAAAAGCTCTTGAAAATGACACTATATTAAGCTAAAAAAGTGCAACAATGCTCTAAGTCATTTAATTATTTCAATTCAAAGTAGGCATTACGCCAATAAAACGGCTAACTAGCTAGCAAAGAAACTCATAGGCGCGGAACCTGTAATTGATCAATCGGTGAGCAGTATGAAATCGCTAGTCGAATAATTTTTTCTTCGATGTCTTAAATCATAATGGTGCAGTACTGGAAAATGTTCAGTTCATTTCAAAATTTAATGAACATCCAGAGTAGTAGGAGAAATTATTTTTCATTGTTATAAGTATTGTACTAAATAGATTTATTTTGTATATGTTCCGTGCAGGTTGTCAAGAAGTGCTCCCCACCTGTATTAATATCAATTCACCCAATTTTATGATCGAGTCTCACTTGAAGACTTATTTGAATTGAAAAGTTTTAATAGGTGATTTGTCCAATAAATGTGTTTTTTCAATTTATCAACTATATTGGCGGGGTGATATTACTTAATCTTTCCCTTAAAACACTTTGACCAAGATGGGAGTCAAACCAGGGTCATCCGTATTTAAGTTGTGAATTTGACTTGTGGAGTAATTTGCCTAAATGTAGCGCTTTTTAAGTGCTAGCTTTTGTTTGTATCTCGTTTGATTGGAAATTTCCCTTTAGTGTACAATAAATCAGTTTCTACATTGATATATATTTTTACATAAAAAAGTGTTTCTACAAGGCAAACTTACAATTTTTTTTATATATATTGTTGTGTTACTGTATCAAGCAACAAACGAGTAATATATATTTACACTTTTATTAAATTTACTACCTACATAAACCACTAGCCTAGATATGAAAAATTAAATTCTAACAACCTTGTGAGATATACACTTTATAAATCTAACGTTACACAAAATATATACATTTTCTCATAAAACCATTTAAACCTGGAAATAAAATCACAAAAAGCACAGGCAAAAGAGAAAAGCTTTATATATTCCATAGTAATCATATAATCTCATAACAACTTGAAACTGATTTATTTAAGCCATCGTGAGATTATGTTTATGAAATATTTTTGTTTTTTGGTTTCATTTTTATTAGAAGATGTATATTATAGAAGCAAACATATTGCATATACAAACAACAGGAAAAGTTATAATATTCAAATATATCAGACGATAATAATCAAATATTCAAATAAATGACATAAATTGGTTTTGGCAATCCTGTTTAAGATGTGGAGAATATAATTTAAGAATTTCCATTTAGCTTGAGATATTTATGTTTTTGATTAAGTTTTTGATATAAATCAAAAAAGACAAAACCACTGGATTTAATGAAGTTCATGGAGTTCAATTATGTGGGTTGTAATCCGATTAATAATAATAATGTTTGATTTTTATTCTATAGGGTAAATCAGTAGTAACACGATTAACTACTATTCAACGTTGCTTTGTTTATTATTTTTAGGGTTCCGTACTTTGAAAAAGTAAAAACGGTACCCTGTTGGTGGGACTTCAGTGTCCGTCGAATTTCTACATAATTGATTTTATCACAAAGCATAAGTGCTATCAACTTGAAATTTTATATACGATTCGTTTGAATTCGCAACGGAAGCCACTTTTCCTAAACATTATTCAGAATCTTTGTTTTCAGACCGGGTCTTTAATAAATAATTCTGAATGTTCAATGTATATAGTGGAAACGGAAATGATCAACATGGTATCTGGGGATATTCAAAGCTATTGAATCAACTGATTAACTTTTGTGAAGTTTTTACGAACAATTGATTGATATTTTAGGTAGCGTGAGATTGCGTGTCAATTATATGTATTTTTATCACAAAAACGAAAAACCACAGATTCCAATTTTTTTATTCATTGGTCGCATTCTGTAATGTAACGAATGTTTTTGGAGAAAATTGTACAAAGTGCGAAGGTTTTCACTAACGCGTATATTATCAAAACGAAATAACAAATATCACATTTCACTTGGTTAAAATTGATCTCTTTAAGATAGTCAGCATGGTAAGTGTTTAATTAATGCAAAGACTGTTTGTTCTTATACGTTCGTTCAACAGACAATTGATGTATCTTGTGCCTACCACCAAGAGCTCAATAAACCGCCTAGCTTGTGATCACTACTAACTGAAATTTATTTCAGAATAAGTATTGAAGACGAAATCCCGAATAGGTTGGGTTTGAGACAGGATTGCATGAAAGTGTGATTTTTTTTTTTTTTAATTCAGATTAATTTGATATAAATCGATTTTGATAGATAAACAGGTGTCTCTGATGAGTGTGAGTTCGAATCCCGGCACGAAACATACAAGCATTTTTCTAAAGGAGTTTTTCTTAGAGAAAATGAAAAATAATTTCGAATTGCAAAATAGTAATAAATTGACCGTGCGTCAGATATTAGTTTGGCATTGATTGACAACAATCAAAATTGACTCTACACTCTTGACTTAGGATGTTGACTTAAGATGTTGACCTTTCTTATCCAACAATTGTTTCGGTTTATTTTAAAGCTAGTGATGGGTTACCTCGAATAGATTAGTGATCCGTTCGGACCGGATCATTCATTTGCACTGACCGATTTAAAAATATCGGTCTTCGTTCAATCGGTCACTTGCAAAAACATTAAATATTTCAGTCAAAAATAATAATAAAAAAGCCTGATTAATAGGTCAAGAAGAACCACATTCTAATTAACAAGCAACAATCAAGATAAATCTAAGACCAATGTGTCTAAAAAGTAGCGAAGGCTATTCGCAACTTTTTTTAAAGAAGATGAGTTGCGAAATAAAGAAGAAAACCTTTTTCGTTTAAACAAAAAATATGGCTCATACTAATGTAATTTATTTAAAAAAATTGATAAATCATTGCTTAAAAATCTATACAGGATTTATACTATAGCACATCTACTATTTTAAGCCACACTATATTGTCTGTTTTCTACCATTTGTCTTAAGGATTCTCCTATATAACTTGTTGCAACCTCATTTTAATGAGCCATACAGTCTAACATCTCATCATCTAATTAACATTCAATAAAAAAATTGCTCATCCATTCCATACATCGATGTAAAGGAAAAACATTAATAAAAACAAAATTGCACTATAAAATAAGGAATATAATGTTTAAGTCCTGATATGTAGTAAGTTTTTAATTTTTAACTAAAGCTTTAGCTAAGGTACAACAAACAATTTTATTTCACAGCAAATACAATAAAATTGAAAATCCGCACTAACAATGTGAGATTGCAAATTAGGAGCAAAAAACATTACATCTCTTGCATTGAAACCGCAAAATTAACTTTCCGTTACCACAATCAAATGTTCTAGCCAGTGGCGAAGCGTGCTTCTGAAACTAGGGTAGACATATTCAAACGTTTTATTAATATGCCAGTAGAAACTAATTATAGTACATTAAGATGAGAGGACAGAAAGCTAAGGTTTTTGGACATATGTGGAGTTTGTGAGTCGAAGCGCCAACCGATTTGCACCCACATATAAAATGACTTACGTCCGTGCATCATATACTATATTTTTTATTCACCGCAAGCAAAATATTTAAAAAAAGATTGTTCAATCTAAATCAAAATTAAAAATTTTGAAATAAAAATATTTTGTACAAAAGATAAAGGATATTGAAGAATGTAGATTAACAAAAACATTGTTTTAAGTTTTGGGGAGCGATGAATATTAAACATAAAATTCTTTGTAAAAGTATAAATAAACTTTTTCAAAATTCTAAGAATATTCCAAAAATTATAATAAAATCTAAAATTTAAACTTTTTCAACATTCCAAAAATTTTCTAAAAATTATTAAAAAATCAAAATTTGAAACTAGTTTCAAAATTCCAAAATTAACGCAAGAACTATAACAAAATCAATAATTCAAACTTTTCCTAGAACTCTTAAAATATTGCAATAATGATAACAAAATTAAAAATTCAAACTTTTCCCAAAATGCCAAAAATATTGCAAAAATTATAACATAATCAAAGATTGAAACTCAAAATTCTAAAAATATTCCAAAAATTAATCCAAAATCAAAGATTCAAATTTATTTTCCTACTGTTCCTGTTATTCAGAAGTCGTAGAATCGAATTCACAATCACACAAAAAATTGCTCAAGAAACATCTAACTAACAATTACAATATTTGTCAAAAATGTGTCCCATAATATGTTTCTAAAAAAATTTGGAAACAAAATATATAAACAGAAATAGACATAAACAAAACTGTCTATCCAAGAAGGAACAAAAGTTGAAAATTTGTTGTTGTTGCTATTGCTTATTTTGGTAGTCATAATTTGAAACGTCTACTGATGTTTCTCAACAAATTTGGAAACAAAAATAGACAGAAACAAAACTGTCTATCCAAGAACAATATGAAAATAAAGTTTCATATTTATATTATGTTTGGGTAGACACTGTCTAGTGTGTCTACACCGACGCTTCGCCACTGTGTTCTACATCCTAATGAACTACATCAAAACTTTACGCAATCAGAATCATTATATAATCCAACTTTTTTATGATTGCAATAATTAAATTAATAAAAAATTAACACTTGTTCTATGAAATAATTATACAAATTTTATCTCTTTGCATTACTATAATGAATTGATAAATTTTCACATTGGATTTAATTACAAATTAATTGATTGCAATTTTTATTTTTTATTAATGTTTCGGTTTTAACGGAATGGATTTGTGTGATTGAAATTTATTTTGCGATATTGAAATTCGTTGTATTGGACTTGGTTTTTAATTATCGGATTATATGATTTCGTTAATCCTTTATTCCAATAACTAATAATTATTATTATATTCCAACAATATTTAAATTTTGATGAAATAACTAAATGCTGCATAATGATTGTGTTAATGTACCAAATCCAAATTATTGTTTATCTTGCATCCACCGACAACGATACATTTCGAAATCATTTACATGTTTTCGAACTCTCAATTTCGTTATATGATTTCTCCTTTTCAATTGAAAACTATTTTCTCTTAAAGAAACAACAATAAAAAATGTTTCTTCATTCATTTTCATTTCAAAGTTGTTTTACCTACATAAACGAGCACGTTACTATTGTACGAAATCAAAATAAAAGAAAATTTCTTGGTTTTATAATTTTGCATTTCGTCTATTGTTGGAAAATTGCTAAAATAATAGAACATGAAAAACATTGTTTTAGTTTTTTACCATGGTATTTTCCATTATATTGCACAAAAAAAAACAGAAAAGAAAAAAAAACAAATGCATTAAAAGAAAAGTTTGGTGTCAGAATGGTTTTGTTCTTGTTTTACAGAAAAATACAAAAAAAAAACCTCAAAGAAAATGTTTTTATTGTTTGAAGGAAAATGATTTTTGTTCTCTAGTTTTGTGATGATGTGGATGATTTTAGTTGTATAGTAATAAAAATGATTCGGTAGAAACGTATAATTGAGGTTTTTCTTTTGAAAAGTATTTTCATTTAGACTGTTATAAATTCTTGATATTACGTTTCATGTATCCTGAAAAGCAAATATGCTTTGTTTAGTATTTTTGAACGAAAAGTTGAAAGCATTAATTGGTTTCCATTATAGAATGCTGACACTTAGTTGTAGAGAAATCAATCAATCAGATCAATATTTTTTGATAAAAGGAAAACAAAAGCTGTTCTGCAAACTGTGGTAAAAATATTGTACCGATACTATATAAACTATTCCGTCTACAATGTAAAGGTATTGAAGCGCAACACAGTGCTAGGAAAGCAGTAACAGCAAATTGGCATTGTTCAGATGGATAAAGTAAAAATCTAGCTAAACAAAACCTAAACTCGATAACACTAGGAATAATATAATGAGAAATAATAATAATATAGCTGCAAACAAAGAACGGCTTGTTTTACTTAGAGATACTAACAAGCACAACAACCAATAAGAACAAGAAATATTGGTGTCCATGCGGGTTATTTTGAACTCTATTCAAATGCCAGGTCTATAGATCTTTTTTATTTTTGTGTAGTAACTTTTATGGAGTCCATGCTATTGAAATACGAGTTAACAGGAGATTTCACATACTTTACTAGTAAGTTGTAATAGCAGCGAAATATCACTATAGGCCAGTAAAAATAGTATTTGAACAACAAAAAAATTCGTTACAGCAAACTGACAGCGGGATATTGTGGAACACGATATTGTAAAAGAGGAAAACATAAATCGAACCAACAGCTGCTATCCGGGGGGGAGTGGGGTGGGTTTTTAGGGGTTGAAGACAGCTTTTCGTGATTTATGGCTAAGCCATGCATTCTATCAAAAAGTGTTATATGTAAAAGTTGTAGGGAATAAAAAGATCTACAACTTTTGCACGGACCATTTTTACCCTAACCTCAAAATTTTTCGAAAAATATGCGAAAAACCGATTTTTTTCTTTTTTCTTTTTTTCTTTGACAAAAAAAATTTTTCGAAGCTCAAACGTTGGAAAAAGATACCTCTATTTATTGCAAAAAGGCAGTATGTTTTTCGGAGGGAAATATTTAGACGTTGTTGTTAAATTTAATTTTTTTTACAAAAAAAAACAAATTTTTAACTGCGATTCCTCTTAAAACTACGCCTTCTACAGAGTTCTGTTTTGGCTCACTTACTCCTTGTTACGTCTACTTTTGATAAATTGTAAAAAAAGGTATACTGCTAAGGAAAAAATGGCGGGAAAATTGAAGAAACCGAAAAAATCGCTTTTTTCGTGGTAATTTGCATATTTATCGTTGAATAATTGTCACCAATTATTAAAATCATTTTAATTTTTTTATGAATACGTAAACGACGATCATTCGGAAATACATTTATGAATAATTATATGCTTTCGTTTTCGATCTTGATAGAAATTGTTCGAAGAAAAAATCAACAATTACAATTTTAGTCGTACTAAAAATCTTTAAAATTAATTATTTCAAGAACACGAATATTATCCTCTTTGTTAATTTGGAATATTTTGGAGTAAGGATAGAACTGTTTTTACAAAAAAAAATATATTAAAATTCCAATTCATCTTCAACCCAAGCGCCATCTTTATAAAAGTTTTTTTAATATTTTAATTTTAAAATTAATTACAAAAACAATTAATTAATTTTTTTTCAAACGATTAACTATTCACCTATTAAACGAAAAAAAGTTTGATAAAATTGCTAAAGCCGTTTTTGAGCAATTTGATTTCGAAGGTACATCGGATTGGCAGAATTTTCATTTTTCTAAAATATTTAATACTTATTTTAGTTTATAATATATGATAATTAATATATAATATGTTTTAATTTAATATAAATTTTTTATTGTGATTGAAAAGAAAATTCACTATCTATTTGATAAATTTCAGCAAAATCTGCAACTGGCATATTTTTGCTAGCAAAATTCGAATGGGTTTTGATCGTCGAACAAAACGTCTGTCTGTAATTTGAGCATGTTTTGGGTATAAGATTAAACCTTCAGAAAACCCAAAAAAGCCTTATTTAGTACCTTCTTTAAGCCTCATTTAGTACCTTCTAAAACCAAAAAAAGCTTAATAGAATCAGTAAACTTGGTTTTAGTGTATGGCACAAAGTACAAAAAATAAATCAAACTATATTCAAATGTCTTTTTCTCAAGAACAAAAAATAACGATTGTCCTTAGGTTTAGTATGTTTTGAGTAAATAACAAATCTGTAAAATATAAAAAACATGAAAGAAAACAAAAAGGTACTTTTTGAGATCGATATGTTTGAAGAATAAAATTTACTTTTTTGTTATTTAAATAAACTAAAAGTAATGAAAGTATATATAATTATTCATAAATGTATTTCCAAATGATCGTCGCTTAAGTAATCATAAAAATTTAAATGATTTTATTAATTGGTACCAATTATTAAACGATAAATATGCAAATTACCACGAAAAAAGCGATTTTTTCGGTTTTTTCAATTTTCCCGCTATTTTTTCCTTAGCAGTATACCTTTTTTTTACAATTTATCAAAAGTAAACGTAACAAGGAGTAAGTGAGCCAAAACAGAACTCTGTAGGAGGCGTAGTTTTAAGAGGAATCGCAGTTAAAAATTTGGTTTTATTTTTAAAAAAAATTAAATTTAACAACAACGTCTAAATATTTCCCTCCGAAAAAATTACTGCGTTTTTGCAATAAATAGAGGTAGGTATCTTTTTCCAACGTTTGAGCTTCGAAAAATTTTCTTTGTCAAAGAAAAAAAGAAAAAAGAAAAAAATCGGTTTTTCACATTTTTTCAAAAAATTTTGAGGTTTGGGTAAAAATGGTCCCTGCAAAAGTTGTAGATCTTTTTATTTCCTACAACTTTTACATATAACACTTTTTGATAGGATGCACGGTTTAGTCAGAAATCACGAAAAACTGTTTTCAACCCCTGTTGTACATGGGATAAAGGATTGGGATAAAGAGTACATGGGATAAAGGATTGGGTCGAGGAATGGAACAGGGGATGGGATCCATGAAACAGGTGGAACAGGTGTTTTTTTCCATCATGTTTCTTATGTTTGTTGGGAGCATAGTGAACGAATTTTGATGAAACATTGGAAAAGATACAAATATGTCTGGCAAGGAACTGATTAGTTTTAGAGTGATATAAAACAAAGTAATGGGGGTCCTCCAAGCGCCTGCTTTTTGCAAGCTCAATAACGTCTGTACCATATAATCGAATTGGATGAAACTTGGCACATAAGCTTTAAATACGGTTCACAACAATTCTGCATCTCAACTTCCGGTAAAAATTTTTTTTTGTAGTTTTTTGAATTTGTTTCAGTGTCTTTATGCACACTATAGCCTACAATAATGAAGTGGTTAAGATGAAACTTATGAAAACGATTTCAATTAGTGTGAGAAGATAGTAATTATCTTTTGGGACACATTGATCAAAGTGGCGGGAGTCTACCATGAAACTGCTGACTTTTCTCACTTTGTTTTAAAGTTTGTTGGGAGCATACAGACTTCATGCATTAATCAATTTTAATGACACTTTGAAAAAGGATGGATACCTAACTATCGTTTTTTTAAGAATCGGGCAGAAAACGTGGTTTTTGGAAATTTTTTTGGCTCAATTTTGTGATTTTGGTATCAATCGTTCGGGCTTAGCCGTCTCCCGAAAACTTTATGAGATTGAGTGGTAGGACCCACCCCACCCCTGTACACCCTTATCAAGTTCTAGCATATAAAAATCTATATAAAATAAATGAGAAGAGAAAAAAAAAATTTAATGGCACCGTTATCTTTTATTCAGACCGGCAAAAGCTCGTTTGCACCCCAACCCCGAATCAACCCCGTGGGTGTGGTTGACACATTATATGAGCAAAATATATCATGTGGGGTATCGTTAGAATCAGAATTTCATAAAAAATATAATCCCCCATATGACCCTCTGATCGGTGACATAACCATTTTTTGCTCCCAAGGGGTACACTTATCGTAGAAAAAAATATTTTTTTTTCATGTCATGTTTGGTGTCGATATCCATATAATCGGGGATGCTGAGCTCAATGATGATGATAAAATGGGGGCTGGACTCGGGGTAGTCCAAAAAGGGGTGGAAGTTGGGGGTCGGTTATAAAGAATATCGAAATTATTGTCATTATTATCGATTTTTACATAGTCGAGGATGCTGAGTTCAATGGTGACGGTAAAAATGTTGACCGGACTCAGGGTAGTTCAATAAGGGGTGGGGGTTGGGGGTCGTTTATAAAAAATATCGAAATTATCGTCATCATTATCAATTTTACATAATCGAGGATGCTGCGTTCAATTATGATAATAAAAATTGGGGCCGGACTCAGGGTAGTTCAATTATAAGTAGGGGTTGGGGGGTCGGTGACACAAAGTATCGAAATTATTGTCATTATTATCGATTTTTACATAATTCAGAATGCTGAGTTCAATGGTGATCATAAAAGTGTTGTCCGGACTCAGGGTAGTTCAATAAGGGGTGGGGGTTGGGGTCTGGTCATGAAAAGTATCAAAATTGTTTCTTGAGAAATTGATTGAAGGTCTGTAGCCTGCTTTACAAAAACTCGTTTTTATCTTTAAGGTCCCTTTTTTAAAGTTTGAGGAGTTTTGGATGCAAATACGTTATCGTTGTTCCACATCGTCACTATAAAACATCAACCTTCAAATATTGCCATTTTTCAAATTAAACATTTTTCAGCGCCTCAACCCAAATTAAAAAATATGGAGGGGCTAAAATCTCACAGCTCTGAGATGTCAAGACTTCGGTCTGGGTTAAGGATTTTGATATAGTTTTCGCCAAAAAACTTTTATGAGGACATGGTTTTTAGTTTTGGGCAAGGATGTATATCCAACATAACTCTTTGTTAAAGTACAAGTATGTTTTTACCTCTGTTTAGAAATTTATTAAAAAACTAACACGAAACATCAATACGTTGCCGGAAAATTATAACAGATCATAAATTAACATAATCTAGTGAAAAGATGGTACACACAGCAAACTGCTCAAAAACCTCTCCATTAAGCGTTTCGAGGAAATATTACAAAACCACAAATTCATATTTCTTTCAAAATTCCAAAAATATTTCAAAAATTAAATAAAATCAAACTTTTTTCAAAATTCCAAAAATATTACGTAAATTAGAATAAAATCAAATATTTAAACTTTTTCTAAATTCCAATAACATTCCAAAAATTCTTATATATCCAAACTTTTTCCAAAATTCTAAAAATATTGCAAAAATTATTACAAAATCAAAAATTGAATTTTTTTCAAAATTCCAAAAATTATAATAAAATCAAAAATTTAAAATTTTTCAAAATTCTAAAAATATTCCAAAAATTCTTACAAAATCAAGAATTAAAACTTTTTCAACATTCTAAAAATATTGCAAAAAAATTATTAAAAAATCAAAAATACAAACTTTTTTCAAAATTCCAAAAATATTAGAAGAATATATAGAACTATAACAAATTCAAAAATTTCCATGTCCAATTTCATTTTCAATTACATTTACGTCAAAAAACAGCTACATTTTTTTTCCAAAAAATTGGCTAAAAAAATAAATGAAATCATTTTTTGAAACACTTGACATTATTTTTTTGACAAACTTAAAATGCCATAATTCTCAATAATAATAATAAAATTTCATTTCAAACAAATAATTAATTTTATTTTTTACCAAAAAATTGGGTAAAAAAATATATAAAAATCTCTCTTTTGACACACTTGACAACATTTTTTTGACAAACTTATAATGCAATAATCTAGTTTTTGGTCTCACATCTAGTTTTCGGTCTCACAATCCCTACCATCAAGATTCCTCCAAATTTAATGTTCCTACTCGTAATCACTTAAAATGAACGTTTTTTAAGACAAAAATATGAAAATTTGCTATTTTTGACACTCATAATGACTTTTTTGACACACTTCCGGTACAGTTATCGAACACAGCGTATTTTGATTTAATATATTTAATATACCTGTCCGTTGAGTATACCTATTTTTAGAAAAAAAAATTTTTGAAATCCCTCAAGCGGTTTTGAAATCCCTCAATCCCTGCAGCAAAGTTTAACAAAGAGCAATTAAATTCAGCGGTAACTCTAAACTTCCTATTTCTCTCTCTGGCATTTACATCCCATGGAGAAATTTTGCCGTCTGTGCAATCAGCTTCGCCGTTTTCGCTCTATCAATCTCTGCTTTTTCGTTTTCAATTATCTGCGGTTTGATATTTTGTTGGCCTTTAAATATTGGGATCGATTAACAGAATTTTTTTATGAATTCAAATATTATATTAAATAATCTACGTTTGTTTCTAAGAGCCAATCTGGCTGCCTCCTAAAACAAATATTTTTGTGGGGGTTTCATTATTGAAAAGGGAACGAATTTGTTAGTACCGAATTGAATGGTTTCAGTAAAGTTTTGAGCAGAAACATGTACACCGTCAGTATAAAAACAATGACGACTAAAAGTGTCAGTTTTGATAACTGATGTGATTAAAATGCAATATTTAAAAATATACATTTTTAAATGTTTATTTTTATTTTTTTATTTTATTAATAATAATATAAACTTCCTTATAGTAACAATTTATAATAATACCAATTTAGAATAATAAACAATAGCAGCTGAAATAGTATATAAGACAAAAATTGTAATAATAATTTTTGATCTGAGGATGACGTAAGTCGAAATCGATATTCAATAAAATACAAAATAAAAATCAAAATTGTTACTTTAAGGAAGTTTATATTATTGTTAATAAAATAAAAAATTAAAAATAAACATTTAAAAAAGCATATTTTTAAATAAGGCATTTTAATTCAAAAGTGACAAAAGCACACAAACCGTTAATAATATGAAAAACCATAATAACACGTATAGTGATGTGATTAGATAATGGTCAGAATTTTCAATACTACCCTTATCGACATCGACACTCGTAATATCCGGCATAGATGTGAGATAGAGATCTAGGAGAAAACTTTTATCTCTGCCATTACGAGGAGTAATGGGCTTCTCTTGCATCACACAAAAATTTATTATTGAATGTTTCATTTCTGTGCATGTGGACTGTGGGTATTTTAAGTTTCTGATTGAATTGGATGTTTTTGCGTTTATGGGATAAGAAAGAGCTTTCAGGCACATTCAATTCCATCCAAACGGATGTTTGCGATAACGAATGTTTGGATTTTGTTAATAGTTTCTACATATGGACTTGTGTAACCTATAACATTGCTTGTACATCTTGATTGTTGCCCTGTCCTTATTTTCTGAACGATTGAACATCTTTTAACGGTTGAACATCTGTTAAGTCTATGTTGGGTTGCCTAATAAATTAAAAGGTTTCCATATAATACCACTAAAAAAAGAAGGCAGTGTTAAGGACTGCCGACAGAAGGGAAAACTTAAATCTGTGAAATAGCTGTGTTTTTCTGTAATTTCCATTTATTGTAGCATTGCAAATTAAATTTCAGATTTTTTAAATTAAAATCATTAAAATTATTTTGGGTATCACATCTATCAGTATTCCAAGCAACTTTTATATACATTTTTATGTTTAAAATAATCAAAACATATCATATAAAAATTTGCGTCTATCAACACCTTAAAAAGCATGTTGTTGTGGGACCTTGTTCTTAAAAGTTTTTCTTGTGTTGTTGTGACTCACCTTGTAATTTCTACTACCAAACACATTTTATTTTAAAAACATAGTGCATCATCAAAGAATATTCCATAACTTAGAGTAAGGGATGGTATCGTTGATTGAAAAAAGTTCATCCACCAGCACCCCTAAGATATCACTTTGGCTAATGAGATTGCACTGCTATTGCCAGTGGTATACAATATCTCAAGATAACTCATATGCCAATAGCAGGGACTAAAGTGCGCGTGGTTGTCACACCCGTAGATCAACAAGTTTAAATTTACAAATCTTCCTGCGGAAAGCTAAGCAAATTCATTGGTATTAATTCGCATTGTTGCCGTTTGCAAATTACTATCGGGATGTGCCACCATTTTTAATTATTTTATTTATCATGATTGATCCATGTTTAATCATACATAAGCTATGCTGCTTTGTATAGAATTTATGCGATTTCCGTCTCGTAATTGTGAGCTTAAAATCTATATAATCGATGTTATCAAGTATCAAGTTACAGATATTAAGTCTTCACTTAACTTTAGAAACATGTATTACATACAATTCCAAACCAACAACATATTGAAGGTGAAGATGATAAAATTTGTAACATCATGATCCGTTAAATTCCAATACATATAATTTTGATATACAAATATAATTGTTTCAGGTTATACTATCTTTCTTACGTTATTTTTAATTTCATAAAAATTATGTTCAACAAAAAAAAACAATGATCAAAGCAAACTACCGTTTAAAATGATAGTTAAATAAAAATCAGATTAAGTGTACATAACAACTTCCCAAATTTTCATGATGATTACTGTATTAATGCATAAAGGACCAACAGAAATACTTTCCATTTTATATATATTGAATATTTATTTACCATGATTACTCGAGTGCAAATGGCAAAAGACAGTAGCAATATAACTTTAAAAAACTGCGTTATAGATCAATTTTATAAAGAAATTTTTATTGTTTTTATGAATTCATGAATAAAAAACAATAATTTTAATGGTATTTAATAATAATTTTAAAAAAAATTAAAAAATATTTACCACACTAGGAATTGAACTCACTACCTACAGAACACCAGTCGAGCACGATATCCACATGGCCATTTGAAACGTTAAGAAATGATAGATAGATTTAATTTAAAAAATATAGATAGATAGATATGATTTAAAAAATATATTTTTGTTCTTCAAAAATATATATAAAACTTGTTGACGCGAATATACAAATTTTAGTCCACACAAAATTTCGTAACGTGGCTGAAGAAGTTTTCACTTCAATAAAGATACTAATTAGTAGTTACCAATCATACTATTTTCATTCAACTCATTGTATTCAAATTGTACAACTTAAAACTTTATTTAATTTAATAAAAATAAAAATCATAATCACAATAGTTTACATTAAAAAAGTTATATAAATTTTGAAGATGAAAAATATTAACAACCAAGAACTTAAATTAAAAGCTTAACAAACAAAAAGTTTATTATAATAACAAAACAACCGAACATGGCAGGACATTTATTTGATCCTCGTTAAACGGTTCAACTATTTAAACGACGAAGTTTTACGTTGTTATAAAATTTATATTATTAGTTTTGGTTTATGGTTATAGCGATGCTTATTGTTATTGTTGTAGTTTATTGTTGTATGTGCTATGACTCGTAATTTTATTTGATAAGAAGATATGACAGAATTTAGTTTTAAATGATATTAAACGTGGTTTCAGCAATTTTTTTTATTTTGAAGAGTTTTTAAGAGATTAGTTTTAAATAGAGTTTAAATTGTGAATGTAGTAACAGTTAAAAAATTGTGATTGTGAACTGTAACATTTCATCTGTGGAGTGTTGCTATTCATACTCCATTGTTTAATAATTTTGTCCTCGTTCTTGGCTGATTTTAGAAATTTCTAATTTTAAATCATGAATTTCATACTTCGCATTTAGTTAATATGAAGTTATGATATAGTAGCTGGCGTTTTCCCTGGGTTCATTCAAATTTCGATTGTACCTTTTTATTACTTCGGTCTGTAAGACCTAAGCAATACATGCTCGAGCAAAAGTGAAACTCTTATCTCCACTCTTGCGGCGTATCTCTAAAAAAGCAACAAACACAAATAATGCGACGCTGATGCATAAGCTGCCTTCACCACAGCTCTACTCAAACATAGTGTTCTGGATATACAATGAGCTAATATCCATCAAATACTTTAATTAAAAGCTAACCAATGTTATAGACTGCGTAGTTCTAATTATAAAAATATTAAAGAAAGCAGTAGTATCCCAACAAACAAAAATTCTGTTGTGGGACTGTACATAAATTACGGTACGCAAAATTTCATGGTTTTGGACCCCCACCCTCCCCTATGTCACAAATTGTCACATTGTTAAAACTCCCACCCCCACCGCATATGTCACGTCACAAAATTTTATGAAGACTTCCAAATTGTGAAAACGTTCTCTTTTTTAAATGAAATTTTTTCTCAACAATTTTTATTAAAATAATTCATAAATGAATTCTTCACAATCTATTTAAATCACAGTAATTTCAGAAGTCTGTATGTATATCCTAAGAATAAACTAGAATATCTAAAATATAACTAAAACACTAAAAAATTTAAAAACTTAAACCAATTAGAAAGAATTGTTTAATTTATCTGCCCCGTTTTTATTCAACTTCTCAGGGAACATTTAGGTCCCCTTCGGTTACAGTTTAGTTTTCAGCTACAGTTTCGTTTATACCTCGATTTTGTCGCTGCGTAATAATAGAGTATATAAACATTTAAAAATAAATAAAACAATAATGAAAAATAAGTGTAAAAGTATAATATAATATTTTAGAATCCTTTCACTTAAATAATGGTTGGCATATGGTTTTATTGATTGATAATTTTAGTCAAACTAAACAAATAGTTGGACGTTACATGACATGGATTGACTCCCTCCCCCACCCATTTGTAACAAATTGTCACAAAATTATTACACCCCCTCCCCTTACTGCGTTACGTAATTAAAGTACAGCCCCAGTCCGAGAAAAAGTAAAAAAAAATTAGCCGGAAGTGACAAACCGGAAGTTGGGATGCAGCACTGTTGTGAACCGTACTAAATGTTTATGTACCAAGATTCATCCAATTCGATTATCAGCTACAGATGTTATTGAGCTTCCATAATACAGTTGCTTGGAGGACCCCCTACCACTTTGTTTACTATCGCTAAAATAACTAATCAGTTCCTTGCCATACATATATGCATCTTTTTGCGATGTTTCTTCAAAACTACTTAACGAACGAATGTTGTATGTTTTAAACAAACATTGAAACAATAAACAGGTGTACGGCGGACCCCCACCACTTATCCCAATATTGTCCAAAAGCTAATTAGTTCTTTGTCATTTAAGTCTTTATCTTTTTTCAAAGTGTCATTAAAATTGATTAATGAATGAAGTATGTATGCTCCCAACAAACTTTAAAAACAAAGTGTGAAAAGTCAGCAGTTGTATGGTAGACCCCCGCCTTTTTGATCAATTTGTCCCAAAAGATGACAACTATCTTTCAATACTAATTGAAACCTTTTTCATAAGTTTCATCATAATCACTTCATTATTGTAGGCTGTAGTGAGCATAAACACACTGAAAAAAATTGAAAATTTACAAAAAAAATTTCTAACGGAAGTTGGGATGCAGAACTGTTGTGAACCGTACTAAATGCTAATGTACCAATATTTATCCAATTCGATTATCTTCGTGTGCTCCCAACAAACATTAAAAAATGGTGACACAGTAAACAGGTGTTCGGGATGCCCCGCACCACTTATCCCCATACTGTCCATAAACTAATCAGTTCTTTGTCATTTAAGTCTTCATCTTTTTCCAAAGCTCAATTCAAATTGATTAATAAATGAAGTCTGTATGCTCCCAACAAACTTTAAAAACAAAGTGTGAAAAGTCAGCAGTTGTATGGAAGACCCCCCGCCACTTTAATCAATGTGTCCCAAAAGATGATAACTATCTTCTTACACTAATTGGCTCCTTTTCCATAAGATTCATCATAATCACTTCATTATTGTAGGCTGTAGTGTGTATAAACCCAATGGAAAAAATGGAAAATTTACAAAAAATTAAATTTTTTCCGGAAGTGAATAACGGGAAGTTGGGATGCAGAACTGTTTAGAACCGTACTAAACGCTCATGCACCAAGATTCATCCAATTCGATTATCATGTACAGATGTTATTGAGCTTTCAAAAAAACCGGTGTATGGAACTCCACCCACCACTTTGTTCACTATCGCTCAAAAACTAATCAGTTCCTTGTCATACATATTTGCATCTTTTTCCAAAGTGTCATTAAAATTCGTCTACGAACGAATGCTGTGTGCTACCAACAAACATTAAAAAATGGTGTCACAGTAAACAGAACGCACCACGTATCCCAATATTGTCCAAAAACGAATCAGTTCTTTGCCAAGTAAGTCTCCATCTTTTTTCAAAGTGTCATTAAAATTGATTAATGAATGAAGTCTGTATGCTCCCAACAAACTTTAAAAACAAAGTGTGAAAAGTCAGCAGTTGTATGGTAGACCCCCCGCCACTTTGATCAATGTGTACCAAAAGATGACAACTATCTTTCAACACTAATTGAAACCTTTTTCATAAGTTTCATCATAATCACTTCATCATTGTAGGCTGTAGTGTGCATAAAGACACTGAAAAAACTTCAAAAAAGTACAAAAAAAAATTTTTTACCGGAAGTGAAAAACCGGAAGTTGGGATGCAAAACTATTGTGAACTGTACTAAATACTTATGCACCAAGTTTTATTCCATTTGATTATCAGGTACAGATGTTATTAAGCTTAAAAAAAAACCGGTGCTCTAGGGACCCCTATTATTTGGGGGACACTATTTATTTCACTATCGCTTAAAAACTGATTCAGTTCCTTGTCATTCATGTTTGCATCTATTTCCAAAGTGTCATCAAAATTCATTCACGAACGAATGTTTTATGCTCCCAACAAACATAAAAACATTGTGGAATAAACCACCTGTTGTATGGTGGACCCCCAAACCCTTTATCCAATGTACTCCAAAAGCTGATAAAATCTTTGTCATGTTACTTGAAAGCTTTACCAACGTTTCATGAAAATTGATCGGTAATTATAGGCTACAGTAGGAATTAACACCTTGAAAAAAAACTGTTTAACCGGAAGTGACAAGCCGGAAGTTGGTATGTAGAAATGTTGGAAACTGTATTAACAACTTATTTACTGAGATAGTCCGGGATTAGAAGTTAATCAAGATTTAAACTTAGAGGTGTTCGGGAGACCCCCGCCATTTTGTCCAAATTTGAAATGAATCCAGATCTTCCATTTTCAAGTGAACTTGTATCATTTGCCAAAATTTCATCAAGATCCTATGCGGAAAGTCCACCCACCCACACACACATAGACGTACACCACAATTTTAATTGGCTATTTAGATAGAGGATGGTCCAAAACAAAAGAAAAAATAAAATTTGGGGTATGTAAGATTTTTTTTTCACGATAGATTGCATTACTTCACACAATTTAAAATTGTGGTGAACTTAAAATAGATGGATGTCTCGGCGATATCTAGAAAACCGCTGAAAAAATTTCAAAAATGTTTAATTCTAAAAATAGGTATACTCAATGGTAAGAGCCCATAGGATAGGACGATGTGTACGATAACTGTACCATGAACTTGTCAAAAATCATCAAATGTGTCAAAACAAGAAAATTTGCATATTTTTTGGCTAAAAAACCTTCATTTTGAGTGATAATGAGTAGCAACATTGCAAGTGGAGGAATCTTGCATTGGCATGTGAGACCAAAAACTTGATAATTGCATTATAAATTTGTTCAAAGAAATATTATCAAGTGTGTCAAAAGAAGGATTTTTATTTACTTTTTTACCCAATTTTTTTTTGCAAAAAATGAAATTAGTTATTTGTGTGACATGAAATATAATTGAACATGAAATTGGACATGGAATATGGTTCTATCCAACTTTAGCTACTGATACGAACAGTTGGAAAATATCTAGTTGTTGTAGATTAAATATTTTTTTTTATATTGTAATTACTAGGGCCATGTTTATTGAGAAACATTTTGTGTGAATCATCTTGAAAAAAATTGAATTTTTGTTTTCGTTATAATTTTTAGAATATTTGTATGAAGTTTTAAAATTTGGAACAAGTTTGTATGAATGATTTTGCCTTTATTTTTGCAAAATTTTTTGAATTTTGGAAAAGTTTGAATTTGTGAATTTTGAATTTGCAATATCCTTAGAACTTTGAAAAAAGATTCAGTTATTGATTTTGTACCAATTTTTGGAATTTTTTTACATTTTGAAAAGCTTACATTTTTGAATTGTAATAATTTTTAGAATTTTGAAATAAGTTTGTATTTTTGATTTTGTTATAATTTTTGCAATATTTTTAGAATTTTAGAAAAAATTTAAATATTTGATTTTGTTATGATTTTTGCAATATTTTTGTAATTTTGAAAAAATTTTCCAATCTTTGAAATTGTAAGAATTTTGGAATATTTTTAGAGTTTAGAAAAAAGTATAAATTTTAATTTAATTATAATTTTTAGAATATTCTTGGGATTTTGAGTGAAATTTTAATAATTGATTTTGAAATATTCTTGGGATTTTGAGTGAAATTTGAATATTTGATTTTGAAATATTTTCTCGAAAATCTAAATGAAGAGGTTTTTTAGTAGTTTGCTGAGTGTGTCATCTTTTCACAAAATTATGTTAATGTATCGACTTTCTCGATATTAAGACTTGATGATCTTTCCCTTTTCCATATCCTGCATGCTGAATCTCAGTAGTGTTATACCGATTGCGTTTTAGTCCCACAGAAACGTGCCAGTTGCCAACATGTTTCAGTCCCTTCTGTACAATATCAAAGAGCGTTTCTTCGGACTCACCTATGGCGATAATGACATTGTCATAATGTCCTTGTTACTTAATACACCTAGAATTTCAAGCATCACCCGACTCTACGCAAGGAGTGATAAAAACCCATCTTGCGAACAGCCCCTAGTGGTGCCAAGGCTGATTTTAAAATCACAAACCTTAGTTTTTTCTACTCTAGTTCTCAACATCTCGCTCATCCAGTCAGTTGTAGTGCTGTCAACCTTTTTTCACTTAGAGCTTTCTTGCATGCTCCATGTGAGGTGTTATCAAAAACTCCTTCAATGTCAAGAAAGACACAGAGAGCAATTTCTTTGTTGTCCACTGCCAATCGTTATTCTTTCATTAACTTCATCAGGAGGGTTTCCGTAGATTTACGCTTGTTGACTATGTGGCAAAGGCGATCTCACCAAGATTTTGGTACGTATGTGGTTGTTGATCGGGTAAAATAGCTCGTGTCAGTTTTACCTACAGTGGAAACTGGTAAACATATATGTACTTGTGACGAAAATGGGCAATTGCATTCCGATTTCTTACAAGATTACCCCAGATTACCCCAGATTCTCCCAGGAGTCTTCGGCATACCAGGAAGAAATCTCTTATTGTCCTAGAGTGGCAAAAAGGTGGCTTACGTTGCTCGTCATTGCACTCTACCACAACATGACTAGGTTAGAAGTGACTATCCTCTAGCACGGTCCTGTGGTCAGCATATCCTAATGCTAGTTGATTCACTAGCCCTGCCTGGTTTAACCCCAGCTCCTCAACGCTAATCCAAATCCAGAATTGCCACCTTAGTCGAATGAATAATAACAGCATAGCGGGTGCTTGGATTTAGATAGTGTTGTTCTCTGTCCTGACGTGTGGCTGTCCTGGGCTTCTTTTTTGCTTTGTTCTGTGGCGTACTAAATCTTCTAGCCCACTTCACGTTTTTTGCTCCGACGGTTGATGCCTTCATTTTTATTTTCAGAGCCTTTCTCTTTGAGAACGAAGGAGACACCCCTCAGCGAGGAACTTTAAGTACCACCTGGTACCAGCTTAACTTTTTTTTTTTTTTTTTTTATAAAATGTGTTGTGTAATAGGGTTTAGAATATGTGTCACAACAACACATAAATACCTTTTAAGACCTAGGTCTAGACCTGGGTCCCACAACAACTGGCGTTCTGAGGTGTAGATTAACGCTTTTTTTAAACATCTGTGGGTTGAAGCCACCTGAGACTAAGTGTTCCGGCAAACTATTCCATTTGTACGCAGTTCGGACAAAGAAGTCTCTCTGCGATCTGCTAGTATGACAGCGCGGTATCTTTACCGTTTCACTGGTTGCGGCAGCCGATTGCCGAGTGGAACGGGGGTAAGAATAAGTTTGAGGCATGATGCCGCTGATTTCATCTGAGCACTGCTGATGACGATATTTGTAAAAAACAACGAGGTCAGCAACAGTGCGACGATGTTGTAGGGAATCAAGTTGTGATGTCAAAGTTCGATCACCTACAATTCGTATAGCTCGCTTTTGAACAGAGTCCAAGAGGGCCAAGATGGAAACAGAGGCAGCACCCCAAACTTGACAGCAGTACTCCATACAGGGACGAATATAGGACTTATAAACATGGAACAATTGGTATGGAGTGAAAATTTTTTTGCATCTATTTAGGAGGCCGAGTTTTTTAGACGCGCTTTTTGCCATCGCCATTACATGATCGTTCCAGAGTAGGTCATTTGAAACTGTGACACCCAATAAACGAATGTTTTTACATTCACCTATTAGTTCATCACACATACTAAATAAAATATCTTTGGGGAACTCGGTCTTTAATCTGGAAACAATCAACAGCTGTGTTTTGGTGGAGTTGAAATTGACAAGGTTTTGGTCACCCCAGTCGGCGACTTTATTCAGGTCTTTATTCACGTTTATGGCAGCGTCTCTCCGGGCAGGATTAATTCGTTCGTGCATTTTACCTTTTGAAGGAAGGGGCTCGAACGACTTGTGCAGAGTACTATCATCTGCAAAACTATTTATTGGGTTGCTGGTGATTTTCAACAATTCGTTGATATAAATCAAAAATAGGGTTGGGGACAATACTGAGCCTTGGGGTACACCAGCGTTAATTAGTTTAGACTCAGAAGAATATCCGTCTAAGGTTACCGAAATGTATCGGCCGGACAGAAAATTTTGAATCAGCTTCACAACATTGGGATGAAAACCGTGCGCCAAAACGTCAGTTGGTCATCTAGCCCTCCAGACTGGCTTAAAGATATAGAGGTAGACTTCTAGGCCTTCTACTCCTATGAAATCTATTTGGAGCATGCTAGTGTATGCTGACACGGGAGCTATACTGCACCTAACCACAGCCAACGGTACACTCTCTTCGTCAACGCGGTGACGTTCCACCTTTTATGTTTGTTTGTGTGTTTTTTGGTTTTTTAAATAAATTGCATGTTGTACCCACAAGATAGTAGGTCGACTAGGTCAGAACTCTGTTAACTTGGGAAGGCAAAATACATCTGGAGGTTGCCCGGTATCCAGGCAACTCAGTTTGTATGCCGTATTTGAATGGACCACCAACCTAGACGATCATCGGCATGGTACAAATTGCATAGACCGTTGATCTAGCCAATTTGCTAATAATTTTGCGTAAAACGCTTCAAACGTGGATCATTAACACACGTTCAACTCGAAGGCAAAAGCATTATAGAGCGATAGCAGAAGCATCATATGATATAAACCTCGTTCTCCGGACATCGGTATGTACGAGCTTTTGAACTTAGACAGGAGACTGATCTTTATTTGGCATCTTGCATATAACTTAAAACTGGAGAAAGTTGTATTTGAATTCTTGCAGATATTGCAAATTCAGAGCGACTAATTATCACAACCGCACATGGAATTTGAGTTTTTATCAATAGCCCAGACAAGGTTACAAGCTTTATTTCCAAAACGTGATCCTATATAAACCAATGTGGAGCCTGGAAAGGTTACGTCAATCCCTATTAGCAAATGCGGTACATGTAACCTAGAAACAAACCTTTAACCATACTCAGCAATTGAAGTAAATCAATACTTGGAAGCATTTGACCATTCTTAAGGTTAACTTTGTTCCATCAACTCCAACAAAACCTTACGATCCAACCCAAATTTTAAGGATATGAAACCCACATTGCTGATGTTCATTGTTCAATACCAGTGACTACAATACCATTCTGCCTACCATTTTGTAGAGTGCAAATGTTGCCATGCAAATGAATTAACAATTTCATAAACGACTTTGCTGAAACAAAAAACAAAACACAGATGTCACTTTTAAAAAACACTTTGTTATACGATGAGAAACTTGAGAGGGGTGTACCCTAGAGTTTTACACAAACAAACGATACTAGATGGTTCAAAAAATTCAATTTTTTGAAGGATGACATAGAAAAAACTTATTATGAAATTCATATTCAAGGAAAAATCTTACATAATTTAAAGTTGAAATAAATGTCTATTTTTCTGTCTGTCTCATCAAAATATTGTCACATCACAACATGTTTACTCTAAAATCCCGATGATAAAATAACAACCTCATAAAACCATTCCTTTACAATATATATTATAAAATATAAGGTTAAAATACGTGACTGCATGTTAACTCAAAAATATTTTCATTTTCACGTTGAATTTGTTTTCATATATCTCCCAGTTGTGTGAAAAAAAATCTACGTGATACAATAACAATACCCAAAAACATGTCACAATATTGATATTGACGATACTTGATTTTCCAAACCTTAGTTTGTAAATATTTTAACAATGTGTTTGTTCAAATTAAGAATTACCTAGAATAAATATTAATTCTACTAAAAAAATTCAATTAATATAATTACATTAATAATAATTAATTCTGTCATTAATATTTTGAATTATGAATAAATTATAATAATCCATTTACTTATGTAATTGTTTTCGTATATATTAATTTAGTCGTTGGACAACACATATTTCGGAAACATATCGAAAATGTTTCTTGAGATTAAAACCAAATTTCTCAACAAATTTAAAATAAAATCACAAAACTTTCAGGAAACATGTGCTATTTTGTTTATGATTACAAAATATTTTGGATATTGTTCATTTACTTCGATCAATACTAATCCGAAGAACTTAAGTGATCTTGAAACAACAATTTTTCAAACATTAATCTGCATGCTGCACTGTATTTTAAATTTAGTTTTCATATATTATACTATTTTAACGAGATTCAATTCTACGTTTGCAGCATCCTATATCATATTACAATATGGAGGGCAAATATGCTTACTGTTAGGGCTTATATTGACAGGTTTTTCATTACTCTCCAATTTTTTTTGCCGAATTAAATTATATACGTTGATAATGATAGTTTTGAAGGTGGACAGACGTATGGAATTATTAAATATGAAAATTGAGAATAGGTTAAGTTTTGGAATAAAACTGATCGATCACAGATTACACCCAATTCTGTTTTTACACGGTCTTTTTTTAGACGGTTTTGATATAACACGGTCCAGAAAAAAAATTTAAATTCGTTTTTACACGGCTTTATTTGAAATAGCACGGTTTAAATTTTGAAGAAAATATTTTTTTTCTATATACAAAGTTAGGCATGTTTAGTGTTAATTATAATAAATTATAAATTAACGTCTCTTAATATCCGAATATACCATGTCCAACTAGGGATTAGGATTAAGTTTGAATAAATTAAATTTCTTTAAGAAGTTTATGAACGTTATCTTTAAAATTTTGAGGATTAAAGCTATCAGGGAAAACCCTTGCTGGTGAGACATTCCATAGATGAGAGGCTCTGCTGAAAAAATCACGCTGAAAAGCAACACTTCTGAACCTTTTTATATGAAGTGTGAAGCTGAAAAAATCACGCTGAAAAGCAACACTTCTGAACCTTTTTATATGAAGTGTAAAAGGATAGGCTACAAAATTTACTCTGGTGTTACGCGATAGGTTGCTAGTTCAGGTAAAATTGATATTATCTCAGTGGAAGTTTGTTCATCCACAATGTATTAATAGAAAATTCTCAGATCAGCAACATTTCTTCTGTGTTGCAAGGAATCTAGCAACATTTCTTCTGTGTTGCAAGGAATCTAACTCATCAATAAGAGTTGAGTTGCTAATTAGTTTAACAGCTCTCACTGAACAAACTCAATTTACTTCAAACTACTAAAATCAGATACACCCCATATGTGAGAACAATACTCCATGCAGGGAGTAAAAATGATTTATATATTAAAAGATGCTGTTCGCTATTGAAAAACTTACGAAATCGTTCCAAAAACCTCAATTTTTGAACAGCGTTCTTAGCTAGGTTAAAAAAATGAGAATTTCATTTCATATCGTTTTCAACTTCTATTCCTAGAAGTATGTATGTACAGTTGATCAATTTTCTTTGAAGATTTTTTAACGCTAATCTTAAAGTTTGGAGGAAGAAAATTATTTTATCTTATTATACTCTTATTGATACTCTGGTGTAACGTGTCAAGTTTGCAGGCTTTGGTAAAATCGATTTGATTTAGATAGAAGCCCGTTTATCCATAATGTAAAATACCGTCAAATCAGCGACATACCAGGAATCAAGCTCATTAGTAAGATTTGAATTGCTGATCAATTTAACAGTCCTCTGTTGTATAGAATCAATCAAGACCTGTATGGTACACTCCATATGTGACAACAATAATCCATGCAGGGGCAATTAAATAACTTCTCCATTAAAAGAAGCATTTTGCTATTAAAAACCTAACTCAACGACCCAAAAATATTAGTTTTTGAACAACTTTCTTACTTAGACTAAACATATGAAAATTCCACTTAATATTATTTTTAATCTCAACTCGTAGAAGTCTAACGAATTCTTTCTCTTCAAGATCATTTTTCTTCAAGAATCAAACTTTAATGGAAATGGGTTAGATGTTGATAACCTAGAGAAATAGCAAACTTGAGTTTTGCTCGCGTTGAACTTAACACTTTTAGCAATACCCGATTCCATTACTGTTTTTATATCAATGTTTTTGACTCTATCACATTTGACCTGGTGTCATTAAACGCTGAGTATATATTAGGTATTTCAGGAGAAGCATTAAGCGTGCATCATTAGCAAAACTATGGATTTAATGAATCGTTGAGTGCAACAAGTCAATATAGATAAGAGAAAGAGTTGGGGATAGAGTGGAACTTTGAATAAGGCCTGCATTAGTTGAAAAGATATCTAATGAAAAACCGTCGACATTGACTTGAAATTTACGGTCAGATATAAAGATCTAAACTCAGGAAATAATTTGCTCGTCTAAGTCATAGTATCTCAATTTGCATATAAGATTGTTGAGCTGTACTTTGTCAAATGTTTTGGCTATATTAATAAAACAGCACTGAAAGTCTCACTATGATTTTCGAGTAACTCTTTCCAGATATGTTTGACAAAGAAAGTAAATTATTCGTCACTCCTTCTTTCGGCGAAAACCGCATTGTCTTTAAGTATTTTTGACCAGTTAACAGTTTTGACCAACTAAGACCCTCATATTTTTAAAATTAATGTTTTTTTCAAATATTTTAACTACAATCGACCAGTTTGATATGGGTTTGTAATTTGTTGAATCCTCTTTTGGTACCATTTTTGGAACTGGCTAGTGTACAGCCATTTCCCAAAAAAACTAATATTTCAAATTATATACGAAGAGCCTTATTAATATAAACAACCGATTTATATTGAACTATGTAGCCCGTCATTGGAACAGCATGCTTGATTGAGGTGGTGAAACGTACATTATCGCATTAGACATCTGAAAAGCATTAGATAGAATCTGGCATGCCAGTTTCATGTAGACGTAAAGCATATTCAAAATTGTCTCACCGATCAAAACATTTCGGTATCCATCGATAGTTTTTCTTCTGAGTCTAAATTAATTATTACTGGTGTTCTCCAAGGCTCAGTTTTATTCCCCACTTTATTTTTAATTTATATCAACGACCTGTTGAAAATTATCAGTAACACGACAAATGAACCGAGAAGACCGAGAAAAAGTCGCCGATTGGGATAAAAAAAATTTAGTCAATTCTAATTCCACCAAAACACAGCTATTGATTGTTTTCAGATTATAGACCGAGTTCCCCAATGATACTTTCATTACTATCTATGACGAACAAATAGCATCCTTTAGATGTGAAAAATATTTCATTCCGTATAATTTACTCCACATTTATAAGTTCTACATTCGTCCATGCATGGAATATTGTCGTCAAGTCTGGTGTGGTGCATCTATTTCGATCTAGGCTCTTTTAGATTATATTCATGCATGCTTTACGAATTGTTGGCGACCGAAATTTAACATCAAATCTTGATTTCCTACAACATTGTCGCACTGTTGCTTATCTCTGATTTAGTTTTTGTTTTTTTATCAAATAAACTGTGCAAACATGCACAAAAAAATTTAATTTGGCTTTTATATAGACTCCTAATAGTTTTTTTGTACAAATCATTTTATTTTACCTATTTTTTACAGAAATAAAGGGTATGGAACCAATCCCCTTTTTTTCTATGTGCTGCATGTCTTTTTATGCACGGTTTTTTTTTACACGTCTTTTCCTGGAACGTATCTACCGTGTAAAAACAGAATTGGGTGTACTATCAAAAAATTTGATTCTCTCAATTTTATTTGGATTTCTTACTCTTATTTTTATCCTTGGTCTCACTTATGATATTACAAAAATTATGTTTCAAACAGATCTTATAAATGCTTTTTCATATTTATTTCAAAACGTCACATGCTTTTTGATCACAACTCATGCAACATTGTTTTTAAATGCGTTATGTTATAGATTTAAGAAACTGAATTATTTGATAAGGTATAGCTGCCCAAAATAACTATATAATTAACCAGTGATAACATTTACTATTTTGTTACTAGAAAATACTTTCAAAGTGAATCTAATGATTCCTCATTTGAATTTGAAAACCATAAAATTACGATTGTTAAAGAAAGGAAGAAAAACCTGTCACTTCAGTTCGATAATCACATAGTTGGAGAGTTTGCTACAATTTATAACGAACTGAATGATGCCGCAGATTTGACAAATTACTGCCATGCGATTCAAGTTAGATAAGTATCATACACATTTTCATTATTTTTAAACCCTTTCTTTACAGTTAATGGGATTGGTTGTGATACCGTTCATTTACGTAATTTTAGCATTCTTTTCATTAATTGAATTTTTTAACAAGCAGACGATGGATTTATTTATGCTCTGTGAAGCATATGTCGTTTGGGCAATGTATTATTCATACTGTTTTCTAAGAAATCTAGTTATGATAAATCAAGTTACATCAGAGGTAATTTTAAACTTGAATGTTAAGGAAATATTGAATAAAATTTTTTTATGTGCAGGCTAAGGCTACAAAGAATCTTATATACAAAATAATTAACAGTTTCATTAATCAGGACATTCAAATTTCTTTTGTTCATCCATCAATAGTCGAGACATTGCGAATATTTTTAAATCAATTACAAAATCGGATACCTACTTTTAACTGCGGATTATTCAACTTTGACTGGACCATAATATACGCGTCAATTGGATCATTATTAACATATTTGGTTATATTAATTCAATTTCAAGCAGCAGGAGAACACCCAGCCGTACAAACAATTAATAACAATGTAACACGAGGCGTTATTATGTAAAACATTTTAGCAAATTATCATCTCACATTGTTGAGTTTAATTTAATTGAAATTTATCAATATAATTTAACGGATATTTTGTTCTGCTTTTAAGTAAAATTTCTATATGGCTCTTTTCACTTGGGTACTTATAATATGGTTGTTGAGATGTAGAGTATTACCGTAGCTTCAAAAATATATAAACAAATCAAGTGGATTATTTTCTTTAATTGAATTTACACTAAAAAGCGCAAAGGCTGATGGTGCAACTATCGTACGATTCCAAGTGTTTAGAATTTCAAACCTGGTCACAATAATAACCAACATAGAGGTACCAGGTTTGTACCTCTAATAACCAACTTAGAGGTACCAAATGAGGTTAACGGAAGTCAAATGAAGTCAACGGAATTTATTAGAGTCTTGTTACTCGGCATTTTAAAAATCCACAGCAAAATCTTGAAGGTCGAACTAAATCTTGAAGGTATAACTCAACTATCAACTAAAAAAGATAGAACGTGTGATTAAACCAAGGTTCATACGGTTTAATATGATGCGATGGCTGGTTTGTCCCAATTAAAATTACTTCGGTCTGAAATACCTAAGTATTACAATCATGAGCCAAAAGTGAAATTCTTACCTCCACTTTTTTGGCACTTCTCAATGTTTTAGGACCTACTGATTCTAAAAAAGCAAAAAAAAAATGTGTGTCTGTCTGCCGGCCGTCCTGCCGGGAGGCCGTCCGTCATTACCTACGCTACAGCGAAAACCGCTGGAGGGATTTCAAAATTTTTTTTCTAAAAATAGGTATACTCAAGGGACAGATCCGAAAGGACGCTGTGTTCGATAACTGTACCGGAAATGTGTTCAAAAATCATTAAGTGTGTCAAAAACAGCAAATTTTCATATTTTTGGCTTAAAAAACGTTCATTTTAAGTGATTACGAGTAGGAACATTGAATTTGGAGAGATCTTGATGGTAGAGATTGGTATGTGAGATCAAAAACTAAATTATTGCATTATAAGTGTGTCAAAAAAATGTTGTCCAGGGTGTCAAAAGAAAGGTTTTAATTTATTTTTTTATCCAACTTTTTTGAAAAAAATAAAATTGTTTGTTTGAAATGAAATTTAATTATTATTATTGAGGATTATGGCATTATAAATTTGTCAAAAAAATGTTGTCAAGTGTGTCAAAAGAAAGATTTTTATTTATTTTTTTATTGGAGTTTATTGGAAAAAAATATTGTTTATTGGAAAAAACTAAAATTGTTTGTTTGAAATGAAATTTTATTGATATTATTGAGAACTATGGCATTTATAAGTTTGTCAAAAAAATGTTGTCAAGTGTGTTAAAAGAAAGGTTTTTATTTATTTTTTACCCAATTTTTTTAGAAAAAAATAAAATTAATAGTTTGTATGACATGAAATTTTATTATTACTATAGAGAATTATGGCATTATAAGTTTGCCAAAAATAATGTCAAGTGTGTCAAACAATGATTTCATTTATTTTTTTAGCCAACTTTTTGGAAAAAAAAATGGAGCTGTTTTTATGACGTAAATGTAATTGAAAATGAAATTGGATATGAAAATTTTGGAATTTGTTATAGTTTTTGAAATTTGTTTGGAATTTTGAAAAAAGTTTGTATTTTTGATTTTGTAATAATTTTTGCAATATTTTTAGAATTTGGGAAAAAGTTTTAATTTTTGATTTTGTAAGAATTTTTTGAATATATTTAGAATTATGAAAAATGTTAAATTTTGATTTTATTATAATTTTTGGAATTTTGAAAAAATTTTCAATTTTTGATTTCGTAATAATTTTTGCACTGTTCTTAGATTTGTAGAAAAAGTTTGTATTTTTAAGAAGTTTTGGAAAATTATTGGAATTTAGAAAAAGTTTAAATATTTGATTTTATTCGAAGTTTTGGAATATTTTTGGAATTTTGAAAAAAGTTTCAATTTTTGATTTTGTTTTAATTTTTGCAATATTTTTAGAATTTTTAAAAAAGTTTCATTTTTTGATTTTGTTAGAATTTTTGGAATATTTTTAGAATTTTGAAAAATTTAAAATTTTTGATTGTATTATTATTTTTGGAATTTTGAAAAAAGTTTGAATTTTTGATTTTGTTATGATTTTTGAAATATTTTTAGAATTTTGGAAAAGTTTAAATTTTTAAGAATTTTTGGAATATTGTTGGAATTTAGAAAAAGTTTAAATATTTGATTTTATTCTAATTTTTGGAATATTTTTGAAATTTTGAAAAAAGTTTGATTTTATTTAATTTAATTTTGAAAGAAATATGAATTTGAATTTGTGATTTTGTAATATTTTCTCGAAACCCTAAATGGATAGGTTTTTAAGTAGTTTGCTGAGTGTATCATCTTTTCACTAAATTATGTTAATTTATGATCTGTTATAACTTTCCGGCAACGTATTGATGTTTCGTGTTAGTTTTGTAATAAATTTCTAAACAGAGATAAAAAATACTTGTCCTTTAACAGAGACTTTCGTTTGATATACATCGCTGCTCAAAACTAAAAACCATGTCGTCATTCAAATTTTTTGCCGAAAACTATATCAAAATAGTTAACCCAAACCGAAGTCTTGATATCTCAGAGCTGTGAGATTTTAGCCCCTTCATATTTTTATTTATGGTTTTAATTCAATATAAATTTGATTTTTGGTTGTTTTTACAATGATGGCTGATGACAAAGTAAAATATTTTACAGTAGGTAAAGCTTTTCCTAACAATTGCTAGTTAATTTTGTTTTCACAGATGTCTCACAGGAAGTGTTGAAAATAACAGTGCGCGTACATTAATAAAGTATCATAGAATTTTTGAAGTATGATATCTGATATCTGGTATCTGGTTTCTGGTATTTTGTATCTGGTAGCTGGTATCTGGTATCTTGTAAGTAAGTTTTATAAGTTTTGTAAGTTTTGAGTACGCGTAGGCAGCAGAATAAATTTCATCACGGCTTCTTGCATGCGTGCACAAAGGTAAAAACAGTACCAAAGTATTGCCAAAAGGATGACCTTTATATTATAGAGAATGGCTATTCAGATCTTGTTTTTCGATTATTGGCTATCTTAGTATTTGCATAGCAATTATATCCGTTTCATACTTTCAGCCTCGGTTTCTAGACTTTTGAGACGACCAGGACTGCTCAGACTGAGAACGTCACATGTTTCGATTCGATGGTTTAGTCGTTTTTGACTCCCAGTTAAAATTTAGTTTCTTACCAGAGAAAATTCAGTTATCAGATGTCACAAACGAGAATGTGTATGGAGTTCTTAGTGACAAGTAAATCCAGTATCAGTACTTGATTTAGCAAAACACTTACACTCTGACCTTCTTTGGAAGAAAAGTGGTGTTTTATCAATGAATGCAAGCAATAGCTTATGTTCTCGGAAAGGTATATTATATTCACAGTTCTTTCTCTAGAACCTCTAACACACATAAACAAAGCGAAGCTAAGACAACATCTAAAGAAAACATCCTCTTGCCGACATGCAAACCAATCAGTAGTATTAGTAGTTAGTTCCTTTTTAATCAAAATTATTTTGCATTCATCAAAACTATTTTTGATGCCGTCCTCAAGCTTTCCTGTATCTATATTCTGTTTTGTTTTTTTAATGTAAATTTTTATACCAAAATTCAATTAAAGTTCATAATTTTGTTATTACGAAAGACAAGCAAAATCAAGCAATTATCAGAAAATAAAGTTCAAGCAATATTTACCTTATGAATGTTTGACATCAACTTATTCTCTATATAATCATTAATCCTTTTAATCTCCTTATACTTTTATTCTATGATTTTATAATTTCAAATATTTATAAAGTTTTTAGATCCTACTTAATCTAGTCTTAAAAACTAAAAGTAACAATGAAAATTGTAGAACATCAAAGTAAATATTTACCCAAAAAATATAATTCGGATGTGAAATAATAAAAACTATTATTATAAATAGATTTAGGTAAAAAATGTGAGTTAGTCAGGGTGGCAAATGAGTGGCATGTTTACTATTGACTAGCACCATATATTGAAAACACCTCCTTGTTTGTTACCTTTGGTAGCTTAAATTAGTTTTAGGGTTTTTATTTAGGGTTTAAGCTTAGACTTTAAATGAAATCAATAATTTAAATTAATAAATTATTGTTAAATTGAATCACCAAACAATCTTTTTAGTAAGTATATTTATTTATTGACGCGTTTCGAATATTAAATATTCATCATCGGTACAAAAAATATGACTAAATCTAAATAAAAAGAAATATTCATTCTTTAAATTTTGATTGAAAAAATGGCGTACTAACATTTAATGAATTAAATAGTTTAAAATAATTTTCATAGTATTTTGATCAGTATGTCATATTTTTTAAAAAACAAGTAAATTTTATACGTATGAAAATTATTTTAAACTATTTAATTCATAAAATGTTAGTACGCCATTTTTTCAATCAAAATTTAAAGAATGAATATTTGTTTTTATTTAGATTTAGTCATATTTTTTGTACCGATGATGAATATTTAATATTCGAAACGCGTCAATAAATAAATAAACTTACTAAAAAGATTGTTTGGTGATTCAATTTAACAATAATTTATTAATTTAAATTATTGATTTCATTTAATATAAAACAACTTGGAGATCAAACAAAATACCTTTTTATTTATTTAATTTTTTACAATAAATAAAAATTTATTTGAAACATGTTTAGAGTTTAAGTTCTAAACATTTGGAAGTGAAGTTAATTCCGTTAAAATACAAACGTTCAAAGATGTTTTTAAAAATTCAAATTTTAAATTCTTTTTTGACCAATTTCCTACATAATGATTATGCTCGAATGGGAGCTATAATTATAATCAATGACATAATATGTATATTGAAAAATTTAAAAACAATTTTGGAAATAAAATAAGATACGTAATCGTTATTCTGGTAGTCAATGGGCGTGCTTTTAACAGTTGCAAGAACAAAGAAACAAATTCCAAACTCATCCAACATAGAATCTGTTTGTTTTTATAAGTCAGTTAAAAATGTAAATTAATTATTTTCTTAGTTTTTAATCTAAAACTAGAGATCTCTCTCTCAGAAAAAAATGCTGCTACATAAAATAAAGATAGATTGATTGAGTTTGCGTCATCGTAGGAGAATTACACGTAGATCCATATCGATCAATTTATAAGCAGACTTTGACTTATAAGCACCGAATGAAAACACTCAAAATCAAATTGATCAGATACTGACCCTAGGACATATTCTCTCGTAAGATTTTTTAGTGCTAAAATGTTTTTTCTTTCCCAAACACAGGATATTCTACATATTCATAGCGAATACATTTTAATATTCTATCAGCAAAGAATACTAAAATATCAAAAACCATTTGGCCAAAATATTGGAATATTCGCCCTTTAAATAAAATTAAAATAAAATAAAATAAAACAAAATAAAATAAAATAAAATAAAATAAAATAAAATAAAATAAAATAAAATAAAATAAAATAAAATAAAATAAAATAAAATAAAATAAAATAAAATAAAATAAAATAAAATAAAATAAAATAAAATAAAATAAAATAAAATAAAATAAAATAAAATAAAATAAAATAAAATAAAATAAAATAAAATAACATAAAATAAAATAAAATAAAATAAAATAAAATAAAATAAAATAAAATAAAATAAAATAAAATAAAATAAAATAAAATAAAATAAAATAAAATAAAATAAAATAAAATAAAATAAAATAAAATAAAATAAAATAAAATAAAATAAAATAAAATAAAATAAAATAAAATAAAATAAAATAAAATAAAATAAAATAAAATAAAATAAAATAAAATAAAATAAAATAAAATAAAATAAAATAAAATAAAATAAAATAAAATAAAATAAAATAAAATAAAATAAAATAAAATAAAATAAAATAAAATAAAATAAAATAAAATAAAATAAAATAAAATAAAATAAAATAAAATAAAATAAAATAAAATAAAATAAAATAAAATAAAATAAAATAAAATAAAATAAAATAAAATAAAATAAAATAAAATAAAATAAAATAAAATAAAATAAAATAAAATAAAATAAAATAAAATAAAATAAAATAAAATAAAATAAAATAAAATAAAATAAAATAAAATAAAATAAAATAAAATAAAATAAAATAAAATAAAATAAAATAAAATAAAATAAAATAAAATAAAATAAAATAAAATAAAATAAAATAAAATAAAATAAAATAAAATAAAATAAAATAAAATAAAATAAAATAAAATAAAATAAAATAAAATAAAATAAAATAAAATAAAATAAAATAAAATAAAATAAAATAAAATAAAATAAAATAAAATAAAATAAAATAAAATAAAATAAAATAAAATAAAATAAAATAAAATAAAATAAAATAAAATAAAATAAAATAAAATAAAATAAAATAAAATAAAATAAAATAAAATAAAATAAAATAAAATAAAATAAAATAAAATAAAATAAAATAAAATAAAATAAAATAAAATAAAATAAAATAAAATAAAATAAAATAAAATAAAATAAAATAAAATAAAATAAAATAAAATAAAATAAAATAAAATAAAATAAAATAAAATAAAATAAAATAAAATAAAATAAAATAAAATAAAATAAAATAAAATAAAATAAAATAAAATAAAATAAAATAAAATAAAATAAAATAAAATAAAATAAAATAAAATAAAATAAAATAAAATAAAATAAAATAAAATAAAATAAAATAAAATAAAATAAAATAAAATAAAATAAAATAAAATAAAATAAAATAAAATAAAATAAAATAAAATAAAATAAAATAAAATAAAATAAAATAAAATAAAATAAAATAAAATAAAATAAAATAAAATAAAATAAAATAAAATAAAATAAAATAAAATAAAATAAAATAAAATAAAATAAAATAAAATAAAATAAAATAAAATAAAATAAAATAAAATAAAATTAAATTAAATTAAATTAAATTAAATTAAATTAAATTAAATTAAATTAAATTAAATTAAATTAAATTAAATTAAATTAAATTAAATTAAATTAAATTAAATTAAATTAAATTAATTAAAATAAAATAAAATAAAATAAAATAAAATAAAATAAAATAAAATAAAATAAAATAAAATAAAATAAAATAAAATAAAATAAAATAAAATAAAATAAAATAAAATAAAATAAAATAAAATAAAATAAAATAAAATAAAATAAAATAAAATAAAATAAAATAAAATAAAATAAAATAAAATAAAATAAAATAAAATAAAATAAAATAAAATAAAATAAAATAAAATAAAATAAAATAAAATAAAATAAAATAAAATAAAATAAAATAAAATAAAATAAAATAAAATAAAATAAAATAAAATAAAATAAAATAAAATAAAATAAAATAAAATAAAATAAAATAAAATAAAATAAAATAAAATAAAATAAAATAAAATAAAATAAAATAAAATAAAATAAAATAAAATAAAATAAAATAAAATAAAATAAAATAAAATAAAATAAAATAAAATAAAATAAAATAAAATAAAATAAAATAAAATAAAATAAAATAAAATAAAATAAAATAAAATAAAATAAAATAAAATAAAATAAAATAAAATAAAATAAAATAAAATAAAATAAAATAAAATAAAATAAAATAAAATAAAATAAAATAAAATAAAATAAAATAAAATAAAATAAAATAAAATAAAATAAAATAAAATAAAATAAAATAAAATAAAATAAAATAAAATAAAATAAAATAAAATAAAATAAAATAAAATAAAATAAAATAAAATAAAATAAAATAAAATAAAATAAAATAAAATAAAATAAAATAAAATAAAATAAAATAAAATAAAATAAAATAAAATAAAATAAAATAAAATAAAATAAAATAAAATAAAATAAAATAAAATAAAATAAAATAAAATAAAATAAAATAAAATAAAATAAAATAAAATAAAATAAAATAAAATAAAATAAAATAAAATAAAATAAAATAAAATAAAATAAAATAAAATAAAATAAAATAAAATAAAATAAAATAAAATAAAATAAAATAAAATAAAATAAAATAAAATAAAATAAAATAAAATAAAATAAAATAAAATAAAATAAAATAAAATAAAATAAAATAAAATAAAATAAAATAAAATAAAATAAAATAAAATAAAATAAAATAAAATAAAATAAAATAAAATAAAATAAAATAAAATAAAATAAAATAAAATAAAATAAAATAAAATAAAATAAAATAAAATAAAATAAAATAAAATAAAATAAAATAAAATAAAATAAAATAAAATAAAATAAAATAAAATAAAATAAAATAAAATAAAATAAAATAAAATAAAATAAAATAAAATAAAATAAAATAAAATAAAATAAAATAAAATAAAATAAAATAAAATAAAATAAAATAAAATAAAATAAAATAAAATAAAATAAAATAAAATAAAATAAAATAAAATAAAATAAAATAAAATAAAATAAAATAAAATAAAATAAAATAAAATAAAATAAAATAAAATAAAATAAAATAAAATAAAATAAAATAAAATAAAATAAAATAAAATAAAATAAAATAAAATAAAATAAAATAAAATAAAATAAAATAAAATAAAATAAAATAAAATAAATTAAATTCATTAGTTTCCACAAAGTACCAATGAGCATGCATACCAGATTGGGAAATCGGTAGAAACAGCTGCGCATCATTTGGTGACTAAAATTGAAAAAGCACTTGATGCCAAAGAATTTGGCTTAGGTGTTTTTTTAGATAAAGAAGGTGCTTTTAATAATACCACCTTCGAATCAATCAGGACTGCGGCATTGCTACATGGAATTATTAGCATGATCTCAAATTGGATTATGTCTATGTTGAGCTGCCGCATTGCTTTTGTTGAAATGGACAATACTACTGTTTCAGTTTCAGTCAAACGAGGTTGTCTACAGGGTGGTGTTCTCTCACCTCTTTTGTGCACTTTGGTAGTTGATAGTCTTATTAAGAGAATGAATATATCGGGACCCTATTCTCATGGTTACGCTGATGATATTGACATATGAAGTTGCTTGAAGAGTGGTGTGGGGTGCAAGGACTTTCAGTCCATCCTTCTAAATCACAGGTAGTCTTATTTACCAACAAGAGAAAACTGCCTGTAACACCAAGTCTGCATCTTTTCAGTATGCAGTTAAGCTACTCAGAATAGGTAAAATTTCTAGGCATTATTCTCGACAAAAGGTTCAAGTGGAATACACATTGAACAAAAAAAACTGATAAGGTTGAAATTACTTTTTGGCAATACCGTCGATCCTTTGGCCGTTACACAGCAATAACCAGATCAATTCTTATTATATACACAGCAATAACCAGATCAATTTTTGTTTTTGCATGTGCTGTCTGGTGGCCAAAGACGGAGAAATAATACGTCCGTGCTAGGCTAAATAAAATACAGAGATTGGCATGTGTAGGTATTAGTGGTGCAATGCGTACCATACCAACAATGTCGTTGGAGGTCATATTGGGTCTGGCTTTCTTACATGTAAATGTGGAGTACATGGCTAAAAGGGCTGTCTACAGACTGCATGTGGCAAGGATGTGGGTAAACAGAAAGAAAACATGCGGTCATGGTTACATACTTGATAGACTATGGACTGACTGCCCGGAAATAGATATGCATAATAACGTCATGACGAAAGTATACAACTTTCAAAAGCCCGCTGAACTGGTCATCTCTTCTAGAGAGGAATGTGAAGTATCTTGGTCCGAATAGTCCTTCAGCGAGTTTTATGTTTTCTATAAAGATGGCTCACTGTTGAATGGAAATGCAGGAGCTGGCGTGTACCTGAAAGCAATTAATGTCATAAATAGCAAGAAATTTTCGCTTGGACAGTTTTGTACAGTTCTTTAAGCGCAGGTGTACGCTATCAATGAATGCACACATATAATAACGCATCAGTATCTGCAAGGGAAAAAGATCTGCATTTGTTTGGATTACCAATCAGCTATCAAGGCACTGGTTAGCCCGGAGACTACTTCCAAACTCTTCAACAAGTGCAGGAAAAATCTTTATAGGATAACGCTATACAACAACATCACACTGCGCTGGGTTCCAGGTCATAGTGGCATTACAGGCAACATAAAAGCAGATGAGTTTGCAAGACCTGGAGTGGGCATGAAATTTTCAGGTCCAGAACCCGCCCTAGGGTTATCCAAAACGTTTGCCTTTTAACTTTGAAAGGTTGATGCCGACCTCAAGATGAAGGTCTTGTGGATTGCGTCATCAACAGGCAGGCAAAGTATGACGTTTATCAGTATTTCAGGAAAAATTGTCAATTTTCTTTTAAGTCTGAAGAGGAACACTCGCAGCACTATGGTCGGTGTCCTTACAGGACATGCACATCTAAATAAACAACATTTTACAATTGGGACTGATTGAAAGTCCTGTGTGTGGGTGTTGTCATAAAGAGGAAGAAGACTCGAAGCACTTTTTGTGTGTATTTCCAGCCTTTTCTAGGGTCGGAGGTAGAATTTTTGGCTCAGAAACTGTAGAGGCACAATCAAACCGTCGCCAATACAGTTGGTTTTAGATTTCATTAAACTTACGGAAAGGTTTGTGGAATAGTTATTATGAGACCAAACTCGGATGTGGCGCTATGGACCGTAGAGTCTGCGTGCCAGGACAAGTTCTGCCTCGTGCAACCTGTCCAACCCTTTCTAATCTAATCTAATCGATACAATAAGGGTGCTTATGTATGAAATATATTCAGTCAATATTAGCACTCTCAACTTTAGTTATGGAGTTTGTTGGTTTGGTAAAAGAAAGGTACCTTCTTGTTATTTACATATGTTTTTACTCTTATCGTGAAATATAAGCATATGCCATATTTTACTGTATACGAATAGGGCTTATTTTTAATTCATTCATTCATTAAACAAAAAATATGCAACCAATATAACAAAAGCTTTATTCAACAACTCAGAATGCATGTTGTTGTGGGACCAAGGTCTCTTATGGTCCATACGTATCCTACAACACAACACACAAGTTGTTAAAAAATTCAAAAAAAATGTGAGTGGTGGTGTTTGTAGAAATGTGAAAATACTAGTACGTTCATGAACTGAGACTCTTTTACGTTGGCAATTCTTTTATGGTGAGTGGTAAGTACTATCGTGCAATTGAAACCAATTTTTTTATCTGTATATTAGATACTTTAGATGTCGATTTTATAATAATAATAATTTTATTTATTGAATCAGGAATTTCCATATTGCATGATTTTTTAAAACAGGGAGGTCAATCTGTCCCGAATTATCTAAAAACTGAGGTCTATGCCAACAAATCACCAACAATTTAACAGTTAAAGGATTAGATAATAAGTCTTATTGGTGAGCTCAAACGCATTTCCTATTACACAACATGTTATCAAAAATAAATAAGAACCACTGTGCGGCTGTCGGCCGTCAATGTCTTGACAATGTCAACATGGATCCGTCTAAAAAAATTAAATTGTGGCAATAAGAAGTTGGTGAGTTGGTCACTTAAACGAATCTAATTCAACGTTTACAAGGCCATGACTACAATAAAAATAAAAATTGCCTAAATAGCCTTCAGAAAATTTTCTGCGGTTATAATTTCATCTCAGAAGTTCGATGCCGTGATGAATATGTTAAGCTGCTTAGCTCAACAACACTCTCACATACATAATAAACTACTCGTTCATTTGATACCTCCTCCTAAACCAATTGTCTTTGTTTGTTTATTTCCTAGAATAATAAAAATTACGGTTTATTTTCCATAAATTTAGATCTATAATAAGATAAAACTTAAAACTCATGAAGAGACAATACCTATTCAGATCCACGAAGATTAGTAGAGATATTTGCAGATTGTCACCAAATCTATCTACAAGAATATATTTTCATACAAAATGTTGACCTATTGAGATCTGAAGAAATCTCTTTAAATCTCATTAGATCTTTGTATTTTTTCTCAGGAAATGAAAAAAATTATGTGAAACACAGATTTAAAATTCAGGATATTTGACATTAAAGTTTGTCATTAGAATACGCTTAATTTCAAAAATACGCCTATTTTTTCCAGTCAGACATACCATGGCTTTACGAAAACGTTTTTTTTCTTAATACGGTAATGATAAGTAAATTAAAAACAATAATTTTTCATATAAACAAAAACTACTCAACCAAATGCGTTTTTGATTGTTTTATCTTAATATTTGTTAACATTTCCCACTGTAGTTGACAGATTTATTTATCATTTGAAAGGAAGCATTCATACATGCCAAAATAAAATAATTCATTTTATACCATTAAATTCAACCAAATAATTCTATTGTAACAAAAAATTATTTTTTAAATTTGTGATCGACGAAAATGTTATGTACAAAATTAAAAACGAAAAATAATATCGTTTCGTATTTCAAATTAAATTTATACAGGGTAATCAAGAGAATAAATATTGAAGTATTTGTCGGCGCAACCTAACATCACCAAAACAGAAGCTTACATATATAATTAAACCAAATGAAAAATTTTGAGAACCAATACGATTATAGAGATGCTCATTCTATAATAAACCTACATATTATGTTATCACCCTGTAAAAATAATTTGTCAACAATGACATCGTAGACACAAATTGTGTTAACAATAATGAAAATTTGCAACAATTCTATCACATTAAAATCAGAAAATATCTAAATTTGTTATAAATACTATGTAGTTGTTGTTGCTGCTTTTGCAACTTTGCACATTTTACATACATATATTTATTTATTGTTATACAAATTTGAATTTAATTTGTTGAAATGAGAATTAAATTAAATTAGTTTTAGGGAAACATAACATATGACATATTTAATTACAATATTTTGAACATTATCTATATAATAATGTCATTATATCAAAAAATGATTTACGTTTTAAATGTGTATTGTACATGTACACAGAAGAGGCAATTTGTGCTAATGAAAACAATTATTTATTAATTAAGTTGAAACAGTTCTAATCAATATTAATTGCTTTCATTTTACTTCGAGTTTAAGAAAACCTAAGTATTGCATTGATGAGCCAAAAGTGAAACTCTTACCCCCACTTTTTTTGTCATTGCTCGAAATTTTAGGCTGGTTCTAAAAAAGCAAAAAAAAAATGTATGTCTGTCTTCCGGCCGGCCGTCATAACCGATGAAATCTAGAAAACCGCTGGATTGATTTCATTTCTAAAAATAGGTATACTCAATGAAAAGTGCCAAAAGGACGATGTGTTTGAATACTGTACCCGTAGTGTGTCAAAAAATCGTCAAGTGTGTCAAAACAAGAAAATTTGCATATTTTTTGCTTAAAAAACATTCATTTTAAGTGATTACGAATAGGAACATTGAATTTGGAGAAATCTTGATGGTCGGGATTAGTATGTGAGACCAAAAACTAGACAATTGCATTATAAGTTTGTCAAAAAAATTTTGTCATTTGTGTCAAAAGAAAGATTTTCTTCGGTTTATTTATTTTTTACCCAATTTTTCAGAAAAATTAAATTAATTATTTGTATGACATGAAATTTTAATATTATTATAGAGAATTATGGCACTATAAGTTTGTCAAAAGATGATTTCATTTATTTTTTTAGCCAATTTTTTGGAAAAAAAAATTTCGCTGTTGTATGACGTAAATGTGAAATGGAAATTGTTGAATATGTCATAGTTTTTGAAATATTTTTGGAAAAAGATTGTATTTTCAATTTTGTTATAATTTTTGCAATATTTTTAGAATTTTGGAAAAGGTTTTAATTTTTGATTTTGTTATAATTTTTGCAATATTTTTAGAATTTCGCAAAAAAGTAGAATTTTTGAATATGTGAATTTTATATATTTATTTTTAGAATTTTGAAAAAAGTTTCAATTTTTGATATTATTATAACTTTGCAATATATTCAAAATTTTGGAAAAAGTTTGAATTTTTGAATTTTTAAGAGTTTTTGGAATATTATTAGGATATAGAATAAGTTTAAATATTGGATTTTATTCTAATGTTTGGAATATTTTTGAACTTTTGAAAAAAGTTTCATTTTTTGATTTTGTTATAATTTTTGCGCTATTTTCAGAATTTTTGAAATATTTTCAGAATTTTTGAAAAAAGTTTAATCTTTGATTTTGTAATAATTTTTGGAATATTTTTAGAATTTTGAAAAATATTGATTTTATTTAATTTTTACAATATTTTTGGAATTTTGAAGGAAATGTGAATTTGTGACTTTGTAATATTTTCTCGAAACGCTACATGGAGAGGTTTTTGATTAGTTTGCTGATTGTATCATCTTTCCCTAAATTATGTTAATTGATGATCTGTTATGATTTTTCGGCAACGTATTTATGTTTCGTGATAGTTTTGTAATAAATTTCTAAACAGAGATAAAAAAATACAAGTACTATAACAAAGAGTTATGTTGGATATACATCGCTGCACAAAACTAAAAACAATGTCCTCATAAAAGTTTTTTGCCGAAAACTATATCAAAATCCTTAACCAAAACCGAAGTTTTGATATCTCAGAGCTTGAGATTTCAGCCCTCTCAAATTTTTTACATTGAAATGACACAATGTTGTAATGTTCACAGGAGTTGTGGAAAAATTAAAAATCTAACACAGGAATACAATCCTTTTGACACACAATGTAACAAATCAAAATGTTCAACAATGTATTTTTACGTTTAAGGAATCTCGAAATTTAATTACTTCATCAATCGTTATTGCATATCCTAACATGACTTAGAATCAGGTAATTCGTATTACACCTTTAATATGGTTGGATTGGATGTAAAAAAAATTTAATGATCTAGCTACCGTATGTTGGTTATGTTTGCTTAGCTTGTTCTGCCCTTTTTTGGCGAATGAGTTCATTAAAATAAAAAAATATGGAAGCTGATATTTCATGACTCAACGATATCAAGACGTCGCTTTGCGTTAATGGGTTTTGACAGAGAGAGAGAGTTTTGGACATACTTATATACCACTATTTAAGCCTCTAGTCGCACAAACAGATGCCACTCATCAAGATTTCTCCATATTATAAGTTAATTAGTTACTGTTCACTGTTCACTGTTCACGCTCACTTGAACTTAAAATAAACGTTTTTGTGCTATTGCGGCTGGTACGGGACTTTTGTCACGTTACACATAAACGTTTTTACAGCAAAAAAGTATGCACATTTTTTGACACACTGCCGGTAGAATTATCGAATATATCGTCCTTTCAGTCTGAAAAGTTCGGGTAATGTATTATAATTAAATCACTTAGTTTTACTTGATTGAATTTTATTATAAAACTTAAGTTTGTACAATTATTTGTACAATTTTTAAATTTATTTAATTTAAATAAATTTAATTTTGTTTTTTTAAATAGTGATAGCTATTTAAAAAAACAAAATTAAATTTATTTAAATTAAATAAATTTGAAAATTGTACGCGCACTTTATAATTATTTTTTTTATAAGTTTTATTTTTTTAATATCCTAGAACCTTTTACCTTTGATGGTTCGAAAGAGAGAGAGATATATGGTTGTTTTAGCGCCAACCAAAATTGGTAAAGAAGATGCATTGAACAAAAACCGATTTTAGAGGCTTTTGTACGTTTTTTGAATTAACCGATTAATCATTTAATTAATATTATGGCGCTGCAATGTGTCTTTTATCGATTAATTTTTAGACGGTTTGTGTCACACGTAAATCAGGTGATCGTTTAAGTTTCTAAAAAGTAATAATTTAAATTTAAATATATAGTAACCTCTACAGGCTCTTACCATTCACGAAACCTATATTTAAAAATATTTTTAAATCACTCCAGTAGTTTCAAAAATTAGGCTTAACAATTAACATGTTAAGATAGAAAATAGCTTTAACTTCAACTGATAGATGACGGTAGAAAGGAAGTAATCAGCATTTAAATTAGTCAACAATTAACTGTTAATTGGGAAAAAGTGAAACAAATAATGAAGAAGAAGCTTCTTGAAATATCTACGACGTTACACGAGGAAGTAAACAGTTCATCAAGAAATAAAATAGTAAGAGCAAAAAGGTACTTTCCAATGTACATTATTTTGAGAAACGGTAACAAGATGTTGAAACGGTCAACGTTACTACACACAAAGAACAAATATCAAATTGAAACAAACATCCACTCTATTAAATCATACGATTGAACAACATTGTTCGGGATCTTCAAGTTATACTACAAAACAGCAGCAGATCAGAATAATTGAAACACTGAAAATCGTCTTGTTGCATGGATTATTGTAGTTAAGGGCGAAACAGCTGAAGCATTACCATTGGTACCAGCAAACGAACGCAAAAGTTACACAGAAACGATGAACCCATTACGGAACGAAACAGTCACAATGCATGTGGAGATGGCACAGAGGACTTGTATCTGTTGGAAACAGAAAAAAGAATCAACAGCAGAGGCTGGATATATGAAGAAGAGGGGCTCATGGCACGAAAATGCGGATAACATTAGGAAACAGAAAGGTCACCTTTAGTAAAGGGAAGAGAGCCGAAGAGTCCTGAGTATCCTGGGAAATTGGCCTAAGATACCTTAGTACCAAATTTGGACTCAATAGCTCATATAGAATTTATAAAATACAAATATTAATTGTTTTCGTCAAGTGACGTATTTATTTATAATTTTTATTATTATAAAATAAAATAAAATAGAAATATAACCTAAACGCGTTTCGACAAATTAATTGTCATTATTAATAGAAAGAAGAGTTAAAAACTCGAGTTTAACTCTTCTTCCTATTGATAATGACAATTAATTTGTCGAAACGCGTTTAGGAAAAATTATATTTTATTTTATTTTATATTATAATAATAAAAATTATAAATAAATACGTCACTTGACGAAAACATTTAATATTTGTATTCTATAAAATTAATATCAGTGACGCGAAAAACAACAAAAACACTAAAAATGGCCAACAACTATCTAGGAAACAACAAGATCATATAGATTTTGAGGTAATTTGTCAAGCAGTTTCTGAGATACCTTGTCCACATACAGACAGACAGACACACGCACATACGATTACAATGGCAAAAAGTATCTCTATAGCTTTCGATAGTTAATAAAATTACTCGAATGGCTTTAATGTGGTAGCTGTCCATGCGAAAACACAGGAAAGAGGAATAGTTTACCGATACAGAAGGACAAAAAACGATAAGGAAATAGAACATCAAAAGTAATGAGAAAACACTCCTGACTCCTCGAGGTTGGCTAACAAATAACAAAGTCCAATGAGTTTAAAAGAGACAACAACTATGTAATTCTAAACAACTTGATAAATAGGATAAGAAAAAAACATTGATTCAATAATTGGAGAAAATATTTAGAACCAACAGACTAAATCGGAGGGTAGTGTAACGATCCTGTATAATGGTAGCGAAATACAAAAAAAAATGTATTCAACCCCATATCATCCTATACAGTAATTTAAATGAACATGTGTTACAAATTCCAAGCAGACTCAGAACAAAAACATGAAATGAAATACATGTAAAATAATGACGATGCATATTCTCAGAATTTCTCGAGTTTTCTTTGTAAAGAAACTTTGTATCTATGTGGAATATTCTCAATATAAATTAAAATTGTATATGTATAAGGAATTCCTTTTGATAAACACCAGATACATAGTTCGAAAAAAACTGCAAGAGAGCAAATATTTCAAACTAGACTGCAATAGTGTAAATAGTTCTAATTAAACTGTGATAGTGCAAACAGTTTAAGTGGAATGTAATTATGTTAAGTGAAAGTTAATTGTAAACAAAGTTTTAAGTATTACTGATACCACGTTTACAGCGACAAAGCAAATTAGTAGATGCAATTTAAATCAGTGCTCTAAACATTTTTTAATTTAATAGCTTGCAACTAATTTGATGTCTAGATTTGAAACCTAGCAAAATATTTTCAAATTGATATTTGACGCTGTAAACACCAATGCAAATAAAAATGTTTGATTTCTATACCGTATCCTGTTCTTAAATATTTAAATCATCACATGTCTTTTCTCCGTCAAATATTGTTCAACAATCAAAGAAATAATTTGAGGAATGGTCTAGTTATCATATTTTTTTTTAACTTTTTTAAAAGTTTGACAAATACCAATTTAAACAATGACTAAATTAAAATGTGTTTGTTGTTTTTTGTATTCAAAAACAAATGTTAGTTTTAAAGTTGTACAAACAAATGATTGGTTTCACAAATTCGATATTTCTGGTATCGTGAAATTGATTATTTATATTTTAACAAGTTTGAGATTAAATTTAAAATTTATTTAGTTTAGGTTTGGTTAGTTTTGGTTTGATTCGATACTAAAACTAAATTTTAAATTTAATCTCAAACATGTTAAAATATAAATAAACAATTTCACGATACCAGAATTTTAAAAATAACATTTGTTTTTGAAAACAAAGATGGGTTATATATGGAATTCTTAAGTTGAATGGTTGAAAACTTGGGTTCTGACATTCTTCATTTTATCAATTGACAGGTAAAGCCTGTCTTTGATAATTTGTATACTGAAAATAATTGCTATTGTAAATCAAGCTTGTTATATGTGTCGTTTTCAACAAATTGATGTTATTGTAGTTAAATTGTTAATTTTATTGTAATAAGTTTTAAATTTTAATACATATTTTATGATTTCCAATCCTTGCTTTTTCTATGATTAAAGCGGGAAAATATTTTAGAGAGACTGAAATTCGTAATTCTTTTCAATTCAAAATTTGTATTACCATTGTTGGAATTGGGCACAAGTTTTGTGTTCTTAAAGGAGCTGTAAAAATCACTTGAAAGTAAAATTCTTTACATTTATTAATCATTCTTTACATTCTTTACGTAAAGAACTATTCTTTATTAATTCTTTACATTAAAAAGTAAAGAATTATTCTTTACATGAAAATGCACAACTATGACTTTCTACTAATTTGCTATGTCGCTGTAAATGCGGTTTTGAGTATAAGTATTTGGTGTAAAATTTTTGTATGCTGTGTATGTTGTTTTAGACGAATATTCAGTTCAGTTATTGTTTGCTGTACATATTGTGTTTCTGTTATTGTGAAGCAATAAATATGTTGAAAATGTAATGAAGCCTTTTGTTTTTGCTAACTAATCGAACCTAGAATGCCATTTGGGTTTAATATTTATCGAATTTAGGGTAAGACCAAATCGAGGAAGATAGGAAAACATAACACTATGTTTTGTACAATACACCTCGCCATATCCAAAATTGGTAGCAACCCGCTAATATATAAAAGACTGACGACTATATGTTTCGGCATAAATAGTTTTTTCTTCTTAGCATGACTTATTCTTACAAAAATATAGCTAAGGCTATAACAAAGGAAATAATTTGATTATTTTTTGTCATGAGGAACAGTTCATTTTACTTTTTCGAGTTTCTGACTAGGATTCAAACCTTCCTCATTAATGACATGATTTGAATCCGTTGATAGACACACTTTCAATATCGCCACGGTGCGATGGCTGGTTTAAAGTTGAAACTTTATCATCAGGATATCATTTTTTATGGAAATGTTATTCATTCAATAGAAATTTTTGGAAGTTTGTTTTTGACCGTTTTTTTAAGTGATTTTGTTTTCATTTAATATTTCTTTTCTCGCTTAAACGCATTTAGGAAATCTACTTTTGAAATAAACAAAGAACCAATTAATCGTTACCAAATAAAAACAGTTTGATTTCAACCAGTAGGTAGTCAGTGTAAAACCTTATCGAAAAACAAATGTTGCTAAAACAGCTGCTGCATTTAAATTGAAAATCTTATTAAAATAAGAGATCGCTGTAACAGATTTCCTAAATTAAGTAACGCAGTATAGGGAGGGGGACTTCTTAATTTTGGACACTTTGTAACGAGTGGGTGGAGGTAAAAACATATCATGCCACGTCCAATTTTGTGTTTAATTTGATGTATGTTTTCAATAAAAAATATTGAGACGCTGATGCATAGGCTAACTTCACCACAGCTTTGGTAACAAAATGTTCTGGATATACAGTGAGTTAACATCCATAAAAAAATTTAATAAATGGCTAACCAATGTTATAGATTTCACGTAGTTCTAATTATATCAATATTAAAGAGCGCTGTAGCATCCCAACAAACATAAATTCTGTAGTACGAGAAAAAGTAAAAAAAAATTTAACGGCAGTGACAAACAGAAAGATGGGATGCGGAACAGTTGAACACAACTTTGTTCAATATCGCTCAAAAACTAATCAGCTCCTTGCCATACATATTTGCATCTTTTTCCAATCGAAATTCATTCACGAATGAATGTTGTATACTCCCAAAAAACATTGAAAAATGGTAACACAATAAATCGATGTTCGGGAGACCCTCCACCACTTATCCCAATATTGTCCAAAAACTAATCAGTTCTTTTTCATTTAGTTTTCCGTCTTTTTTCAATGCGTCATTAAAATTGAATAATGAACGAAATCTGTATCAACCCAACAAACTTTAAAAACCAAGTCTGACAAGTCAACAGTTGTATGGTGGACGTAGATATTGAAAATTTAAACTTAGAGGTGTTTGGGAGGCCCCCTGCCATTTTGTCCAAATTTTAAATGAATACAGATCTTTCATTTCAAAGTGAGCCTGGATCATTTGCCAAAGTTTAATTAAGATCCTTTGCAGAAATATCACCCACGGCTTAAAACAAAACACGTAGACGAACACCAAGATTTGTTTTTGCTATTTAAATATAGAATGGTCCAAAACAAAATAAAAAGAAAAATTTGGGGTAGTAAGAATTATTTTTCTCAATAAATTGCATTACTTCACACAATTTATAATTGTGGTGAAGTAAAAACAGTTATAGTTGATTCACAGTTTTGAATTTTCCATAGATTTTATTGGAATTTATTTTAATAGTGAATTGAATTAATAAAAAGTCAGACAAGTGCGTATATAACTCGCTCCTCGAGAGTTAAGGGTTCCGTGTATATAATATTTTACGAGAATAGTTTTTCTAAAACAAAATTTTAGAACCAAATAATTTAATTTTATTGTTGCAAAGTTGCCTTTTTGATTTCACACAGTGGAAAAATTATTTCGACTATACAAAAATTCCCCTTTCATATGACACCCCAATCGTCAAGTTTGGACCTTAATTTAATTTCAGGGAGTGAACAGGGAAATAAACTCACGTTTTTTTGTGATATCTCAAAAACTAAGGAGCATATTCGGAACATCCTTTTGGGATTTAGATGCTAGAGATGCACTACTTTAAAATTATTTTTTATCTTTCTTTTACAAAAAATAAAAAACAAGTGTATACCGGTTTCCACCCATTAATTTATATCTTTTCCCTTCGATAAAGTAAAACGTTTTCCTAAAATTAATGGCAATTAATGGCAATATATATATATATATATATATATATATATATATATATATATATATATATATATATATATATATATATATATATATATATATATATATATATATATATATATATATATATATATATATATATATATATATATATATATATATATATATATATATATATATATATATATATATATATATATATATATATGTATATAGGAAAAAGGAAAATCTCAAGAAAAACGTTACAAAATTACAAATAGATAAAATATTACTACAAAAAGTCATTAAATACTGTTAAGTTTTTGTTAGTTATGAAAGATGGTATCGGAAGGATAGAAAAAATAATTCTATTTTCATATATTTTGGTCAAAGGAAAAAATTAATGTTCTCATATCAGAATTGACTTTTTTGTTATGATTGATGATACTTTTGCCATATTATTTGTAGTTTTTGTTGCCTTTTTTTATACTTCAGAGGACAATGGATAATCTGTTTTGGTTATTTATTTAATTTTTATTTTTCTACATCTTAGATTTATGTTCAGATCTGAGTTAACATTGAAATAAGTTTGGGCTGTTTACGAAATCAAAATTTAAAACAACTGAAAGTTGAGCATTTATTAATGTTAAAGGTATAAGTGATATTGTACAATCAGCATCTATAATATTATAAGAGTTTCAGTTAGATTTGAAAATTAGAATTTAAACTAAGTAGCTGAAGTAAGTTACATAATCTATATTGGTTTTATAAAACGAATTTGGGAATAAATAAGGGACACCACAACAAGATTAAAATAAACAAGTGTTACTACCGTACCACCCAAAGAGTAGGAAGAATCAGTAAAGAATCTGAATGAAACATCCCAACCGCGTGTATGCGTTAAGAGCATTAAAAACTGCTTAACTGTCTAACAAAATGAAAATCCTCTTGTTCTGGTAGTTTCTCTTTAGAGTAAATATAGCGTATCTCTCAGTTGCGCAAATTTCAGCCCACATGGTAAGTGTTTATTGGTTCAAAGTATGAATATTGGTTTAAATATTTCTGCTCTAACTTCTATATATCGTTTTTAACAATATATATTCCCGTTTATTATATCGTTACTCAGCTGGTACAAATTATGGAATCAGTCTCTTTTGTTGCTCAACATCAATGTGTATATTAAATCGTATTTGAACTGTTTAACTAGTGTAGTGTGAGGTTTGTCTGGTGGTCCATGAAGGTTCACCAGTTGGTCGTGCATGCAATATACACCCTGCCGCTAGCTCGATTAAGCGAAGGTTCTTTCGACCAACCCCTTTACAAGAAATTTAAAATTAAAAATATGAACCGCGTGCCTCAAAACATCACCCAGGTTCTCCAGAAGGGAGAACTGCCAGGTCACAACCCTATCTTACGTATTTAAATTAGCACTTCATTTTATATAGTTATAAAAAACAAAAGAACTACAATCATAACTAAAAAATTTAACAAATACCTCCAGCCTCCAGAGTCTCTATTCCAGGTCAGAGTTTATCAAGAAGGCTCAACTGGAAACTTCAATGTATTCATATATTATAACAGTGGTCGTGCATTAATAATTTGTCTCTTCTCTTTATTAAATTGAAACATCCTCCATTTATCCCAACAACAACAACAATGAATAATTACACAAAACTTAATTTTAATTCTATTTACACATATCTCATTTTATTGTACATAATTACTGTATGGTAGCTAGCTTCAATAATGTACTACTTTAATTCCTTTAGTTTGTTCCATTAAACTTGTATTTCATACTTTTAAGTTTTTAACCGTTAAATTATAACACATTCTTTTCACAGACATAATTTCATAAAGATTTTAATATTAAGTTACGATAATTACTTTTAAACGACATTTTAACATAATATACGTTAATTTTTTTTTTTTTTGCACCTTTTATAATTTTTGTTGAACTTATAATCAAACACATAAACTACCAACCTCGAAAGAAGCCATTTTTAATCTTCCTTTGTTCCGCTTTCCGGGAAAAACCACCTGTTTAACCTAATTTCCAGCTGACTCAAAAACTACTCAACTGTTTTCGCTACCAAGCCCCAACTAAATTATTTAAAAAAAAAAATATTAAAAAAAACATAACAAAAAAAACCATTATCATAAAAACTTAAATTCTTTTTGTTTTTCCATAACCATGCAAAAATGAATGAAAAATAAAAAGGATATGAGATTGTATTCCCGAAAATGTTGTACTTGTAAGAAGTAAGTGTGTTGCACACAAAATAGATGAAATAGCATTTGAAAATGTACTTTAACATGTTCGAGCTATTCTATAGTATATTATATAGGTAAACAGAACGGAAAATAGAAGTACAATTGACAAAAAATATCTCGCCCATTACATTAGTACATCTTGTTACACTTGAGCCTGGATCCTATCGTTACAGTCCTTGTTAGTTCAACTGTAAGTGAACTAAGAACATTGGAAATTTGTTCATTTATAAACCAATTATTAAAATCCATAATTTAGATCGTCAATAACTTGATGCATCGCCCTTTTTAATATTTTCTCCTAAACTTAATAAATAAAATATGGATGGGCTGAAATCTCACAGCTCTGAGATATCAAAACATCGGTCTGGGTTAAGGACTTTGATATAGTTTTCGGCAGAAAACTTTTATGGGGACATAGTTTTTAGTTTTGGGCAGCGATCACTTTTTGTTCAAGTACATGTATTTTTTATCTCTGTTTAGATATGTATTACAAAACTAACACGAAACATCAATACGTTGTTGGAAAATTATAACAGATCATAAATTAACATAATTTAGTGAAAAGATTATACTAGGTCATTCAATAAGTCCGTAGGATGACACATAGATGGCGTTACTAGAATTTTTTCCATATGATTTTTATTTAGTACTAACCTTCAAACGATACGTGTATAAATTTGACAGCAATCTGACTATTTATTCGTGAGTTATAGCATTTTGTGTGAAGCAACTTTTCTTTTTGAAAAAAAATGGAAATATGTGAATTTCGAATTTTAATAAAGTATTGCTTTTTGATGAAAAAAAATACAGTGGAAACCAAACAATGGCTTGATAAACATTATCCAAACTCTGCTCCATCGAGACAAATGGTAGAGAAGTGGATGGCTGAATTTAAATGTGGTCGTACCAGCACAAAAGATGCAGAGCGCAGTGGACGCCCAAATGAGGCTGTTATTCCAGAAAACATAAAAAAATCCACAAATTGGTTATGAACGATCGCAAATTGAAGGTGCACGAAATAGCTGACATTGTAAAGGTAGCAGATGGTAGTGTTTTTACCATTTTACATGAACATTTGGGTATGCGAAAGCTCTGTGCAAATTGGGTGCCGCGTGAGCTCACAGTCGACCAAAAACAACAACGAATCGATGCTTCGGAGGAGTCTTTGGCACTGTTAAACCGCGATAAAAGGTTTCCTACGGACTTATTGAACGACCTGTTACAATCAGCAAACTACTCAAAAACCTCTCCATTTAGCGTTTCGAGAAAATATTTCAAAATCACAAATTCATATTTCTTTCAAAATTCCAAAAATATTTTAAAAATTAAATAAAATCAAAAATGCAAAGTTTTTTCAAACAAAATTCTAAAAATATTTCAAACATTATTACAAAATCAAAAATTGTAACTTTTTCTAAAGTTATAAAAATTATAATAAAATCAAAAATTGAAACTTTTTCAAAATTCCAAAAATATTTCCAAAACTATAGCAAATTCAAAAATTTCCATGTTCAATTATATTTACGTAAGCAAACAGCTAAATTTTTTTTACCAAAAACTAATCTAAAAAAATAAATGAAATCATTTTTTGACACACTTGACAATATTTTTTTGACAAACTTAATGCAATGAAATTCTCAATAATAAAAATTTCATGTTCATTATTCATTTCATTTCATACAAATAATTAATTTTATTTTTTTCTAAATAAATATATGAAAATCATTCTTTTCACACACTTAATATTATTTTTTTGACTAACTTATAATTCTCACTAATAATAATAAAATTTCATGTCGTACAAATATCAAATTTTATATATCAAAAAATTGGGTAAAAAATAAATAAAAATCTCTCTTCTGACACACTTGACAACATTTTTTTGACAAACCTGTAATGCTATAATTCTCAATAATAATAATAAAATTTCATATCATACAAATAATTAATTTAATTTTCTTCCAAAAAATTGGGTAAAAAATAAATAAAAATCTTTCTTTTGACACACTTAACAACATTTTTTTGACAAGCCTATAATACAATAATCTAGATTTTGATCTCACATACCAATCTCGACCCCCCAGGTTTCTCCACATTCTTTGTTCCTACTCATTATCACTTAAAATGAAGTTTTTAAGAAAAAATATGCATATTTTTATGTTTTGACACACTTGACGATTTTTTTGACACATTTTCGGTACAGTTATCGAACACATCTTTCTTTCGACTCTTACCATTGAGTTTACCTATTTTTAGAATTCAAAATTTTTCAAATGCAGTAAGCCGTTTTCTAGATTTCGTCGGTTGTGACGGTCGGCAGACAGAAATACATTTTTTTTGCTTTTTTAGAATCATTAGGTCCTAAAACGTCGAAAAATGCCAAAAAGTGGTAGTAAGAATTTTACTTTTAGCTCATGAATGTAATACTTAGGTCTTTCAGACCGAAGTAACAATTTTTTTCATTTAACTAAATCAAACTAAATTAACCAAAATCATAACAATAACAAAGGTAAAATTAGGAGGGGCTGAAATCTTAAGCTCTGAGATATCAAGACTTCGGTCTGGGTTAACGATTTTGATATAGTTTTTGGCAAAAAACTTTTATGAGAACATGGTTTTTAGTTTTGAGTATCAAAATATTAGTATTGAGTATCAATTATATTATATCATTATATCAATTTATAAAACATAAACAAAGTTAGAACTACCCGTTTATCAATTAAGAATACAAGCAAAAAGAACTGGAAAGATTCATTTCTTTCTCTGTTTTATGGTTATAATATGTAGAGAGAAATTTAAACGTTAGCAACCTTCTGTTTCATTTTTAAATAAACAGAGGTAATAAACAAAATTCGAAACGTTGTAAATAGAATACAAATATATAATCAAAAACTATTATAACCTTGATGCTTCGAGTGGGTCAAAGAAAAAATCAGGTGTACCGATGATTATTGATAGAAATGTTAATGAAAAAATGCAATGTAGTTGTAGTATGAACAAAAAATGGAAAAGTGTGGTGGTTGAGTAGGAATTTAGTCTTTACTGTTTGTGAGCCGGGGCCGTTAACTACAAAGATCTAATTTCCTGTCAACCCACCTATATAGAACCTAAATTTGTTCTGGAGTTGATTGCAGATTTTCTTATTAATGCTACCTGTTAAATATAACGTAGTTTGGCGGGCATAACAGCATTGACATTCCAGCGTACGGTCTTTTTTGCTTGTCTATTAAATGTAGGTGATATTTTGCACTTGTCTTAAAGATGACAAGCATATGATCGGTGTCCATATCAGGAACTCTGTATGATCGAACGTCAGTTACACTTGTAGAAAGTCTCTTAGGGATCATGACGTGATCGATTTGATTTTCCATTCTTCCGTCATTATATTTCCACGTTGCCTTGTGAATTCTCTTGTGAGGGAAGAAAGTTGCTGCAAATAACTAGATCATACATCATAGCCAAATCTGCTGCGCAAAAACCGTTATCGTTACTGGTATGGTGCAAGCTGTTAGGGTCGATATGTGTTTTAAGTTCTGCAATCCTACCAATTTGAGCATTAAAGTCACCTACCACGATTTTTATATCGTGCCGCGGGATGTTATTGATGACTTCTTCGAGTTCTAGGAAGTGTACAGAGTTTATAACAAATACACTTATTACGGAAATGGGGGGTTAGCCCTTCTCCCAACCCAAACTTACGTGAATGGGTTCGTTCCGCATCTTAAGGTCACCAGAAACAACGTTTTCATACGTTTATATAGCGAGTCGCTTGATATAAGACCGACAGCCGCTCCATGCCACCCCTAACATGGAGAACAGACGCTTTCTTTTTAGATGTTTATATAGCGAACCGCTTGAGCCAAGACCGGCGCCCGCTCCAAGCCACAATTAACATGGAGAACAGACGCTTGAGATTGAGTTGCATTGGTTTTATGGCGCCAATGACTCGCCATTGTGCAGAATCATTGAGGATAAGCAGTATTTACTCTGCCCCTTTCAACTACACCAATCTAATTTTGCAATCCAATCTACTGGTCCACCAATCTAATGGTGTAACTACACCAATCTAATTTTGCAATCCCAGGTAGCACGGCCTGGACGTAGAATTTCGGTAATTCACACATATATATATATATATATATATATATATATATATATATATATATATATATATATATATATATATATATATATATATATATATATATATATATATATATATATATATATATATATATATATATATATATATATATATATATATATATATATATATATATATATATATATATATATATTAGGGTGGCACTTATTTTCTTATTTTGCATTTTTGAAGGGCGCCGGTTAAAATTTTGTTCCTTTATATATTTGTAACTAGAATCTGAAGTTTGGGCTCAATTGAACAATTTTATCACGTGGCGACTTTAGCTCAAAGTTGAGAAATTTCAAAAGAAATGTTTCTAATCAACTTAAAAATTGGTAAACCCGAACAAAATAAGTAAAATGTCACTTTGACATGGCCTATGGCCCTTTGTTGTCTACATGCTAGAACAAGTTGGGTCTCGTGCAGCCTGTCCGTCCAATATAATTTAAAAGTGTCTGTCAATAGGTGTGACGCAATGTTAAATTGAAAAAAAAACTATTCATATAACATAATGTCAATTTCTTGTTACTTTACACAAATAACTTATTTAATAAGTTTAATAGAAAAATTAAAGAAAACAAAAGTTTTTTTATAATTTTACTGTTACTCTATATATATTTCAGCTTGTTAGGCCATCTTCTGGAGTAATCTGAATTACCTATTACCTAACAAGCTGAAATATATATAGAGAACAGTAAAATTATACAAAAATTTTGTTTTCTTTAATTTTTCTATTAAACTTATTAAATAAGTTATTTGCGTAAAGTAACAAGAGACTGACATTATGTTATTTGAAAACTTACGCCACGTACCAACGGCAAACAGTGTATAATTTAAAATGCGTAATTTAAAATTTGGAAGCTTTATTGGATAAATTTATTGAATACCAAAATTCATATTGAATACAGCAATTCTCATCGGCTCTAGCAGTATCTGGCTTATCTCTATAGCCAACTTCAACATCTACCAAATCTGGTGAACACGCAGCAAAAATATAATAGCGCAGTTATTTACAGCTATATAGTTGGTGACCCCGACGTGATAATTGACCCAAGAAGTGATCCTGTTCATCTGCATCTTTAAGAATTTCTTTTTCAATTGTAAGTACCTTAAATTTTCTTAGTTAGCTTTTAAATTAAAAATTTGTTCTGAAATTTTTGTTTTGTTAAAACCGTTTGTTTTGTTTTGTGATTATTGCGGTTGGTTTATTTTTGTTTTAATTTAAAAAATATGGCTTCCCCAAACAATTCTCCCTCGCGTCCTGCCTCACCTGTGAATGCCTTGGGTGGTAATGAAGCACCCATATTAATGACTCATCATCGCTTAACTGATATTATTCAAGCAAACTTGCAGCAGTTTGCCCATCGATAGTTCATGGTACAGCGGCAGATGCCACCACCTTGCTCACATCCAACAACTGAACCAGATTTAGCTACAGTGAGCAATATAATTTTGTTAAATTTAAAGCTCCGCAAAATTTGTTTGACCAAAACCCAATTGCTAAGTTCAGGATGTTGGAACTAAAATTTTTTAGTTCGAATGTTAAGTTGGAAATGACTAAATATTCACATGCATTAAGTGCAATTGATTCACGATTGCACAACAAATTGACACCGTTGCTCTTAAAAAAGATAGGTGATACTCCTTATACTACCTTTAAGATGGAGGTAATTAAAATTTTGGGCGACAGCGATAAGGCGATAATTAATAATATTTTGCATAAATTAGTATTAGGTGATGAAAAACCTACACATTGCTAGCTGAATTCCGAATTACCGGTGGTGATATGAACGATGGCATTATCAAACAACTTTGGATGGCACGTCTTTCTGAAAGCATCCAACTTGTTTTACCGTCTTTCGAAAACGATTTGCCATCAACGTTGTTGGCAGAACGTGCCGACAATCTTATGGAAACGTTGTCATAGAGACAAATTTCGCAATGAACGTCCCATCTACTTCTTCTTATGCACAATCAGCTAACTCAAACCCGTTTCATCAAAACGTTTTTCAACCCTTAACAAAATCAACACATTAATGAAATTCTTAATAATTTTAAAACGTAAATGCTGAGTGAAATTCACTCGATAGTAAATGCTAGTCATAGGTCGTGCTCTAAATCTCGTGATAACCGTCGGAGTACTTCTAGATCAAAGTCTAGAGAGTTAAAAATTAATTCGGACATTTCTTTTTACCACTCCAGATTTAAAGACAAAGCACAACGCTGCGTCACTGGATGTTTTTTAAAAAGGTTTAATATTTCTACAACATTTTTAAAATCCCATCCATGCACATGGAGTAACTAAAGTGAATACAAAAAAGCGCAAAAAATAGTAAGTTTCCAGCAGAACGATGCATAAAATTAATGGAAGAGTTCAACGATAAAATAACTAAAGATGAAGATCAAAAACAATTTTTGTTAGAGGTAAACAATAAGCAATAATTTAAGATAATTTAAGCATATATAGAATGAGAATTAATTTTATTTCATTTATTTTCAGACCGTTCAAGACTACCGTAAGAAATATCCGAAACTTGCTACATTGCAGGATTTGAAAAGGCCTTTAAAATGTTGTTAATATTATAAAATAGGTTCCTGTTTTTAAACATTAAATTATACTTAAGAAACTATTATACGGTTTTGTTTTCAGACGTGAAAATTACAAAAAAATTTGTATGTAAGCGTACTTAAGGATCAAAGTCGCCACGTGTTAAAATTGTAATAGAGTGGTGAAACTTTGTCAGTATCCTTAAATTACCCAAAGGAACAAAATTCCGGCCGGCGCCATGCCAAAATACAAAAAAAAAAAAATCGCCCATACAAATAAGTGCCACCCTAATATATATATATACATATATATATATATATATATATATATATATATATATATATATATATATATATATATATATATATATATATATATATATATATATATATATATATATATATATATATATATATATATATATATATATATATATATATATATATATATATATATATATATATATATATATAATTGTGTATTGATATTGCAGCAAATTATCTTGACCAAAGTTTTTGTTTACAACAATCATCTATCTTCCTATTATAGCTGCTTACAGCTGCCTTAGCCAATTTCTTCTTAAGCTTTTTCTCCAATCTACAGCACAGTAACAAAAAACCAACACAAGCACTTGTTCAACAAATCTAACTTTTTGTAATTTATTTTTAAAATTTGTGCTGGTTTGTTTGCTAATTAAAATTATCTTTTTCAACTTCCCTTGTTGACTCCAATCAAAATCAAAAATTATATGTGCTTTATCTCGTTGGTTCTTCAGCCCTTCATTCCATTTGTATTTTTATCTGCTGTTCTACCTATACTACTCTAATACATTTTTTGTTTCATAAAGTTGATATAATTTTACATATATCAAATCAATACAAAAAAATGCAAAATTCATTAATAAAGTTTATCCGTCATTAATTTGTTTAAATTAATTACTAACGTCATTTAGGCAATAATAGATTATATTTCATTTCAAAGTGTTACTATTTTAAGAAAAAATTTATTTTAAAGTGGCGTAACTTCGAACTGTTACAAAACTTCTTCAATGTTGATGGTGCCGCCTCTTCTTGAAATTCGGTAAAGATACTGTCCTCAATTTTATTTATTTCAGTTTCAATTTCAACGAAACCGACAATCTCGTTCAACGGATTCATCATCATTGATTGTTACTTCATCTGAACATTCTTTGAATCGATTTAGTGGAAGCAAATTAACACCATGAACATTCTAGTCATCCATCTAATTGGCTAGCATTTCATATAATCCCTTCATAGACAAAACTTTTTACGTGTACTCATATTAACATATGCAAAGCACAAATCAATACAAAAACAAAGTGCCTAATAAAATAATAACCTTAAAGAAACTCAAAATATTCAATTATTTTGGTGGTATTTTTTTTTCTTTTGTTGAAAGATAAGACTTAACATTCAAATCAAGATTTTCCTGAAAATTCATCTTTTTCATACATAAACATTTTTTTGAAAAAATAGTTTTACTGTTCAAAAAATCAAACAGCTGAATGGAATGGGTTAATTCATGTAGCTTCCAAGCACCGTGCTTCTTAACTGATCTTAACTGGTCATCCTATTTAAACTGATTTCAAACTATCATATACATACTTAATTTTCAGTGTATGCGTTATATCCTGGCAAATTTTATGCTAGCTTAACCAGTTGCAAAATTTCATCGGCTTTTTCAGTGACTGACAGAGCGCTTTAAGTTATTTTTAGTGAAAAAGCATCACATATTACATTTTCTCAGACATTTTGGTAATAACACTTTTAACACATATGACAAATTACAAAACTGATTTTTGCAACCTGATTTTTAGAAACCACATTCTTCTCAGAAATGTGCGTCAAACCAGACTAGGCAAAAGTTTTCGAATGAAATTTATCGAAATTTATATAAAAAGTAGAAATCATTACGTTAAAATAACATTTTTTTATAATTCTGTAATAAGGTCATTTCCCAGTAGAAGACACGATCCAAAAAAGTAGTTCCTAATAAAATAACTTAATTTAATACGATTATTACAAATTTTATGATTTGCAAAAAATGAAAACCTTCAATAAAAAAACATTCAAAATCATTAATTTTCATTAAATTCAGTTTTATCGTTTTTTGCATGTAAAAGCTTTATCGTACAGTAAACAACGAAGAAAATGTTATGCTGCCATACAACACACAGCATGGAGAAAGAGAAAATAATATTAAATGTTTCTGTTGTTGCATCTTTATGGACACATAATTGATGGCCTTTTAATGTTTCATAACTAATAACAAAAAAAAATTGTGTATAACAATCAGAAATTTTGTGATAAATTACTTTTTCCAATTTTTTTCGCCTATTTATGGTTTTCATTTTGCTATTACGAAAAAGATTTGATAAAAGCATCAAAAATATTCTGTGTGTACTATTGGAAGAAACACAAAAATGTGTATATGTGTAATATAAAAAAGTATAAATATACATAAAAAAGCTGGACGCAATGAAGTAAAAAGCAATCATAGATAAGAAGGAAGGGATACGAATTTTTAAATATTACAACAAAAGCTCTTTAATTTTACACAAATAAACTTTTTTCCGGATGATAAAAATTAAATAAAATAAATTTATTTTTAATTTTTTGTAAGTAACCATGTTAGTTTATTACCAGACACACAACTTTCTTAATCGATGAACTTGATTTATTGAGATCATAACATAATTTAAAGTTCCTAGTTCCCTTGTAAAATCAAACTCGGAAAATTTATGTTCGTATAATTTTGTTTGAGTTTGATAAACGTCCCCTGAAGCGATAACAATTTTATTTTAATATTAATTTAAGCTTGCAACGTCAACCTATAACAAAACGTTTTTCATATTAATAAAAGCACACGGAAATCGAAATGAAACTTTTATATTAATTTGTTTGCAATTTTTCCTATATCCGGTTTCCTGTTAAAAGGATTATGGGAACTCATTGTCAATATTTTTTTAATCACAAAAATGAAATTGATTTTAAATAATTCAACATTTTTGGATTTGTTTGCTAATTATGTGCCGTTCACTGCACAGACCGACTAACTCCACTTTTTGGAAAATTTTAAATTTAAATGTCAAAGTACTTGCTATAGTCATAACTTTCTATGTTAAAAACAACTTTCCTGAATAATTAAGATAAACACCGTTAAAAGTCAAAATTTGTCTGACCATTAAAAAATGACTATTAAAAACCTGACATTAAAAACTAATAATATCTATTATACTAATTAAATTACTACTATAATAGCTAATTGATATACTTAGTAACCAAAATTAAATAAATTATGTTTATAATAACATTCCTGAATGATAAAGATTACACTACTAAATATCGAAATTTATTTGACCTTTGAAAAAACTCAATTTTCTCAACATTTTGTTTTATGGAGTTAATCGTGTTGTGCAGTGAACGGCTCATATGACACATATATTAGGCAAGTTATGATATGCAAACGTAAGAATTTGATTTAAACAAGCCACATCGGGTTAAAAATATTACTGAAAGATTTTAGAATATTCGTTAAATGATTGTTGTAGCCTACGATTGTGGTAAGTTGGAGTGAAACACAGCATTCAACATGCACAGTATAATACCTTTTTTCTCGTATTTTTAATTAAAATCTGTTGTGTGTACTGCAATCATAAGCAAAAACACCATAACTTCCAAAACGTTGGAACTGAGAAAATCGACAAGAACTAAAATAGTCTTTGATATTTAACATATACATATTTTTCAATTTTACGGAGTTTTATGAATTGAAATGTTCATGTTTAGAGTTACTTAACCATGTTTTTATTTAGCAGGGTCATGGAATAATGCTTTGTGACTGATAAGGCAGAATAAATTCCTTTTTTACATTTTTTGAGCTACGGTGTTTTTGCTTATGAAGGCAGTATAGTAGGAATTACAACATTAGTCAGAACAACTCATAAAAACCATATGAGACCTAAGTCCCACGTTCATTCGTTGAGCGGTGTTGATCCACCGGCGTGGTTGAACCGTCAGAACTTCTAAAAGTCCACCTTGACTACTGATATACCACTGTTATTAAATATGGTTATGGTAACCAAATTACTTGACTTTGCAAGTACCCGAGTAGTAGAGTTTTCAATTTCTAGAATACCCGGGTTACCCGGGTACATATTTGAAAATTAATAAAACTAATCTAGAAAAATTAGAGTAAGGTAGGGGTGCAACCGTGGAGGGTTCACATATTTAAATACTTTTATTAGTTAGCTCGTACGAAGCCATTTTAAATAACTTGAGGCTTGTTCAATGCAAAAACTACTCTGGGAAATGTGTTTTATAAATAACTGCATATCAGCCATGACGGAGACTGGAGCAGTTGATACCAAAGTTTTTTACACTAGCAACATCGATAATTATGGTAATGCGATTGTTAAAAAAGGCTTTGAATGTCTTCACTTTCATAACACAACCAAAAGACAACGACATAACTTCTTTTTAAAATATGTTGTTTTCATATAAAGAAGCTATTAAAAAATTGCACCAATGGCCAATCATCAATAGGCCAATCACTTATATATTAAACAAATTTCATCATTGGTAATTCTATTATTCTATTTTTCATACAAATTTGAGCTACCGTTAGTAAATGTGGAAGGTAATAATTGTCATTAACGATAATTCCACACAGTTTCGTCTGGCAGCAACTTCTCCATGCTATTTTTTTCATTCCGTTCAATATCCTAAACAACAGATTATTGCCTTACAATATCAGACACACAGGTACAGAATTTTGATTGAAAATAATAAAACTTAGCTTATTTCCCAAACGTTGTTCACTCGGCTTGAATTGCATGTGTAATAGGACTTACAATGTGTGTTGTGTAATAGGACTTACAATATGAATCACAACAACACAGAGCCTTCTAAGGACCTAGTTTCCACTAATTATTAAAAAGTCCTAGGTTCTACGTCCCAAATAATTTAAATTCAAGCTTACGGATCTCTTAATTGCTTGTTTAAAACTAACATTTTATATAGTCGATCGAATTACCCGGGTAGTTAATCGAAATACCCGTGTAGTTGAGTGTGTTGAAAAAGCCAAAAATACTTGACTACCCGGGTACTCGATAATTGACATTGAATACTCTAAGTGGTATGTAATATCCCACGTTAGCTCATATATAAATCGGGACTGAAAGACGCAGTTTGTCACACCTGTTAATCAAAACTTCACAAAAAAAATTAAAAATTAACTAAAATCGCTTCATCCAAATTTGATTAAATCCTAAATTCACTACTGCAAACCCATTTACCGAGCTCAACAGAGACTTGCGTTCTTCAGATCACGTCAAAAACTCGTAATGCAAGCTACCTACGCTGGACCCAACCATTTTTGATAGACTTTCTCACCAAGTGCTATGTAGAAAGTGTCCGTCTCGTCGATGGTCTTAGTTTCAGTGAGTTCATGCACAGAAATGAGAGAAAGATTGTTGTATGTTCTGTCTACCCAAAGGTAGCATTAACCGGGTTGTATTTCATCACGGCTTTTTGTATGCTGGCCCCACAACGAAACCGGAACCCGATTCTCTCCAAGAAGAATGACCACTACAGTATAAAGAGTGACTCTCTAAATCTTGTTAGCTAATTATTATAAGCTATCTAACCTCTTGCAAAGCAGTGCTATCTTTTCTATACATTAACCTCTGTTTCTAGACTAAGAGCATCAGGAGCGTTTAGAAAACCACGTTCCTCGTTCCGATTTTGTAGTCTGTTCATTCTTCACGTTCAGGTAAAATTCTGTTTTCCTTTATCTCTGTTCCGGGTCTTTGTTCTTTTCGAACCTTCCGGGACTGTTTGTGATCCCTAATAAGAAAAGTATTGTTTTCGGAGTGAGGGTGTTAACCATAACATATTTAAGATCTTCACTTAGCATAAAATAAATATCAGTTGATTTTCGAGTATATGTTTTGATTGTTGCTATCAACCTGCAATGGCGGCATCAAACTACTTGAATATGTCCGGTACTTTGAACACCTGTACGGTATTACAAACCGATGTTATAACTTCCGACGCGAAAGTACTACCTCCATGCAATCATTTCTTTCACGAAACTTATATCCTTTATTCGTTATGGTTTAACAAAACATGTCCTCTTTGTTGCGCCGGTTATAGGTAAATACCGGTTATAGGTAAAACTTCAACGATTACCAAGAGTTGTAATCTCAAATAATTTGTCTATAAGTCAATCTCCTCTATAAAAAAGAGTGACACGAACTCAAGCTGCGGCACTGCAGTGTCAACAATCAAACATTGGACAACGTCAATCGTCTACACAAGTACAAATTGCGCAATGATTACCATTTAGAGATTTGGAATCTCAATTAGCAGCCGCCTCGATTAATCTTGATCAATCAGGTACTATAACAGTCGCAGACAACTGTGAAATGGCACGAATTAGTGAGTCGTTAGGACTTAATTCATCGTTGATACAAGACTAACAAAAACCTGAATCCCAATTTTCGCCGTATAATCAGCAGGATAGGTCTTCTTATTCTACGATGGCAAATACTGGTCCACCTTAAATCCCTCTAGCACAATCTGAGTTTTCTGATCGTCCTCCTCTTCGATATCGACATTTTTTATATTCTGGGTTAAGATGTTGACAGAGCTTTGTTTCCGTAATGATTTTGATATAGTTACTGTAATCTGTATCTACTTTTGACTGATAGAGCCGCGTAGTGATTCAGGCGCTACTTTTTTCAAATCGCCTAGTCATATGGGATGACGTTTGTTGTGTTTTGCGGAACGAATTTAGAGATAGGCAGACCTATGCAGAAACCTACCATTGTATCGGTTCGTGGGGATTCCTTTCGAACTGTGTAATGCGCTTTAGACAATAACCAAACTTGTGGATCGTGTGAGTTATTTGAGGATCTTGTGTTGAAATATGGGATTCCGTTGGCTTTGTATTTGAGTGAATCAGAATCTTTTTCAGGAATTAGGGATATCCTAAAAGATAAACACTCAAAATGGGACTTGCATTTGAGCTAAATCGGTTGTGCATTACGTTGTTCCTTACACCAGACCATTCACTGATCACCGTATTATGCAATATTCTGATTGCCAACGATGAAACACGGTTCTTCATATGAACTTTTAAAACGGTTGAAAAGTTTTCACGAACCCGATGAAACTATTCTGCAACTTGTTTATCTGAACAAAATCTGATGTCGAATTTTGAACATCACTGCCGAGACATTTGTTCGAAGAGCCCAATGTTATAATTTACTAGAGTTCTGATTTTCAAACCTGACGTGTTCCGTATCTGAGCTCATATTTTAATTGCGTTGGTGATGCAGGTCGAAGGCTCAAGGCGTCATTTTTTCGATATCTGATATTTTTCTTTTGAATAAGGGGTGCCAGTTGGTGTTGCTCGGCTAGTTCTTCGTTGTACCTTAATAGTGCAAGAGCTTGAAACTCTGTCTTATGCAAATGACTGAAAGTGTAATTGCTTGTCATTGTTAATGCTAGTGGTGGTTTCGATGGAATCTTAAAGCATTTTAATCTCTTAATTAATTCCTAAGGTGAGAGTAAGAACTATTTCAATAATCCCTTCTGAAATAACTTGACATTGTTATCAGGCAGTTCTATGACATTGTTGTCAGGCAGTTTTTCCTGTTACGAAGCAATTATCTCAAAAATAATTTCTGGTGTCTACGGTGAATTGGTTCTTTTCTGATTCTAGGATATCGATGTATATACCGTCTGTTCTATTCCATGATACAAGAATGATCTCAGTGGTTGTTTTATCTCATGTTGTATTTTATGATTTTGATAATTGATTTGACATATGGTAGTACTTTATTTACCAGTTAATACCAATATCACATTAATTAAACCTGCGCATTAATTCAGTGTAGCAGATTTAAGTATTTAAATAAACTTTTGGAGTTGTAAGAGTCCCTGTTTTTTGGGCATTTAAGTTTATTTTCTTTTCAGACTGAAACTAATTAGAATTGTAATATCAAGGCACGCAACTTCTCGGATGTTTCTGATTCCATTATCTACTTTACTACACATTCTACCAAAAACTATATAAAAACGCTTAATTCAGACCAGAATCTTGATATTTTAGAGTTTTGAGATTTTGATCTCTTTATATTTTAAAGATGTAAGGAGGGAAAAATGTAAGTTTTAGTTAGATAAAAAATAACGAAAAAACGAATAAAGACGATGTGCCACGGCTTCAATATGCACCAGACAAACGCTATATAGTCAAACGAATTGCAGACTTTTTAGAATATTTTTGTTTGGTGAATGGCATACAGAAAACTAACAACAAAATAAAATCACATAAATTTGGATCAATCTAAAGAAATAAACAATAATGATGAGATGCATCACGGTTTAGTTTCATTTACAAAACAGTTACAGACAGGGCTTCCCTTCTTTGAATTGTTTTTAAATCTTAATACCTAACAAATAGCAGGTTTTGGAAGAAGCTATCTATATAGTTGTTTGTCTATTATACAACAAAAAATATATAGAACAGCTACAATAACGTCATGTGGAGTAAGCGATAGCTGGTTTGTGGGAATACAAAAATAGCTATCAAAGAGATAAAATCCAAGAGTTAAAACTATCAAAATATTTTCACCAAAATTAAAAACTGTATTTGTATACCCTTGTTCAATTTTAGAAAGATGTGACTTGGGGATGGATAATTTTGAAGAAAGATTGATGAGCTATAATTCTTTGACTAGAAGAAGTTCAACTTTATAATTTATTTGAAATAATAACTTACATATCCAAATGATTTATTACTGTCCATTTAAATAATTTCACTTCTTTGTTTGAGTTTTTTATTATATTTCACAAAAATTTTGAAATTTATGTCACATTTTTGTTTACAATAAACTGAATATCTTTTTGAGTCATGTAAATTTTCTAAATAGGTATTACAAAAAAACCTAAAAATTCTATTTACTGAATCATCAATCAACTGTTATGAGGTGAGGTGTAGCTGAGTTGAACTAAATGTAAGAATGGAAATAAAAATAGACTTTAGCGACAGCAAATTTTTAACTGTTTTTAATGTACATTTCAATCGAAAGTTTTTTAAGTAACTTTAGGTTTGGGTCTTTTGTGTAAACTTAAACATTAAAATGAAATGTCAAAAAGATTTTTGTGTTACTTGGCTATAAAGTTAGCTGATGTGTCATTTAGTTTTGTTTGTGAATGATTTGTTAAAATCAAATTGGATAAATGAATCAACGATTGTTAGATTCATTAGATTTAGTTGCTAGTTATGGCTACTCAGATGAGGTTAAGTTTTAGTTAGGCATTATTCTCGACAAAGGGTTAAATTGGAAGGAATATTCATTCAACAAAATAATTGATAAAGCTATCATTTATTTTTCGCAGTACCGCCGATCCTCTGTAAATTATTGGGGTCTCAGTCCCAATATCATCCTATGGATCTATACAGCAATAATCAGACCAACACTTGATTTTGCATGTGTTGTCTGGTGCAATAATACATTCGTGCTAAGTTAAATAAAGTTCAGAGAATGGTATGTGTAGGTATCAGTGGCTTAATGCGCACCACATTAACACTATCGTTGGGTGCCATGTTCGGTCTGGCTCCTTTACATCTACATTTAGAGTATATGGCTAAAAGGACCGTATACAGACGACATGGGGCAGGAACGTGGGTAAACAGAGGGATAGATTGTCCCGAAATAGCTTTGAGAAGCCTACTGAACTGGTCATCTCTTCTATAGAGAGGAATGTGAGGCATCATGGTTCGACTGGTCCTTCAGCTAGATGTATGTTTTCTATACGGATGGTTCCCTGTTGAATGGAAATGCAGGGGCTGGGGTGTACTTGGAATCAAATTATGTAGCAATAAGTAGCAATAATTTTTCGCTTGAACGGTTTTGTACAGTTTTTCAAGCGGAGGTGTATGCTATCAATGAACGCACGCACTTAATAACTCACTTTTATCTGCGGGGAAACACCTTTGCTAAACTTTGCGGGGGAAACCCCTTGTTCGGTTGGCCAAACAGCTATAAAAGCACTGGTAGAGACAGAGACTACTTCTTAGCTCTTCAATGAATGTAGGAAAAACCTCTGTAAGATAGGATAGCCCAACTGAACAGCATCACACTGCGGTGGGTTCCAGATCATAGTGGCATTCCGTTAAATGTAAAATCGGATGAACTTGCAAGGGCGGGAGTGGTCTTGAAATTTTCTGGGCCAATCTTCAATAGGGTTATCTACAAAGTTTCAATAGGGTTATCTACAAGATAAAGTAAGATGTTTACAACGATTCAGCAAAAACTCTTAATTTTCTTTTAAGCCTAAGGAGGAAAACTTTCAGCTCTGTGGTTGGTGTAGTAACAGGACATGGACATCTAAATACACATTTTTACCGTTAAATAATTATTAAATTTGTTGATTTAATAAAAATGTTTTATTTTTCTAACAACTTTTATAAAATATAAAAATCAGACCGGTTTCAGATATATATATCTATCATCAGTGAAATTTTTTATATTAAAGGATAAATATAAAAAATTTCACTGATGATAGATATATATATCTGAAACCGGTCTGATTTTTATATTTTATAAAAGTTGTTAGAAAAATAAAACATTTTTATTAAATCAACAAATTTAATAATTATTTAATTAATAACCAACTTGGAGACCAATTCCATAATATATATTTTTTACATTTATGTAAATTATATATTTAGCCATGTCTATTTTTACCGTGGAACTTATAGAAAGTCATTTATGTGGATGAGAACGATTGGTTAAAGCGGAAGAGAACTGTTGCCAATACAGTTGGTCTTGGATTTCATTAACCAGCCAGAAAAGTCTGTGGAATAGTTTTTATGAGACCAAACTCGGATACGGTGCTACTAATCATAGAGTATGCGTGCCAGGACAAGTCCCGCCTCATGCAACCAGTCCATCCTTTTCTAATCTAATCTAATCTAATCTAGTCTGTTTATTCTGGCTCAAAGATCAAGAGTCGATCGTTTGATGTTGGAAGTTTTGAGATAAGTGTTAAATAAAGTTAATCTAGCACTATAAAGCTAGATTATTTGAATTTGCTACAGAAAGCTTTTTAAAAATGTAAACATTGCAATTTTATCTTTGAATTAAATTTTAATGAGGTGATTGACGTTGCGTCGCGTGCGTTGAGTTCCAATTTAACGATACTCGATCCAAATTTTACAGCTTCCTCGTCATATCATTCGCAGTCTCATGCAAATAGATGTAATCTACAAATGCTTAAATTTTTTAGATAAAAGAGAAATCAAAATTTACTATGGAATTTAATGCAATTTTTGTAGTTACAAAAAAAATGTGCTCTGCACTGAAAGGAAAATGTACTTTCACCTCAAATGTATGTTTAAACTGCCAGACTTCATTTCATCACAAAAGCAAACAAATTTATTTGCAACAAAGGTTTTGAAAATCGTTTTCTTCAATTATAATTTGGGTCAAAAATACACCATAAATGGGAAAAGAGTTATTAGTAGCAAAGCAGAACGCGTTTGTCACAAAAGCGTATACTGTTGGAGCAAAATTAATAACTAAACTAAATTAATAACTAACAAAGGACTCGACATCTTTTTTAATTTACTACAAAACTAAATCGTTTTGCAACCAAAAGCTCCTCTTTCGTCCAAAAATAATAGATCATTAATAGCAAGATTATTAATAGATTAATAGCGATATTAAATATTTTGTAGTAAAAACAATATTAAGGTCTGGGTTCGCCTACTGGTCTTGGCATTGATGAACCTATTTGGATTTTCAAATGAATTATTTAACCTTCAACCTTCTCTGTGAATTTTTTCAATTTTTTCTGTCAATCAGTGTCGAAACGTAGGGGGGGGGGGGGGGGTACGGTCTGAAATTTGCACTTTTTTAGAATAACTCAAAAACTGTGCATCGCAGAATTCTAAAAAAAATTGCAATGCTCTTTCAAATGACACCCCACTCGTTTGGGTCAAAAAAGTTTTCTTTCACCCTTCCCCACCCCTTAAAAGCACCAAAATATTATTATTTGAGACTTCGCTATAATTTTCGTTCAGAGTTTATCAAACTTCCTCTCTTTGTGAATTTTTTCAAATTTTTCTGTCAATTAAGCTCAAAATCCAAGGGGGGGACCAAATTTTTGTGTCACTTTTTTGACAATAATTCAAAAACTATGCATTGCAAAATTCTAAAAAAATGGCAATGTTGCTAAGACCAAGTGCTTTTTCAAATGACAACCCACTTCACCTGGTTTTAAATGATGTTTTTACCCCTTATCATTGACACCCTTTTAATAAATAAAGTTATGAGTATCTGCCACTTTTCCATATTTTTCATTAAAAACCTACTCATTTTTTTATCCTTCCAAATATATTTCAAGATTTTCGATGAAGTAGGGTCGGAGTTAATTGGTGCAATAAAACCTAGAGAAAACGTCATTTTTCAAAATTATGCAAAAAACGGTGAGGTGTAAAATTCCAAAATACATATTTAAGGAATGCTGAAATGAAGCCCTTTCATATGATACCCTACTCGTCTAGCTCGATAAAAAAATGTATGTTCTCAAAGCTTTTACATCGGATTAATCGGATTAATGGCCATCGGATTAATGGTTCACGAGATAATCGAAATAATGCGAAAAACACGTTGTACTCTCACCAATAGTGTTCCGTATAAAAAACGAAACCCTAAAAACATACTTACTTTTGCTTAACACTATAAATTTAAAAAAAAGATATTTTTTGATTTTCGGTTTTCATTTCTTTTAATTTAGAGTTCACAAAAACAAGGTAATAGTTATTAACATATCGAGGGCTGAAAGTAGAAGATTACGTCTGCGGTTCATATTGAAGCCCGACGCGAAGCGAGAGCTTTTATTGAACCAAGAGCGTAATTTTCCTTTCAGCCTGAGTGTATGTACAACGTTTCTCTGTCTCTATGTACAACGCACAACTTCAACTGCACAACTTAATTGTAGTATAAATCAATTTTTCAATTTTTTAAACTCGCTAGACATTTTGAAAATTATACAAAAACATGCCATGATTTTCTCTATAAACTTCATACAATAATTTGTTTGTTCTAATTACTTCGGTTTGAAAGACTTAAGTATTACATTCATGAGCTCAAAGTGAAATTCTTACCCCCACTTTTTTGGCATTTCTCGACGTTTTAGGACCTATTGGTTCTAAAAAAGCAAAAAAAAAATGTATGTCTCTCTGCCGGCCGTCACATCCATTTTAGAAAAAAATTAGTTATTTGTATGAAATGAAATGTATAATGAACAATTGAACGGCTGAGTAGAAAAAGGATAATATTCCAAAACATGGAATATTATTCTTTATACGCTCATTAAACGAATTCGACATTCAACTAGAAAATAGCTATCTCAGTTTATTTTTCGTATTTCCCCCTCTAATTTTCAAAACTACGAAAAATAAACTGAGATAGCTATTTTGTAGTTGAATATCGAATTCGTTTAATGAGCGTATAAAGAATAATATTCCATTTTTTGGAATATTATCCTTTTTCTACTCAGCCGTTCAATTATCATTATTGAGAATTTTATTGCATTATAAGTTTGTCAAAAAAATATTGTCAAGTGTGTCAAAAAATGATTTCATTTATTTTTTTAGACAATTTTTTGACAAAAAAATTTAGCTGTTTGTTTACGTAAGTAAATATAATTGGACATGGAAATTTTGAATTTGTTATAGTTTTTGAAATATTTTTGGAATTTTAAAAAAGTTTCCACTTTTGATTTTGTACGAATTTTTAGAATATTTTCAGAATTTTGAAAAATTTAAAATTTTTGATTTTATTATAATTATGAAAAAAGTTTCAATTTTTGATATTGTTATAATTTTTGCAATATTTTTAGAATTTTGGAAAAAGTTTGAATATTTAAGAATTTTTGGAATATTATTACAATTTAGAAAAGGTTTAAATATTTGATTTTATTCTAATTTTTGGAATATTTTTAGTATTTTGAAAAAAATAGAATTTTTGAATTTTATTTATAATTTTTAGAATTTTGAAAAAAGTTTCAATTTTTGATTTTGTAAGAATTTTTGAAATAATTTTAGAATTTAGGAAAATTTTAAATTTTTGATTTTATTGTAATTTTTATATTTTGGAAAATGTTAGAATTTTTGATATTGTTATAATTTATGCAATAGTTTTAGAATTTTTGAAAAAAGTTTTAATCTTTGATTTCGTATTAATTTTTGAAATATTTTTAGAATTTTGTTTGAAAAAAGTTTGAATTTTTCATTTTATTTAGTTTTTACAATATTTTTGGAGTTTTAAAAGAAATAGGAATTTTTGATTTTGTAATATTTTCTCGAAACGCTAAATGGAGAGGTTTTTAAGCAGTTTGCTGATTGTATCATCATCTTTTCACTAAATTTTGTTAATTTATTTTTATTTAGTTTCGTAATAAATTTCTAAACAGAGATAAAAATTTGAAAATTTCCTTGTTTTGACACACTTGATGATTTTTTGACACACTTTCGGTACAGTTATCGAACACATCGTCCTTTTGGCTCTTTTCATTGAAAAAAAAGTATTTGTAGAAAAAAACATTTTTGAAATCCGTTCAGCGGTTTTCTAGATTTCGTCGATTTTGACGCAGGTTGTAACTTACATACTGCACACTTTTCGATTCGCCATCTCATTAAAATCGCCTGTCAATTTTTTTTTGTACTCTACATAAATGAGCTAAATCGCATAAAAATTTCAAGCTTCCCTTCAAGAAACTTCTTCCTGTTTTTTTTTTTAATTTTTTTTTACAATTTCAAAAATATAGGGGATGATGACGTGCAGTGCTGATGCCTACATTTCATGACTTATCACTAAAAAAAATTACAGCTTTACAGAACGAGCGCCACCGAAAGGGTTCACTAGCTATCAGTCTATGATAAAAGTTAAAACGTGCTATTATCTACTAAAATAAGAATAAAAAGTAGCACTTTACCATCAAGGGTAGATAAAGAAGTATTTTGATTTTGTATTTTGATATAAGTATTTTGCTGTTGATATTCTTCAAGTTTTTCCATTTTTGAAAGCACAGGTATTCTCTTTGATAAACCATCCGCAATTTTTCAGGCAATAATCTGAAAATTGCCTCTGAAGCCTCTTCTTCCACATCAGAAGGCACTTTTTCTTCTGTAATATCGCACATATTCACAAACCTAAACTAACTAATTTTCAAATTGACTTTATGCAAAAAACAAAAAAATTGATTTGTTTGTTTGTTTAAAAAACTTTGTACCAACCAAAAAGTTATCAAAGCCACCTACTCATTTTTTCGTGAACCTGTTTTTTTCCTGACATTTTTAAATTAAATATATCATTGATGTTTTTTTCATTTTCTGAACTTCTTTGCAATTTTATCACCTTGTTCAGTTAATAACAATAAATAACTAAGTTAGGGTACATAGATAGAGCAAAGTTACCAAAAAGAAATTGAGTATAACGAGAATTTCTTGCTTTATGGTATAACTCAGAGAGATCTGTGTCATTTTTCGTACATCCTTTTCTAAAGGGTGTTCAAATGGATTTTTCAGTCACTAATTTGGTAGAATTTTGGACTCCTGTGGAGGGATAAGTCGTTTATTTAGATGGATCAGAAATTAAGGTTTTTAAGAACAGGTTGCAAAAACTGCTGCTACGGTTCTACAGTGTTTCGTAATCCGAAAGTCATTCAAACGAATTCGAATGTAATGTCGTGGTTATCAATAGAAAGTTGTTGACAATTAAGCACAAGATCAAGAGCAGAGAAAATTTTGCATCCCTGTAATTGTTAAGTAAAATTTGCCGAATAGATCAACTAGTTGTAGGTTTTGAATACACCAAAACCTTGATTTACGGTAATTGGGTCCAGATAAAAACGACGCAAATCGAAATCATTTATCGTATGTATAGAAGAGTATTCAAAAATAACTGTTGACGTACAACAATTAATGCTTTGGAATTGATTTCAATTTTTACTTGCAATTTCCATTTAACACGGAAATAAACTCGGCTAACAGCGTTACACTTTATTTCTAGTACTTTATATATTAAACACGGCACATTGAAACTTTAGTATTTTAATTTACATAAATCATTTTTTCTTTTCAAACAAGTTTTCAGAAACTTCTAAATTTTTACATAATATTTTATAATTAAAAAGATTACAATGAACTAATTTAGAATTGATGTTGACTGTATGTTCTATAATGTAAGTACAAATAAAAATATTGTGCCCAGCAGTGTGAGCGTTCACCACACATGCATACATGTGTAATGGATAGTCTGGGATAATATAGTATATTATAGTCGCAGCTTCCTTAGTTGTTGTTCCTTATATTAATCCGTACCGCATGTAATGGTTTCTCATCCCTTCATCATCAATATTCATGTGTCGTGTAGTTTCCTTAACCCATAGCGTCCTTATATTTCTTAAAATCTGACTAAATCTGCAATAGACGGACAAACGTATAGGAGAAAGAAAATGGCACTAATTACCCTGATTTATTTATTCATTAATATAATATAATATTGGTTAATTTGAATTAATTGATAATTTTCTTTAATCATCATCCGTATAACCGCTAAACTTTAATCAGAATTTAATCTTACCACACACTAAAATTGACGCGCGCTATATTTCCATTCGACTGTTCTCGCCATACTACTTGGGTTTGAATTTTTTTTCTAAAACACAAACCGTAATGAAACAACGAAATTTTCAAAACCTCATAACGGCTGCGTGTATTTTGTTTCCAATCGTCAACATACAACGAATTACTATTTTTGCCTTGTTAAACATTTGATTTATCTTTGTATGAGTATTTCGCTTTAAACAATCCTTCCGTTATTAAACTGAACTTCACTGTGCTGATATAGTAGGGTGTAGTTTAATAAATGTCCAAACATCATAACATTGATCGCATCTGCATTTAATTCATTTTGGATTCAATTATAAATATTATGGATGTGTCAGAAATATTCTGTTTCCCAACCTTATTCTCGTACAATATTATCAAATAGCAAACGGTTTGGTGAACTATAATAAGTTCCCAATAATTTGAAAATCTGATGTAAATTAATTTTCTCCCATCTAAATACTTTATTCGAGTTATTGCGAGATTAAAAATTTGACTATATAATGAGCACGGTAACTTATTCTCTCTCTTAGTTCTATTACATTTTTGATTTGTTTGTTAGCACTCGGTTAGTCGATTGTTATTTTTTGACAGTCAGACTGGTGATTAAATAAAAAAACGCAAATCGAAATTACATATTTTAAAATCGTAATCTATTTAATTTATTTTTTTAGAGATAATAAACCCGTTTTGTCCCTTTGTTTAAATATTAAAATAACGCATGGTAAATTTCGAATTATTAAAGTTAAGCTAGAAAAGTGAAAATAAACAAATTGTTTACGTGGAGTGTAACTTGTGTTGTCTTCATATCAATTTAAGTAGAAAATTTTGTTTGTCGGGATAATTAATTAATAATTTCGGGCGGAACTAAAAAGAAACGTGCGCGGTTTTCTTTGTGCGTGTACGGTTAATGGTATTCCCTGTCAACTGTAAAAGGAAGGTCACGACTATCCCGGATTCGATTGTTGATTGAGAGAGATGGCTGACATGACGGAAAAATGGTGCGGTGCAGATTAAAGAGTAGGAATATCAAAGCCAAAGGGCAAAAAAAATACTATTAATGTTCTGTGTGTGTATTGTCCTATGACCGGGAGTGAGTTAACGGTAGTTGGAAAAGCTAGTGTACCGGAAATCAAGTAACCGTGAGTAAACAAATCAAAACACTTTAATGAAGATTATTTTTTTTTTGCAATACAATAAAAAAACCGGTAGGACTCGTTCCTCAGTGACCTCCAAGTAGAATTTTTGATGGGTGTCGTGTGACAAAATCTCGAGTTAATGTATAACGGTACGAAGGTCACTCTAAAAACCTTGTTTGTTCTTTTAGTGATCATAAGTTTGGAGGACTGAGTTTTTCGGTCGTTCTGGAGTTGAAGTGTTAAATTTAATTTGCGCGTCGCGACGCAGCATGTTTATGGACTTGATTAAACTTCACTAAATTATTGAATTTTATCAAGACGCAAATAGAAACCGAAAAGCCAGGATTTCTTAACTCCGGATTTGGTTAACAGTTTGAATTCTTTTTTTTGGATAAGGCCATATGACACGAATGTAAATATAAACGCAACTAATTAAAACTTTGATTATATAATAACCTTTTTATTCATATAAACACAAAGTAAAGGATTAGAACAAAAAAATAAGTTTCATAATTATAGATAAATATTTTACTTTGTTTACTTTATTCATTGATGCTTAAAATTAAACCAAGAACATTAAATCTGAATAATATTACCGTAACCGCAAACTGGTTAAATAACTCAGTAAATAAATTAAATAATATTAATGATGTTAAATAATTTACAATTTTAACTAAATTAAATGTATAATATCCGCTCATGGGCGAACGGCTCTATGAATCCTGTATAGTTTCCGGTTATATTTAAGTGATAAGAACTAGCCTGTAAAAGAAGTAATTTGTCATATTACGATTAGATTAACCGTTAAGTTATATAATATACGTGTAGTGGGAAATGTTAGGATAAGTGAATAAAAAAAATAAAATTGTAAAACTAATAAACAAAAAACCAAAGAACGAACTGAATATACTGTAATATATAACCAGATGTTGCATTTTGAGATTTTGTTTTGGGATCGGGTTTCCTGTCTGCGCGAATGTGTTTGCTTATAATTACCGAATCTAACCAATATATTAATTGTACCTGGAATTGATATAACATTTCACCGTATTGCGCCACAATTATTGGTATACATTATTACATTTTGGGATTTCAACGCATACGGCAACAATCACACTTCGCCGTATTGCGCCGCAATTATTGGTACAAATTATTACATTTGTGGAATTCAACGCATACGACAACGATTACATCTCAATGTACTGATCCTAATTGTGGGTACAAATTATTACCACCACCATTGATACAAAAATATTACCGTTCTACTTCATAGAATGGTTTAACTGGTATTGGTACCATTGATTACAAATTTTTTTTTTTTGGATTTCAACGCATCCTGGAACGATGATTTTTCAACGTATTCGGTTGTAATTGCTACACTGGTTACCATACTCACCGGTGATTATAACATGATTCGGCGTTTATGTTTACAACCAGATATAACGATTCTACTTAACAATTTTATATTGCATTTATAACTTAATCCACGTTGCTGATTACAAAATTTATATAACGTTTCTACCTATCAACTTTGATTCGACGATATTTGGCATCAATTACAACATTTTTTTTGATTCAACGATATTTTGCATCAATTACAATATTTTTTGATTCAACAAAATTTTACAAAATTTATATAACGTTTCTACCTATCAATTTTGATTCAACGATTTTTTGCATCAATTACCACATTTTTTGATTCAACCATATTTTACATCAATTACATCATTTTTGATTCAACCAAAAGTTTACAAATTTATATAACGTTTCTACATGTCATTATTTGATTCAACCATATTTCACCACAATTACATCATTTTTGATTCAACGATATTTTGCATCGATTACCACATTTTTTGATTCTACCATATTTTACATCAATTACATCATTTTTGATCCAACAAAATTTTACAAAGTTATAAAACGTTTCTACATGTCATTATTTGATTCAACCATATTTTACCACAATTACATCATTTTTGATTCAACAATATTTTCCATCAATTACATCATTTTTGATTCAACAATATTTTACATCAATTACATCATTTTTGATCCAACAAAATTTTACAAAGTTATAAAACGTTTCTACATGTCATTATTTGATTCAACCATATTTTACCACAATTACATCATTTTTGATTCAACAATATTTTCCATCAATTACATCATTTTTGATTCAACAATATTTTACATCAATTACATCATTTTTGATCCAACAAAATTTTACAAAGTTATATAACGTTTCTACTTACCATTTTTGATTCAACAAAATTTTGCATCAATTACAATATTTTTTCGATTCATCAAAATTTTACGAATATACATAACGTTTCTACTTAACATTTCGTACCACGTTTGTGCGTGCAGCTTCATTCAACATTGTTATCATACAAAATATTTTCGAGAGATTCCTAACGTGATCCACGTGCGGATGGAGGGCTGATGGAAGCAGAATAGGAGGACGGGGTTTAATCATGGGGTGAGTAAATTTATTTTTATTACTTAGGTCATAATGATAAAGGGGTGTGAATGTGTGTGTGTGTGTGGGCGTATGTGAGTGAACGTGGGGGTTGGACGTGTTGATCGTGGGTCTTTCGCAACAGGGGTCGCCAGAGTCTCCTTTTTTCACACTTGTATATTTCTTTCCATTTCTGAATATTTTCGTTAATAGCGTACATTTCTGTATTTGTGCTGAAGTAGCAGGGTTACTTTATCGTTCCCATGGGCTGAAGCTAGTTTGGGGCTTGAAAATCAATCTCGCTAGGTACGCTTCCTGCTATGTCCTTCTCATTGGTTCGCCAATGAGAAAGCGCTTCATTACAAATTGGCGCCCAACGTGGGGCTTCTCTAAGGGTCCCTACAGCAATGTAGGACTCTGGAGGAGTCCCTCCACAAATTCAAAAAACTTAGAAAATTTTTTTTTTAAAATTTTTTTTCTTCAAATTAATTTTATTTTTCCACAAGCAATAGCTAAAAGACTCTGGCGGCGTGGAAGCAATTCCCTGCTTCAAACGCGCAGGAGCAAAGGAAGTCTGAGATCCCTCAGACTTTTCTTTGATGGGGAGTTGCGTCCCTACGCCTCCAGCAATGTTTCTCCCTTTTGTTTTTTTTTGCTAACGCAAGGGTGGGAATATTTCTTAGGAAGTATTCCCAATGGGCATTACAACCCCACGGACCCTAGTTACGGGCTGGGTTTCTGGCGATGTCACGAGGGCCGAAGGTGATTCAGGTGCCAGACCTAGACTGACGTGTATTGGTGTATACGCCAATTCTCGTCCGAGTCTGGTCACCTGGTCCGGCTTCGGGTTCGTGGTGTCCTCAGAGTCCAGTCCGAACTGATATTGTCTAATTGTTAGAGTCCCCTCCCGACAATATTGGTTTCCTATGGCCTGAGTGTTTCGGTTCCCCATGGATAATACTGGGGGACATTTTCCAAAGTAGCCCGATCAGCTACTGAGGGAAAATGCCCGCTCAGCTTTTATGCCGTGGTTGACTGGATCCACTCAGGTCATAGCACCTCGCCCGTATGTGTTGGTGGTGTGGATCGCAGTTGGCGGGTGTTGATGATCGAATGGTGGTCCAGAGGATTTATCTTCTGGCCATCCCGTCAACACTTGTCAGCTGGGTGAAACCCCATCAGCACATACCCCAACTTATTCCTTTCCCACCCTACCTTTCCCATCCTTTTACATCCCCTCTTCTCCCCTGTTCCTGTCTGATTTCCCATCCTTTAACGTAGTATATTTTAAACTTTTCTTTGGTCCCAAACTAACAAAACTAACAAAAAAATTTAATTAAAAACTATAAACAACAAAACATTTAATGAAAGACCGGCAATCACCACTTCCAACCCAGGTGTGGTGAACTCCCTCATGATTGGTCCGTCTGTCCTTCGTCCGTCAATACAATTATTAATAATAAATAAATAAAAGAATAAAGAATAAATATAAGCAACACATAAATAATTTATAGATAAAATAAATAAATAAATAAATATAAAACTAAAGAAAAATTTTACTCAAAACTGCTGATAATTTCAGTTATCTAATTGTTTGTCTTCTCTAACAATTTTAGGAGTCGGCCTATAGCAAATTAAAAACAAAAAGGAAATCAAGAACTAAATTAAACAAATCATAACATTCAAGAATTTAGTTATAAAGGAAAAAAAAAAACAAATAACAAAGGTCAAGAAGTCTTGAAATACCAAGGATCAAGACAATTAAATTATAGACGAAAGGATTACAATTTTCCAACACTCTGGATTGATGACAACAATCATCGTAAAATTTTTTTTGTTAGTAACTAATTGCATGATAGTTGTAAGTCTTTTGCATGATTGATTTAGTATTTTAATTTTGAAAGTTCACATAATTTGATTTTAATAGTTTAATTTTGAAAATTTATATAATTCTCCTTGTCGAACCGGTAGGCTTGCCGCACTGTTTTTTTTTTTGGTTTTCGAGTTCTGGGAACTCCAGAATCGCCCGAAATCGAATCGGAAATTTTTGTCTAATCCACCGCCTACAATAGTATAGTATATTAATTTTCTCGCATTTTGTTTCATAATTTTTGTTCCCCACTTACATCGTCAATAATAGTATAGCTTACTTGTTTTTTTTCGCACTTCATTTTCGCGTTTGTTTGATCACCAGATTAAACTGCTATCCGTTAAAACCAGTAAACTTTCTTTAGCTTGACATCGTCTGTCCTGGGATCGTCGGATTTGCCCAGCCCCAATTGAGTCCGAAATTTGTATTTGCCAATCCACTTTTTGTCTCCATAGCCTTAGGATACCGATTTAATCTCCAATGTACAATGGACGCTCTGTCATAAGAAAAAAAATCAGACGAAGCATTCTATTATTTTTGTTGGGTTTTTTTTTCCTTTTCATTTAGATTCGAGCCCGGAATTGGGTCTGAACATTTTTCATAATTGCCATCTTCTGCCATATTTGTAGTATACTTATTTTCTCTCAAATCTTACCGTTTATCTTTGTTCTGTTCATATATCAGCACCTTGGAAAACAATCGTAAATAGTAATAAAATAATATCAAGATAATAATCAATCTGATTTAATAGAATTGTCGAATTGAAAAAAATATTGCGCAGCTGTTTGAGGTTTGAAACGCTAAATTTCCATATAATTTTTTTTAAATTCTGCTTTAAAATATTCAAAGTAATCAAATATTGGAATAAAATAATCTTTTCTGTTGATAATTGAATTGTTTATTTGGACTCAACGTTCACATCGATAGTGTAATAATTTTCGTTTCGCTCTCCATATACGTGCATTTATTGATCTGGTCCTGTGCGGCGGTTTGAGATTCATAATGTCTGCCGCTGATAAGATTGACGTTCTGGATAGGTCCAGCTCTTGTGCTGTTTGTCAACACGAAATAGTGCCGGCCGACGTAAAACTTCTCACTCGGTGTAACCACCTCTTTCATGACATCTGCCTCAACGACTGGTTGTTGCAGAATCGCACCTGCCCAATTTGTCGAGCCGCTTGTGAGCGTGCAGAATTACAAAGGTTGCCTCGAGGGATAGATAAAAATAATTATACAATAGTGCCACCTCCACCGCGACCTGTGACTCGATCTGTTACCGCAGGTTGGCAACGTCGTTCCAGTACCGGAAATCAACCCTCGTCCACTCCCTTGGCAAACCGCCTTCCACGATCTAGACTCGCCGATGAAGTGCGAGTGAATATAGCTCAACGATCTCCCATATATGGTGCCGCGGCAGCGGAAGATCATGGTTTTCAGGAAGCTGTAAATGCTCACATCGATCAGGAAATTTCAAGGATTAATCACTCAATGATGCAATCACGTGCTCCGGCACCTGAAGTGTTGTTACCCCTAGCACATAATGTAGTATCACCCACCACCCCGCGTCATCAATCGGTTCATTCCGGAAATTATACGCCAGTGAATGCGTTTGTGCGAAATAATGTACCAGTACCTCCAATGTTTGCTGAACCGCATCCCGCTCCTACTACTGCCAGAATGCGAACACATCTCGAACAGCACTCTACAACAATTAGAAATTGGAACGTAACGTTCTCAGGTAGACCCGATGGTCTAGATGTTGAAGCGTTCATCTTCAGAATAGAGCGGCTGACCGAGATATGTTTAAATTGCGATTTTACTATTGTCACCCGCTGTCTGTACCTGTTGTTCACAGATCGAGCAGCTGATTGGTTCTGGAGATATTTTCGCCAGAACCGCCAGCTTATTTGGACTGATTTGTGTCATGCTCTGCGAATAGAATTTCAGGACCGGCAGACGGACGAAGAAGTAAAGGAGCGGATGAGGGCCAGGAAACAGCGGCCCACTGAATTGTTTGATGAATTCTTACAATCAATTTATCGACTGGCCGATAAACTTCGGGTACCGATGTCGGACGCAGAGTTGTTATCCTTGATACGCAACAACTTACGATTGGAAATTAGAAGGGAGCTACTATATGTTACCATTTATGGACTGGAACATCTGCGCCAGCTCTGCCGTGATCGTGAAAAATTATGGGCCGAATCAATAACCAGACCACGAGATTATAATATTAGACCATCTAGACCGGTGTCAGAAGTGGACTTGGATCGTGAATTCTCACAAATTCAAATTAGCGAATTGCCAACTGAACCGTTACCAATTACATCTAACGAGCTCGCGGCAATACAGCCCGCCCCTAATATGAAACGAATAACCAGTTCAACTATTTGTTGGAACTGTAAACGACCTGGTCATCGGTGGCACGATTGTCGTGAATCACAGCGATTGTTTTGTTGGGGATGTGGGAAGGACGATGTGTTGTGTCCTAATTGTGAAAATTGTCAGGGAAACCGAAGGGGGGGCCAGAATCCCAACACCTTTTCTCGCTCCCAAGACCTGTCTTAGATTCATCTAAGACCAAATTTAATTTGTCTCCTGATCCTTCAAATATTTCATCAACTAGTCCCAATAACCTATTAGTACACAATACACTGTTGAACCGAGCTTCAACATCCAATTTGATAGAACACTCTTGGAATACTCTACCTGTAAGTATTTCAAACAGAGACGAAACAGATAATAATTCCATTATCGTCACCCCTGAAACACCGATTACAAATGCGACTTTTAATGATTTGGTACCCACTCATGATACTGATATGAAATTATTGAAACGAACACCCGTTCATACTGAACCACCTCCATTATGGACCAAAATCAAATCGTTCCAACAACGATTGAACGAATACCTGAAGGTGCGCTCAAACATATTTGTCGATTCATTATCATCTTTGAAAATTCCATCGCGCTCTGCGCTCCGTTCTCGTATTTATTGGCAACAACGTCATTTGTTTAAAACTAAAACCATTTCCTCTATTGTGAAATTGGACAACGATGTGAGATCTTATGCCACAGTGTCAATATTGGGTAAACAACATACTGGACTGTTGGATAGTGGAGCGTCCTTGACTGTAATTGGTGGTGATTTTGCTAAAGAAATCGTACAGACTCCAGACCTTCTGACTTATTCGTCTGCCGTAGTTCGTACTGCCGATGGCCAAAGACAGAAGATCTTGGGGTTTGTAAAAACAAAGATTTCATTTATGAACCAAGTCAGAACCCTGGACGTCTTCATTATCCCGTCTTTGACTCAAAATCTATATCTAGGTATAGATTTCTTTAACGCTTTTGGTTTGTTTAACCCGATATTTAACTTACCTACATTTTCGACTACGGAGTCAGGAATTTCAGAATTGTCTATGGACAATCAAGCGCGTCTACAAAACACTATTCAGCTTCTACCATCATTTTCAAAAATGGGTCTGGGTCGAACACATTTGTTGGAACACGTTATTGATGTGGGGACTGCAGCTCCCATCAAGCAACGACACTATCCAATATCGCCCGCCATTGAGAAACTGATGGGAGAAGAACTGGATAGGATGTTGTCTCTGGGTATTATAGAGGTTTCAAACAGCCCATGGTCAAGTCCGGTGGTCTTAATTCGCAAACCTGGGAAGAATCGTCTTTGTTTGGATAGTAGAAAGGTCAATACAGTTACTAAGAAGGATGCTTACCCCCTCCCACAGATAGATGGAATCTTGAGTCGGCTGCCACAAAGTAATTTCATTTCCAGTTTGGATCTGAAAGACGCTTTCTGGCAGATACCGTTAGAAAAACACTCCCGAGAGAAAACTGCTTTTACGGTCCCAGGGCGGCCATTGTATCAGTTCGTAAGAATGCCTTCCGGACTGTGCAATGCGCCGCAAACAATGACCAAATTGATGGACCAAGTAATTCCTCCACATCTCAAGTCGTGCGTCTTCGTATACTTGGATGATCTTCTAATAGTTACAGATACCTTTGAGGCCCATCTGAAACTGTTAGAAGATATCTCCCAGTGTCTTAGACGTGCGAACTTGACGATAAACGTGGAAAAAAGTAAGTTTCTCTTGCCGGATGTAAAATATTTGGGATATGTAGTGGGAGGTGGTAAGCTAAAAATTGATCCTGATAAAACGCAAGCTATTTCTGAATTTCCTACACCGCGTACGTCCAAACAGATTCGACGATTCCTGGGTATGGCGGGTTATTATCGCCGTTTTATATCCGATTTCTCTGCTATGTCCTCTCCAATATCAGATTTGTTGAAGAAAAATTCTAATAAATTCGTATGGACACCAGAAGCTGAGATAGCATTTATAAATCTCAAAAATGCTCTCATATCAGCACCAGTCCTCATAAACCCCGACTATACTAAACCTTTTACTCTCCAGTGCGACGCTAGTAATGACGGTATAGGCTGTGTATTACTTCAGCGTGACATGGACGGTATGGAACATCCCATAGCGTACATGTCCAAGAAACTAAATTCTGCGCAACGCAATTACTCAACTAGTGAGAAAGAGTGTCTAGCCGCCGTACTGGGAGTAAAGAAATTTAGAGCGTATGTCGAGGGTCAGGCCTTTAAGATCATAACTGATCATGCTTCATTAAGATGGTTAATGCAACAAAAAGACCTTTCTGGTCGATTGGCTCGCTGGAGCTTGAAATTGCAGGGTTATGTCTTTGATATTGAGTACCGAAAAGGAAGTTTAAACATAGTTCCAGACACTCTATCAAGACGTGACTCTGTTGACGTCATTTCTGAATTATGTCCAGTGCCTGAATTAGATCTTAATTCCCCTTTCTTCAACACTTCTCGATATCTGGAGTTGGTAAATCTGGTTACCGAAGCAGACGGTACATTGCCTGATCTGAAAGTAATTTCTGGTCGGGTTTATAAACGATTGGCTTGTCTAGATCTTGATATTCCTTCAGAGGGTGAGGTCTGGAAATTGTGGTTACCTGAGGAATACACTGACGAGTGTATTGCAAGGGCCCACAATCCTCCTACCTCATCTCATGGAGGTCTAGCAAAAACCTTGTATAACATTCGTAAATTTTACTATTGGCCTCGTATGTATACCCAGGTTAAATCTTACATAGGAAATTGTAAGACCTGTAAAGAAATCAAAGCGACTAATGTTCCACTTCGTGCTCCCATGGTGTCCCAAATGAAAACAGAACGAATTGGACAGCGATTATATATCGATATTCTTGGCCCTTATCCTCGTTCAAAGGCCGGGAATATCGCTATCCTTGTAGTATTAGATCATGTTACTAAATATCCATTTTTATTTCCTTTACGGAAACTAACCGCTGAACCAATTTGTCATCTATTGGCTACCAATGTCTTTCACGTATTTGGTTGTCCCGAAGTTATTGTGTCCGATAATGGGACGCAGTTTAAGTCTAAACTATTTGGAGATTTCTTGGCGAAGCACGGAGTGAAACATACATTACTAGCGCTATATTCACCTCAAGCTAACGCTTCGGAACGGGTAAATAGAAGTGTTTTATCTGGTATTAGAGCCTATTTAAAGGAGGAACATTCTAAATGGGATCTGCACTTGAGCGAGATCGCTTGTGCACTACGTTGTTCCCTGCATCAAACACTTAAATGTTCCCCATATTACGCAATGTTTGGAATACCTATGGTGACTCATGGTTCGTCATATGAACTACTGAGACGATTGAATAGTCTTCATGATCCAGGTGAAACGATTCTGCGACCTGATTATCTTAATAAGATTCGAATTCGAATTCTTGATTTAACTGCCGAAGCATTTGTCAAAAGTGCTGAAAGATACAATTTACGAGCTCGAGTAACTTTGTTTAAACCAGGTGATACGGTGTTCCGAAGGAACTTTATCTTGAGTGACGCCGGTAAGAAATTATCTGCTAAACTTGCACAGAAGTTTATTGAGACCAGAGTAATAAGGTTGGTAGGTGGTTCCGCCTACGAACTGGAGGACCTGGTTTCTAAACGTAGAGGTGTTTATCACTCCAAGGACATTCGTGCCTAACATCGGCAATAATTTTTTTCTGTCAGTATGATAGTAACTTTCGTGCGTGTTTCACCGCCATGGTAAGTCAAGATTATCGACGACCATAAAGTATGAGGGTAGTTTCATCTTGAATTCACAGTTCAGTGAGTGTGTATCAACTTTGGTGTTCGGGTCTTGGTTCAAATTTTTTTTTTGTGTAGACTATTTGCCAGCGAAAATACCGTGATCGAATGTATTGAATGTGGTTCAATTAGTTGCTTTGAACCTATGTGAACAGCTTTTTTTCTCAGCCTTCAGAGTCACTGGGACGGAAGCGTACAACAGTGTGGCCCGGCTAGCTCAGTCGGAGAAGTATGAGACTCGTGTTAGTTCAGGTGTGGGTTGCGAGCCTGCATAACGTAAAAACGAAATTGTGTCGGACGTTTCATTAAAGGAGTCGGTCCAATGGTGCTTTTTCTTTTCGATCTGTAGCAGATTGAATAAATTTTTTTTGTGACTTTAGAGTCTCGGGAACCCCCAGATCTGCCCGAAATTGGGTCTGGAAGAAGTTAGTTATCCACCGCTTGCAATAGAGTAGAATACTGATTTTATCGATACCCCTCCCAAAAGTTTTTTTTATATTCTTAGATACTTTGTTACTTTGTTTCTGCTAAGACTGAGTTTGTAATACTGATCGCATTGATTGCTAATCTGTGGTACGTCGAGGTGCTTCACCAAGCTAATATGTATATACAAGGTCTATTGGCGACCAGCCTATGCCTTTTTCAACTTCTTTTTGGTCGTAGGTGTTCGTCCAAAAAGCACTTGTTCTGTAATGGATAGTCTGGGATAATATAGTATATTATAGTCGCAGCTTCCTTAGTTGTTGTTCCTTATATTAATCCGTACCGCATGTAATGGTTTCTCATCCCTTCATCATCAATATTCATGTGTCGTGTAGTTTCCTTAACCCATAGCGTCCTTATATTTCTTAAAATCTGACTAAATCTGCAATAGACGGACAAACGTATAGGAGAAAGAAAATGGCACTAATTACCCTGATTTATTTATTCATTAATATAATATAATATTGGTTAATTCGAATTAATTGATAATTTTCTTTAATCATCATCCGTATAACCGCTAAACTTTAATCAGAATTTAATCTTACCACACACTAAAATTGACGCGCGCTATATTTCCATTCGACTGTTCTCGCCATACTACTTGGGTTTGAATTTTTTTTCTAAAACACAAACCGTAATGAAACAACGAAATTTTCAAAACCTCATAACGGCTGCGTGTATTTTGTTTCCAATCGTCAACATACAACGAATTACTATTTTTGCCTTGTTAAACATTTGATTTATCTTTGTATGAGTATTTCGCTTTAAACAATCCTTCCGTTATTAAACTGAACTTCACTGTGCTGATATAGTAGGGTGTAGTTTAATAAATGTCCAAACATCATAACATTGATCGCATCTGCATTTAATTCATTTTGGATTCAATTATAAATATTATGGATGTGTCAGAAATATTCTGTTTCCCAACCTTATTCTCGTACAATATTATCAAATAGCAAACGGTTTGGTGAACTATAATAAGTTCCCAATAATTTGAAAATCTGATGTAAATTAATTTTCTCCCATCTAAATACTTTATTCGAGTTATTGCGAGATTAAAAATTTGACTATATAATGAGCACGGTAACTTATTCTCTCTCTTAGTTCTATTACATTTTTGATTTGTTTGTTAGCACTCGGTTAGTCGATTGTTATTTTTTGACAGTCAGACTGGTGATTAAATAAAAAAACGCAAATCGAAATTACATATTTTAAAATCGTAATCTATTTAATTTATTTTTTTAGAGATAATAAACCCGTTTTGTCCCTTTGTTTAAATATTAAAATAACGCATGGTAAATTTCGAATTATTAAAGTTAAGCTAGAAAAGTGAAAATAAACAAATTGTTTACGTGGAGTGTAACTTGTGTTGTCTTCATATCAATTTAAGTAGAAAATTTTGTTTGTCGGGATAATTAATTAATAATTTCGGGCGGAACTAAAAAGAAACGTGCGCGGTTTTCTTTGTGCGTGTACGGTTAATGGTATTCCCTGTCAACTGTAAAAGGAAGGTCACGACTATCCCGGATTCGATTGTTGATTGAGAGAGATGGCTGACATGACGGAAAAATGGTGCGGTGCAGATTAAAGAGTAGGAATATCAAAGCCAAAGGGCAAAAAAAATACTATTAATGTTCTGTGTGTGTATTGTCCTATGACCGGGAGTGAGTTAACGGTAGTTGGAAAAGCTAGTGTACCGGAAATCAAGTAACCGTGAGTAAACAAATCAAAACACTTTAATGAAGATTATTTTTTTTTTGCAATACAATAAAAAAACCGGTAGGACTCGTTCCTCAGTGACCTCCAAGTAGAATTTTTGATGGGTGTCGTGTGACAAAATCTCGAGTTAATGTATAACGGTACGAAGGTCACTCTAAAAACCTTGTTTGTTCTTTTAGTGATCATAAGTTTGGAGGACTGAGTTTTTCGGTCGTTCTGGAGTTGAAGTGTTAAATTTAATTTGCGCGTCGCGACGCAGCATGTTTATGGACTTGATTAAACTTCACTAAATTATTGAATTTTATCAAGACGCAAATAGAAACCGAAAAGCCAGGATTTCTTAACTCCGGATTTGGTTAACAGTTTGAATTCTTTTTTTTGGATAAGGCCATATGACACGAATGTAAATATAAACGCAACTAATTAAAACTTTGATTATATAATAACCTTTTTATTCATATAAACACAAAGTAAAGGATTAGAACAAAAAAATAAGTTTCATAATTATAGATAAATATTTTACTTTGTTTACTTTATTCATTGATGCTTAAAATTAAACCAAGAACATTAAATCTGAATAATATTACCGTAACCGCAAACTGGTTAAATAACTCAGTAAATAAATTAAATAATATTAATGATGTTAAATAATTTACAATTTTAACTAAATTAAATGTATAATATCCGCTCATGGGCGAACGGCTCTATGAATCCTGTATAGTTTCCGGTTATATTTAAGTGATAAGAACTAGCCTGTAAAAGAAGTAATTTGTCATATTACGATTAGATTAACCGTTAAGTTATATAATATACGTGTAGTGGGAAATGTTAGGATAAGTGAATAAAAAAAATAAAATTGTAAAACTAATAAACAAAAAACCAAAGAACGAACTGAATATACTGTAATATATAACCAGATGTTGCATTTTGAGATTTTGTTTTGGGATCGGGTTTCCTGTCTGCGCGAATGTGTTTGCTTATAATTACCGAATCTAACCAATATATTAATTGTACCTGGAATTGATATAACATTTCACCGTATTGCGCCACAATTATTGGTATACATTATTACATTTTGGGATTTCAACGCATACGGCAACAATCACACTTCGCCGTATTGCGCCGCAATTATTGGTACAAATTATTACATTTGTGGAATTCAACGCATACGACAACGATTACATCTCAATGTACTGATCCTAATTGTGGGTACAAATTATTACCACCACCATTGATACAAAAATATTACCGTTCTACTTCATAGAATGGTTTAACTGGTATTGGTACCATTGATTACAAATTTTTTTTTTTGGATTTCAACGCATCCTGGAACGATGATTTTTCAACGTATTCGGTTGTAATTGCTACACTGGTTACCATACTCACCGGTGATTATAACATGATTCGGCGTTTATGTTTACAACCAGATATAACGATTCTACTTAACAATTTTATATTGCATTTATAACTTAATCCACGTTGCTGATTACAAAATTTATATAACGTTTCTACCTATCAACTTTGATTCGACGATATTTGGCATCAATTACAACATTTTTTTTGATTCAACGATATTTTGCATCAATTACAATATTTTTTGATTCAACAAAATTTTACAAAATTTATATAACGTTTCTACCTATCAATTTTGATTCAACGATATTTTGCATCAATTACCACATTTTTTGATTCAACCATATTTTACATCAATTACATCATTTTTGATTCAACCAAAAGTTTACAAATTTATATAACGTTTCTACATGTCATTATTTGATTCAACCATATTTCACCACAATTACATCATTTTTGATTCAACGATATTTTGCATCGATTACCACATTTTTTGATTCTACCATATTTTACATCAATTACATCATTTTTGATCCAACAAAATTTTACAAAGTTATAAAACGTTTCTACATGTCATTATTTGATTCAACCATATTTTACCACAATTACATCATTTTTGATTCAACAATATTTTCCATCAATTACATCATTTTTGATTCAACAATATTTTACATCAATTACATCATTTTTGATCCAACAAAATTTTACAAAGTTATATAACGTTTCTACTTACCATTTTTGATTCAACAAAATTTTGCATCAATTACAATATTTTTTCGATTCATCAAAATTTTACGAATATACATAACGTTTCTACTTAACATTTCGTACCACGTTTGTGCGTGCAGCTTCATTCAACATTGTTATCATACAAAATATTTTCGAGAGATTCCTAACGTGATCCACGTGCGGATGGAGGGCTGATGGAAGCAGAATAGGAGGACGGGGTTTAATCATGGGGTGAGTAAATTTATTTTTATTACTTAGGTCATAATGATAAAGGGGTGTGAATGTGTGTGTGTGTGTGGGCGTATGTGAGTGAACGTGGGGGTTGGACGTGTTGATCGTGGGTCTTTCGCAACAGGGGTCGCCAGAGTCTCCTTTTTTCACACTTGTATATTTCTTTCCATTTCTGAATATTTTCGTTAATAGCGTACATTTCTGTATTTGTGCTGAAGTAGCAGGGTTACTTTATCGTTCCCATGGGCTGAAGCTAGTTTGGGGCTTGAAAATCAATCTCGCTAGGTACGCTTCCTGCTATGTCCTTCTCATTGGTTCGCCAATGAGAAAGCGCTTCATTACAAATTGGCGCCCAACGTGGGGCTTCTCTAAGGGTCCCTACAGCAATGTAGGACTCTGGAGGAGTCCCTCCACAAATTCAAAAAACTTAGAAAATTTTTTTTTTAAAATTTTTTTTCTTCAAATTAATTTTATTTTTCCACAAGCAATAGCTAAAAGACTCTGGCGGCGTGGAAGCAATTCCCTGCTTCAAACGCGCAGGAGCAAAGGAAGTCTGAGATCCCTCAGACTTTTCTTTGATGGGGAGTTGCGTCCCTACGCCTCCAGCAATGTTTCTCCCTTTTGTTTTTTTTTGCTAACGCAAGGGTGGGAATATTTCTTAGGAAGTATTCCCAATGGGCATTACAACCCCACGGACCCTAGTTACGGGCTGGGTTTCTGGCGATGTCACGAGGGCCGAAGGTGATTCAGGTGCCAGACCTAGACTGACGTGTATTGGTGTATACGCCAATTCTCGTCCGAGTCTGGTCACCTGGTCCGGCTTCGGGTTCGTGGTGTCCTCAGAGTCCAGTCCGAACTGATATTGTCTAATTGTTAGAGTCCCCTCCCGACAATATTGGTTTCCTATGGCCTGAGTGTTTCGGTTCCCCATGGATAATACTGGGGGACATTTTCCAAAGTAGCCCGATCAGCTACTGAGGGAAAATGCCCGCTCAGCTTTTATGCCGTGGTTGACTGGATCCACTCAGGTCATAGCACCTCGCCCGTATGTGTTGGTGGTGTGGATCGCAGTTGGCGGGTGTTGATGATCGAATGGTGGTCCAGAGGATTTATCTTCTGGCCATCCCGTCAACACTTGTCAGCTGGGTGAAACCCCATCAGCACATACCCCAACTTATTCCTTTCCCACCCTACCTTTCCCATCCTTTTACATCCCCTCTTCTCCCCTGTTCCTGTCTGATTTCCCATCCTTTAACGTAGTATATTTTAAACTTTTCTTTGGTCCCAAACTAACAAAACTAACAAAAAAATTTAATTAAAAACTATAAACAACAAAACATTTAATGAAAGACCGGCAATCACCACTTCCAACCCAGGTGTGGTGAACTCCCTCATGATTGGTCCGTCTGTCCTTCGTCCGTCAATACAATTATTAATAATAAATAAATAAAAGAATAAAGAATAAATATAAGCAACACATAAATAATTTATAGATAAAATAAATAAATAAATAAATATAAAACTAAAGAAAAATTTTACTCAAAACTGCTGATAATTTCAGTTATCTAATTGTTTGTCTTCTCTAACAATTTTAGGAGTCGGCCTATAGCAAATTAAAAACAAAAAGGAAATCAAGAACTAAATTAAACAAATCATAACATTCAAGAATTTAGTTATAAAGGAAAAAAAAAAACAAATAACAAAGGTCAAGAAGTCTTGAAATACCAAGGATCAAGACAATTAAATTATAGACGAAAGGATTACAATTTTCCAACACTCTGGATTGATGACAACAATCATCGTAAAATTTTTTTGTTAGTAACTAATTGCATGATAGTTGTAAGTCTTTTGCATGATTGATTTAGTATTTTAATTTTGAAAGTTCACATAATTTGATTTTAATAGTTTAATTTTGAAAATTTATATAATTCTCCTTGTCGAACCGGTAGGCTTGCCGCACTGTTTTTTTTTTTGGTTTTCGAGTTCTGGGAACTCCAGAATCGCCCGAAATCGAATCGGAAATTTTTGTCTAATCCACCGCCTACAATAGTATAGTATATTAATTTTCTCGCATTTTGTTTCATAATTTTTGTTCCCCACTTACATCGTCAATAATAGTATAGCTTACTTGTTTTTTTTCGCACTTCATTTTCGCGTTTGTTTGATCACCAGATTAAACTGCTATCCGTTAAAACCAGTAAACTTTCTTTAGCTTGACATCGTCTGTCCTGGGATCGTCGGATTTGCCCAGCCCCAATTGAGTCCGAAATTTGTATTTGCCAATCCACTTTTTGTCTCCATAGCCTTAGGATACCGATTTAATCTCCAATGTCCATTGTTTTGTTCGCTCTGTCATAAGAAAAAAAATCAGACGAAGCATTCTATTATTTTTGTTGGGTTTTTTTTTCCTTTTCATTTAGATTCGAGCCCGGAATTGGGTCTGAACATTTTTCATAATTGCCATCTTCTGCCATATTTGTAGTATACTTATTTTCTCTCAAATCTTACCGTTTATCTTTGTTCTGTTCATATATCAGCACCTTGGAAAACAATCGTAAATAGTAATAAAATAATATCAAGATAATAATCAATCTGATTTAATAGAATTGTCGAATTGAAAAAAATATTGCGCAGCTGTTTGAGGTTTGAAACGCTAAATTTCCATATAATTTTTTTTAAATTCTGCTTTAAAATATTCAAAGTAATCAAATATTGGAATAAAATAATCTTTTCTGTTGATAATTGAATTGTTTATTTGGACTCAACGTTCACATCGATAGTGTAATAATTTTCGTTTCGCTCTCCATATACGTGCATTTATTGATCTGGTCCTGTGCGGCGGTTTGAGATTCATAATGTCTGCCGCTGATAAGATTGACGTTCTGGATAGGTCCAGCTCTTGTGCTGTTTGTCAACACGAAATAGTGCCGGCCGACGTAAAACTTCTCACTCGGTGTAACCACCTCTTTCATGACATCTGCCTCAACGACTGGTTGTTGCAGAATCGCACCTGCCCAATTTGTCGAGCCGCTTGTGAGCGTGCAGAATTACAAAGGTTGCCTCGAGGGATAGATAAAAATAATTATACAATAGTGCCACCTCCACCGCGACCTGTGACTCGATCTGTTACCGCAGGTTGGCAACGTCGTTCCAGTACCGGAAATCAACCCTCGTCCACTCCCTTGGCAAACCGCCTTCCACGATCTAGACTCGCCGATGAAGTGCGAGTGAATATAGCTCAACGATCTCCCATATATGGTGCCGCGGCAGCGGAAGATCATGGTTTTCAGGAAGCTGTAAATGCTCACATCGATCAGGAAATTTCAAGGATTAATCACTCAATGATGCAATCACGTGCTCCGGCACCTGAAGTGTTGTTACCCCTAGCACATAATGTAGTATCACCCACCACCCCGCGTCATCAATCGGTTCATTCCGGAAATTATACGCCAGTGAATGCGTTTGTGCGAAATAATGTACCAGTACCTCCAATGTTTGCTGAACCGCATCCCGCTCCTACTACTGCCAGAATGCGAACACATCTCGAACAGCACTCTACAACAATTAGAAATTGGAACGTAACGTTCTCAGGTAGACCCGATGGTCTAGATGTTGAAGCGTTCATCTTCAGAATAGAGCGGCTGACCGAGATATGTTTAAATTGCGATTTTACTATTGTCACCCGCTGTCTGTACCTGTTGTTCACAGATCGAGCAGCTGATTGGTTCTGGAGATATTTTCGCCAGAACCGCCAGCTTATTTGGACTGATTTGTGTCATGCTCTGCGAATAGAATTTCAGGACCGGCAGACGGACGAAGAAGTAAAGGAGCGGATGAGGGCCAGGAAACAGCGGCCCACTGAATTGTTTGATGAATTCTTACAATCAATTTATCGACTGGCCGATAAACTTCGGGTACCGATGTCGGACGCAGAGTTGTTATCCTTGATACGCAACAACTTACGATTGGAAATTAGAAGGGAGCTACTATATGTTACCATTTATGGACTGGAACATCTGCGCCAGCTCTGCCGTGATCGTGAAAAATTATGGGCCGAATCAATAACCAGACCACGAGATTATAATATTAGACCATCTAGACCGGTGTCAGAAGTGGACTTGGATCGTGAATTCTCACAAATTCAAATTAGCGAATTGCCAACTGAACCGTTACCAATTACATCTAACGAGCTCGCGGCAATACAGCCCGCCCCTAATATGAAACGAATAACCAGTTCAACTATTTGTTGGAACTGTAAACGACCTGGTCATCGGTGGCACGATTGTCGTGAATCACAGCGATTGTTTTGTTGGGGATGTGGGAAGGACGATGTGTTGTGTCCTAATTGTGAAAATTGTCAGGGAAACCGAAGGGGGGGCCAGAATCCCAACACCTTTTCTCGCTCCCAAGACCTGTCTTAGATTCATCTAAGACCAAATTTAATTTGTCTCCTGATCCTTCAAATATTTCATCAACTAGTCCCAATAACCTATTAGTACACAATACACTGTTGAACCGAGCTTCAACATCCAATTTGATAGAACACTCTTGGAATACTCTACCTGTAAGTATTTCAAACAGAGACGAAACAGATAATAATTCCATTATCGTCACCCCTGAAACACCGATTACAAATGCGACTTTTAATGATTTGGTACCCACTCATGATACTGATATGAAATTATTGAAACGAACACCCGTTCATACTGAACCACCTCCATTATGGACCAAAATCAAATCGTTCCAACAACGATTGAACGAATACCTGAAGGTGCGCTCAAACATATTTGTCGATTCATTATCATCTTTGAAAATTCCATCGCGCTCTGCGCTCCGTTCTCGTATTTATTGGCAACAACGTCATTTGTTTAAAACTAAAACCATTTCCTCTATTGTGAAATTGGACAACGATGTGAGATCTTATGCCACAGTGTCAATATTGGGTAAACAACATACTGGACTGTTGGATAGTGGAGCGTCCTTGACTGTAATTGGTGGTGATTTTGCTAAAGAAATCGTACAGACTCCAGACCTTCTGACTTATTCGTCTGCCGTAGTTCGTACTGCCGATGGCCAAAGACAGAAGATCTTGGGGTTTGTAAAAACAAAGATTTCATTTATGAACCAAGTCAGAACCCTGGACGTCTTCATTATCCCGTTTTTGACTCAAAATCTATATCTAGGTATAGATTTCTTTAACGCTTTTGGTTTGTTTAACCCGATATTTAACTTACCTACATTTTCGACTACGGAGTCAGGAATTTCAGAATTGTCTATGGACAATCAAGCGCGTCTACAAAACACTATTCAGCTTCTACCATCATTTTCAAAAATGGGTCTGGGTCGAACACATTTGTTGGAACACGTTATTGATGTGGGGACTGCAGCTCCCATCAAGCAACGACACTATCCAATATCGCCCGCCATTGAGAAACTGATGGGAGAAGAACTGGATAGGATGTTGTCTCTGGGTATTATAGAGGTTTCAAACAGCCCATGGTCAAGTCCGGTGGTCTTAATTCGCAAACCTGGGAAGAATCGTCTTTGTTTGGATAGTAGAAAGGTCAATACAGTTACTAAGAAGGATGCTTACCCCCTCCCACAGATAGATGGAATCTTGAGTCGGCTGCCACAAAGTAATTTCATTTCCAGTTTGGATCTGAAAGACGCTTTCTGGCAGATACCGTTAGAAAAACACTCCCGAAAGAAAACTGCTTTTACGGTCCCAGAGCGGCCATTGTATCAGTTCGTAAGAATGCCTTTCGGACTGTGCAATGCGCCGCAAACAATGACCAAATTGATGGACCAAGTAATTCCTCCACATCTCAAGTCGTGCGTCTTCGTATACTTGGATGATCTTCTAATAGTTACAGATACCTTTGAGGCCCATCTGAAACTGTTAGAAGATATCTCCCAGTGTCTTAGACGTGCGAACTTGACGATAAACGTGGAAAAAAGTAAGTTTCTCTTGCCGGATGTAAAATATTTGGGATATGTAGTGGGAGGTGGTAAGCTAAAAATTGATCCTGATAAAACGCAAGCTATTTCTGAATTTCCTACACCGCGTACGTCCAAACAGATTCGACGATTCCTGGGTATGGCGGGTTATTATCGCCGTTTTATATCCGATTTCTCTGCTATGTCCTCTCCAATATCAGATTTGTTGAAGAAAAATTCTAATAAATTCGTATGGACACCAGAAGCTGAGATAGCATTTATAAATCTCAAAAATGCTCTCATATCAGCACCAGTCCTCATAAACCCCGACTATACTAAACCTTTTACTCTCCAGTGCGACGCTAGTAATGACGGTATAGGCTGTGTATTACTTCAGCGTGACATGGACGGTATGGAACATCCCATAGCGTACATGTCCAAGAAACTAAATTCTGCGCAACGCAATTACTCAACTAGTGAGAAAGAGTGTCTAGCCGCCGTACTGGGAGTAAAGAAATTTAGAGCGTATGTCGAGGGTCAGGCCTTTAAGATCATAACTGATCATGCTTCATTAAGATGGTTAATGCAACAAAAAGACCTTTCTGGTCGATTGGCTCGCTGGAGCTTGAAATTGCAGGGTTATGTCTTTGATATTGAGTACCGAAAAGGAAGTTTAAACATAGTTCCAGACACTCTATCAAGACGTGACTCTGTTGACGTCATTTCTGAATTATGTCCAGTGCCTGAATTAGATCTTAATTCCCCTTTCTTCAACACTTCTCGATATCTGGAGTTGGTAAATCTGGTTACCGAAGCAGACGGTACATTGCCTGATCTGAAAGTAATTTCTGGTCGGGTTTATAAACGATTGGCTTGTCTAGATCTTGATATTCCTTCAGAGGGTGAGGTCTGGAAATTGTGGTTACCTGAGGAATACACTGACGAGTGTATTGCAAGGGCCCACAATCCTCCTACCTCATCTCATGGAGGTCTAGCAAAAACCTTGTATAACATTCGTAAATTTTACTATTGGCCTCGTATGTATACCCAGGTTAAATCTTACATAGGAAATTGTAAGACCTGTAAAGAAATCAAAGCGACTAATGTTCCACTTCGTGCTCCCATGGTGTCCCAAATGAAAACAGAACGAATTGGACAGCGATTATATATCGATATTCTTGGCCCTTATCCTCGTTCAAAGGCCGGGAATATCGCTATCCTTGTAGTATTAGATCATGTTACTAAATATCCATTTTTATTTCCTTTACGGAAACTAACCGCTGAACCAATTTGTCATCTATTGGCTACCAATGTCTTTCACGTATTTGGTTGTCCCGAAGTTATTGTGTCCGATAATGGGACGCAGTTTAAGTCTAAACTATTTGGAGATTTCTTGGCGAAGCACGGAGTGAAACATACATTACTAGCGCTATATTCACCTCAAGCTAACGCTTCGGAACGGGTAAATAGAAGTGTTTTATCTGGTATTAGAGCCTATTTAAAGGAGGAACATTCTAAATGGGATCTGCACTTGAGCGAGATCGCTTGTGCACTACGTTGTTCCCTGCATCAAACACTTAAATGTTCCCCATATTACGCAATGTTTGGAATACCTATGGTGACTCATGGTTCGTCATATGAACTACTGAGACGATTGAATAGTCTTCATGATCCAGGTGAAACGATTCTGCGACCTGATTATCTTAATAAGATTCGAATTCGAATTCTTGATTTAACTGCCGAAGCATTTGTCAAAAGTGCTGAAAGATACAATTTACGAGCTCGAGTAACTTTGTTTAAACCAGGTGATACGGTGTTCCGAAGGAACTTTATCTTGAGTGACGCCGGTAAGAAATTATCTGCTAAACTTGCACAGAAGTTTATTGAGACCAGAGTAATAAGGTTGGTAGGTGGTTCCGCCTACGAACTGGAGGACCTGGTTTCTAAACGTAGAGGTGTTTATCACTCCAAGGACATTCGTGCCTAACATCGGCAATAATTTTTTTCTGTCAGTATGATAGTAACTTTCGTGCGTGTTTCACCGCCATGGTAAGTCAAGATTATCGACGACCATAAAGTATGAGGGTAGTTTCATCTTGAATTCACAGTTCAGTGAGTGTGTATCAACTTTGGTGTTCGGGTCTTGGTTCAAATTTTTTTTTTGTGTAGACTATTTGCCAGCGAAAATACCGTGATCGAATGTATTGAATGTGGTTCAATTAGTTGCTTTGAACCTATGTGAACAGCTTTTTTTCTCAGCCTTCAGAGTCACTGGGACGGAAGCGTACAACAGTGTGGCCCGGCTAGCTCAGTCGGAGAAGTATGAGACTCGTGTTAGTTCAGGTGTGGGTTGCGAGCCTGCATAACGTAAAAACGAAATTGTGTCGGACGTTTCATTAAAGGAGTCGGTCCAATGGTGCTTTTTCTTTTCGATCTGTAGCAGATTGAATAAATTTTTTTTGTGACTTTAGAGTCTCGGGAACCCCCAGATCTGCCCGAAATTGGGTCTGGAAGAAGTTAGTTATCCACCGCTTGCAATAGAGTAGAATACTGATTTTATCGATACCCCTCCCAAAAGTTTTTTTTATATTCTTAGATACTTTGTTACTTTGTTTCTGCTAAGACTGAGTTTGTAATACTGATCGCATTGATTGCTAATCTGTGGTACGTCGAGGTGCTTCACCAAGCTAATATGTATATACAAGGTCTATTGGCGACCAGCCTATGCCTTTTTCAACTTCTTTTTGGTCGTAGGTGTTCGTCCAAAAAGCACTTGTTCTGTAATGGATAGTCTGGGATAATATAGTATATTATAGTCGCAGCTTCCTTAGTTGTTGTTCCTTATATTAATCCGTACCGCATGTAATGGTTTCTCATCCCTTCATCATCAATATTCATGTGTCGTGTAGTTTCCTTAACCCATAGCGTCCTTATATTTCTTAAAATCTGACTAAATCTGCAATAGACGGACAAACGTATAGGAGAAAGAAAATGGCACTAATTACCCTGATTTATTTATTCATTAATATAATATAATATTGGTTAATTCGAATTAATTGATAATTTTCTTTAATCATCATCCGTATAACCGCTAAACTTTAATCAGAATTTAATCTTACCACACACTAAAATTGACGCGCGCTATATTTCCATTCGACTGTTCTCGCCATACTACTTGGGTTTGAATTTTTTTTCTAAAACACAAACCGTAATGAAACAACGAAATTTTCAAAACCTCATAACGGCTGCGTGTATTTTGTTTCCAATCGTCAACATACAACGAATTACTATTTTTGCCTTGTTAAACATTTGATTTATCTTTGTATGAGTATTTCGCTTTAAACAATCCTTCCGTTATTAAACTGAACTTCACTGTGCTGATATAGTAGGGTGTAGTTTAATAAATGTCCAAACATCATAACATTGATCGCATCTGCATTTAATTCATTTTGGATTCAATTATAAATATTATGGATGTGTCAGAAATATTCTGTTTCCCAACCTTATTCTCGTACAATATTATCAAATAGCAAACGGTTTGGTGAACTATAATAAGTTCCCAATAATTTGAAAATCTGATGTAAATTAATTTTCTCCCATCTAAATACTTTATTCGAGTTATTGCGAGATTAAAAATTTGACTATATAATGAGCACGGTAACTTATTCTCTCTCTTAGTTCTATTACATTTTTGATTTGTTTGTTAGCACTCGGTTAGTCGATTGTTATTTTTTGACAGTCAGACTGGTGATTAAATAAAAAAACGCAAATCGAAATTACATATTTTAAAATCGTAATCTATTTAATTTATTTTTTTAGAGATAATAAACCCGTTTTGTCCCTTTGTTTAAATATTAAAATAACGCATGGTAAATTTCGAATTATTAAAGTTAAGCTAGAAAAGTGAAAATAAACAAATTGTTTACGTGGAGTGTAACTTGTGTTGTCTTCATATCAATTTAAGTAGAAAATTTTGTTTGTCGGGATAATTAATTAATAATTTCGGGCGGAACTAAAAAGAAACGTGCGCGGTTTTCTTTGTGCGTGTACGGTTAATGGTATTCCCTGTCAACTGTAAAAGGAAGGTCACGACTATCCCGGATTCGATTGTTGATTGAGAGAGATGGCTGACATGACGGAAAAATGGTGCGGTGCAGATTAAAGAGTAGGAATATCAAAGCCAAAGGGCAAAAAAAATACTATTAATGTTCTGTGTGTGTATTGTCCTATGACCGGGAGTGAGTTAACGGTAGTTGGAAAAGCTAGTGTACCGGAAATCAAGTAACCGTGAGTAAACAAATCAAAACACTTTAATGAAGATTATTTTTTTTTTGCAATACAATAAAAAAACCGGTAGGACTCGTTCCTCAGTGACCTCCAAGTAGAATTTTTGATGGGTGTCGTGTGACAAAATCTCGAGTTAATGTATAACGGTACGAAGGTCACTCTAAAAACCTTGTTTGTTCTTTTAGTGATCATAAGTTTGGAGGACTGAGTTTGTCGGTCGTTCTGGAGTTGAAGTGTTAAATTTAATTTGCGCGTCGCGACGCAGCATGTTTATGGACTTGATTAAACTTCACTAAATTATTGAATTTTATCAAGACGCAAATAGAAACCGAAAAGCCAGGATTTCTTAACTCCGGATTTGGTTAACAGTTTGAATTCTTTTTTTTGGATAAGGCCATATGACACGAATGTAAATATAAACGCAACTAATTAAAACTTTGATTATATAATAACCTTTTTATTCATATAAACACAAAGTAAAGGATTAGAACAAAAAAATAAGTTTCATAATTATAGATAAATATTTTACTTTGTTTACTTTATTCATTGATGCTTAAAATTAAACCAAGAACATTAAATCTGAATAATATTACCGTAACCGCAAACTGGTTAAATAACTCAGTAAATAAATTAAATAATATTAATGATGTTAAATAATTTACAATTTTAACTAAATTAAATGTATAATATCCGCTCATGGGCGAACGGCTCTATGAATCCTGTATAGTTTCCGGTTATATTTAAGTGATAAGAACTAGCCTGTAAAAGAAGTAATTTGTCATATTACGATTAGATTAACCGTTAAGTTATATAATATACGTGTAGTGGGAAATGTTAGGATAAGTGAATAAAAAAAATAAAATTGTAAAACTAATAAACAAAAAACCAAAGAACGAACTGAATATACTGTAATATATAACCAGATGTTGCATTTTGAGATTTTGTTTTGGGATCGGGTTTCCTGTCTGCGCGAATGTGTTTGCTTATAATTACCGAATCTAACCAATATATTAATTGTACCTGGAATTGATATAACATTTCACCGTATTGCGCCACAATTATTGGTATACATTATTACATTTTGGGATTTCAACGCATACGGCAACAATCACACTTCGCCGTATTGCGCCGCAATTATTGGTACAAATTATTACATTTGTGGAATTCAACGCATACGACAACGATTACATCTCAATGTACTGATCCTAATTGTGGGTACAAATTATTACCACCACCATTGATACAAAAATATTACCGTTCTACTTCATAGAATGGTTTAACTGGTATTGGTACCATTGATTACAAATTTTTTTTTTTGGATTTCAACGCATCCTGGAACGATGATTTTTCAACGTATTCGGTTGTAATTGCTACACTGGTTACCATACTCACCGGTGATTATAACATGATTCGGCGTTTATGTTTACAACCAGATATAACGATTCTACTTAACAATTTTATATTGCATTTATAACTTAATCCACGTTGCTGATTACAAAATTTATATAACGTTTCTACCTATCAACTTTGATTCGACGATATTTGGCATCAATTACAACATTTTTTTTGATTCAACGATATTTTGCATCAATTACAATATTTTTTGATTCAACAAAATTTTACAAAATTTATATAACGTTTCTACCTATCAATTTTGATTCAACGATATTTTGCATCAATTACCACATTTTTTGATTCAACCATATTTTACATCAATTACATCATTTTTGATTCAACCAAAAGTTTACAAATTTATATAACGTTTCTACATGTCATTATTTGATTCAACCATATTTCACCACAATTACATCATTTTTGATTCAACGATATTTTGCATCGATTACCACATTTTTTGATTCTACCATATTTTACATCAATTACATCATTTTTGATCCAACAAAATTTTACAAAGTTATAAAACGTTTCTACATGTCATTATTTGATTCAACCATATTTTACCACAATTACATCATTTTTGATTCAACAATATTTTCCATCAATTACATCATTTTTGATTCAACAATATTTTACATCAATTACATCATTTTTGATCCAACAAAATTTTACAAAGTTATATAACGTTTCTACTTACCATTTTTGATTCAACAAAATTTTGCATCAATTACAATATTTTTTCGATTCATCAAAATTTTACGAATATACATAACGTTTCTACTTAACATTTCGTACCACGTTTGTGCGTGCAGCTTCATTCAACATTGTTATCATACAAATTATTTTCGAGAGATTCCTAACGTGATCCACGTGCGGATGGAGGGCTGATGGAAGCAGAATAGGAGGACGGGGTTTAATCATGGGGTGAGTAAATTTATTTTTATTACTTAGGTCATAATGATAAAGGGGTGTGAATGTGTGTGTGTGTGTGGGCGTATGTGAGTGAACGTGGGGGTTGGACGTGTTGATCGTGGGTCTTTCGCAACAGGGGTCGCCAGAGTCTCCTTTTTTCACACTTGTATATTTCTTTCCATTTCTGAATATTTTCGTTAATAGCGTACATTTCTGTATTTGTGCTGAAGTAGCAGGGTTACTTTATCGTTCCCATGGGCTGAAGCTAGTTTGGGGCTTGAAAATCAATCTCGCTAGGTACGCTTCCTGCTATGTCCTTCTCATTGGTTCGCCAATGAGAAAGCGCTTCATTACAAATTGGCGCCCAACGTGGGGCTTCTCTAAGGGTCCCTACAGCAATGTAGGACTCTGGAGGAGTCCCTCCACAAATTCAAAAAACTTAGAAAATTTTTTTTTTAAAATTTTTTTTCTTCAAATTAATTTTATTTTTCCACAAGCAATAGCTAAAAGACTCTGGCGGCGTGGAAGCAATTCCCTGCTTCAAACGCGCAGGAGCAAAGGAAGTCTGAGATCCCTCAGACTTTTCTTTGATGGGGAGTTGCGTCCCTACGCCTCCAGCAATGTTTCTCCCTTTTGTTTTTTTTTGCTAACGCAAGGGTGGGAATATTTCTTAGGAAGTATTCCCAATGGGCATTACAACCCCACGGACCCTAGTTACGGGCTGGGTTTCTGGCGATGTCACGAGGGCCGAAGGTGATTCAGGTGCCAGACCTAGACTGACGTGTATTGGTGTATACGCCAATTCTCGTCCGAGTCTGGTCACCTGGTCCGGCTTCGGGTTCGTGGTGTCCTCAGAGTCCAGTCCGAACTGATATTGTCTAATTGTTAGAGTCCCCTCCCGACAATATTGGTTTCCTATGGCCTGAGTGTTTCGGTTCCCCATGGATAATACTGGGGGACATTTTCCAAAGTAGCCCGATCAGCTACTGAGGGAAAATGCCCGCTCAGCTTTTATGCCGTGGTTGACTGGATCCACTCAGGTCATAGCACCTCGCCCGTATGTGTTGGTGGTGTGGATCGCAGTTGGCGGGTGTTGATGATCGAATGGTGGTCCAGAGGATTTATCTTCTGGCCATCCCGTCAACACTTGTCAGCTGGGTGAAACCCCATCAGCACATACCCCAACTTATTCCTTTCCCACCCTACCTTTCCCATCCTTTTACATCCCCTCTTCTCCCCTGTTCCTGTCTGATTTCCCATCCTTTAACGTAGTATATTTTAAACTTTTCTTTGGTCCCAAACTAACAAAACTAACAAAAAAATTTAATTAAAAACTATAAACAACAAAACATTTAATGAAAGACCGGCAATCACCACTTCCAACCCAGGTGTGGTGAACTCCCTCATGATTGGTCCGTCTGTCCTTCGTCCGTCAATACAATTATTAATAATAAATAAATAAAAGAATAAAGAATAAATATAAGCAACACATAAATAATTTATAGATAAAATAAATAAATAAATAAATATAAAACTAAAGAAAAATTTTACTCAAAACTGCTGATAATTTCAGTTATCTAATTGTTTGTCTTCTCTAACAATTTTAGGAGTCGGCCTATAGCAAATTAAAAACAAAAAGGAAATCAAGAACTAAATTAAACAAATCATAACATTCAAGAATTTAGTTATAAAGGAAAAAAAAAAACAAATAACAAAGGTCAAGAAGTCTTGAAATACCAAGGATCAAGACAATTAAATTATAGACCGAAGGATTACAATTTTCCAACACTCTGGATTGATGACAACAATCATCGTAAAATTTTTTTGTTAGTAACTAATTGCATGATAGTTGTAAGTCTTTTGCATGATTGATTTAGTATTTTAATTTTGAAAGTTCACATAATTTGATTTTAATAGTTTAATTTTGAAAATTTATATAATTCTCCTTGTCGAACCGGTAGGCTTGCCGCACTGTTTTTTTTTTTGGTTTTCGAGTTCTGGGAACTCCAGAATCGCCCGAAATCGAATCGGAAATTTTTGTCTAATCCACCGCCTACAATAGTATAGTATATTAATTTTCTCGCATTTTGTTTCATAATTTTTGTTCCCCACTTACATCGTCAATAATAGTATAGCTTACTTGTTTTTTTTCGCACTTCATTTTCGCGTTTGTTTGATCACCAGATTAAACTGCTATCCGTTAAAACCAGTAAACTTTCTTTAGCTTGACATCGTCTGTCCTGGGATCGTCGGATTTGCCCAGCCCCAATTGAGTCCGAAATTTGTATTTGCCAATCCACTTTTTGTCTCCATAGCCTTAGGATACCGATTTAATCTCCAATGTCCATTGTTTTGTTCGCTCTGTCATAAGAAAAAAAATCAGACGAAGCATTCTATTATTTTTGTTGGGTTTTTTTTTCCTTTTCATTTAGATTCGAGCCCGGAATTGGGTCTGAACATTTTTCATAATTGCCATCTTCTGCCATATTTGTAGTATACTTATTTTCTCTCAAATCTTACCGTTTATCTTTGTTCTGTTCATATATCAGCACCTTGGAAAACAATCGTAAATAGTAATAAAATAATATCAAGATAATAATCAATCTGATTTAATAGAATTGTCGAATTGAAAAAAATATTGCGCAGCTGTTTGAGGTTTGAAACGCTAAATTTCCATATAATTTTTTTTAAATTCTGCTTTAAAATATTCAAAGTAATCAAATATTGGAATAAAATAATCTTTTCTGTTGATAATTGAATTGTTTATTTGGACTCAACGTTCACATCGATAGTGTAATAATTTTCGTTTCGCTCTCCATATACGTGCATTTATTGATCTGGTCCTGTGCGGCGGTTTGAGATTCATAATGTCTGCCGCTGATAAGATTGACGTTCTGGATAGGTCCAGCTCTTGTGCTGTTTGTCAACACGAAATAGTGCCGGCCGACGTAAAACTTCTCACTCGGTGTAACCACCTCTTTCATGACATCTGCCTCAACGACTGGTTGTTGCAGAATCGCACCTGCCCAATTTGTCGAGCCGCTTGTGAGCGTGCAGAATTACAAAGGTTGCCTCGAGGGATAGATAAAAATAATTATACAATAGTGCCACCTCCACCGCGACCTGTGACTCGATCTGTTACCGCAGGTTGGCAACGTCGTTCCAGTACCGGAAATCAACCCTCGTCCACTCCCTTGGCAAACCGCCTTCCACGATCTAGACTCGCCGATGAAGTGCGAGTGAATATAGCTCAACGATCTCCCATATATGGTGCCGCGGCAGCGGAAGATCATGGTTTTCAGGAAGCTGTAAATGCTCACATCGATCAGGAAATTTCAAGGATTAATCACTCAATGATGCAATCACGTGCTCCGGCACCTGAAGTGTTGTTACCCCTAGCACATAATGTAGTATCACCCACCACCCCGCGTCATCAATCGGTTCATTCCGGAAATTATACGCCAGTGAATGCGTTTGTGCGAAATAATGTACCAGTACCTCCAATGTTTGCTGAACCGCATCCCGCTCCTACTACTGCCAGAATGCGAACACATCTCGAACAGCACTCTACAACAATTAGAAATTGGAACGTAACGTTCTCAGGTAGACCCGATGGTCTAGATGTTGAAGCGTTCATCTTCAGAATAGAGCGGCTGACCGAGATATGTTTAAATTGCGATTTTACTATTGTCACCCGCTGTCTGTACCTGTTGTTCACAGATCGAGCAGCTGATTGGTTCTGGAGATATTTTCGCCAGAACCGCCAGCTTATTTGGACTGATTTGTGTCATGCTCTGCGAATAGAATTTCAGGACCGGCAGACGGACGAAGAAGTAAAGGAGCGGATGAGGGCCAGGAAACAGCGGCCCACTGAATTGTTTGATGAATTCTTACAATCAATTTATCGACTGGCCGATAAACTTCGGGTACCGATGTCGGACGCAGAGTTGTTATCCTTGATACGCAACAACTTACGATTGGAAATTAGAAGGGAGCTACTATATGTTACCATTTATGGACTGGAACATCTGCGCCAGCTCTGCCGTGATCGTGAAAAATTATGGGCCGAATCAATAACCAGACCACGAGATTATAATATTAGACCATCTAGACCGGTGTCAGAAGTGGACTTGGATCGTGAATTCTCACAAATTCAAATTAGCGAATTGCCAACTGAACCGTTACCAATTACATCTAACGAGCTCGCGGCAATACAGCCCGCCCCTAATATGAAACGAATAACCAGTTCAACTATTTGTTGGAACTGTAAACGACCTGGTCATCGGTGGCACGATTGTCGTGAATCACAGCGATTGTTTTGTTGGGGATGTGGGAAGGACGATGTGTTGTGTCCTAATTGTGAAAATTGTCAGGGAAACCGAAGGGGGGGCCAGAATCCCAACACCTTTTCTCGCTCCCAAGACCTGTCTTAGATTCATCTAAGACCAAATTTAATTTGTCTCCTGATCCTTCAAATATTTCATCAACTAGTCCCAATAACCTATTAGTACACAATACACTGTTGAACCGAGCTTCAACATCCAATTTGATAGAACACTCTTGGAATACTCTACCTGTAAGTATTTCAAACAGAGACGAAACAGATAATAATTCCATTATCGTCACCCCTGAAACACCGATTACAAATGCGACTTTTAATGATTTGGTACCCACTCATGATACTGATATGAAATTATTGAAACGAACACCCGTTCATACTGAACCACCTCCATTATGGACCAAAATCAAATCGTTCCAACAACGATTGAACGAATACCTGAAGGTGCGCTCAAACATATTTGTCGATTCATTATCATCTTTGAAAATTCCATCGCGCTCTGCGCTCCGTTCTCGTATTTATTGGCAACAACGTCATTTGTTTAAAACTAAAACCATTTCCTCTATTGTGAAATTGGACAACGATGTGAGATCTTATGCCACAGTGTCAATATTGGGTAAACAACATACTGGACTGTTGGATAGTGGAGCGTCCTTGACTGTAATTGGTGGTGATTTTGCTAAAGAAATCGTACAGACTCCAGACCTTCTGACTTATTCGTCTGCCGTAGTTCGTACTGCCGATGGCCAAAGACAGAAGATCTTGGGGTTTGTAAAAACAAAGATTTCATTTATGAACCAAGTCAGAACCCTGGACGTCTTCATTATCCCGTTTTTGACTCAAAATCTATATCTAGGTATAGATTTCTTTAACGCTTTTGGTTTGTTTAACCCGATATTTAACTTACCTACATTTTCGACTACGGAGTCAGGAATTTCAGAATTGTCTATGGACAATCAAGCGCGTCTACAAAACACTATTCAGCTTCTACCATCATTTTCAAAAATGGGTCTGGGTCGAACACATTTGTTGGAACACGTTATTGATGTGGGGACTGCAGCTCCCATCAAGCAACGACACTATCCAATATCGCCCGCCATTGAGAAACTGATGGGAGAAGAACTGGATAGGATGTTGTCTCTGGGTATTATAGAGGTTTCAAACAGCCCATGGTCAAGTCCGGTGGTCTTAATTCGCAAACCTGGGAAGAATCGTCTTTGTTTGGATAGTAGAAAGGTCAATACAGTTACTAAGAAGGATGCTTACCCCCTCCCACAGATAGATGGAATCTTGAGTCGGCTGCCACAAAGTAATTTCATTTCCAGTTTGGATCTGAAAGACGCTTTCTGGCAGATACCGTTAGAAAAACACTCCCGAAAGAAAACTGCTTTTACGGTCCCAGAGCGGCCATTGTATCAGTTCGTAAGAATGCCTTTCGGACTGTGCAATGCGCCGCAAACAATGACCAAATTGATGGACCAAGTAATTCCTCCACATCTCAAGTCGTGCGTCTTCGTATACTTGGATGATCTTCTAATAGTTACAGATACCTTTGAGGCCCATCTGAAACTGTTAGAAGATATCTCCCAGTGTCTTAGACGTGCGAACTTGACGATAAACGTGGAAAAAAGTAAGTTTCTCTTGCCGGATGTAAAATATTTGGGATATGTAGTGGGAGGTGGTAAGCTAAAAATTGATCCTGATAAAACGCAAGCTATTTCTGAATTTCCTACACCGCGTACGTCCAAACAGATTCGACGATTCCTGGGTATGGCGGGTTATTATCGCCGTTTTATATCCGATTTCTCTGCTATGTCCTCTCCAATATCAGATTTGTTGAAGAAAAATTCTAATAAATTCGTATGGACACCAGAAGCTGAGATAGCATTTATAAATCTCAAAAATGCTCTCATATCAGCACCAGTCCTCATAAACCCCGACTATACTAAACCTTTTACTCTCCAGTGCGACGCTAGTAATGACGGTATAGGCTGTGTATTACTTCAGCGTGACATGGACGGTATGGAACATCCCATAGCGTACATGTCCAAGAAACTAAATTCTGCGCAACGCAATTACTCAACTAGTGAGAAAGAGTGTCTAGCCGCCGTACTGGGAGTAAAGAAATTTAGAGCGTATGTCGAGGGTCAGGCCTTTAAGATCATAACTGATCATGCTTCATTAAGATGGTTAATGCAACAAAAAGACCTTTCTGGTCGATTGGCTCGCTGGAGCTTGAAATTGCAGGGTTATGTCTTTGATATTGAGTACCGAAAAGGAAGTTTAAACATAGTTCCAGACACTCTATCAAGACGTGACTCTGTTGACGTCATTTCTGAATTATGTCCAGTGCCTGAATTAGATCTTAATTCCCCTTTCTTCAACACTTCTCGATATCTGGAGTTGGTAAATCTGGTTACCGAAGCAGACGGTACATTGCCTGATCTGAAAGTAATTTCTGGTCGGGTTTATAAACGATTGGCTTGTCTAGATCTTGATATTCCTTCAGAGGGTGAGGTCTGGAAATTGTGGTTACCTGAGGAATACACTGACGAGTGTATTGCAAGGGCCCACAATCCTCCTACCTCATCTCATGGAGGTCTAGCAAAAACCTTGTATAACATTCGTAAATTTTACTATTGGCCTCGTATGTATACCCAGGTTAAATCTTACATAGGAAATTGTAAGACCTGTAAAGAAATCAAAGCGACTAATGTTCCACTTCGTGCTCCCATGGTGTCCCAAATGAAAACAGAACGAATTGGACAGCGATTATATATCGATATTCTTGGCCCTTATCCTCGTTCAAAGGCCGGGAATATCGCTATCCTTGTAGTATTAGATCATGTTACTAAATATCCATTTTTATTTCCTTTACGGAAACTAACCGCTGAACCAATTTGTCATCTATTGGCTACCAATGTCTTTCACGTATTTGGTTGTCCCGAAGTTATTGTGTCCGATAATGGGACGCAGTTTAAGTCTAAACTATTTGGAGATTTCTTGGCGAAGCACGGAGTGAAACATACATTACTAGCGCTATATTCACCTCAAGCTAACGCTTCGGAACGGGTAAATAGAAGTGTTTTATCTGGTATTAGAGCCTATTTAAAGGAGGAACATTCTAAATGGGATCTGCACTTGAGCGAGATCGCTTGTGCACTACGTTGTTCCCTGCATCAAACACTTAAATGTTCCCCATATTACGCAATGTTTGGAATACCTATGGTGACTCATGGTTCGTCATATGAACTACTGAGACGATTGAATAGTCTTCATGATCCAGGTGAAACGATTCTGCGACCTGATTATCTTAATAAGATTCGAATTCGAATTCTTGATTTAACTGCCGAAGCATTTGTCAAAAGTGCTGAAAGATACAATTTACGAGCTCGAGTAACTTTGTTTAAACCAGGTGATACGGTGTTCCGAAGGAACTTTATCTTGAGTGACGCCGGTAAGAAATTATCTGCTAAACTTGCACAGAAGTTTATTGAGACCAAAGTAATAAGGTTGGTAGGTGGTTCCACCTACGAACTGGAGGACCTGGTTTCTAAACGTAGAGGTGTTTATCACTCCAAGGACATTCGTGCCTAACATCGGCAATAATTTTTTTCTGTCAGTATGATAGTAACTTTCGTGCGTGTTTCACCGCCATGGTAAGTCAAGATTATCGACGACCATAAAGTATGAGGGTAGTTTTATCTTGAATTCACAGTTCAGTGAGTGTGTATCAACTTTGGTGTTCGGGTCTTGGTTCAAATTTTTTTTTTGTGTAGACTATTTGCCAGCGAAAATACCGTGATCGAATGTATTGAATGTGGTTCAATTAGTTGCTTTGAACCTATGTGAACAGCTTTTTTTCTCAGCCTTCAGAGTCACTGGGACGGAAGCGTACAACAGTGTGGCCCGGCTAGCTCAGTCGGAGAAGTATGAGACTCGTGTTAGTTCAGGTGTGGGTTGCGAGCCTGCATAACGTAAAAACGAAATTGTGTCGGACGTTTCATTAAAGGAGTCGGTCCAATGGTGCTTTTTCTTTTCGATCTGTAGCAGATTGAATAAATTTTTTTTGTGACTTTAGAGTCTCGGGAACCCCCAGATCTGCCCGAAATTGGGTCTGGAAGAAGTTAGTTATCCACCGCTTGCAATAGAGTAGAATACTGATTTTATCGATACCCCTCCCAAAAGTTTTTTTTATATTCTTAGATACTTTGTTACTTTGTTTCTGCTAAGACTGAGTTTGTAATACTGATCGCATTGATTGCTAATCTGTGGTACGTCGAGGTGCTTCACCAAGCTAATATGTATATACAAGGTCTATTGGCGACCAGCCTATGCCTTTTTCAACTTCTTTTTGGTCGTAGGTGTTCGTCCAAAAAGCACTTGTTCTGTAATGGATAGTCTGGGATAATATAGTATATTATAGTCGCAGCTTCCTTAGTTGTTGTTCCTTATATTAATCCGTACCGCATGTAATGGTTTCTCATCCCTTCATCATCAATATTCATGTGTCGTGTAGTTTCCTTAACCCATAGCGTCCTTATATTTCTTAAAATCTGACTAAATCTGCAATAGACGGACAAACGTATAGGAGAAAGAAAATGGCACTAATTACCCTGATTTATTTATTCATTAATATAATATAATATTGGTTAATTTGAATTAATTGATAATTTTCTTTAATCATCATCCGTATAACCGCTAAACTTTAATCAGAATTTAATCTTACCACACACTAAAATTGACGCGCGCTATATTTCCATTCGACTGTTCTCGCCATACTACTTGGGTTTGAATTTTTTTTCTAAAACACAAACCGTAATGAAACAACGAAATTTTCAAAACCTCATAACGGCTGCGTGTATTTTGTTTCCAATCGTCAACATACAACGAATTACTATTTTTGCCTTGTTAAACATTTGATTTATCTTTGTATGAGTATTTCGCTTTAAACAATCCTTCCGTTATTAAACTGAACTTCACTGTGCTGATATAGTAGGGTGTAGTTTAATAAATGTCCAAACATCATAACATTGATCGCATCTGCATTTAATTCATTTTGGATTCAATTATAAATATTATGGATGTGTCAGAAATATTCTGTTTCCCAACCTTATTCTCGTACAATATTATCAAATAGCAAACGGTTTGGTGAACTATAATAAGTTCCCAATAATTTGAAAATCTGATGTAAATTAATTTTCTCCCATCTAAATACTTTATTCGAGTTATTGCGAGATTAAAAATTTGACTATATAATGAGCACGGTAACTTATTCTCTCTCTTAGTTCTATTACATTTTTGATTTGTTTGTTAGCACTCGGTTAGTCGATTGTTATTTTTTGACAGTCAGACTGGTGATTAAATAAAAAAACGCAAATCGAAATTACATATTTTAAAATCGTAATCTATTTAATTTATTTTTTTAGAGATAATAAACCCGTTTTGTCCCTTTGTTTAAATATTAAAATAACGCATGGTAAATTTCGAATTATTAAAGTTAAGCTAGAAAAGTGAAAATAAACAAATTGTTTACGTGGAGTGTAACTTGTGTTGTCTTCATATCAATTTAAGTAGAAAATTTTGTTTGTCGGGATAATTAATTAATAATTTCGGGCGGAACTAAAAAGAAACGTGCGCGGTTTTCTTTGTGCGTGTACGGTTAATGGTATTCCCTGTCAACTGTAAAAGGAAGGTCACGACTATCCCGGATTCGATTGTTGATTGAGAGAGATGGCTGACATGACGGAAAAATGGTGCGGTGCAGATTAAAGAGTAGGAATATCAAAGCCAAAGGGCAAAAAAAATACTATTAATGTTCTGTGTGTGTATTGTCCTATGACCGGGAGTGAGTTAACGGTAGTTGGAAAAGCTAGTGTACCGGAAATCAAGTAACCGTGAGTAAACAAATCAAAACACTTTAATGAAGATTATTTTTTTTTTGCAATACAATAAAAAAACCGGTAGGACTCGTTCCTCAGTGACCTCCAAGTAGAATTTTTGATGGGTGTCGTGTGACAAAATCTCGAGTTAATGTATAACGGTACGAAGGTCACTCTAAAAACCTTGTTTGTTCTTTTAGTGATCATAAGTTTGGAGGACTGAGTTTTTCGGTCGTTCTGGAGTTGAAGTGTTAAATTTAATTTGCGCGTCGCGACGCAGCATGTTTATGGACTTGATTAAACTTCACTAAATTATTGAATTTTATCAAGACGCAAATAGAAACCGAAAAGCCAGGATTTCTTAACTCCGGATTTGGTTAACAGTTTGAATTCTTTTTTTTGGATAAGGCCATATGACACGAATGTAAATATAAACGCAACTAATTAAAACTTTGATTATATAATAACCTTTTTATTCATATAAACACAAAGTAAAGGATTAGAACAAAAAAATAAGTTTCATAATTATAGATAAATATTTTACTTTGTTTACTTTATTCATTGATGCTTAAAATTAAACCAAGAACATTAAATCTGAATAATATTACCGTAACCGCAAACTGGTTAAATAACTCAGTAAATAAATTAAATAATATTAATGATGTTAAATAATTTACAATTTTAACTAAATTAAATGTATAATATCCGCTCATGGGCGAACGGCTCTATGAATCCTGTATAGTTTCCGGTTATATTTAAGTGATAAGAACTAGCCTGTAAAAGAAGTAATTTGTCATATTACGATTAGATTAACCGTTAAGTTATATAATATACGTGTAGTGGGAAATGTTAGGATAAGTGAATAAAAAAAATAAAATTGTAAAACTAATAAACAAAAAACCAAAGAACGAACTGAATATACTGTAATATATAACCAGATGTTGCATTTTGAGATTTTGTTTTGGGATCGGGTTTCCTGTCTGCGCGAATGTGTTTGCTTATAATTACCGAATCTAACCAATATATTAATTGTACCTGGAATTGATATAACATTTCACCGTATTGCGCCACAATTATTGGTATACATTATTACATTTTGGGATTTCAACGCATACGGCAACAATCACACTTCGCCGTATTGCGCCGCAATTATTGGTACAAATTATTACATTTGTGGAATTCAACGCATACGACAACGATTACATCTCAATGTACTGATCCTAATTGTGGGTACAAATTATTACCACCACCATTGATACAAAAATATTACCGTTCTACTTCATAGAATGGTTTAACTGGTATTGGTACCATTGATTACAAATTTTTTTTTTTTGGATTTCAACGCATCCTGGAACGATGATTTTTCAACGTATTCGGTTGTAATTGCTACACTGGTTACCATACTCACCGGTGATTATAACATGATTCGGCGTTTATGTTTACAACCAGATATAACGATTCTACTTAACAATTTTATATTGCATTTATAACTTAATCCACGTTGCTGATTACAAAATTTATATAACGTTTCTACCTATCAACTTTGATTCGACGATATTTGGCATCAATTACAACATTTTTTTTGATTCAACGATATTTTGCATCAATTACAATATTTTTTGATTCAACAAAATTTTACAAAATTTATATAACGTTTCTACCTATCAATTTTGATTCAACGATATTTTGCATCAATTACCACATTTTTTGATTCAACCATATTTTACATCAATTACATCATTTTTGATTCAACCAAAAGTTTACAAATTTATATAACGTTTCTACATGTCATTATTTGATTCAACCATATTTCACCACAATTACATCATTTTTGATTCAACGATATTTTGCATCGATTACCACATTTTTTGATTCTACCATATTTTACATCAATTACATCATTTTTGATCCAACAAAATTTTACAAAGTTATAAAACGTTTCTACATGTCATTATTTGATTCAACCATATTTTACCACAATTACATCATTTTTGATTCAACAATATTTTCCATCAATTACATCATTTTTGATTCAACAATATTTTACATCAATTACATCATTTTTGATCCAACAAAATTTTACAAAGTTATAAAACGTTTCTACATGTCATTATTTGATTCAACCATATTTTACCACAATTACATCATTTTTGATTCAACAATATTTTCCATCAATTACATCATTTTTGATTCAACAATATTTTACATCAATTACATCATTTTTGATCCAACAAAATTTTACAAAGTTATATAACGTTTCTACTTACCATTTTTGATTCAACAAAATTTTGCATCAATTACAATATTTTTTCGATTCATCAAAATTTTACGAATATACATAACGTTTCTACTTAACATTTCGTACCACGTTTGTGCGTGCAGCTTCATTCAACATTGTTATCATACAAAATATTTTCGAGAGATTCCTAACGTGATCCACGTGCGGATGGAGGGCTGATGGAAGCAGAATAGGAGGACGGGGTTTAATCATGGGGTGAGTAAATTTATTTTTATTACTTAGGTCATAATGATAAAGGGGTGTGAATGTGTGTGTGTGTGTGGGCGTATGTGAGTGAACGTGGGGGTTGGACGTGTTGATCGTGGGTCTTTCGCAACAGGGGTCGCCAGAGTCTCCTTTTTTCACACTTGTATATTTCTTTCCATTTCTGAATATTTTCGTTAATAGCGTACATTTCTGTATTTGTGCTGAAGTAGCAGGGTTACTTTATCGTTCCCATGGGCTGAAGCTAGTTTGGGGCTTGAAAATCAATCTCGCTAGGTACGCTTCCTGCTATGTCCTTCTCATTGGTTCGCCAATGAGAAAGCGCTTCATTACACATGGGTGTGAATTTCGAACAAATACACAAACACTATAAACTTGTTCTTATGAATTTTCCAATTCGTTACTAGCTGTGCGGTATTTATCGGGATCCAACCTCAATCTCTGGGCACTGATAATTATTAATGGTCATATACTTGCCCACTCTACATGTTCCAATTCCATTTTGTTTTGGCCATGCAAATTTTTTTTAATAAAAATTTTGTGTAATAGGGATAACGAAATATGTCACAATAACACATAGATACCTTTTAAGATCTAGGTACCGCAACAACATGCGTTCTGAGGTGTTGGTGAATTCTTTTTGAAGTGAAAACTTCTTTAGGTGCGTTGAGCAATTTCGTTAGTAGAAAATTTTATGTATTCGCATGGTTGTCTCACTATTATATTAAAAATAATTTTTCGCGTGACCGTCACCATTTCATATTAAAAAGAAATATTAAAAGAGAGAGTGAGATAAATTGTAATCATTTTTTATTTTCTTATTTCTTATTCTCGTTTTCTTGATTCATAACTTTTCTTGATATTAATACAATAATTGAAAGATACAATAAAATGCTATTTCGCATCTGTTTTAAATGGTTGTGGATTTAAGGTACTCGAGACTATTGATCCGGACAAAGCATTCCATTTGTACGATGTATGGACAAAGAAGTCCCTTTGCATTTTGTCACTATGAAATTGATTAATCTCAACAGTTTGATTGCGAAAAGAATATGTTTGGGCCTTGGGGGAATGAGAACAAAATAGTGGAGTCATATTAGTAAAAAAAGTGATATATTTGATGTAAGAGCAAAGCTGAATTATTTTTTTGTTTTATGTTAGGGACATAAAAGTTTGTGAGCATGTAATTATTTAGCAAATTTGGAGGTCTGGAAGGGCCTCAAAAATGGCAAAAACTAATTTTTTGGTGTTTTTTGTGTAGGTCGCTTCACTATTTTTAAAATATTTCGGGCTCTAATGATCATAGAAAAAAATGGAAAATGTTAGTGATAAAATTTCAAATCCATCTAGGGGGGTTAGGTACCTTAAAAGTGTAACCTAACCTCAAAAAACCGAATCGCGTGACTTTTTTCTTTTACTAAATTTATGATAAGGGGCGGAAAAATCGTCGAATTTTCATGAAAATTTTAGGGAACATGTATTTTAATAGTCTTAATATGGAATTAAATTTTTATAAGAAAATTTTAATTTTTTCGGTCACAATTGGCATTTTTCGTTAAATTTGGCAAATGGTGCCATTTTATGAGAAGTCATCCAAAATAATTTTTTTTTTTAATCTGTACTTTTTTTTATCAACTTTAATGTAAGTTTAATTAAAATTATGTTGCCTCAATTTAAATGCCCATTTTTGGGCATGAAAAAAAATTAATTTTTGCATTTTTTTGACATTTTATCATATATACGGTATTATTTATGCTAATTATCATGTATTTTGCATAAAAGTGAGATATGCAATTCAAATCAATAAAGAATATTTTTTTAAATTATACATAACCTACAAAATGGAAACAGCAGCCAACCATTTGCCAAATTTAACGAAAAATTCCAATTGTGACAGAAAAAATTAAAATTTTCTTATAAAAATTAAATCCCATATTAAGACTATTAAAATACACGTTTCCTGAAGTTTTCATGAAAATTCGACGATTTTTCCGCTCCTTATCATAAATTTAGTAAAAAAAAAAATCACGCGATTCGGTTTTGTGAGGTGACGTTACACTTTTAAAGTACCTAACCCCCTAGATGGATTTGAAATTTAATCACAAACATTTTCCATTTTTTTTTATGATCATTAGAGCCCGAAATATTTCAAAAATAGTAAAGCGACCTACTCAAAAAACACCAAAAAACCAGTTTTTGCAATTTTTGAGGCCCTTCCGGACCTCCAAATTTGCTAAATAATTACATGCCCACTAACTTTTTTCCCTAACATAAAACAAAAAAAAAATTCAGCTTTGCTTTTACATCAATATAAAATGCTAATAAGACTCCACTAAAAGGAATATTTCGAGAACGATTTTGAGAGCAAATTGAATATGTTTGGGACATATTGGATCTGCATTCATCCGAGCACTGCTGGTGACGATATTTATAAAAAGCAACGAGATCAGCAACATTACAACGATGTTACATAGGGAATTAAGATTTAATGTTGAATCTCAATAATCAACAATTTGTATAGCACGGTTTTTAACGCCAAGAGGGAAACAGTTGCAGCGACCCAAACTTCACAACAATAAATGTGGTGTAATGTTGCGGAGTTAAATATTTTTTACCTCTATTTACTCGGCCTCCTTATAGAAAATTCTTGACGCGTCCTTTGCCATCGTCATTACATGATCGTTACAGTCATTGAAAATTATGACTCCGAATGGTTTTACATTCGTTAATTTGTTATACTCACACATGGTAACAGAAAAATATTTGATGAAGTCAGTCTTTGATCTGAAAACAGTCAATAGCTGTGGTTTGGTGGAATTAAAATTGATAAAAATTTTTCACCTGTTCAAATATTTAAATGGGCTTGGAATTCCTTGTTTTTAGTAAATCAGTTTTGATAACTGATGTGATTAAATTTTTTTTCTCTGCCGTTATGTTCCATATAGGAACGTAGGCTGTCAGCAAGTGTCCCCTTCACCTGTATTAATATCATCAATTCACTCAATTTTATGGTCAAGTTTCACTTGAAGACTTAATTCAATCGATTAGTTTTTATATGAGTGATCAGCCCATAGTGTCTTAGACAGAGTTGGTTTGTTTTAAACACTTTTGTTTTAAACACTGTTTAAACCAGTGTTTAAAACAAATTGTTTTTTTTTAAATATTGCAATGTTACTTATTTGCTATCCAATAGAACTGTTGTACGCTGTCGTGTTTTACCGTTTTTAATACATTTGACCACCTTAAAGCATCTTTTGGCACCTTAAGCGTCATTAAAATTTAAAAAAAATTTTAAAGCTTTCATAAGTTTTTTTTTTTAAAAAAATGCGTTGTAAGGTGTTGATGAACGCAAATCTTTATGTTTTGTTTTTTTTTTCAAAGAAGGAAAAAAATATGACATAACCCAGGAGAGGATACATAAAATAAAAATAAAATAAGAGATAAAAAGAAAATGTCTTTTAAAAATTTGCAAAATTACAAAATTAAAAGGGGGTTGCCAATAATCCAGCTAGTGGTATATTCCTTGATCATATGACGCACTGTTTTCCTCACTTATTAAAGCCCACACAAAGAGAAATATCAAAGCTCGATTCCTCGAGTAAGCAATAACGTGCCATTACCAAAGAATACTTCATAGATAAAATTTATGGTTGACTAGCTAGTGATATCTTACTATTTCCTGTAGTATGTGATATCTCACGTTCATTCGTTTGTCAATACTAGCCAAACTATTATTAGAAATATGCAGAAGGATGTGTTATTCGATTCCCGACAGACGTTCAATGTAGGAGCAAGTGCAATTTGATTAATTGTTAAATAAAAAAGTGGTAAATATATGCTATTCCTGTGGATCAAAAGGAACATCTCAATTTTGAAAAGGAAATTAAAGATTAGCTTACGTATTTCATATCAGTGATATATGAGCCGTTCACTGCACAACACGATTAACTCCATAAAACAAAATGTTGAGAAAATTGCGTTTTTTCAAAGGTCAAATAAATTTCGATATTTAGTAGTGTTAATCTTTATCATTCAGGAATGTTATTATAAACATAATTTATTTAATTTTTGTTACTAAGTATATCCATTAGCTATTATAGTAGTAATTTAATTAGTATAATAGATATTATTAGTTTTTAATGTCAGGTTTTTAATAGTAATTTTTTAATGGTCAGACAAATTTTGACTTTCAATGGTGTTTATCTTAATTATTCAAGAAAGTTGTTTTTAACATAGAAAGTTATGACTATAGCAAGTACTTTGACATTTAAATTTAAAATTTTCCAAAAAGTGGAGTTAGTCGGTCTGTGCAGTGAACGGCACATATATTAACATTTTTTACCAGATACTTAACAAAGGCTTGATAAAATAGGTTGAGGAACTTTATCAAATTTTAAAACCAATCGCAAATGCTTTGAACAAATGAATTAAATTTAGAAGCAGTTACGACATGATTTAGATTTTATTTTTGGCCATCAATTGTGATGCACAAAATAATCAAACACGCATATTCAGCATTTTTGTCTTCGTTACATTACGGTTATATTTTAAATTTAAATAAAATTATATTGCTTTAAAAATTCAAATTCAAAATCTTGTTGTTAGATTAATAGATTTTTTGTTAAAGGTACTATATCGCTACAGCGAATATTCTTATAAGAATGATATGAACATCGTAATCTGTGATTTACAATCAGAAACTCAAATTATTTATTTAATCAAATCGTTTACCTGTTTTCCATAATCTTTTCAAGTTGAACTATTTAGGTGCATCACGACTCGGAAATACGTAGGTGGCAGAATTCTTATCATAATTCAAATTTCTGAAGATTACGTTAGCCAATTAATACAACAATGCCATTAGATTGAGGTGTTAACTATTCTTAGTCATCTTGGGACAACTATTTGAGTAGCTACTGAGAATATTCAAGAAATCTTGAGAATCTTAAACGTAATCCTTAAGAATAGCCACAAAATCTTGAGATCTTTCCGAACATATTGAGCATCTTCAAAGATT
>OY856187.1:223000326-223068517 GCA_963693315.1 Diogma glabrata | reverse complement strand
AAATCCGTATTTTGTTATTAAGCCCCAACTTTTGACAACGGTTGCATTAGTTATATATGGAACCAAAAACGGTGTAAAATTGAAAAGAATTCAAAATTCAATTTTTGACAACATCCTTATTATGAAGTTAGATAAGAACGATATGAAACCAAAATGTACCTCCTTATCATAAAGACAAAACTAAAGTTATTATTATTTCATTATTGAAAATTCAATATTTAGGAAATATTAATTTTTGGTCGATAATATAGGTAACATCCAGTTAAACTTAATTGTTTAGTTTTAGATAATTCCAAACATTTCACAAATAAGCGCAAAAGAGTTCATTGCAAATCATTTGAAGGATTGTTAAGTAATATATCACGGAAGTGAATTGTTACTGTTAAAGCATCACGTTTTTGGAAACCATTTAGAGTGTGTGTCGAAAAGCAACAAATATCCCTCACGTATGTCCTGCTGACATATATTGGATCAAATATGGAACGTGCATATAGGAACGCATTGCACTATTTGCACTTGAGTAGGACTAAGACAAAACATAGCAAGTAGAGGTCTAAAGATGTTAAAGTAACCATGTTAAAAAACTTCAAATCTGTTTTCATGTTTTCTAGTAAGATAATGTCTATTGAAGACATCAACATATCCTGCTAATGCCACACTCATCCACTGATATCAGTTGATCATATTTTGAAAGGTTCAGTTCAGATTTGATCTGCCCCGATTATCAAACACGACCTGCTATTTGACCATCTCTCATTAGTGAGCTTATACTTTACTGCTTAAGTTTCTTCAAACTTGTCGTGCTTAACGAAATGAAGCTCCACTATCCAGATAATCTAGAAATTAAAATAATCAACCGTCCTGATAAGAGATGAAACCCAGGACTTCCCTTTACATAGCTTTAATTAAAAACTGTTTTGCATCAGTCGTCCGTAAAAATAATAAAATCTCTTACAATTAGGTATTTTTATCTAAACTATTCTACGATTTCTTTTATAATAGAAGGTCCAGTTTGAAAGATACTTTAACGATTTTTCTTGTTATTTTTGATCCATTCAAATAGAAGTTTACTGCAGTGTTTGTTGACACAATTAATTTTAGCAATTCTTGAAGATTCTCCCAGATTCTTGAAGAAATATTAAAAGTCATTAAATCGATCTAAATTTACCAATTATATTGGTCAACTTTCGTTTGATTAAAAAACTGGTGTGTTGTTAAATTTTCTATTAAAAAGAAGTCAAACCGGGATCTTTCAAGTTCCATTCCAGCTCGCTAACCACTAAGCCACAGAACGTACAAACAAAACATTAAATTTAGTTTTTCTAAAAGTGTTTATATCAAAATTAGAAAAAATTAGAAAGTAGAATAGAGACGGAAATAACACCAAGTATATCTTTTTCCCTTTCAACTTTTAGCTCGTCACACAGTCAATAGCAATTTCTTTACTGAACTCGGTCTTCAGTTTGGAAACAGTTTCAATTTTAAAATAATTTAAATATTCAAATTTCGGTCATCTTATTTTGTGGTTAGGTGATCGTTTTATTATTGCTTCATGCATTTTTACAATAAGAACATAGTGAAAGAAAAGATTGCACAGTGTACTCTCATTTATAAAATACCTCAAGATTTGTGAAATTTCAACGAACCAACAATTCCGTCAAAAGGTGCAAGACCGTCGTTCATTTTTCTGGTAAAGAGACAGCTGTCACTGGTCCCACTGCTTCGTCATAGCTGGTATTTAAAGAAATGTTGAACCGACTTAAACATGGCGCTCTGCAATATGTAAACCATTTTAAGGGCAAAGACCACATCCATCCAGTGTAACAGCTGTAAGGAATGACGCAACATCTCAAGAACTGCTCAGATCTAGCTACATATAAGCAATGGACCAAAACCTGCATAGTACCTGCATAGTCAACATACCAATATGAGCTCGCAGCAAAACGCAATGCGAATTAACACGCATCCGGCAACCCCGAGTGATGTGAAAACTATGCAACTAAAATGCAATAGTCTCACTTACAAAAACGACGGTATAATAAATTAAATATGCAATAACAATATTCTAGTCACGGTTCTTCCAGAAACCTAATTAAAACTTACATTTATAGGTTTAGTCATAATATCTGTTATTATAAGACTATGAGGCTGGATAGAGGGAAGGACAAAGGAGGTGCCCTTGCCTTTTTCATTCATAAACCGTTATTTCCCGTACAATAGCATTTTTTGCAGTACCGGGAGCACCAACACCAAATACACCAACATCAGATCACTGACTCCCCAGACGAAAACATTGCTGATCAAATTGACGGCTCTAATTTTGGAGTCCTCAACAAACCACAACCAACAAGGGTGACCAATAAATCATACTCTTCTCCAGATATCTCATTGCCAGTGTCTCACTAATGCTAATTGCAGAATGGAAGAACAGAATCACCTTAATTTGTTCTATAAACCAAATAAAATCCGAGAAGAAGACATTTATTACTTATACCAAAGTACACTGGGATAATTTTACAATTTTTCCTGAAATTAAATTCACTAAGTTATTTTTACGACAAGTGGTACAACCCTCTTTGGGGAAAAAAATCAGAGAAATTATTTAGGAAACTGGCTCACTACATTCCAGCTGGTAGAACTCCAAACCAAACTTTCCACAAGAAGTATGTGCGCTTGCCAGACAAAGGGATAATGTACAAATGGCAGATCAAGCTGACTCCAGAACTACAGACCTGAATAAGAGAATTAACAAGTTGATAATGGAACATATAAGAAATAAATGGAGATAAATAGTGAGTTAATCAAGTTTAGGGGCAAGTAAAAGTCTTTGGAACAATTGTACGATTCCTTCGATGAAATCTATTCCAAAAATCTCAGGAAATGCACAAACAAATTTAACATACAGTTAACAGAAAAGCAACGTGAATCCTAAGATATATGCGTGAAATGAATACTGAGAATATAGAGGATATCATATTTTCTGTAGAAGAAGTTGAGAGTGCAATTAGGAAAATTAAGTCATTAAAAGCCATGGGATTCGATGAAATATCAGCCATCAGGCTCAAACACATTGAACCCAAAGGAATGAACTACCTCATTACTATACTTAATAATTCTAGATACTCTCTAGATACCAAATATCTGCAAAACAGTCAGAATCAGTCCCATTTTAAAACCTGGAAAACCTGAAAAAAAGAGATTATCTGACAGACCAATCTCCATCCTTTCATCGGTCGCAAAACTGATCAAAGCACGTTTGCTCCCTCAGTTGACTAGATCTTGCAACTTGGCGTTAAACCAACATAGCTTTCTGAGAGCCCATGGTACGCCTCACAGAATACAAAAACAGATTAGTGATGGTCTGAACCAAAAACAACCCTGTGCTAGAACAATCTTAGTTGCACTTGACTTATCAAAAGCTTTCGACACAGTTTTAAACGTAGCACAACTAGATGATATCCTAAACACTAACTTTCCCGGTTTGATAAAGCGATGATTGTGCAACTACCTTATAGGTTGCCAAACATACGCCAAGCTCCGTAATTGTAAGTCCAAGATGAGAGTGCTAAAACAAAGAGTTGCAAAGAGTCCTCTCACCTTAATTATTCAATCTCAATTATTCAAGTAGCTTACCTGTCCCACCAGAAGGAATACCCATCACGTCATGTGTAGACTATTGCACGGTGCTTCCAACCGGAAACAACCTGAAACAACTCAATAATATCCTAAACAGCTAAATTGAAACTTTCTCCAGAAAAGTAAACTTCTACACTTTTCACCACATGGACAAAAGAGGTGGTAAATACAACACTAAGCGACTGCATTGTCCACATACTCACTCCTACAGTAAAAAAGACAGGACTGTTGGAGGCTACATTCGACCTACTGCTTAAATTTAATTTTCATGCACACCAAGTGAACTCTAGATTGGAAAACATTAATAATGCATTGAAAGCACTAGCGGGTAGTTCATGGAGCAAAGATCAAAATACAATAATTAAAACTAATAAAACAAAACGAAGACATAAATTATAAACTATGCTGCACCAACATGCATGCCCATTGGACACTCACTGGAATAAGTTACAAACAATTCAAAACGCAGCCTTCGCGAGGATGTCACAACCGGATGTCACTTGATGGCCCACTGAGATCACTTGCACGAGGAATTTGACTATCTACCTGTCACAAAGAGTTCAAAGTCAAAGTTTGTGAAATTGAGAACAATGTCAGTTGTCATTATCGAACGAAATTTGCTAGTTCATAAATTAATTGTAAAGAACATATGCTACAATGATCATCGAAAGACATAAAATAAAAACGTCGTGGTCGATATCACAACCGGTCCAACCTATCTTCATTTTAAGTCCAATTAGTTATTTTCTTGGTACCCTAGTACTTAACTTTGAAAAAATATGTTAATACTTCAAGATTTGACTCCGTAACTACCATCCCTGGATGAGAATGTACTACATAATCACAAACAGTTTTAAGTTTCAGCGTACCAACCTCTTAATATGTAAAGTAAAATTTGAAATTTAGCTCAATAATTTATATTAGAAACACAATTTAAATTGACCGAACACATAACAACAAAAGTAAATCGTGATTCAACAACCAACATAATATGGATAGTGCAGTAAATTTGAACGTTTTACTATTTGAGATAACGAGAAACAATCAGACTAAGAAAACAGTCATATATCATATATATCTGGATTGTTTAGAGATCGATTGGTACATTTGATATATTTAGCACCGTCCGTTTTAAGTAGTGGAATCTAACACAACTTTTATTTTGAAATTGATATGAATATTTCTGGCCTGACCCTAAAAGTAATCCTGAAAGTATTTGGTATCATTTCGACATTTGCAGCTTTTAACACAATTCGTTCAATGAATTTGTAGTGAGCGCTGTAAATCTGAAATGCAAAAATTGCACAGTTAAAAGCAGAACTGTATTGCTTTGGAAAGTTCCTATCAGTTGTAAATTTTAACTTAATCTGTATGAAGACCGGTCCGGTCCGCCCGCGACTTTTTGAGGACCAATTACACTTGACCAATTACACTTGTACAAAACGTATAAACGGTATTTCCTATATGTAATTATTGTTGGCCATCAGAAACAGCTTTTGCAGAATCTCATTATAAAAACAAGCTTTACGGGTTTTGAAATGAATGCCATAGCATTGAACATTTTTAACACAATTGGATTTAGTTTCTGTCTAGTTAAAATTCGATTAATTTTTTTTTAATTTGAGATTTATTCATTTTAAATTATTCGAATTGACCTTCAGATGATCAAAATAATATAAACACATATGAAGCATAGCTTACGACTATCTTCACTATAATAAGGAATTTCGTTTCGGTTTAACTTATTGGATTTTCGGATATTTTGGATTTCGGTGACAAAACACATATTGTGTATTTTTTTCTATTCTAGTTGGATGATTTCCATTTAGATAAGATATTAGATTAAATTCGGTGGTGATTTGTTGTACAGTGATCAAGATGATCTATTTTATCTCACTTTACTACTCCTTGGTCAATACCCAGTTAGAGCACCTCCTCCAATTCAGCCTCCTTTTGTAATTTCAGGATATGGAGAGAGTTAAGTTTTTGAGAAGAGGGCTGGCTTCTCTTTTTCTAATATACAGAATCTCCATTCGTATCTCGGCTCCTCCACAATGTCTTAAAGGTGTTCTCTTAATTTACAGTGCCATGTGAGAACCCCTGTCAAGATTTTCAGGTTGTTCAAATACAACTTAGATCACATTATGTACTGCTCTCTTTTGATTAAACGGTCCAATAAACTCCTTGAACGGCCCTAAGCCTGCAGTATTGTTAGACCATTTTTGTTGTTTAGCTCACACAGTCTCCATCAATTTTGAATGTGATAGTGTATGACCTCAACGCATCACTTCTACTTGGATGACAATTCTCTTGTTCTTATATTTTCTTCCTAAGCTGCATTCTGCGAACCTTCCAAAATTACATATTTCATCCTGAAAGTAACGGGACTTGGTGATCATGGGGTCAAAGTATTTGGTATTTGGTTCAAATACTCCCGCACCTACCCCTGCCTCGGTCTTTGAACCATCCGCGTACCATTTAATTATACATTGTTAATCAGATGGAACGTAGTTGATTAACTGCTGCACTCTGCATTTTTGCACAACTACGATGCATATTTCCTGTCAAAGTTGAACTGCCTAATCATTTCGTTTTGAAGAAACTCATACAAGTGATTCTACCTTGAAAAACTTTCTCAATAACTAGACTTGATGATCTTTCCTTTTCCCATACCCTGAACCTTTCTAATTCCACCATTTTAATTCTGTCTCCTCAGCATTAAGCTGGAATCTTTTGTTCCTTACGACTGCTTCGTAAGCGAAAACTGGTCTCACTTTCATGGTATACATCCACTTTTAGATACCTGGGCTGTACGCTCATGTTTTACCTGCAAGGATTTGGCATAACGTCAGAGCTCTTACGAGCTCTTCTGAATAGGAGTTTGCTCTCGAAAACTACTCCCAGATATTTTGTCCTTTGCAAATTCAATTATGGAGCTCTTCATGAGGGGTGTCCTGCTCAGTTTTCTTCTTTTGGTAAACGGAACTACCGTAGTTTTACTCAGATTGAAATTAAGTCCAACAGAAGTGCCCTTTATGTCTACCAGATTCAATTCCCTCTGTACAATATTACAGAGTGTTTCTTCGAAGCTACCTCTGGCGATAATAACAATTTCAATCGCGTACTCAAGACATTTAATGCCTTGGTTACTCAATACAACCCGAATTTCATCCACCACCAGACTCGATATAAGGGGTGATAAGACACCACCTTGTAGATAGCCACTATAGTGGTGCCAAGGCTTACTTTACAATCACCAGTCTATGTTTATGCTACTCTAGTTCTAAGCGTTTCGCACATCCAGTCAGTTGTTGTGCTGGCAACCTTTTTCCCACTTAAAGCCTTCGTGACTGCTTCATGTGAGGTGTTATCAAAAGCTCCCACTTTTGGAATAAATATCATTTTTGCTGTTTTTCATGGTTCTGAAATAAGCCCAAGTACCAGAATGCTCTACAGGAGACATGGTGCTATCCCGTCCACTCCTAGTGATATGATGTCCCACTTAATACGGTCCTCCGTAAACAGTGAGGTATCCATCCTCCAGTCCTCTGGGTTTGTACTTTTACTTTTCTTCTTAATCGCGTCTTCTGCACGTGCGCTTGCGGCTGTCGGAAAGTTAGTTTCTAGAAGATGACTGCTGTTCATCCTCCGAATGCGTTCCAGCCTACCTGCTTAGTGAAGTTTTAATCTCTACACCGTCCTTTACCAAAGATTTGTATAGTCCAGCTGTTACAGACGTTGCAGAGATATTATCACATACGGTTTTGAAGCACTCCTGATTTTTTTTTGTAGAAGGTAAGCATCCTTGTTTACACTTCCTATTTTCCGGATTGTTTTGGTTTAATAAAGAGCCTTCGTGCTTCTGTTATTAATTTTGGTAGCTCCTTGTTTCACCGTAACGCATTCTTTTGCCTTAGTAATTAGGCAGCTGGCTTCCAACACCTTTGCGACAGGTTTACCTCCGCTACAGTTGGTTAGGCACATAGTGTTTAGTTTCTCTTTAACCGTTACTAGCTCTAGACCTTCTTTTAGATTCTTCTCAAATCGATCCCACCTTGTGTTTCCATGGGTCCGAACCGGTGGTTAATTCCTTTTTCGAACTATCCAGTTTAAGCAGAATAATTCTATGATCCGAAAAATAGGGTCCATTTAAGACTCCCCAATTCTTTATGAACTACATTGGTACTTCCAACCGTTAAATTTTACACTTCCTGTTCCTGATATGGCCACCAAGTTTCTTGGTGTTCATATTTTTTGTATTTTAGGTTTCATACAGGATCGTACACCGTCAACAAATGTCCTTAACGTGTAATAATTTCAATTCAGTCAATTTTACGGACGAGTTTCACTTGAAAACTGAATTAAATCGATTAGGTTTATATAGGTGATCATCACATACAGTTTGTTCCAATATATCAATTATATTGATGACGGTTGTTTGTGTTCTGGCTATACGTTAGGCCAGGCTGTATGACTCTTTATATGTTATGACTCTTCTTGCTCACATGGTATATATTTATCTGAGCATATATTTATCTTCCTTTCAAGTGATTTGCAAATCATTAGAGTGTTTGTTCCTTAACTAACCTTCTTCTCGTGCAGCATTTTCACTTTTTCAGATACATGTTTTCTAGAGTAATGTTGTCTCCTGTCTCCTGGACCATTACAGAACTTCTCACTTGGTAAACTAAAAAAATATCTCTTCAATATTTCCACTACGAACAGTGAGTAGTTCAGTTTTAAAGTCATTTAAAACTGCCAACCAAAGCACCTAATGCATTGGTAGGTAGGTTGGGGCAACCTACTTCTCCACTATAAGACACAACAAATTACGATAAAATTCTATCCTACCACTCTCTTACCGGTCCTTCTTTAATTGTGTCGCCGCTGTCTTTAAGTTATCTGGAAGTTATTTTATATTGGAATTTTTCCTCGCTTCTCTGCTTCCAGAAAAGATTTGCGAATGTTTTATTTGGATTTTTGAGGTGATTCAATTTTTAGTCTTCGATCATAACAAAAGTAGACTAACCAGCACGGACATTGTAAATATATTGTCAAAAAAGGCTCAAATGCTCCTTTTTAACCATCCCTATTTAATTATTGTCAGTATTTAGCATTCTATAGTCTATAGGGTATAGGGTATTCCTATCACATTCCAAAATGTTTAGTTCTGTTGAACAGATGACTTGCGTTGTCAGTCTTCCCATATCCCTGCTTCACAAAATAGCGTTCCTTTGTTCTTTACAAATGGTAAACGCTTTGGGAATTCTCCAACTTATCGCAGTGTTGATAAACAAATCTTTCCCAGTTCGACTTATTTTGACAAATAACAAACCAAAATGAATGTTAAACTCTGATCGTAATCACAAGCACATCTTATTAAGATCGTGCATCAAATCTCGTTTTTGTTAGACATCGGCTGTAAAGTATTGATTGAAAAAATTAAGTCTTTCTATTTAATCCGGTTTATATCCGAAAAAAGTTCAAAAACCTCATATCTAGTCGATAATTAAGCAATTTTGTTTGTTAATTATAATTTATACAAAGTGGGGCATTATTTAGTGCCGATTCTTATAAATTATAAATTAACATTTTTAAAGTTGCGAAGAGAAATCAGAAATGAAGATTGTAAGCAAATATTATTTTTAACTGATGCTCCTGTTTTCCCACAAATAAATGCATGTTTGAATTGTTTTATTATAATCAAAATACAATTTTTAATTCACACACTAAATTTTTTTTTTCTTTTCATTTTTTATAATAAAATTTAATAACACAACACAACACAAAAATAAACTACATTGGGCACTTTCAACAAAAATATACAGTTTTTCTAACGGCTTATACGGATATAATAACTTCAATCCAGGCTTTTTTCGTAATGACATGTTAAGGCCACATTGGCCGTTTACACCTCCATCTCACAATTATAATCCATTTTCTAGGAGCTCAGAGGAGGTTGAGAGTGTAACACAAGCACCATTAATTAACCCGGAGAAAAATGGAGAACCACTTGGTAAGTCTAAGTTATTCTTAAAAAATTTGTTATACATAACTAAAAGGAATAGCAAAACAAGTTGATACATTATTTCCAATCAGTAAACACAACACTAATTTTTTGTTTAAACCAAAAAAACTGTCGATTTAACTGTGAAATTGTTCAAGAACTTTTTTTAAAGTTGTTCAACCAATGGAACAATTATTTTATGATTTATAAAACAATAACTGTCATTTTGATGCTTTATTTATTTAAAGATGTAGAAATCATAAGCGGAACAATTAATGAGCCACAGGAAACACAATTTGAATTTAACAGACCAAATGGTTTTCCGTTTGGGCCGTATCCATCAATTGGGGATACATCATCTATTTTCCAACATACATTTGGTGACATCTTTGGTGGAGGAGGTTTAAATGGTGGATTTTTTGGTGGATTTCCTAGTTTTGGTCAATTTCCGACACCATGGTGGAGAGGGTAAGTCTAGATTTATATATCAATTTTAATTTTATTCATTAATCCAAAGATCGCTAAAAGATTTTCTGTGTAATTAATCGTTTTTCTTATTTTTATTATTTATTTAAAGTAAATATTTTTTGTTATATGAATAACGGTTTCGCTTAAAATTTATTCAAAATTTAATGTATTACTCACGTTACTGTTATGATAATATCTGATTTGACCTCATTCAACTCAATCATTAACAACTTAACTCAATGTTAATTTGTCTTAAAAGTTTATGAATCATGGCCAAATACAAATTAATTGTTTGTGTGAATCTCTAACTTGTACAAAGAAGTTAAATATGTAAATATATATTTATGTTTCTACTTGTTTGATGTTTGGTTTAGTGAAATATAAATATATTGATATTATACAAATATATTCCTTATAAAATTTTTGCTTAGTAATAGAATAGTAATCAGTTAGGAGATTAGCTTTAAAACTGCTTACATTTAGTAGCAGCAACGAACAAAATACAAAAACAATTTGAAATTCGTAATAGTCGGTTACAAGTATAAAAAATATAAGCTTATAAGAAACAGCTGCAACATTTATTACATTAGAAACCGATATGTTATTTTTGATGCTACGTTTCTGTTCGTCTGGATTGCAATCATAGTGTTCAAGAATTAAAAGCAAATGGTTATACTGAATTGTTGAAAGCACAGATTATTTGAAGCTTCACTTATTAGATCTCCATGTTAGTCTATTTCTATATTTTAAATCTCTACTGCATAGATCAAACAGTTGAACGAGATCTTTGCTTGCAAGAGTACCGTCATATGCAAGAAACATGGTTTAGAAAGGCAATGATATAACAAGCGTAAACCAGAATATTAATATAATTTTAATGTGACTTGTTCTAATCAGAAAGGTTCGTAATTAGAGAATTATGTGAAATATTCTCACGACAGATTACGATTGTATAAGGTTTAGCTTCCTAGGCGGCCGCTTAAGAAAGAAAGAAAATAAATATTTAGGAATCAGATTCAACTGACTAAGAATTAAGAATCAAATTAAATAGACATGAAATAAATAACTCTACCCTTGGAGAGCCATAATACTAATCCAGATTATTTATTGTGTTGAATTTGCAGTACTTGCAGTATTTGCAGTTTCAGTAACACAAATTTCTTTGCCCCTAACTTTGTTTCCTAACAATTCACGAAAAAACTTCGATGGTACTAAACCATAGATCTTCATTGCAAGTACCTCTGTTCCTAGTTCAACAACATTACAGAGTTTTCATGAGCTCAACTATCAACCGGTTGAGGCAACTATATCTAAAACATTTATTTGCGTTTAATAACATGTGAATTATGATTAACGTTGATCCGCCCATACCAACCAGCTGAGCAGTACGATAAAATAGATTCCACTACAATCTTTTAAATAAGATGCAGTGTGGTTCTATCAAGAACTTTTGTTTGATAACTTTGTGAAACTGTAGAAGACGAACTTAGATTTCTGATTTCTGCGTAGCTGTGTTATATGACTTGAGACACCCAGCCTCTCGTCTAAGTTAACACCAAGGTATCTAATTGTACTAACCATTTTGATTGTTATGCCATTTACTTTAATGGTTGATGGCCTTGTTCTGTTGTTCGTGCCCTATAGTTGTAGCATAACACTTTTTTGCTCGGACAAGCTTAACTTGTTCTTTTTGTACCAAGAGGTCATTTGGTTTATGCTTCTTGACCCATTTCTTGTAATTCTTTTCTCAAGTGTAATTCTTTTCTTAGTTATTACAATTACTTTATCATCAATGTATGCAACTTCTGAAACTTCATCTAGCATATTCCAAAGCATATTCCATATTCCAAACCGGGCTGTAATAGTAATAGTCTTGTAATATCCTAGTAATAGTAATATCCTAATAATAGTAATATCCTAATAATAGTAATATCCTAATAATAGTAATAATAGTAATAGTCTTGTAATATCCTAGTAATAGTAATATCCTAATAATAGTAATATCCTAATATCCTAGCATATTCCAAAGCATATTCCATATTCTAAACCGGGCTGTAATAGTAATAGTCTTGTAATATTAAATTCTGAAACTTCATCTAGCATATTCCAAAGCATATTCCATATTCCAAACCGGGCTGTAATAGTCTTGTAATAGTCTTTTCCACCGAATCAAGATCATCCTTAATAATTGCCTTTCTTGTATTTTTTTTTATCCAAAAAAATAAAAATAAACGTACAGATAAGGCAAAGCCTTTTTACAATTGTCCTGTATTTAGGTTTAGTTATCCAACAAGCCATAAGGATTAGCCAGATAACCGAGTCCTGTTAGGTAACTCATGACATAATTGTCCACCACAAGTTATCGAAAGCACCCGACATATCCATAAAAATGGCAAGAGTGTACTTTTCATCGGTTGACCGTTGACTGGACAGTTTATATTATTTTACAGACTGCGTCTTCGGTAGAGCGATCCGATCTAAAGCCATACTGCTTGTCCGCCAATTCATCATCCAAATCAATGCAATTTATAAGCTTTTTGTTTATTATTTTCTCAAAAATTATACCCAGAACTGAGAGAAGGATTATTGGTCGATAATATCTGGAGTCGTCTAGGTCCCTATATCCGGCTTTTGGAACTTTGATAACCCGACGAACCCGCCACTCTTCAGGAAAGATACCAAATATGAGACAACTGTTGAAGGGTTTTAAGCAAATAGGAGCTAAAATCTTCCAGAACTGCTAAACAATTACAGCTTCTATTAAAACCAGAGTAGGAGCTTTACCACGTTTCATACTCATCACAGCCTCTTCAAGGTCATTGATAGCTGTTCTATCCTTCTGATCTCAGCATGCTGGATGCTGTGTGTAAAGCCACACCCTGCTAGAGGCGCTTCATTAGTGCATATTGTTTCCGTTTGCAGAGACAGTACTATGCACTCTACGTTGTGCAAACTTTCTTGTCTGATATTTATAAATCAAGGCCCAGGGATCCTTGTTGCCTTGTCTGTTACAAATTTCATAAACCTCTGCCTTTTATTTGTTTAAACGTTTTGCATGTATATGTTTCTGTGGTTGCTATAAGCAGCCTGCTTTTACTTCACTTTTGAGTTTAGTTAGATCACAAATCTGCTTCGTTGATGCAGTATAGCATCTTCACAAATATTTAGTACGACCTTAGTAAGAGAAGCAACTGCCGTTCCACAGACCGTATAAGTCTCTTCAGCTTGCCTCTTGACTTGCTTAAAATTAAGTTTTTATAGATTTAGGTTTAGGGGTTCCCATTGGTTTTATTAGCACGGGAAACGCAGGCATAACGGCTATAAAAATCAGTTATCTTAAACGATATAGCAGGATGACACTGAAGGTCCAGCCTCTATGCTCTAGCTTCTTTAATTTTCTGATGAGTACGCCACAAAAAGACTCCATCGTGAGATGAAATCTTGAAGTTTTTGGTCTTTGCTGTCAGTGATACGGCCGGAAAACATTTCTTATTATGCGTTAAAGTCACCGACAATTATTACTGCACCTTTTACATAGCGTAGTATCATATCCAGTTTTTATAAATGGCCATCGATAGGCTCTCAAAACTGAGCCATTAATTAGATGAAACGCTCTACCAGGGTATCCAACCTCAACACAGACACACATCTCGTGCACTGCCAGTACTGAATGTTGCAAATTTGTTTGTACAATTTAGATTTAGATTTAGATTAAGACCCCGACACTGGTGTGTCTATTCATAGAGATTTATATGTTGAATGCGCTCCAAATCATGATTATAGCTGTGCCAAGTGCTACCTCTTACCTTGTGAACACTGACATTTGTTTTACATGGTGCATACTCCGCTGAGGATGCTTTATTTGGGCAATCTTTCCCCACCTTTTGGGACCTTTTTCCCTTATTTTTGAACAATGACCACATTCCTGCTCAGCTTGTGTGCATTATTTAGACATAACAGCGAAGAGGTTTGACATACTTCTTAACTAGACATGATGACTACACGTAAATCCTTTTTTGTTAAGAATCTGCTTTTTACAATAAGCATTTATTCCACCATCCAGTTATTGTCTATGCCAGTTTTTGCACCAATTTGAAAGATATGTTTGATCACTGTTGTTTGCGCTATCGATTCCATTTTGCCTTATGATTGCAAATGCTTGTTCTACATACGTGACATCGGCTTCTTCAGCTGACTTATCTGAAAACCGACATTTTTCAACGATTTTTTTTCAGTAATAGCATTGAGATTAGAGCTACAGTCAGTAATCAACAGAATATCATTGTATCTCGTGCTTTTCATCGCTTTTACACTCAAACCTCTGTCACATGGGTTGAATTGTGTTGAGAGACCATTTTTTACTTCATCGCACTCCTCGCCAGGGAGTTGGATACCAATACTACGTTTTTTTTAATTTTGGTATGACTTCCTTCTTGCATTTTTTTTTGCCACGTTTTCTCTTCCATTTTCACTTTTTCCTCTTCGCACCAACTAGGATCCACTCTGTTTCTAGTTCGACTGCTTCAATAGCCGGCTCGGTTTCACTTCCATTTGATTCAGTCATATTTTCACTCATTTCGTTATTTTTCTGTTGCTGTGGGACAGCAGCAGCATCAGACTGTTTGTTTTTTCTGTGTCTAAACAGCTTCATCAAATGATATTTTGCAGTTTTATTTAATAAATCGTTGACTCCTTCCAAAATCTCAGATATCATTTTTTGGTTGTTGTCCTGTAGATTTGAGAGGAGATACAATGATCAACATATTAGTGTATGCCATTTGGGTTACGTTTACCACTCTGATGATGTTATTGATTGTCTCCTTAGGAGGACCTTTCTTCAATGTGGTTACGTGAGTCAACAACATAATTTTTTTAATTTTTTTATAGAGGTATTCCTCTGTCTCCGTTTTTCTCACTTCTGTTCAATTTAACTCTCTTACATCCCAGTTTTTCGGCAAATTCAAATTCGAATTTCTCGTTTATTTGCCTCTTTCCACTACTACTCGCCACGTACTAGGCGCAATTCGTTTTCTCTCTGTGACCTTGTTCTCTGTGACACATACATTTTGTGTTATGTTTCTTTTAAAATGACTGGAATTATTTGCCTACAGAGGAATACCAACTTCAGACAGCTGTAAATGTCAAATACTCTGGGGGAAACGGTCTGAAAGTTGTTCTTTTTGACAATAATTCGAAAACTGTGCACCGTAAAATTCTAAAAAAAAATGCAATGTTTCTTAATTTTGGTACTCTTTCAAATGACACCCCACTTGACCAGGTTTTAAATGGTAGTTTAATTCCTTTTAGTATCTACCCCCTTTATAAATATAATTATGAGTATATGACACTTATATATATTTTTCTTAAAAACCTTCCTACTTTATCTACCATTCCAAATACATATGAATACTTTCGGAGATCTGTTAGGTTCGTAGCTAATGGAGGTAAGAAAACATGAAGAAAACGACATTATTCAAAATTATACAGAAAATGGTGAGGTGTATAGTTCCACAATAAGTTTTTAAGGAATACTGAAGTTAAACCTTTTATGTGATACCCTAGTTGACTCTATAAAAAAATATATTTTCTCCAAGGTCTCACATCGTGACCCTGTAATACAAACGGAACAAATATGTGAACTTAGCATCAAGAACGTAAAAGGAGATTTTTTGTCGCGATTTATAGTAAGTACTATCCCTTCCAAATGTTAAAAACAGTGAGGAACTCGTTAACATATTGCTACTCCCTTGTCACATCTTCGACCAAATATATCATTCTAATGTTGGTTGTATACCATAGAATGTTCTAAAACTGGCGACTTGCTTTGATCTGTTGCTCAACCTCAAAAGTGCTTACGGATCGTAATCGCCTTTTACATTTCTACGTTGCAAAATTAGTTCTCAAAGATAACGAGCCATGTTATACATGTTATACTTTTATACAGTAATATTTTTCGAAATAATATTACTCTAAACTTTTTTCATATAAAATGATTTGCTTGTTCAAACGTTATCGTCGCTTGTTAGTAATCTAAATTGTAGTGCATAATTTAAATGAAAACATTCCAAAAGCTCAATACCAGAACTTACAATTGTTGTTAACTTCAGCACCGAAGAGAATTTGAGATTATTTTGCTTGTTGTAGCACATATTCAAGAAACTGTTTCTAGAATCATTAAACTAATTTTCACTACTTTGTAATGAACACTGGGCATTCCTAATAGTGGAATTACTATCAGAAACATTAAAATATTTGCCGGCCATCAGATTTCTAATATCTGACTAACTTCAGTCTGTGAATTCGAATATGCCTTTCCTTAGCCCAGTACAAGTGCTACATTGCACGCAAAAATTTCACAAAAACATGGATACAAATCAACAAAGAATAGAGACTCTAAAGGTCCCAATAGTTGGAGGGACCAAAACCATCACAAACACACCATGTAAACTACGATTACTAAATTTAATACTTAAAACGTTTCACTCACCATATTATTATCTCACTCTTCGTGCCCTCATTATTTAGCCAATCAGGAGGCATAAACTATAAATCAATATAATATATCATCAAATCGTTGCGCCAATAGTCCCGGTGAGTGTTGAATATGATTAATAATACAGTACGATAATCCAAGCCTTTGGTACCGGCGATTGTTGAACAATAATAAAATCAATGAATCGCGCTTAAACAGGTGATAATTAAATGACGTAGGTAAATTAACTATTGCTGCCCCAATAGGTGATAGTTGAATATAGTGCGGTGATAGTTGAATATATTATCCAGATACAATATTTGTTTCACTACTTTACTGTTTAAGATTTACTGTCGATTTTTGTTCCATCATATCAAATTAATCGATCGATCACATAAAATTGTTCATTAAAACGGTATCAGTTCATTTCATATCATTCAATAAAATAATTAAACAATAATAAACAACGTCAAACGAATTTAATTCATAGCCAGAAGAGTAACCATCTACGATTAATATGAAAAAGCTGAATTTGTATTAAATATTACATTAATTCGTACAGTTTTCCGATTATAGCGTAGAACACCAAAAACTTAAGTCTCCTTAAACAACCTCCTTAAACACTACTCAAAAAATTATTATGGTTCTAAAACAATTTTAATTAATAAAACACTATTTTAGGTGGAAATAAAATAGAAGGACCACTCTATTAGATTTTATAAGTTTATGCCTTTATATAAAAAGTATTAGCACAAAAATTGTATACCTTTCCTTTGTACAGTGATTATAAAAAAAGTTTTTTTCTTTTCTATATCAATTTTAAAATAGTTTATCACATTAGACTATTTGGATTCGTTTTTATATGAACTAAATATGACGTGCTACTACCATACAAAAATTAGACCAAGCATATATCAGTCAATACTCAACGCAAGAATTTATTATTTCGCATGGATATAATATAACGACCGATAAGAATCATATCAACTGCATAGAATCGGCAAGTACCCTTTAAACGCTGATGAAATTATTTCAGGGGAAACTGCTTCGTAACTGTTTCTCATTGTCTTTGGTGTAAGTGTTCAAACAAGAATATATTGATTGATCACTTGTTGCTTTAAGAGGAATTAATACTAGAGTCCATTATTTGTTACTCAAACAAATCCCAATAAAATAAATCAGAAAAAGTTTTTTTTGCAGAACATATACTGTTAAAGAGCCTGCCTACTTGTTAACAAACAGGATGTTAAAAGGCTGTCAGCTTAAAATAGCAAAATATGAAATTAATTACACCATCTACACGAACATTTAGCTTTGTAAATCCCATTGTTTTCTTGTTATTTAACTGTAAATATTCATTTTAATTCTGTTAGCAATGATTTGGGTCAAAAAATGCTTGGTTTCATGGGTCCGAAAGGCATTGCGCCAACAAGATAAAGAAACAAAAGAATATGTTGATTGATTAAAAAATATGAAGACTCAACTATCAAGATTAATTTAAACGTGACAGGGAACATTTGGTTGGTACAAATAGGCGGTAGTGAGCGAATTTTTTGTAAATGCACATAAAGAAAGTCGGGCAAATCAATTTATTGTATTTTACAGTAACTACCCAACTGTTATGGATTCTTATCAATCTCCTCTGATATATAGCTGATTTTCGTGTACCAAATATTTTAACAGTAACGGAAAAACGCTAACAATGACATTAAAAATAACGGCCTTAAATGATTGCATTGTTAATCTAAAAAAATTTTAAGTTCAGTTAATTTAAGCTATGTCAAGCAAAATTATTTTTTTACAACATAACTGTTATTATTTGTTCATATTATCACAAGTTTTAAATTTAGCGTATACTTATGACCTTTCGATTTAATAGGAATTATTTTTCTTGTCTTTGACCTTATGATTAAAGGGGCATTATTTTAATTGACTTGCAATTTTGTTCTTATCAATTTTTATTACACATTTCATCAGTTTTATTTCGATTACCAATATGACTAAATTCTTTCGCTGGAATTCGAATTTTTTGATATTAGAATCATTCTGATTACATTTAAATTTATGACCCACAGTTTGGCTTTCTAATCCACAGTCCACAAAATCACTATAAAAATGATTTCAATATATTCTACACCGCCTCAGCTTGATATAGACTTCAATCGTTTTGTAAAATTGCTCAACCCTAACGAAACATTTAACTCATTATTTTTTATATAACAGCCACAGTAAATCTAGTTTTAAGTGAGCTAGTAGCTTATTCGTGCTAGTAGATACTCAAGGATCATTGTAAATACAATTATTTTAATTTTGGACAATAATGAGTGAAATTAAATACAGTTTGGAGCATTAAAAGCCGATCAAGACAAAAATATTAACACCAAATCAAATCTGTAAAACAGAAACTATTTTCATTCAAAAAAGTTACATAGCGATGTGACGAGATTATATTTCCTAACAAATGTAATTTAGGCAACGTTTCTGAAATAAAATGGTGTTGTGATAAGGATTTACAAAATCAAATACTTATATTTAATGATATTCGATATCACAGCGAGTTACTGATGCCAAGCGTTTATGCTGCCTATTAGGAGTGGTTTACAAGTCTTCTGTCTGTCAGCCGTGACTAACATGCAAGAACATTTGGAATAAGCTGTCTCATACATAATCGTGTAAGCCAACATGTCGTCAATATTCTGCTTGTCCGCATGAAGGGATCCGTTTTTATTGATTTGTATATTTTTTATTACTTTTGATCTACGTGTGTGACAACTGTACTCCTGTGATAGTACTCCAGTCACCACTATTGTGTAACCAACGGTAGCACCCTCAATCTATTGACACAGAGTTGACGTGAGAAAGGAAATAATAGCGGTAATAGCAGGGATATGTCACTAACAAAGATGATATCTTAGGAGTAGGCTTTAATAATTGAGAAAAACAATGCGTCACATGATCAGGGAATATGCCACTAGCTGCATTGTATGCAACATTTATATTTAGATGTCTTCCTGCAAATCTTTAGAACAAATTTCCATTTTTACTTCTTCTTTTATTTTTATTTTCTCTATCCTACAGCCAAATGCAAACAATTGTTATACGATTTGATTGTAAAAACTTAGGTAGAGCATGATAAGGTCAATTTCTTAGGTAGTAATTGTTCAAAAGGGGATCAAAAGTTATACTGTGACACATATTGTACCTACTCCACATATTGTATTAAATTAACTTCTCTTGGCATTTTACCTTTATTAATTATTACTCTTAACCTCACAAAAGACATTATTGCGAAAAAAGTCGCAATCGTTTGTCATATCTTTTAAATTTATTTAAATTATGTTGAGGAAATAACATTTTTCAATAAATCTGTTCATGGCAAAACAAAAAGAATAAACCCGACTAAAAAGATAAAACAAATAAAATTTTAAATTAAAAACGGGAATTAAGCTTCGTTAAATTTGTTAGATTCAATTTATATTTTATTCACTTTTTATATATATATATGTAAATAATATGAGTTTTTCATATCCAATTTTGTCAATGTCACCTTTGAGTTAACGAATACATACTAAGAGCCATTGAAGCTTAATCAACTGTAACTATTTCAATTGGAACTGTATGCAAACTAAATTTTACTCCAAACCGCAGAGTTTCATGCACTGTAAGTACTTTAACGAAACTTGTTTATCATAGTGAGTATCGGAGGAGGGTCGGTCAAAATTTCTTAAATTACTATGAGTAAAGTTTTTATCAAAAACATCAAATTATATCGGTGGCATATCAGGAACTCTCTTGTATTTCACTACAGCAACAGCGGATGAGGAAAATAATGATTTTCCGAAAAATTTCGTTCCTGCTGACGTTATGGTACGATATGCTAGAAGAGGAACATTCCATTTTAGTTCAACATAAGTCTTTAATTTCGACCGAAGTTGTTTGACCCAACTGGTTTACTCTTAACGAATTTTTTCTTATTTCCTAATGGATGAAGTAGAAATACGAATAAGATATTATACTGCTATTAAATTTTTCTTGTTTAAAAACTTAATTTTGCTACTATTATCGATTTTCTAAACCAACGAATTAATTATTAGCTTAGTTTATTTACTGCTATCTTAAATGATGCAATTTCTTTTTAAATATTTTCCTGCGCCTATTTTAGACCTAATGTACGTGCAACTCCACAAACGTCCAAAAACCTTAGCTTTATGTCCTTCCATCATAATCTACTATTTTATTCGCCTATATATTAAAATTTTACTTCATTGATGTAAATTGGTGTCGTAAAGTGTTTCACATTCAAACCTTATATTTTTTTGACGTCGAAAAAAGTAAAAAACATTTAAAATTGTATGAATTATACAAAACATGAAATTTTTTATCACAGCAACCATTCAATTAAAAATTTCATAAGCCAATCAAAATAATTGTTATTTTTCGTTGTCATAGGTATTTGTTCCAATAAAATAACAAATTTTTTGGTCAAAGGTTACTTGTTCAACATATTTTTATTTAAAAATTTATGCAAAATTTTAATTTGGATTTAGATTGAACAATCTTTTTAAATATTTTGCTTACAGCGAATTAAAAATAGCATATGACGCATGGAAGTAGGATATTTTGGACTAAATGTGGGCGCAAATTCCACATACGTCCAAAAACCTTAGCTTTACGTCCTTGCATCACTATTTCTTTATAAACTGAATTTTCTCTAAATTTTTTTTCAAAATCAATGATTTCTCGATGATCAATGAATCTTAAAATTTCACTGTTTTGGTTACTTAATTCACTGTTGAAGTTACTTAATTGTCCAAGATATTGTTACGTTTTTCCAACCATACTTCGAATTGGCCCTACTCTTAATTCGATAAACGCAATTCTCAATCTCGTTCTGAGTTCAATCACTGATTACTAGCCAACACACCAGGTTTTTTAAGTATTCAACACCTTAATTGTTCCACAACAACAGGAAACAATACAGTAAAATTCCCATCTAGAATGTTCGCAGCTTCGAAACTCCAACGGTTGATTGTAGAAATTTCCAGTTCACAGCATCCATAATAATATACAAATTATTTCTACATAATAACGCTTCTATTCAGAAACTTCTATTTACACGATTTTATATGCACGGTACAACGTTTTGTTTAAAATTAATTCAATTCTACCTAAAATATCTGCTTAAAAATGCCATAAAATTTGGAAAAATCTAACATATTCAGTCTGGAACGTTCCATTAATAAAAGTACCAGGAAACCAAGCTTAGCTCGGTAAAAATAAAGACAGTTTTTTTAATCTCTTTGGCAAAACAATTTTGATTTAATTTTTTTTGATTACTTTGAAAATTATTATTTATTTTTATTTCACAAAAGTTAATATTTTTGGTTTATACAATAATTTCCGCTGAAAAACTAAATGTCAAAATATGGAGGGGTTTAAATCTCAAGGCTCTGAGATATCAATACTGCGGTCTGGGTTAAGTGTTTTGATGTTTTCGGCAAAATAACTTTAACTAAGACATTGCTTTTACATTTGGGCAGCGATGCATATCAAACATAAGACTTTAACAAAAGTACAAGTATTTTTTATCGCTGTTTAGAAATTTATTACAAAACTAACACGAAACATCAATACATTGATGGAAAATTATAACAGATCTTAAATTAATGTAACTGATAGAAAAGATGATACACTCAGCAAACTACTCAAAAACCTCTCCATTTAGCGTTTCGAGAAAGTATTACAAAATCAAAAATTCAAATTTCTTTCAATTTTCCAAAAACATTCTAAAAAGTATAACAAAATCAAAAATTTAATCTTTTTTCAGAATTCTAAAAATATTCCAAAAATTATAACAAAATCAAATAATGAAACTTTTTCCAATATTTTTAAAATATTGCAAAAATTATAACAAGATCAAAAATACAAACTTTTTTCAAAATTCCAAAAATCATAATAAAATCAAAAATTTAAACATTTTCCAAATTTCTAAAAATATTCCGAAAATTCTTACTAAATCAAAAATTGAAACTTTTTTTCAAAATTCTAAAAATTTTGCAAAAATTCATAATTCACAAACTCAAAAATTCAAACTATTTCCAGAATTCTAAAAATATTGCAAAAATTATAACTAAAATCAAAACCAAAAATTGAAACTTTTTCAGAATTCCGCCATATTTCAAAAATTGAAACTTTTTCCAATATTCTTAAAATATTGCAAAAATTAAAACAAAATCAAAAACACAAACTTTTTTCCAAATTCCAAAAATTATACTAAAATCAAAAGTTAAAACTCTTTTCAAAATTCTAAAATTATTGAAAAAATTCATAATTCAAAAATTGAATAATATATTGCAAATATTATAACAACATCAAATATACAAACTTTTTTCAAAATTCCAAAAATATTCAAAAATTATAATTAAATCAAAAATTTAAACTTTTTCAAAATCCTAAGAATATTCCGAAAATTCTTACAAAATCAAAAAATGAAATATATTTTCAAAATTCTAAAAATATTGCAAAAATTCATAATTTACAAATTCAAAAATTGAAACTATTTTTAAAATTCATAAAAATATGGCAAAAATTATAACAAAATCAAATATACAAACTTTTTTCAAAATCCCAAAAATATTGCAAAAATCATAAAAAATCAAAAATTTCCAAGGCCAATTTTCATGTTCAAATACGTTTTCATGTCATACAAATAATTAATTTTATTTTTATTTAATAAAAAATGAAAATCGTTCTTTTGACACACTTCGAAAACACTTGACAATATTTTTTTGTCAAACTTTTAAAGCATTGATTGCATATTTAAACCGACAAATTACTCTGTACTATCGACAAGCAAATTCAATTGGATTTGGCTTTTTAAAATATTTATCACAGACACTCATCTGCAGCAAAATATATTACAACTATTCCAAGTTTTGTGACGTCATTCATATGAAAATTGTTTTTCCTGAATTAAAGCCCTTAACGACTTTTTCCAAACTCGTGATCTATCTAGTTTTTTCACACCGGAAAATGGTAGTATGCCAATTTTCAGAAAAAATTATAGTGCCGTTTTCGAGAAAAAAATTACAAATATACAATTATTGCTCGTTTAATAAGTAAGATAAGAAATAATTGTTTACTGTTCCTTAACTGAATTTCGTTGTCTTGGTATTTTATTTTGTTTTGTTGATCATCAATCAATGATCATCGTTATGAAGATACTATAGGGTGTTTCATTTATGTTTAATTGAATTGAGTTCTGCGTTGTATTTCGATATGATTTTATTATAACCGTAACAATATTTTTAATTGGGGAGCAATTTCACGCAGATTCAACAACGTTTTGACTTGACCCCTTTTAATTTTGATTATTTTTTGTTTATAGATAGTCTTTGATAAATAAAAAATACAAGTTCTCTTAGAATTTTTTTTTCGACCAGGGGTCTTCACAGGGTGCCCCTCAATTTTTTGTAATTTTGTGATGTGAGTGCATTTTGACGAGCGATTGTAGAAAAACTACTGAATCAATTTTCATAAATGATATTGGTATTAAAACAAAGTTTTTAAAAATGTACACTGTTAATTTTTTGAAATAATTTTTAACGGTGTAACATAAGAAAAAAACGGTGTAATTGAAAAAAAGATGGCATAGCCTTTTTTTTTTTTTTAAACTAAATTGAAGTTTAATTTATATCTAACCACTTGTGAAAGTTTACGAGATGCGTTATTTTTTGTTTTAGAGATAAAATTCGTTGTGCATATGACTGTCGGGAATCAGGTTTTTTTGTTCTGAAGGAAAATTATAAAAATGGCGTTATAAACTAAGAGATTTTCTTTTTATGTTAAATATCAAATATTTTATTATTAGATGAACTTTTTAAAACATTATAAAAATTATATATGTAGTACAATAAATAAAATAAATACAATTCCCATTTTAAAGCTCATTCGAAGAGTTTGTTTGGTGTATCAATAATATCTCTGCTCCCCATACTATAACGGTGTGCAGAACGCTTCAGTGTACCAACAATCCCATCGCAAGGTCCCTTGCCATGGCTGGTAGCTTGAAAATGCCATTCTGTATCAACCTTAAAGTCTTTTTTATGGTGGCATAAGCTAATTAGGTTATGTTTATTTTTGTATTGAGAAGGTGCCCCGTCGGTGTTATAAATTATTTTCCTAATATTAGAATTTATATGCGTTTTGATGAATTCAATAAGTTTTGTAATGAAAAGATGGACTGAGTACTGTTGTGATCGTTTATATCCGAAATGAGTATAAAACTTCGGTGCTGTATATATTCACTTGCGGCACTTTTAAAATAAATGACAAATGGATGAATAGTAGCTTGTGAATTATTATAATAATAGCCTTGAACCGCATCCTGAATTATGAAGCCGTAGTTTCCAGAAAAATCCCCTTGAACGAAGCACTTCCTGCTTCTAATTTTTTTTTTCCTCAATGAATGTAGATTGCTGTTTTGCTATAAAGTTGTGTGGTATCAAAATTTGTAAAAGGTAAATAAATTTTTTCATAAATTCTTCTACAGTTTCTATTAAAGTATCCAAATTGCATCGATCAGTGGTATTCCACTGTTGATATTTGACTTGAAGGATTCCTTTAACGTCAAAATCATTTAGTAATTTTTCTTCCAGTTGTTGAAGTTTTTTGAACAATCATTGCACTTCAAAGTATGACAATCTTCTGTTAATTCACCACATGAAACAAAGTCAATTAATGTTTTATAATTCTGGAAAGCAGCATCAGTAATTCAAGACATCTTAGAGTGTTGAATCATTAGTTTCATATTTTGATGTATGGTACACACGCACACATTATGAACTCCTTGGGATAATTTTATACATTCTTGTGGTCGAAAGGACGTGAATTTAGTAAATCCTATTTCCACATCAGGAAACTTATTTTTAAACTCCACATAAGCTTCATTTAATGTACATAGCAATAAGCGCTTTTGTGTTTTTATGCGCTCATCTCCTTTTTAAAAGATATTGCATTTCGTTTGCCTGGCAATAATCTACTGATTTCATCACATTTATAGAACTGCTCCACAACATTTATATCTGTTGTGGATACAGCTCTTTTATCCGTCGCAGATGAATGCTGAAAATTATTTTCATGTAGTGTTTTACTTTTTTCAACCAAATGACGCGTAGCATTACTGTTGTTTGTTATTATAATTATATTGTTATTATAATTATATTATTATATTTAAAAATATAATAATTTATATTATTATATTTAAAAAAAAATTCTACTTGAAGCCGTATTTTTCATTTATCAAAGGCTATCTATAAACTAAAAATAAACCAAATTAAAAAGGGTCGAGTCAAAATGTCGCAAAATTTTGCTGAACTTGACTAAAATTGCTTTTTAAAATGTTCATTTAATAATAAAATATTTGATATTTAACATAAAAAAAATCTCTTAGTTTATAACGCCATTTTTATAATTTTCCTTCAGAACAAAAAAAACTGATTCCCGACAGTCATATGCACAACGAATTTTATCTTTAAAACAAAAAATAACGCATCTCCCAAACTTTCACAAGTGGTTAGATATAAAATAAGCTTCAATTTAGTTTAAAAAAAAAAGGCTATGCCATCTTTTTTTCAATTACATCGTTTTTTTCTTATGTTACACCGTTAAAAATTATTTCAAAAAATTAACAGTGTACATTTTTAAAAACTTTGTTCTAATACCTATTCAACGACATATCATTTATGAAAATCGATTCAGCAGTTTTTCTACAATCGCTCGTCAAAATGCACTCACGTCACAAAATAACAAAACCCTGTGAACTGTGTATTTTTTATTTATGAAAGACTATCTATAAACAAAAAATAATCAAAATTAAAGTCAATATAAAATTTCCCAAAAATTTGCTGAACTTGCGTGAAATTGCTCTGGGGTAAAAATCAAGTCACTTCCACAACCTTCTTTACTGGAAAGTAATTTATTCAATAGTGATTTGTAAACAAAACTTACTGTTTATTTAGGAATCAGTAAACATCAAAAACCGCCAGATCGTGCAAAAAAAAAATTATTTAGAAACCAAGAAAACAATATTGAGACAGTTTATATAGCACGGAAAGCACGGAATCAAATCTGTTAGAAAACCAGAATATACACGATATTTAACTATTCATGATCAAATTTATTTAATGAAGTAGGCTTTGTGATTTAGCTCAAGCTCAAATTTAAAATATATGTTAACCATGACAACAACCAAATTTCATATACAAAACAGATTCAGAAAAATATAATTGAATTAAATTATTTATTATGCAAATAAATGTACATAAATAAACATATATTGTTAGTTCTGCATCTTACTTCTATTTTAAAATGTAAACATTCAAGATGTATAACAACAAAAAAACCAACATTATTAACCAACATGAATTACCAACGAATTTCCAGTAATAATGTTCTTCAAATATTTAAACAAAGAGAATGAACAACCATAATTTAAAACTGTGTATTGGTAAAAATTTTAAGATTCTACTTAACTTATTAACAAATTAAAACAATTAACAGTATTAAAAATAATAGTTCAAAGAATATTATAATATTACAAAAAAACATGATTTCGTAACATGGAAGTTAAAATTGAAGTTCTTTTAGTAATACTATATTATTTATCTAAAGTGTTTATTAAAAATTCACCCCACATACACCCCCCTATCAGTGATACTGATACATGGCTACGCTAAATACGTGTTTACATGTTTTGGTGCGCTAGAGAACGGTGCCTATTCTTAGGAAAACGCATAAACATGATTTTAAATCTTTGAAAACAAAACAATTATTATTAACGTGCAAAAAGCAATATAAGGCTGAGATTGTAAAAATGTCGTTTAAAATTAGCTACAAAATCTGATTAAGTAACCAATGGAACAAACGGTCCAATATAAAATATCGCGTTAAGCTTATGGTAAATCCATACGATAATGCCACGGTTGGAGATCTAAAATCATACTGAAAATCTGTGCGCAGGCCAAGAAATACTATCGGAAAAGTGCTTGTCCAATATATTCTATCGGGACTTTGCAAGTTCGGAATATAATTGAAAGTCAAATTGTTAACCTTGATTGGTCACAGAAACGTCTTAGCGAGATATATATCCAGGGTAAACAGCAGTGTCTACACAATACCGTTGTTCTTTATACGAAGGCATTGAGCTAATAATATCTAAATAAACTTAATTAAATGGGGGAAATTGAGTGTTCCGTGAAATTTTCGGTTTCTGTCACTGATAATAGTTTTGAGTCATTTCCCGTATAGCTTTTTTTATTGACGCCCAGACAAAACATGTACGTCAGTTATATAATAGAAAAGTTGATAATAGTTATATAATAGTTGATTTCAGAATAAGAAATGTTATTCATGCAGCACGTTGAAACGTCAACCAAATTACTTTGTCATTGTGGAATGTTAAAAGAAACGGGATGCTGTTTACCAATAATCGATACCCTCAGGTAGCTTTTACTTTGTATCTGGGGATATTCAAAGCTCTTAAGTTAAAGTGGTAGAATTCACTGCTAAACATGTTGACTTGATTCATAAAAAAAACTGGATTTGAATAATGCGTGACAAGCGCCACCAATAACATTGATGCCATCAATATTTCGTATGTCTGTAGTAAATTGGCTGATTAAATACAGATGTTGTAATTGTCTAGGACTAGCTTTGTCTGAATTTTAAGACAAAGTGTAAATCAGAGTTGAACAATAATACCAATTGATAAGTCGATTGTGTCAACCAAAATAACGAGTTGGGGATCTAGAAAAAAAAACGCGAGCATCGTTACTCCACTGAGTTGCATTTTTTAGTTTGTTAAAATTGAGATAAATATATCAATTTTAACTCAATTTGGTATATTTTTCTCAATTGAGTTAAAAGTTCAAAAGCAACATTTAATGCGAACATTACTTTAAATAACAGCTAATAATTTTTATTTCATTACTTTCAGGCCAAATGTGTGTCTAGAACGTGATGAAAAGATTGAAGATAATACTGCAAAAGATGGTAATCCTGATGATAGCTCGTCTTCTGTGCTTTCAGAAACAAACGGGGATATTCACACAATGTTCGTATCAGGATTTGATTTGAACGTTGAATCATGCTACGAAAAACCAAACAAGCATATATGTAAAGCTATGTAAGATAAAGACAAAAATATTATACATAAATAAACAAAACCTTAATTTTAATTTGATAATTCTAGTACAAGTAAAAACGGAATCACAAAAACTGTTACAACATCGCATAAATGTTGTCATGGATATGCCCGTAATAAAAATGCATGGAATTCAATTTGTGAAGAAATAGCACTATCAACCATTTCCGAAACAGCTGAAAAACTTGGTGCTAAAGAATTTGTTAAAAGTGCTATCAGTAATGGTTTGGATGTAGAATTAAAAAAGAATCTCACCTTATTCGTTCCATTAGATCACGCGTTTAGTGATTTTACAGAGCAAATTTTTGAATCCGTAAATAAATATACCTATAAAGTTCCAGCAAATATAAAACGATACTAATTTTTTTTTATAGAATTTAGTCGTATTACCACTTCGAAGACAACGCCGTGCCAGCGATAATCCATCATCTTTATCCTCTCGAGACATTATTGAATCACACATGGTTGAAGATTGGATAAATATTGAAGATACTGAGAACGAACAAATTCTAAAAACGGCATATAAAAATGCAACGATTAGAATAAATATTTTCCCAAAACCACCATCAATTGATGACTTTAGAGAACTATATCGATATACAGCAAATTGTGTACCAATTCTTAAAACAAATCAACTAGCAACAAATGGTATAATTCATGTGGTTGAAAAGGTCTTACTACCTACAACAAAAACTGTTTACGAAATCATTCAAGATCGCAGTGATATGACAATCTTCCGTTCGATTTTACAAAAAACAAAATTGGACGAAGTTTTAAAAACAAACAAATCGGTTACAGTTTTTGCCCCAGTGGACAAAGCTTTTGAAAACATGGATCCTAGTTTAAAGAAATTATTAAAAGAAGGGAATCAATGTGCCGTTAGTAAGTACAAATATGATTTTGCATATACTTATTACGTTTTGAAATAGTATTTTAGTTTTTACTCCATTGTTAGAGTGGAGGTTGCTCGTTTATGGAAAAGAAGTATGCAATGCATACATTCTAAACTATCTTGATTAAATCATCTCGAGTCGCAGTTAAAAAATATAAACTAGCATTCGTTTCAAAAAATTAAATGTGTCTTTTTCAAAAGCTTAACTTGTTTTAACCTAAGAACTTAGCACTGAAAATATATTTTCTTGAGCGTGTCGGGTTAAATTCACATTACATTACATAGCATTACATTATTATTATTTTTCGTTTTTCACTGGCTTTATCCTGGTTTTACATAACCATCCGGACTTCCATCAAGGTGCGGTTGTTTCGTTATGACAAGGCTGGGCTAGGTTTGTCGAGATCGTTTTGGAGGCGGTGGAACTAAAATTTCATCTCCTGTCCTGATTGGTCGTTTCATTTGTGTCGTGTTTGTTTCAATTGTGGTGTGATATTGTATTTGTTCTAGTGTTAGTGGTGTGAGAATAATTTGTGGATATCTTATAATGGGTGTGCCATTGATTGGTTCCGATGTTGTGGCTGTTTGTGGTTCTTCCAAAAGGGAATTAATTTCTACGTGTTCTATTGTTTCTATTTCTTGTGATAGTAAGGGAATGGGATTAATAATACTTTGTGATAGTTCTGTGATTGTGTTAGAATCCGATTTTGATAATAGTGTTAGTGTTTAGGAATTCTCGGACTATGTGACATGTGTTAATAACGACTGCCTTCTGCATCTGTTTGTAAGTGTTTTTTGTGGAGATCTGGTGTCATAATGTTTGTATGTAGTGTAATGGGTATGACCCCAGTCGAACTAATGATCAACGGACCAACTACTACCTTGGTCATGTTCTAAAGACGTTGTAGCTCAACTGCAAGGTCTGTGTATTTTGCGTGTTTTCCTGTGTTTGTATTTGGTATGTTGTGAGTGTTTGGAATTGCTATGTCGATGAGATATGTAACTTTATCCATTTTGTTAACTAAAACAATATCCGGTCTACTGTAATGTATAGTTTTATCGGTCACGATTGTTCTATCCCAGCATAATTTATGTGTGGTATTTTCTGATGCTATTTCTGGTGTATATTTATAGTATTTCGAGTTGTCAGTTGTGAGTTTGTATTTGAATGCAAGTTTTTAGTGTATGATTTTTGCCACTTGATCATGTCTGTCTTTGTAGTCTGTGTTTTCCATGTGGTGTGGTTACATGATCAAATGATGTGTTGTATGGTTTTTGGCTTATTGTGACATCTTCTGCATGCATCTGACAAAACTGTTGGATCTTTTAAAATGTATTTTTTGTAGTATTTAGTTAGTACAGTTTGGTCCTGTACAGCAAATATGAAACATTCGGCTTCCGAAAAAATTCCGCTTCCACTCAACCAGGCGTGCGACGCAACTTTGTCGACATATGATTGGTTGAGTTTGTGCGGGAACCTTCCATGGAGAGCCTTCTGTTTCCATGCCTGCACTTTTTCTGTGTTTGGTACTATGGTTTGTGTATTTTCTTGTGTACTACTTAATGTGAATGTGAATGTGTGAGAATGATTTGTCTGCTAAAGTTTAGGATTGCTGTGTGTAGGTTTGAAGTGAGCTTTTTGCTGTGGAAAAATCTATGCAGTGTATATATTTGTTTATTTTGTAAATTAATTATATCAATAACCTCTCGGCCCCCTTGGGAGCGAGGTAATGTAAAACGCTCTGCCGCTGATTTTGGGTGATGTATTTTGTGTTTTGTGAATAATGTCCATTTGATGATACCAAATGAATACGTTAGTATTAGAACGGTGTATGTGTTTATAGCTTTGATTGTATTGCTACCATTAAGTTGTGCTTTTAAAATGCTATTTTCTCTGTGTGTGTATTGTTTTTGTAGCGTTTGTTTGATTTTTTTGTGGTGAATGTTTCGTGATTGTTGGATTCCGAGATACTTGTAGACTGTAGTAATCTCCCTCCTCAATTGGCTCTATGATAAGTCCATCTTGAAGTTCGAATCCTCCAGGCATTCGTTGTTGAATCCTCCAGGATCGAATCCTCCAGGTTTTCCCCTTTCTATGTGCCGTGTTTTGCATTTGTCCATTCCAAACTCCAGACAGATATCATTCGAAAATGCACTTGCCATTTTCAGGAGCATATCTAAGTGCTCTTTCGTTTACGCTTACACCTTCAGATCATCTATATAGAGGGGGTTCGATATTTTATGCTTAGCTTCTTTACTATGTTTTATTTGGAATCCATGCCCAGATCGATTTAATAATTTCGACACTAGGTTAAAAGCGAGGCAAAACCAAAAGGGACTTAAGGAGTCTCCCTGGAATATGCCTTTTCTTATATGAATTGGGTTGGTTTCTATATTCATGCCGTTTATGTTATAAACAAGCGTTGTTTTCCACATTTTCATAACATGGCTTAAGAGACCAATATAACGTGGGTGAATCTTATATAAATATAACACTTCCTCTAACCAGGAGTGTGGAGGGGTATCAAATGCTTTTCTGAAGTCTATGTATGCTATATTTATGTTTCTGCTAGAGTGTTGCGCTTGTTCCATTACTAACGATTCAATAATAAGTTGCTCCTTGCAACCTTGTGAGAATCTTCGGCAACCTTTCTGCTCTTCTGTTATAATGTTGTTTGTGTCACAATGATCGTATATTTTGTCTGACATGCATATTGTAAGAAATTTGAATGTTGTCGAAAGACAGGTGATTGGTCTGTATTTCGAAGGGTCTATTGTGTCAGCGGTTTTTTGTTTTAAATAAGTTTTACCCTGTGTTAAAAATATAGGTTTTGTTTGTGGGTTATTTAAAATTCTGTAAAGTGATATGCTAATGTGTTTTTATATATGCATGTGAAGTGTTTGATCCAAAAGTTTTGTATGTTGTCTATACCAGCTTTCCAGTTGTGCAATTTTTTTATCATCAATAGTGATGCCAGTGTATGTCATGTTGTGTGTGTACTCATTGTGGATTCGTTCTTCTTCTAGCCATTTGTTGTTGATATTGTGTTGAACTGGGTATGACCACAGGTCAGACCAATATTTTTTAACTGAATCCTGTGTCGGTGCACCATTGTTTGTGTTAATAATTGTTGTGTTAAATGTTCTTTAAAAAAGTTTTTCATTTTTCGTGAATTGTTTGTTTTGTTTTCTGTTGTTTGTTGCCTTTTTTGTATCGGTGTAATCTTTTTGTGAGAACTGACAATTTTTGTTGTAATGTGTCTTTAATGTGGGTAAGGTTTGTGTTCGGTTCCCCATGTTTGAATGTAAATAGTGCTGTTGTGTGATTTTATGTATGTATCGGTCAAGTTTTAATGTACGTGTTCCTTGTGTTTAAGCGTTTATTCTTGCGAAATCTCGCCTGATGTCCTCCTTTGTGTCCTCCATTGTGTATGTGCTACTTGTGTATGGTCTCACTTTGCCTCTGTTACTTCTAACGGCAGCCAGTGCAGCAGAGTAGATGGTTGTGTGTAAGTCTGTAAATGTTATGTTGTGTTCGATGTATTGAGGCAGTATTATTGTTTTGACAGTTTCTACTATTTGCGAGAAAAGTTTTGAGGAATGCTGTTTTGGAATAGTGTATCTTTGTGTTGGGTTTAAACCGATGAATTCAGCAAGAGCTCTGTTGAACTCAAGCAGGCTTTGTGTTGTCAGTGTTTCAGATTCTGGTGCGGGGAGATGTATCTATATCTTGTTCCTATAATATATTTTGTGCTTCTATTGGTTCAATAACTGAAATTGTGTAACTAATATTTAAATTTATGTTTAAAATAGGTTCTTGGAGGGTTTCTGTATTTAATTAATATACAATTAACATATACAATTGTATATGTTCACCTCGTGTGCGCTGTTGTGTAATAGTATGTAGTTGAGGGTATAATGTAATGAAACTCCTGACCAAAACAGTTGGTCTTTGAAGAGCTGGCATATTTTACTTTGAGGTTTATAGGGATGTTATGTTGTTATGTGAAACTCAAATTTTTCAAAACGTCTGGATACTGAAAAGATTCGTTAAAGGTTTAATTTTTGCACCGGGTTGAAGTAGGCGGTATATTTTGATTAGAACACATGGCTCACTATGAACATTTTTTGGAAGTCAGCCAGTAGGATACTCGACCAGCTCGTATTGCAAAGCTGACACATGTTAATAGTCAAAGTAAAAAAAAGTCGGTGTTAAAACTTCAACAAAATTTGAACTGTATCGGCAATATTGACTTTTTTTCATTAAAAATCTTATTCAAACTTTCCTTTCGGTACTCCCAATAGTTATTCTCAACCTAAATAAAAAAAAGTTCACACCCACCTTGCTTATTAGTACATATTTCTATCGGAATTGTTAAGCTTATAATTAATTTTACTTTCAGATATCCTTAAAAATCATATTCTCGACTTAACATTGTGTTCAGTTGCGGTTGTATCTGAATCAAAAACAAGTACAGTCAACCTTTTAGGTAAACGTTTATCATTTGAGCGTACGAACAAAAGCAACGAGGAATCAACCAACGAAATATCAGATTTAATTGGTAAACAAAATATCTTAATCGATGGTGAATCAAATATCATAGAAACTGATTTGCTTGGAACAAATGGCGTTGTTCACGTGATCGACTCAATTTTACCAACTGAATCAGGATTACCAATCACCACAACCCTTAAAAATCAAAATTTAACGATATTCCGGGAACTCATCAGCGCTGGTAATTTTGAGAATGAATTCAATTCATTATCAAATGTTACATTCTTTGTACCAAGTGACAAATCATTTGAGGATTCAAAATGGAAAACAAAATTAGAAGAAAATCCAAGCAGTCTTAAGAATAATGGTGAATTAAAAGAATTTTTGAACTATCACATAATTGAACCAATGGTCAAGACTTGTGACTTAACCGAAAATGGTATTAAGACAAGAGGAGGTGATTCATTAAGAGTCAATCTATACTCTACACATCCAATATTTACAAACATTATGAATCGTGCTACTGTAAATTGTGCGCGTTTAATCCATTTTGATGATGAAAGCTGTGGCTCAGTTATACATCAAGTTGATAAAGTTTTAGAACCAGCAAACGAAGTATATCCAAATTGGCCTGTATGACAAAATATTTTTTTTATGTTTGTTTTATTTTTCTCAGAATCTCTACCAAAAGTTAGAAACAAATCCAAATTATAGTATGTTCCTTCGTTTAGTTAAAGAAGCAAACTTAACGGAACTAATTATATCTAATGATCAGAAAACTATTTTTGTTCCTAATAATGAAGTATTCCGTGAAGCATCAGAATGGTATGATGATTTATTAGAAAACAAAGAGAAATTAACAGAAATAGTGAAAACACACATCTTACCAGGTAAATTTTTATAAAAGTGATAAAAGTATTTATATCCAGTTTTAATGAATGTTTTTTTTTTCGTTTTTAGATGTAATGTGTTGTGCTGGTATAGTTGCATCAGATTGGCCATTCGTCCGCACGGTTGAAACGATAAATAATGTTCATTTAAAATTAGACCGTGACCGTCGTCCAAAGGTTCAAAATGCTGGAATTACAAAATGTGATATTAATGCCAGTAATGGTATCATACATGAAATAAATGATGTGATCTCTGTAAGAAGAGTATCTTTTAAACAACCACCACCAGTTCCAACATATTGGTAGAGTAACGAAAAAAAGAAAAAAATACGAAACAATGATTTTATAAATTTTTTATTTTTTTTATTACTGTTATTATGGCATCGACACTCCAAAGGTTATTGCCCTAACAATTCAAATACATATTTAATATTTTATATTACAGACAAATTTTGTTATATTATAATATTTTTGTGTATACATTATATTATTTTTTTTAAATAAACAAACTCAATGATAATAGTTTGAAATAATAAAAAATCATTAGTTGTTGTTGTTTGCATTATTTCGTTTGTATCATATTTGTGGTATTGAGATTAATACTAAGCTTCATTCTGACTTGTTAACGGAATCTCCTTATTCTGTACTAGTGTTTATTATAAATTTTTATAGTACATTCTTTTAATACAAAAAATTTAAACGTTGTTTAAATAAAAACAATATCGTCAGAATCAATAGTCAATACAGGAAGATCAGGCACTGCTGGTTTTATAGAAACACAAACAGTTTTTAACAAGAAATCGATAAAATGAATTTGTATTGAAGTATATCTATACACTACAAAAACTAAAAAAAAACAATCTCTAGCAATTCCTTTTTGATAAACAATTCAACCGACTTATGTGTTATCAATAGGTTATGAATCGATAATCTTCCGCTCCGTATGCGATTTTAATTGACGATTCCTCTTAATGGTATACCAACAAATTTACCATAAACTCATTTAAAAATAAGATGTTTTTTCTACGAAAGTATATATGAAAATTGTTGTTCATACAAGTGAAAGTGACCCACCTCTTGTGAAAGTGACCCCCTCTCTTGTGATAAAACATTGTCTCTAAATAACAAATTAGTTTCTATGAAATTTTCATGACCCATAGTATGTGAATCCTATTTTCATGGGTTGGTATTATCACAAATGAGATATTCATGATCACGATCTTCAAGTGTGTCTAACGTACAAAGGTACTGATATGCATACCGATCATATGCTTGTAATTTTTAAAAGTGCAAGTCTTTACATGTTATCATCTTCACTCTTCAGTAAAGTAGGAAGCTGGAAACATTAAAACATACGAGATCGCTGTCTAGTTATATATTAAGAAATATTAAACACCATGATGTCCACGCCGTTCACGCCATGCTGACAGATGTTAATGCTGACATAATGTTGGTGTATTGGAGACAAGCAGAGTGAAAACTGCTTAGTCAATGACGCTACATCACGGTGAGTTAGCACTTTAAAACCAATGCAATCCAAGCATCTGTTGTCCATGTTAGATGCGGCTTGGAGTTGGCGTCTGTCTTGGGTCAAGCGGGCCGCTATATAATCGTCTAATAAGATTATTCTGACGACCTTAACATCAGAACGAATCCATTCACAAAAATTTGGGTTGGGTCTAAGGTCAACATCCTAGCCCCGGAAAAAAATTGTTAATATTGGAAATCAGAAAGAGAATAACAGACACGGACAAAAAAACAGAATTTTACCTGGACATGAAAAAAGACCAGACTACCGACTCGAAACATGGAACATGCGCAACCTGAGCGCTCCTGATGCTCTAATAAGTCTAGAAACCAACCATTCTAATTTCCAGGGCGGGTTTAATGGGCGGGTCGGAAGAGATATCCCTTATGAAAATGAGGTGGGCCCCAACAGCTTGCATTTGAATTCGAACGATAATGTTGAGATAATGACTTGCATTATCAAATATTTTGAGAATTGCCAGTACTTTCTTTCCGCATTGATTGATTCATAAGCGGATTTGGGTCTCGCCGAATGGAAACACCCAAAATCAAATTGATCACGTGCTACTAACATTTTTTTTCGAACGCTCTGGATCACTTCATTGTATGTGCTAAAATAAGGTTCCACTTTCCGAATCCAGGCATTCCAAAATTCTGTTACAAAGCTTTGTAGAACGAACGAGAAAATGGTGGAAGAAGAGAGAATGGTGGAAGAGAAAATTGAGGAGATTGAAAACTTCAATAAGGAACATCAATCACCTAACTTCTTTCAAGAGGTTAAAACTTTAAAGAAAAGACCTGAAACTAGATTGACTTCTATTTAAAACATTGATGGAGAACTACAAGTAGATCTTAAAAATATTTAGATACTTGGGCCGCTTATTTTGAGAACTTCTCAACTTTAGTGACCAGCAGCAAGTCGGACGACGAGCAAAGCTTGTTCGTTCGACAAAAGCACATAGAAACGAGCCAAATCACGAGCCAAAGAAACGAGCCAAACATAGAAACGAGCCAAATGCAAAATGACAGTTCAAAACTCTTAATGCTGTGTACGAGTGGAGAACGAAATATCAAAGTTCTTAAAAGTCGACGCCAGAGTCCGGGTTAATACAATCTGATGCTATCTCTCCTATACTCTTTAATCTAGCCTTGGAATATGTGTGTCGTCAAAAGAAATTACCGACTAACAGCAATATCTTGTCAATAACCTCAGTACAGATGATCGCGTACGCTGATGATGTTGTCATCCTGAGTCGAGCTGAAGTGAAGCTATTATGAGTGATACTTTCAAGTAGCTTGAGAGAGGTGCTAGAAAAATTAGTCTTCAAATTAACTACGATAAAACCAAACATTTGAATGTTTCAAGAAAGGCTAAGAAGAAAGATTTGATGTGCAACGATTTTCAAATTGAGTTGAGGGAGTTGAATCTTTTAAATATTTGGGATCAATTCTTGACTGAAACAACAGCTACAATTCTTGACTCAAACAACATTTACAGATATAAAAGCTCGAACCGTTGCAGCTAATCGAACTTTCTACTCAATTAAACCTCTCCTTGGATCACCGTATGTGTCAACAAACACCAAACTCAAATTATACAAGACGTTGATTAGACCGATTGTGATGTATAGGTTGCAAACGCGGACCCTTATACAAAATGACGAATCACATTTATCTGTATTTGAGCATAAGATTCTACGCTATATTTTTGGTCCACTTAAGACAGACGATGGAGAGCATAGATCTCGATATAACTTTGAGATCACAGACCTTTTTGAGGGTCCAAATATAATAGGTTGTATCCGTTCTAATAGGATTGCTTGGTTGAGGCATGGTCAACGAGCCAATTCACAGTCTGAAATCATTAAAAAAGTGTACGTTAGTACTAGGGTTTCTAAATATCCGACCAATTTGATTATCCGGATATCGAATGCATAAAAAATAAATTATCCGGATAATCCTGATATCCGGATAATTAAAACAAATAATAAGACATGTTTTTTATTTTGCGGAATTTAATTCATTTATGCATATTTTTCGTATATCTATATTAATTCATATTTATACATAGTCACAAAATAACAAAAATAGTAACAAATCATAAAATAACAATAAAAAATAGAATTAATCATAAATTTAACGAAGTTATTGATTCATTTTTAAAAACGCACATTTTAGAAAAATTATTGCATTAAATGTTGTTCGAAATTTAGTTGAGTTCTAATGTTTGTCCTGGTGAGACCAGCAATTGAAAATACGCGCTCTGTTCCAGTCCAGATAGGTTAATATATGTTAAATGCGCGATATAGATTATTTAAATTGTCTGTCATATTTTATTATAATTATTTAAATAAACGAAATCTTTTTTCAGCAATGTGGAACTTTCTTCATTCTGCTTCTCAACATGAGTATAATTGAAGGAATTGCATTCTCAAGTTGTTTCTGCAGTGACGATATCTTACAACCTTCACTACTTTGACTTTCTTCATCCTTACTCTCGATATTAATTTCTTCAGTGATTTCTTCAGAGTCATCATAATCACAGGTGGATGTTTTCTTCTAAAAATTTCTACCGCCAATGCAATAAAGGCACCATTTGTAACATAATGAAAATATTTATTGGAATGTGGAATATTGCCTGTTTGTAAAAAAATTAACATAGTCGTAAGGAATTTATCACGACGTTCATCCGTTCGATTTTTTATCTGTTTAATTAACGAAAAATTCGTTCCACATTCTTCTAACTTTTCGAAAACAACTTTGTAAACGCCTTCAGCAGTCAAAAGCGTCGCTGAATTTTCGCTTAATTCTTTTACAGCTTTTTCCAGTGGAAATAAGAGATCTAACAACTCTCTTTTTTTATACTATAAAGTTTTAAAATACTTTTCGTTACAGTAGAGAGATTTTTAGGCATGACAAAGCCTTTACTTCGGACTTATCTATATGATTCCACTATAGCATTCATCAAATATAGCATTATAGCATTCATTCAAACTCATCTTCTGTCACACATCGAGACAAAATTTCATACGGGGTTTCATTTTTAAGAATTTTGTAATTCCACCTTCACCGGAATCACTTTAAAGTTTTGTTGATGTAGATGATTCATAAATTTTATCGGTTGAAGTTAAAGTTGAAGCTGAATTTATGATTATTTTATGAACTTTTAAATGATTTATCCTTTACATCCAATTTGTTTACTGCAATGCTAACAACAGAAAGCAACATCTCTTTTTTAAATTTTTTTTAAATGATTCTAAACTTCAGAGCGTTTTGACGATGTATAGCCAGTACTTTTAAAAATTTTAAATCTGTTTGTTGTTAAATAAATTTACTAATATAGTTATAATTTACTGTATTTATTGAAGCAGATGCAAAATATATAAATTATTAAAAAGAATCCTCTGCTCTAATAAACTTTAAAAAACTAGCGCACCTCAGATTTTATTGACGGGCTGCATGTTTTTAAAACATTGTTTTTTTTAAATCAACATAGCATCAAATAAATATTTGTAACAACCCTTTACACTGCAGATTCACGAAGTGTGTCATAAAATATTCAAAGATTACAGTTTTCATAACATTGAAGTTGTAAATAAATTTTTAACTTAGAGTCACTTCACTGCACTAATAAACTTTGCAACACAGTTTAAATATTTATTTTTAACTTTGAAACGCAATTTGATTATTTTTTTTACAAAATCAAGGTTTTTTCAATATCCGGATAATTACAAAAAAGTATCCGGATAATCGAATAGTGAAAATTGGTCGAATAATTCGGATAGCTCGATATCCGGATATCCGGATTAGAAACCCTAGTTAGTACCACATAGAGTGGGCGACCGCGAGGTAGATCACGACTACAATGGGAGACCGACGTAATAAACGACCTTAAAAAATCGGCTGCCATGGTAATTATGTCGCTGTTGCGAATGACCGTGTTGAATATTCGACGCTGAGTAGCTTGGGAGCGCTCCTGCATTGAGCCTGAACGAACGCCACAAAAAAATGATGCAGGGTTTAGGAAGTTGGATGAATAAATCTTTAAAATTATGAACTGATATATACTGGTTTGGTGGCAGATATACTGATAAAATAGAAATTTGTCTTTGATTTAGAAATATTGTTACTCCAGTATTATCAATTTTGGGTGTATTGAAAATTATTTGTTTGATAAAATACGTCTTCCGTATTCCTGTTAAAACTCCACCTCCTCTGCTAGATGATCTATCCCATCTTGTTATTAGAAACACTGGTAACTTATATTCATGGTCATCCTTTAACCAAGTTTCTCTTATAATGAAGTAGTCTATATATCAGAGGTGGCCAAGCTTCACTACACGTTGAGCCGCAGTACAATAATCTCTCGTTTCGAGAGCCACAAAAAAAAATTTTTTTTTCAAAAGTATGAGTTGTTTGGAAATATTTATTTTATTGAAAAAACAATTATGTACTTATGGTTATAAATACATACAAATACATATTAAAAGTTTGTTACATGACATGCCTGCTGGTAGATGGCATGTTTGTTTGTAACTTGGCCGTGAATTTTCTGAAATCTGGCTCATAGTTTATTAGCGCAGTAAGTTGTAAGTTGTGAACGGTGGTTTGATTTTATAAACTTCATTGTTGAAAAAAGTGATTCACAACAATATGTTGTACCGAATATGGATAGTAATCTGGCAGCAGCTTTTTTCAAATTGGGGTACTTTGATTGAGACACTAGTTTCCAAAACTCATTTGGAGATTGTGTGGCTTTGTGATGCATTTTAAGAATGTGATCTTCCTGTAGCTCTAGTAATTCCATTTCTCCTGAGGCACTGTCATGCAAAATATAACAAGGAATCGATAAGCCCTCGTTAATAATGTTAATTTCGAGTGGATTTACAAGTAAATTAAGAGAAATATTTAAATTATTCAGATCATTAAATCGCAAGTGAAAGTCTTTTAATAATTCTGCTAATTTACTGTCGTATTCACTCAGTTTGTTATCATTAATTTTAGAGAGTATGTTCTTCAGACGAGGAAAGTGGTTGAACACTTTTGTTGTTAAATCTCGTTGAAAAAGTTGAATTTTTTTAATAAAACTCAGAATCGTTTGAATAAGATCAGTAATAACTTTATCTTTTCCTTGTAAATCTTTTCCTTTCCATTATATCAGTCAAAAACATACAATCATTAATCAATTCATCACCCTTTAATTCCAGATAGTGTTTTTCTTTTTCTTTGAGGAAATTTCTGATAGGTTCCATTAAATCAACAAATCGGCTTAGAACATGGATAACCATCGCACAAGGCAGTAAAATGATATATCTTGAGGATGATCTTCAAAGTCCAGTGCTTCGATAAAGTTCTTGAATTGGCAATGGGTTTTTGAATTCGTCCGAATATAGTTCACAATTTGTAGCACAGTTTTCATTACGTTTTCTTATTTAAAATATTTTGCAACTAAATGTTCACGATGAACAATGCAATGAAGTGCCAAAATTCGGGTATTCTTGGATCATTTTTTAATAGACCAATAAGGCCTACATTTTCCTAACATTGCAGGTGCTCCGTCAGTTGCTATACTTACCAAATTATTCAGTGGAATATCTGTATCTGACAATATATTATCAAGGGCACTCTTAGTATCAATACCACGAGTAGTATTTTTAAGTGCTACCAAATCCAATAGTTCTTCCTTTACGATTAAAGATTCAGAAACGTATCAGATAAATACAGCTAACTGGGGGGGTGTCTTGTATCGATTGATTCGTCAAGGGCTAAGCTGAAAGCTACACTATTTTTTACATCTACTTGTAGTCGCTGTTTAATATCTTTATTTATTTCCGTAATACGTCGCTCAGTGGTATGACGTGATACTGGAACATTGCTAAATAATCTGTGCAATTTGATATTTAAAGGATCCAGCATTTTAACCACCTGTTCCATATTCCCTTGATAAATTTTCCCTCAGTGTAAGGTCGTTCAGCACGGGCGATGTTCCAATCGATCATAAAACTAGCCTCGGTAGTATTATCAGCTTCTGAACTAAAAGATGATAATAATTCTGCAGATTCCTTAATGCAGATTTTAAAGAGTTTATTTTATTTCTTCGGATGTTGGTATTCAACGGATAATTATCCAAAAATTTACTATGGTTTTTTTCGTGATGCCGTTTTAAATTACTGGTTTTATAATGAGCAAGTGATTCATTGCAAATAAGACACAAAGGTTTTCCCCCTTAATCGATGAATGCGTATGCTTCAACCCATTCTTGCCTGAAGCTACGATTTTATCCGTCATATCTCCTTTTTTTGTGGTCTGACATATTTAGCAGTTAAATTAAAAAACGGAGTATTCATAAAAAACACGCAAAATATTATATTTCGCTACAAGAGATGAAATCACCGTTTTTTTCTTGCAATTTCCTTAAGTTTTTAATTTTGTTTTTGGTTTAGGGTAATATCTTACTGTCGTAGATGTAGAAGCGGTTGAGGTAGCATATGTCGGATTTGCACGTGTTTTTAATTCTATTTAATTATGAACTTATTCATTTTTAAATTGGAATATTAAAGGATACATTAAATTTAACGTCGGCAAATTGCCTAAAGATAAAATATCAAAAATATAGTTTATAAAAAGATTGCAAAAAAAGATAATCATAGAAAAACAAACGAATCCAAAAGGAAAGACTTGATTTTGAGAAAGATTTTTGTGTATTAATTTGAAACGAATACAGGTGATTTTATTTTTAGTCCACTAGAATATGTTAAACGTATAACCTTAAATAATAAAATTAGTTAAATTTATTTATAACAGCGGATTATACTTAAACTTGATTCGCGAAGTAAAGTAGTACCAAACTAAAATAAAAAACTCCAATAGTAGTAACTTCGACAGGACGGACCTAAATATAATAAAATGATTGCATTATATCATATTATATTATTATTTTAAATATTTTATTTTACTTGTTATATTTTCATATTATTTCAAACAGGATTATAAATTATATGTATTATATCTAATTTTGTTACAATTTTTATGAATTATTAAATATTATTTAATTTTTTCATTTCTTTTCGAGAGCCGCATTTATTCTTTTAAAGAGCCGCATGCGGCTCGCGAGCCGCGGTTTGGCCATGTGTGCTATATATCATTAATTTTATACAAACTAATTAACTCTAGTTTGTACTGTAAGATGTTAAATTTTATTTTAGAATCACTCCCCATTATTTGCATTAAAGCAGCGGGCGATTGAATTACTACAGCGGGTTCAGAGTTTGTCTAAAATTGGAATCAATATCTTATCTAATATTTACCTATTAAAAACTGTTGTACCACATTCATTCAAAAAATTTAATATAGTTTCACGCACAATGGAAATTTTAGTAGTTTTTTTAAATCCTGGAGGATTTTCTTTTTGTCCTTCCACAACTTTTGGTTTTAGTATTGGAATATGTTTTGTTGTACATGAAATTTTCTCTTCCGTCTTATTGGGTTTACTATGGAAATGTGTTCCTTTTAAATTCCGGTTCTAAGTCAGCCAAATCTTCTACAGACAGTCTGCGTTTGACGTCTTTATTTGTTCTTATATGCGCTTTGGATGTTGAGGGTTTTGATTTTTAGATTCTCCTGACATTTTATCACCTAACTCAGATAATATCTTGGCATATGTCAAAGTGCCGAGAGTACATTTGACGTGCCTGTAATCTTTCCTTTATTGCTATTCTTGACGAACATGATGGACAGTCATTACACACTGGATTATTATATTACATTCATCAGAAGTGTGTTGCCCGCCACACTTAGCACATAACACTAAATTGAACTGTATTTCTCTGTGTGGTTATACTTTAAGCATGTTTTACAGTGTAAGTAATTTGAAAATCGTGGGTAAACTGGAATAAGTAAATTGTATATATTTACATACTTTGGCAAAACCTGACCTTCAAATGTGTCCGTAACTGAATTTGTGGATATAACGTCTAGTTTTCACTCCTTTTCATATTCCGAATATATACCCTATGCTCTTTCAAATGCATGTAATTTTTTATACTATTTGCATCATCTAAATTTGTATACTCATTTTATGAGTGTTAACGGGTTTTATACAGCTGATTTCTATATACTCTAAATTCTAAATATTAGAGTCCGTAGGTTTTAAGGAGTAGCTAATTTTCGACAGTGAAAGCTGGGCACTGACTATCCCCGACTGTTGAATTCTATCAACATTCTAGAGGAAGGTCATACGAACAATTTAAGGTCCATTTTAAGTTGGTGAAAACCAGTATAGAATCCGATTGAATCATGAAATCAAACAGATCTTTGGAAGCTGCGATGTAATCGGATTCATTAAATCCAACCGGATTAGATGGTTTGGTCATGTAGAAAGGTCATCATTAGATAAAATGATAAAAAAGCGTCCCAACACCAACCAGCTGGTGTTTGTCGGAGAGAAAAACCCCACCCAACATCACCCAATACCTTCGTGATGTAGAATGTCGAAACTGGAGTCACCTTGTCATGGAACGAGATGACGCCAGAGAGAGAGAGAGAGAGAGAGAGATCTCAAATAAAAATTTTAGCTAATACAAAACCAATTTTTTCTTGTCTTACCCTTAAATAAAACTATAAACGTATTCTAGTCTACAAAATATGAGATCAACTAGTACATTACATGTGCACAAAATTGTGCATAATAAATATCATGCACATGGTGTGGACCATGCCGTGCATATGTCTTAAAATGCTATAGTACATATGTGCACACAAACGCTACCCGCATGTCCCACGAATAATAAAAAATGAAGCAGAGCGAAATTTATTAAATAATAAGAATAATAAACAAAGAATAAAAAATAGTGAGTGCTAAACATTTATGTGCTAAATAAATTTTTGGGCTTAATAAACGAATGTACAAAAACAAACAGGCGCTTTGAATAATTAATTTTAGTGATTCAAAAAAATGACAATATTTATTTAATATTTTTTGATTGTCATTTTTCATGTCGGTTTAGTATATTTAAATTTATTTTTTTATAATATTAAGAAAATTGTGAAAAATTAATATAACTTTTCATATGTACCTAAGCCAACTGTTTCAATTTTTTTAATTTTGATTTTTTTTTTTCATTTAAATTGTATCGTTAAAAAATGGACGTCTCATTTACAAATACAATCACACCGATACATTTTTATTTTAGAACTTAAAAATACCACCGCAATCTTCATATGTCGTAAGGACGTTACCAAAAATATTTATCTAGGAAAAATTCAAAACGTATTAAAAGATCCTAGTCACAAAAGTTATTCATGAAATATTTATGCCAGAAAGTTCTATGCACATTTTCTTTATCTGTTTCAATACCCTCATTATTCATAGTCTGCTTGATACACGCCATATGCAAAAAAAATTGAAAATTTGTCAAATAAAAATGTGTCCGAAATGTGCATTGACTCGTGCACCATGCACAGAAAGTTGGTCGGGTAGAAAGCTGATGAAAAATTGATATCTAAATCCGGACATGTAAATGTGTAAAAAGTTGCGATATTTTCTGTTCGTGTACGATGAGGTTAAACCAATTTTGTATTAGTATTAGTACAAATTTCATCTCTGGATTATTTTTTAAAATTTTTATTTTGTCATAATTAACACACATAAAACATATATGTTATTTTCTAAACAAGAGCTTAAATCTGAATTTCTTTGTAAAGCCAAAACGTTGTTGGTTTTACCTTAACCAAACTTCTATATCTCAATCGTCTTGAAATAATCAATTATAAAAATACTTGAGCCCAAATATAAACACACATTAAAGCGATATAATGAAAATTGTTGGAAAAAATATATACGTTATTTTTTGACGGAAAAAGGATCAAAACTGCGGTTTGACCTTTTATGAAAAATTCTAAAATAATAAATGTTTGTTGCCTTTCAATATTTTTTATTTTGTTAGGTTTTGTTTGAGTGATATGTTTATTTGTTTTGCCTTTTGTAGAACTTGTTGTTCGAAAACATATGGTATGTTTGTGGCCACAGTATTATATCCATGAATAATCATGATTCATTGTGTTCTTTTCGACTATGATACGAAAAGATAATTTTCAATTGTGAATTTATTATCGTCAGAAAGATTCTTATTTATTTAATGATTGAAAGCAAACTCTAAAAATATGCAGGGAAAGTTCGTTATGACGTTTTGTTGAGCTGTGTGAGCTTGAAACCCGAGTATAAAGGAAAAAACGTCCAAGCGTCAGGATATTCAAAAATAGAACTAGATGTATCAGATTAGTTTAAATAAAAAAAATAATTACAAACAGAAATTATCAAACGGGCTTTAAAAATAAAATTAATTATGAGCAAACCTACAACTATGCATACTATGTAGTTTTAGAATGTTTTTCAATTGGCTTAAAATCAATTATTTAAGCATTATCATATTATTCATTATGATTTAGGTAAAATGTGGGTTCATATTTTTGCAATTATTTGAATTTCTTTCATGTTAACTGTTATTTGGGATTATGTGATCTTTTACAGGTATTACGTGAAGAAAAACTGATGAAAAGTGTTGATGGTTTTGTTTTTTGTTATAGCCGATTGCTAAAGAGGCTTTAACTTCAGATGTTTGACTTTTTTAAGAACTGATACATATATGGGTAATTCTTTTATAAACCGAACACCTTTCTGACCGACCCATTTTTGATTTGGCTGAAATTTTTTTTAGGGGTTTTCTATCGAAAAAAAGATAAGCGTGTTCGAGGATTTTTTTTTTTTGGAAAATAGAGCTGTTCTAAATTTCGAGAATTTCGTGATTTTCGGCTTGAAGACTTATTTTCAAAAATTCATAACTTCGGTTTTATAGAAGATAGAAGGTTTTTCTTTTCTTTATTTGAAAGTTAAAAGATGGAATTTTTTAAAAATAAATATTTTCAACTAAAGTTATTAACAAATTCCTATTGTTATTAACAAATAAAATGTTAAAATTAAATTTTAACCATTGACCCATGAAATTAGTTTTTAATATTATCATCGTATTCATCGTTCATTTTTCTATAAAAAAAGTATTTTTTCTCCGATAGACAGCAAATATAAATTTTGCAGACTTATTTCAGTCAGCAAAGTGGCACTTTTCCTGCCTAGGCAGCAAAGCAAGTACTTTGCTGCCTAGGCAGCAAAATAATTAGACTTCATAGAAATAAACAGATATTGCGATTAAAAAAAAAATTTTTTTAATCGATTTTTTTTTTCACTTTTAAAATTTTGCTTTATTTTTAAAGTAATAATTATTAAATTACATATCATTGTAATTAATCAGAGAAAAAATTATATGTTCAACTCGGCAGCAAGGTAGATTGACTGCCTTGGCTGAATTCCTAGCCTCGCTCGCTCGGCTATGAACTATCAGCCGCGGCAGTCAATCTACTACTTTGCTGCCTAGTTAAACAAATAACTATTTTTTTAATGGAGAAATGATATTTACTGTTAGAAATAAATTAATTTATCGAGCGCGCGACGACAAAAAATTCTATATATGGGTCATTCTTTTACATACCGAACAGAATAGGACAAAATGTGACTAAGACATTTTTGATTAAGCTGAAAATTTTTTTGAGGGTTCTATATAAGGCGCATTCCATGCCAAATCACCGAGGTTTTGGCCCGACCCCCTTCGATTTTGCTGAAAATTTGTTATCATTTTCTACCCTACCAAAGACATTTTTCTGAATTTTTTCAGATTTTTTTACCCAACCCAAAAAAAGTTACGAATTTTTAGAAAAAACCGCTCTTTTTTTTTAAAATGCTAGAACTTTTTCAAAAATTGACCGTTTGGGACCGATTTTTTTTCAAAATTTTTGTTTTTAAATGCAGTTTTCAGAAAAAAATACAAAAAATTTTGCAGATGTCAGGATCTATGAAATATTTCAATATTTTCAAAAAAAACGTTTTTTTTCGAAGTCCGAAACCTTTGATTCTCAATTTTTTTGTCTCAAAAAAAACTTCAACTAAGATAGTATTTAACCCCCCTGGTTAGATTTTGTGCCGACTTTTCTTTCTATTTTTGTTTTTCGATTGAAAAAAAAAAATTCTAAAATTAGCTTATTTTACATAACTTCGCGTTAAAATTTTTTTGGATTGTTTTTAAAATCTTAGAAATTGAAAAAAAATTGTACAAAAACAATCGTTAAGTGTATTTGCGGAAGTATTAAATTATTTTTAACAGCTTAATAGTAGATTTTTGTATGAGCTTAGAATGAAGGCAATTCTTCACGAGGATGAAGTTTCCCCGAACGAGCGTAGCGAGTGGAGGGAATCATCCGAGTGAAGAATTGCCTTCATCCTAAGCGAATACAAGATACTATTTTTTCCACGACTACAAATATTTCAAATAATTTCATTCAAGTTTTCCTTTAAAAGTTTATATCGCCATATTGAAATATTTCTATGAAAAGAAAAACAAAATAAAACATGTTTGTTTATTTTATATGTATTGTTCTTGTTTTATGTTGTTTATATTACTTTACCAACAAATCAAGTTTTTAATTTTTTAGGGGAATTTTGAATAAATAAAGCGGAATGAAATAAATAAAAAAGAATTTGATATACAAAAAATTCATCAAATTACTCCATTATTGAATTTTGTTGTAATAGTTAAGTTTTTTTCTTCGTCGGAACAATCCACACAACACAGTACAGTTAAGAAACCAAGAAAACCATCGTTAAATCAAATAATTATATTTAAATTTTTAACATTGTAACAACGATACTTTAATAAAATAACTCAATCCTGGCTATAAATACACTTAACGATTGTTTTTGTACAATTTTTTTCAATTTCTAAGATTTTAAAAACCTTCCAAAAAAATTTTAACGCAAAGTTATGTAAAATAAGCTAATTTTAGAATTTTTTTTTTTTTTCAATCGAAAAAAAAATAGAAAGAAAAGTCGGCACAAAATCTAACCAGGGGGGTTAAATACTATCTTAGTTGAAGTTTTTTTTGAGACAAAAAAATTGAGAATCGAAGGTCTCGCACTTCGAAAAAAAACGTTTTTTTTGAAAATATTGAAATATTTCATAGATCCTGACATCTGCAAAATTTTTTGTATTTTTTTCTGAAAACTGCATTTAAAAACAAAAATTATGAAAAAAATCGGTCCCAAACGGTCAATTTTTGAAAAAGTTTTTGGGTTGGGTAAAAAAATCTGAAAAAATTCAGAAAAATGTCTTTGGTAGGGTAGAAAATGATAAAAAATTTTCAGCGAAATCGCAGTGGGTCGGGCCGAAACCTCGGTGATTTGGCATGGAATGCCCCATAAACATTACGATATACTTGTTTTCGGATTTTTTCTTTTTTTTGTTTTTTAGGGAAATAGAGCGGTTCTAAATTCCGAGAATTTTGTGATTTTTGGCTTGAAGACTTGTTTTCAAAGATTTATAACGTCGGTTCTGGTAGAGATAGACACTTTTTGTTTGTTTTAAAAGAATAAAAATGCAATTTAAAAAAAAAATTATTAATTATAAAAATAATTAACAAATACCTATTGTTATAAACAAATAAAATTTTAAAATCAGTTTTTAGTAATTATATAAAAAAAAATAAAGAGTGTTTAATGTAATCATCGCGTTCTACGTTCAATTTTCAATAAGAAACGTATATTTAATTAATGAAAAAATGATTTTTACTGTTACAAATAAGTTAATTTTTCCAGCGCCGGACGACAAAAATTTATAAAATTTGTTATCGTATCGCGCTCGATAAATTAGTTCATTTCTAACAATAAAACTCATTTCTCTACTAATTAAATATACGTTTCTTATTGAAAATTGAACGTAGAAGACGATGATGACTTTTTTTTATAGAAAATTGAACGTTGAATACGATGATAATATTAAAAACTAATTTCATGGGTGGGGCAATGGTTAAAATTTAATTTTAACGTTTTATTTGTTTATAACAATAGGAATTTGTTAATAACTTTAGTTGAAAATATTTATTTTTAAAAAATTCCATTTTTTAACTTCCAAATAAAGAAAAGAAAAACCTTCTATCTTCTATAAAACCGAAGTTATGAATTTTTGAAAATAAGTCTTCAAGCCGAAAATCACGAAATTCTCGAAATTTAGAACAGCTCTATTTTCCAAAAAAAAAAAATCCTCGAACACGTATATCTTTTTTTTCGATAGAAAACCCCTAAAAAAAATTTCAGCCAAATCAAAAATGGGTCGGTCAGATTTTGTCCAAATCTGTTCGGTTTATAAAAGAATTACCCATATGTGCAAATGTTAAATATTTAAAAATTTATTAAAATAGTTAGATCCAAACCGCCGTTCCAACGCGTAGATGTATACTCTAGGTTTTAGAAATTGATGGCCCAACATTTTTAGAAAATATTTTTGATGTAGGTCAAAAATAGGACCGTGAGAGTGCCGTTAAATGCCGTTGTAGGTTATAAAGTTAATGGCTGATAACTTAAAAGCCTTTATTGCAGATGTCTGGCTTTCTGACTTGTTTACAAAAAAATCTCCGTAAATAAAACTCAACTTTTCTTATAGATTTTGACCTACTGAATACGAATATTATATTGATTTTTTTAGGTTAGCTCTTAGTTGATTTAATTTTTTTTCTTTTAAGTTAAATAACACGAATATGGACTGGACTTGTCTATTATTGAAAATTGGCTTATTGCTAACAGTTTATCAATTAATCTAAAAAGAACTAACTATATTCTATTTGAAACTAAGCCAATACCACCGAATTTCCCTAGAAGCTTCAAAATAAATGAGAACGAAGTAAAGGAGGTAAAAATAGCAAAATATTTAGGACTCATTTTTGATTCCAAGTTAACTTGGAAACAACATATAAACAGTATCAAGAAGACTATAGCTCCGATAAAATTTGCTATCAGAAGAATAAGAGATTGTGTTGATGAAAAGTTATCCTGGTTATTGTACTATGCCCATATAAATAGTCGTCTTACACATATGTCCCAGTTTTGGTCTTCATCCTCAAAAGCTGCTGTACATGAACTAGTAGTGCTTCAGAATAAAACAATCAAAACTATAAAAGATCTTCCTTGGCTGACTCCATCAAGATCTCTGTTTTCAAAGAATATATTGCCATTAGATCTAATTATTCAATTTGAATCCCTACTTTTTATTCATAAAATAAAGCATAAGCTTTTGAAATGCAATATCAATATTTTATACACAGAAGATGTTCATGATTATAATACTCGCCAAGTCTCCAATATGTATGTTGCTCCAGTAAGAACAGCTAGAGCAACAAATAACGTATTTTTTAAAGGATTTGTGCATTACAATAATTTACCAACTAATATTAAATGTATTGAATCAATTAATTTATTTAAAATAATGTTGAAGGAACATCTTTTTAATCTCTGGGCAAACTGAAAAGAAAATAATGGTGTTTTACTTAATGAACTGCTTGATTGAATCATGATGGTTCTCTTTCAATTTATTTGAAATGGTAATTGGTATTCAAGTTTCGCAAACAAAAAGGTACTAAGCTTGAAATAAAAAAAAAAATCCACAAATATTTTTTTTTCATCGTATGTTTGTCGTATGTTTTTCCACACTTATCTATTTTAATTTTTTAATAATAGGAATAAATAACGATTATTTACTTGACACAGATGGCTCATTTATAAAACAAAATAATATTTAAAATGGAATAATGTAATAAAAAATATAATAAAAACAAAAATAAAATAAAAATAATAATAAAATAATAATAAATAATAATAAAAAATAATAATAAAAATAATAAATATAAAAATACATAAAAGAAAAAAAATTAACTTCATTATCAATTAACTTTATATTGTTGAAAAAAAAGAAAAAATTGTAATTAAATATTGTTAGATCGATTTAAGATCTGACCGACCTACACAGTTGCTTCGCGACTTTTGGTCTGGTGTATAATTTAAATAAAGAAAAAAAAATTATTGGTGCAGGTTGCACCAAAATATTCAGGTTTTCCCCAAAAAAGTCAAAACTCAAAATTTGGAAGTTAAAAATTTTGTGCTAAGAATAATTTAAATTCTGCAACATATTTTTTTTTTTAGTAAAAATGTTGTGTAGTAGGAATCACAAAATGTGTCACAACAACACAAAGATAACTTTTGAGACCTAGGTCCCACAACAACATGCGTTCTAAGGTGATGGTGGACGCTTGTTTTAAATGTTTGTGGATTTAGGGCACTCGAGACTTTTGATTTAGGCAAAGCATTCCATTTGCACGACGTACGCACAAAGAAGTCCCTTTGCATTTTGTTACTATGACAGTGATTAATCTCGACAGTTTGACTATTTGCACAAACCGATTGACGGATAAAGCGGGAAAAAGAAAATGTTTGAGGAATGATGGATCTGATTTCATCCGAGCACTGCTGGTGACGATATTTATAAATAACAACGAGATCAGCAACAGTGCGACGATGTTATAGGGAATCCAGGTTTTAAGTTAAATTTTCCAACAGTTCTCCAACAATTCGTATAGCACCCTTTTGAACAGAGTCCAAAAAAGCCAGCCAGGATGGTAACAGATGCAGCGTTTCAAACTTGACAACAATACTCCATGCAGGGACGAATATAGGACTTATAAATGTGGAGTAATTGATGCGGAGTAAAATAATTTTTACATCTATTAAGAAGGCCGAGTTTTCTTGACGCGCTCTTTGCCATGGCCATTAAATAATTGTTCCAGAGTAAGTCATTGAAAATTTTGACTCCCAATAAACGAATGCTTTCACATTCATCTATGTGGTCGAACACACATATTAATTAAAATATTCTTGGAAAACTCAGTCTTTGATCTGGAAACAATCAATAGCTGTTCTTTGGAATTTTTTGTATTAAATTTCTAGATATTACGATGTATGAATTCATAGAATGAGGGAACAAAAATAGTGGAACAAGCAACCTTTGACAAAATATTTATTTTTTTTCCAAATTATTGTGTAGCTATGACAACAAATGATAACAACTATTTTAATTGGATAATGAAATTTTGATTTTGAGGGTTGCTTTGATAAAAAAATTTATTTTTCATAGAATTTAAACAAATACAAATGCTTTTTACTTTTTTGGACGTAGCTATGACGACAAAATAAATAGTTGAAAAGTGATACTTTAAGGCCGCAAATCACAGTAATAAAGTAACACTTTAATATATAGGCGAATAAAAAAATGTTTTTTCGCTAATATTTCAAAAACTAGAGCTAACTTAAAAAATGAGTGTGATAATCTTTTATGTTGATTGTTTAGCGCAGCTTGGCAGGTAACCTATGAGCCTAAGAGGTCAAGATAACTTATCTTCGTGTAGCGTACGTATCTGTCTCGCAGTTGCCACCCACTGAGTCGATGTATTATCGGCACAGTGAAGCAACAATCCACCATTTTTTTGGAAGTGGGTTTGAGGTTTAATAAACTCAAACTCTTGCTCTATAGCTCCCAAGTCCATTAGTTTTCTTTTTGCCTTGCTGAGCAGCTCACAACTTAGGAGGGTAGCTGCAAAGACTTCAGCTGTGATGTTCACTTTGATGCCCTCGGTAACATCACTGTATGTTGGAGGTACGATTATACCCGCAACAGAGGCGTAGCTAGGGGGGGGGGCGGGGGGGGGGGGGGGCGGCTCGCCCCGGGTGTCACCCGTTTTGGGGTGACACCCGAACGTTAAAAAACTTAAACAAACCATCACAATGTTTTCAACGATAAATCACTTCGAAATTGTTTTGGGGTGACACCCGAATGTAAAAAACTTAAACAAACCATCACAATGTTTTTAACGATAAATCACTTCGAAACCGTTTTGGGGTGACACCCGAACGTAAACAACTTAAACAAACCATCACAATGTTTTCAATGATAAATCACTTCGAAACCGTTTTGGGGTGACACCCGAACGTAAAAAACTTAAACAAACCATCACAATGTTTTCAACGATAAATCACCTCGAAACCGTTTTGGGGTGACACCCGAACGTAAACAACTTAAACAAACCATCACAATGTTTTCAACGATAAATCACTTCGAAACCGTTTTGGGGTGACACCCAAACGTAAAAAACTTAAACAAACCATCACATGTTTTCAACGATAAATCACTTCGAAACCAAACCAGGTTATCCATTTAATTTTAATTTATAAATTGTGATAGCTTATAAATGTGTCCTATTGGTTCAAAAAGGATCTTTACTACTTTTTAAAATTCTTCATTTATTACTTGAGTTATTATTTGGGGTAGTTTGTTGAACGTCTTTTTATGTTAGTACAAATCCAAAGACATGCTAAAAATTTCAGTTTACTTTTTAAACTAAGAAGGATTAATTAAACATCTAAACTAAAGCAAAATTAGATTACATTTTAGTGTTCCTAGGTCTTGATGGTTTTACAAGATATATTTCGTTTACGTTCTTGGCTATATTAGTAGAAGAGAATAGGTACGTTCGATTTGACTGAAACAACTTAAAAAACAACAACAATTGCATTCAATTTATCAGTTGTATCAGTTGCTTCAGTCAAATCGAACACGGCTTATATTAGTAGAAAAAACGAAATTTCAGGATGCAAAGTTTAGGTTTTTGGGCATATTATTATTATTGAGGATGAAGCTGACTTTAGTTTTTTCAATTCATTTTAATTGTAAGCTAGAATTTTATAATGCCAATTTTTGCAAACTTTTCATTTATTTTAATTTTATTCAAAAACGGTTTCGCGATTTTTAAAACAACCCAAAATGCAATAAAAAGTATAACCCTTTGCGTTAAAAAGCAATTGTTATAGAATTGCTTTGCATTAAGCAATTGATAGTACATATATCAAAACTAAAGTTTTACTCAGCGTTCTTTGGATTACATAACTATCATATATTAAACATTCTAAAAAATTATCAGTAGTAATCATCCAAGGGCGGTGATAATTCGAAATAATCTTAAAAAAATTTCGAAAGCAAATACATATATTGATAATAGCACGAAGCCGTAGGCCGAGGGCTATTATTAATACCACTTGCTGTAGGAATTTTCCAAAAAATTATGAGAATTTATCAACGAATGAGGGGAATTCGTTTAGAAATTTTGTTGCCATTTTTCATTTCTTTATATATTTTTTATGAATTATACGTTGGCTTACTGCCAACCATATCAGTTAACTATTTCAAAAATTATTTACTATTTCAAAATTAAATTATTAACTATTTCTTAAATTATTATTTATTTGAACTAAATTTATTTAAAAATCCTTGTAAAATAAATGTAAAGCCTTCAAATTTTGTTTAAAAGTGGTGTAGTTATGATTGTTATTAACTAAATGGTTTGACTTTAAATTTAAAAATAGACTTTAAATTTTGATTATTTTTCTTCTTAGATTTTTAGACAATATTCCTTAAATCAGTCTTTAAAACATTTTCCGGTTTTCCAGATGTAAAATTTTTCAAAAGAATCACAATTAAATTTGTAAATTATTGAGCATGATTCTAATTAGATATTTAATTTTGGTTTCAATACTTTATATAAAACTCTAAGAGATGGATTTTATATTTAAATATTTTTAAATGGTTCCTAATAATATTAAGCATATGATTTGTATATTCCATTCTATCAAATATTGTTTAATATAAGTTGTTGCAAGGAATTTTAAATAAATTAATTCTGGTAGTGTATTTAATCGTTAACACAGTGTACTTATTATGAAATAGACATATGTATCCTACAAATATATTTAGAATTGTAGGCTTGCTGATACCTACTATAATTAAAAATATTTTTTTAGATTTCGTCTAGCAAATATCCCAACAAATAAATATGCCACGAGGAGTTCATACTTCTAAAAGAAAAAGCGAGTTCCAGCAGAGAAAGACCAAACAGGCTAAAATAGATGATGTTCAGAGCATATCTGGATCGATTTATAAATATGTTACAAAACCTGATGATAGCCAAAGCTCATCAAAAGAAACTGATTCTCACGTAAATGAAACGAATGTTTCAGAGAATATTGGCTCATCTTCAGAAAGTAACAGCGACAACACAGAATTAATAATGTTAGCCCATGATGAAGACGAATCAGAAAAAAATACTGAAAATGATAGTGATAATGCTGCTAATGCACCTACTATCGAAGACAGTATTTTTATGAATGAATCACTTCAGGACTTAAGAGATGTATCACATTGGAATATGCCCGTCTCTGATAATGTTCGCATTGAAATCATAAAAAAGGAAGTGAACATTTTCAAAATAGAGAAGGGCCGTTTGCTACTGTATTTAGACCCGGGTTAGACACAAAAGGTAATGTTCGCCATCTTTCTAAAGAATGGTTTTATAAAGTGATGCCTTATATGGAGAAAAAATTCTGCGGTCATGGATGGTTTATTCTCCTATAAATAATAGCCTGTACTGCTTCTGCTGTCGTATATTTGCTGTCACCAATAGTTTTAATATAAATTCAGCATTTACGACTGAATTTCAGAAGTGGTGGAAGCTAAATCCCAAAGTAGCCGACCATGAAACTTCAAATGAACATCTGGAGAATTTTGAAAAGTGGAAAACTTTGGAAATGAGGTTGAAATGTCATAAAACGATAGGAGACGCAGCCTTACAATTAATAGATAATGAAAAACAGAAGTGGAAACATCTTTTATCCAGATTATTGGATATAACTTTCTTTTTATCTAAACAAAACCTAGCATTTCGAGGACATGATGAAGGACAAAGTTCTTCAAATAAAGGCAATTTTTTAGAACTAGTCAATCTATTGTCAAAGTATGATGTAGTGTTAAAAGAACACATTTTGAATTTGGAGCATGGCAAATCACCAAAAGTATCATATTTGTCACCAGATATACAAAATGAGTTCATAAATGTTTTAGCGAACCACGTAAAGTTTAAGCTTGTCAACGAAATTAAATCAGCTAAATATTTTGGAATTATGTTTGATAGCACACCTACATTTCACATATTGATCAAATGTCTGAATATCGAATCACGTTATGTGAAAATTGATGGTAGAAAAGTGGAAGTCAAAGAAGTATTCCTTGGATTTTTTTCTTTACATGGAAAAAAGCCGCTGATTCAAGCGATGAAATTCTTAAAAACCTTAAAAATGACGGTTTAGAGGTAATGAATTGTCGTTCCCAAGGTTATGATAATGCAGCTGTTATGAGTGGTATACATGGAGGAGTGCAAGCTATTATTAAAGCAAAAAATAGCCATTTTTGTGGGCTGCATAGATCATTCAATTAATTTATGTGGCCAACACTCATTTGCACAAAATGTAGCTTGTGTAACGTTTTTCGGAACAGTGGAGGCCATTTTTACATTTTTTTCTGCTTCGACTAGCCGCTAGGCAGTGCTTGTTAAACACAGCAAAACAACTGTTAAAAGACTCTCAACAACGCGTTGAAGTGCTCATTATGCTGCAGTAAAAGTATTGGCCGAAAATTTCGATGGGATTGTGGCTGCAATTGAGAAGCTAAGTGATCAACAAGAAAATGTAGACACTAGAGGCGCTGTACACAACCTTATGCATGCAGTGTGTGATTTTACGTTTCTTTGCTATCTTTTGTTTTGGAATGATGTTCTTAGGGAAATAAATTGTGCTCAGATTGGATTGCAAAGCAAAGGCTTAAATATTGATCAATTAATTACAAAAATAGAGTCACTTCGTCTTTATATTAAAGAAAAACGAAATGACATTGTAGAACAGGCAATAGATCTTGCTGCGACGAAATCGGAGAGCTATGACATTCCAATGGAAAGACGAATTCGTCGTAAAAAACGAATGGCTGGTGAGTTGGCTCCAGATGTTGGACTGACACTGAGAGCTGAACTTAAAAAGGACATGTTGGAATGTCTTGACCGATTCAGTGTTGAACTCCGAACAAGACTGAAGACAGTTCAAGATGTTGCTTAATTGTTCGAGGTTGTTCAGACAAAGACTTTGCTTTTGGCGAACAGTGAAGAGTTGAAATTATCTGTATCAAAATTTACCAGTTTTTATGATGAGGTATCGGAAACGGGACTCCTCACAGAGATACCAAGGTTGAGGAGGCATTTAAAAGCGACCAATGTTACAGTTTCCAACTGGGTGTGCCTAGACTTTTTGAAAATCATCGTGGAATGGGATTTTACAGAATCTCTTCCGAATCTTATGGTCGCACTAAAGTTATTTATGACTATTTGCGTATCAGTGGCTACGTGTGAGAGGAGTTTCAGCAAATTAAAATTAATTAAAAATTACTTGTGGGCAACAATGACCCAAACGAGGTTTAAAAATCTTGGCATATTAACCATAGAACATGAGGCAGCACAAAATATAAATTTTGAAGTTGTGATTTCTGAGTTTGCAGCTGTTAAAGCTAGAAAGAAGAGATTTTAAGTGTATGTATATAATATGTGAGAGTATATTAATTATACTCTTATTTTTCTTTTACTATACTTTCCAAGGTTGCTACTTGTATACATTTGTATTAATTTGGATACATTATTTAAAAAATTTGTTAAATGGATACTGGGTACCAAAAATTCGCAAAACTACTGGAATGGATACAATTTATTCGCAAGAAAACATTGTGTATAAAATGCATTAAATGCATTTGAAAAAGTTAATAAATTGTGTTACATTAAGTGTGTTCCATTTACCACATTTTCCTTTACTTTTGTACTAAATTTCGTTTTTAAGTTAACCATATCAAATGATGGTAAAGCTACGTGACAAACTTACGGTTCTATTCACCGCCAGAGTTTATGTCAGTTTAGAGAATAATTTCAAATATGTTTGCCCAAATGCTTATACAAATTTAGAATTTCTAGCCTAAATGTCATATTTCTGTCCAGCTTTCTTTAATTGTTTATATTTTGCATGAATCATAATTTTAATTTTCAGAAATTTTTTAATATTTAATTAATTTTCTTAAATTTAACAAACTCAAAATAAAATTTAAACTTAAAATTTTGTCAAACTAATAATTTTCTTTTACGTTGTTTAGCAATATGGTTTTTCAAAATTGTCAAAACAATTTATTGTCAAAAAAAATGTCGGAAACGTGTGGTAAGAAAGAATTTAAGTTGTAGTAGATCAAAAATCTAATACACCTCACATTTAAGTCGTTCCATTTAAAATTCGGTTCGGGTAGCAAGTTTACCTAAAAGGAACACGGGTAGTGTTCGTCGTATTCTCTTTTAGTAGAAGATAAAGGAACAGAAAATTGGCGAACAGTGTAGCAAATATAAGCAGTTGTGGAAAAGTTCTGAATTGAGTGCATTTAAGGTTGCATTATACCGTAACCGTTGTAATGAAAAAAAGGAATTCCAGGTATATTTTGCGCTGAAACCGCACAATATAGGTCGTTCTAAAATAAATTAGCAACATCAAATAATCATGTATACATTTGGATACTCTTTTTTTATACAACTGGATACATTTTAATTTTTTTGAGTGACGACGCTGATTCTTTCCTAAAAGATTCATTTTCATACATCAATATGAAAGAATGTATAATAAAACAGTACTTTAATTATATATAACTTATTAATAATAATGCTCATTTGCATTAATTAAATAATTTGTATTAATTAAATAAAATTCTAAATTACGTATATCGGCTTTTTATTAATATTGACAGTTTTCATTCTTGGGGTGACACCATAATATCCGCCCCGGGTGTCACCCATGCTAGCTACGCCACTGACCCGCAACATTGCTTGCTGTGTCCTCTACCCCATGTTGTGGTTGATCGTTGGCAGATGATCTATGTCGTTTACCACTAGATGTATCTGTCTGTGGAAAGTCTTGCGATGCCTCGGATAGCCCTGGATCGCTCGGACCCTTTTGCTACTCTTAGTACTTGTGTCCTTAAGTCTATCTACCATCTTTAGATCTAGCTTCTTAGGTTTTCCTCTTTTAACCAGGTTAACCAGAACAAAAGATTTGGAAAGGGGACAGACTTGTACGACTTCCTCTTCAGAGAGCCTCTTATTTATTAGTGTCCTCTTGCGCATTTTGTTTATGGCGAGAACGCATTTGGGCTAATTGTCAGATTAATACTACCGTTGCATGAATTTTAGCTACCTTTAGGTATATGGGTAATTCTTTTATAAACCGATTTGGACAAAATATGACCGACCCATTTTTGATTTGGCTGAAATTTTTTTATGAGTTTTTTATCGAAAAAAAAGATATATGTGTTCGAGGATTTTTTTTTTTTTTTTGGAAAATAGAACTGTTCTATATTTCGAGAATTTCGTGATTTTGGGCCTTAATACTTATTTTTAAAAATTCATAACTTCAACTTTATAGAAGATAGGAGGTTTTTCTTTTCTTTATTTGAAAGTTAAAAGATGGAATTTTTTAAAAATAAATATTTTCAACTAAAGTTATTAACAAATTCCTATTGTTATAAACAAATAAAATGTTAAAATTAAATTTTAACCATTGTTCCACCCATGAAATTAGTTTTTAATATAATCATCGTATTCAACGTTCAAATTCCTATAAAACGTATTTTTTTAATGGAGAAATGATATTTACTGTTAGATATAAATTAATTTATCGAGCGCGGGACGACAAAAAATTCCATATATGGGTCATTCTTTTACATACCGAACAGATTAGGACATAATGTGACTAAGGTATCCTAAGGAATCCTCGAACACGTATATCTTTTTTTTTCGATAAAAAACCCCTAAAAAAATTTTCAGCCAAATCAAAAATGGGTCGGTCAGAGAGTGTTCGGTTTATAAAAGAATTACCCATATATCCGACGTGATGGTTACATACACCTACATACATGCCGATCTTACTTTCGGATTCTGAGTGACATTCGGTTCCAATTGCCGATTCTGGAGCTGAATCAGAATCATTTGCAAACTGATGATCATCTTTTTCTAATGATTCTGACGTGTCAGAGCACTCTTTTGTGGTTTGCTCACATTGTGTCATTTCTGACATAGCCTAAGAGCTTAAAGAGTCTTTATTTTGAAGAAAATTATTATCCGTAATGAGATGAATTTAGGGAGTAAAACGGTACACCACAACAGTGTTCTGTGCTGTGGTAAGGCTATATTGAAACTGGAGGAAGCCCTTTATACAGAGTTCCGTACTAGCAATCAATCTTTGGGTTTTGGAATTGATCTTGGCTTCTCCCAATTGTTCAGCAGAACTTCCATTGCTTTATCTTTAAACCTTACGGTACAAATTTCACATTTCATCAAAATTGCTACATGAGAGTGGCAAGCGATAAATACACCGCAGAAGCTGATAACCTTCTTTGCATCTTAACAAAACAATTTTCTAAAGTTTTATCAAAATCAATTGTGGGTTGTTATGTGGTTACTATCAGGAATGTACTAAGAAATTCAGTTAGCTCCATAACTATAAGCAGTCGTAATAAAAGTTTATTACCGAGTGTTATTAAAATAAAAACAAAAGGGAAAAAGTTTTTGATGTTTTTAATAAATATTTCTTTGGAAGACTCTCCCGAACCCAAATGAATACCAAACCGCATCATAGATTTTATCTGAGGAAAAAAACATTAACATATTGTAAAAAAAACAATAATAAAAACAAAACCTTGTTTGCTAGACAAATGGCACACAAAACAATAATAAAATCAGAAAAACGGACATCAATAGGCATACAACAAACGTTGACAGATATACACAAGTAAAAAAAATTAACCGTACATGGGCAAATGATATTTTGTGTTCCTTAGCTCCATAAAACTGATTTATTTCTGCTTATTTTGTTTTCTTTTTCATTGAATTGCTTATGATTTGTGTCTTCAAATTAATAAGCACGTTATGAAAATATAAACGAACATGATACAAAAAACGTACATCAAAATTAATGGCAGACGATATGTGTACGTATGTCAAAATGAACTATTTATATATTGAATCCAAAGGAAATTCGTTAACATAACAAATAAACGCCTTCCAAATCGGAAAACTTAATCAATATAAAGCGAAAATATTTCAGCTGAGTAAATACAATTTTATTCCAACAACATGTTATAAACTACTCATCTGTGGTTCAACCTATGTACAAATAACCAAAGATAGTAGCTCAAACCTCTATTTAATGTAATACACATACATTTTACACTATCCTTTTTCATGAAATCCCTCACAAAATGAAACTCTTTATACGATAAATAAAACTGAAAATCGAAAAAGTGGGCGACTAGAAATCACCGTAAAAAACAATAGGTTATATGTTGTTCGGATTATTTTATATTTTCCATTTCACTTTTGTTTTCTCTTAGGTAGATTTCATATAAAAATCTACCTATTGCAATGTGCCTTATCTCGTTATTTTGGAAAAATGTTGGTGTCAAACGACTATATATGATAAGCGAAGACGGAAAAACAAAAAAAAAATTTATATATATATATATATACATATATATATATATATATATATATATATATATATATATATATATATATATATATATATATATATATTATATATATATATATATATATATATCATATATATATATATATATATATATATATATATATTATATATATATATATATATACATATATATATATATATATATATATATATATATATATATATATATATATATATATATATATATATGTATATATATATATATATATATGTATATATGTATATATATATATATATATATATATATATATATATATATATATATATATATATATATATATATATATAATATATATATATATATATATATATATATATATATATATATATATATATATATATATATATATATATATATATATATATATATATATATATATATATATATATATATATATATATATATATATATATTAGGGTGCTTTTTTTTGGGGCGACAATTCTTTCTTTCTGGTGCCCCACCGAAATTTTGTTGGAAATACCCAAGAACACGTCCTCCTAAAATATGAGCCCTCAAAATTAATGTTTAGCACTCGGACTTTGCGTTTGAATATTTTCCATACAAAATACATGCAAACTTTAGTGTTTTTTAAAAAAAAAATTACAGCTCAGCGGCATTTTATACTATTTCAAAATGGAAAAAAGCAACTAACTCAGAATTAAATTATCTACAAAAATGCTTATGGAGATGTAACTGTAACTTACACCGGTGACACAGTACAGATCACTAAAGTCAGTTTATATATGAATTTCTTGTTCTTTTGTTTTTATTTCATAAATGGCTAAAGCTACAGGAAAAATGTCAATAACAAAGTTGTAGTTAATTAAATTTCCTACAAAAAATTCATAATAACCGAATCTCTATGATTGATATTTCTCGAGATAATAAACATTTATTATTTTAGAACTTGCGGTCTTCATAAATTGATGACGAAAATCTCTTGAAACATCCCTTTTAATAAAAGCTTATTATCTCGAGAAATATCAATCATAGAGATTCGGTTGATGTAAGTTTTTTGTAGGAAATTTAATTAACTACAACTTTGTTATTGACATTTTTCCTGTAGCTTTAGCCATTTATGATATAAAAACAAAAGAACAAGAAATTCATGTATAAACTGACTTTAGTGATCTGTACAGTGTCACCGGTGTAAGTTACAGTTACATCTCCATAAGCATTTTTGTAGATAATTTAATCCTGAGTTAGTTGCTTTTTTCCATTTTGAAATAGTATAAAATGCCGCTGAGCTGTAATTTTTTTTTTAAAAAACACTAAAGTTTACATGTATTTTGTATGGAAAATATTCAAACGCAAAGGCCGAGTGCTAAACAATAATTTTAAGGGCTCATATTTTAGGAGGACGTTTTCTTGGGTATTTCCAACAAAATTTCGGTGGGGCACCAGAAAAAAAGAATTGTCGCCCAAAAAAAAAGCACCCTAATATATATATATATATATATATATATATATATATATATATATATATATATATATATAATATATATATATATATATAATATATATATATATATATATATATATATATATATATATATATATATATATATATATATATATATATATATATATATATATTAGGGTGTCCCAGAAAAATTAAAATTGTTTTTTTTTAACGCATACCCTTTATACCCTAAATATCTTGTCGGTTATACGAATTTTTCTTGAAAAATAAATATGTCCGTCGAACTAGATAGTTCTAAACAAAAAATATACATGAAAGGTAACCCAAAACTTCCTTCAAATGGGCAAGCTCTCGTATAGTATTGTTGTATAATATATTGTTTTTTAATATAATACATTTCATACGAAAACAAAGACCAATTTTTGTGCCAAAACTGAATAATTCTATAGACACGCTTGGAATGCTATTTTAGACTGAAAACTCAAGACAAAGTGCAAATTCTCTGCTGTGATACTATAACTGCTTCGCATACACATCGTTTGTGTGCGCGTTGAAAAAAATCAATATAGAAAAACTTATTTTCGCTTGCAACCATCACATGTACGAGCTGGTGTTAAAAAGTCTTTTTGAAGTGAAAATAAAACAAGTGCCTATAATAAGCCCGGACATTCCACTTTTTCAAAAAATTAGAGATCATTGGCAAAAAGTTGATCATCATAAAATAGAATGCTATAGAGAAAAGGTGGAATGGTGCCTGTTTCCAAAATTGATAAATTTGAAGTAGATTAAATAATAATAGAAATAATAATTAATAATAATAGAAATAATAATTGATATCTCCAATGCTTAGAGCATTTCAGCTGTATCGTTCAGATACAGCTGAAAGAGCGGTCTAATTAATGCAGGACTTTCATTGTTTAATTACAATTGATGCAATATTCGTTATGTTGCGTACAAAAGCACAAGATGTTATATCCGGACTGTAAACAGCAAACATTGAAAAGAAAATATGCTTAGTAATAGTTGTTGTAATTAAAAATAATATTAAAATATGGAGGGACTGAAATCTCAAGCTCTGAGATATCAGGACTTCGGTCTGGATTAAGGATTTTGATATAGTTTTCGGCAAAAAACTTTTATGAGGACATTGCTTTTAGTTTTAGGCAGCGATGTATATCAAACATAAAACTCTTTGTTAAAGTATAAATATTTTTTTATTTCTGTTTAGAAATTTATTACAAAACTAACACGAAATATTAATAAGTGCCGGAAAATTATAACAGATCATAAATTAATATAACTTGGTGAAAAGATAAAACACCCAGCAAACTACTCAAAAACCTCTCCATTTAGCGTTTCAAGAAAGTATTACCAAACCAAATATTCATGGTTCTTTCAAAATTCAAAAAATATTCTAAAAATTAAAATAAAATAAAAAATTTAAACTTTTTTTTAAAGTTCTAAAAACATTCCAAAAATTATTACAAAATCAAAAATTTAAGCTTTTTTCAAAAATTCAAAAATTTTAAAATATTCCAAAAATTATAAAAAAATCAAAAATTTCCATGTCCAATTTCATGTTCGATAACTTTTCATGTCAAACAAATAATTTATTTCATATTGTTCCAAAAAATTAAGTAAAATGAAAATCATTCTTTTGACACACTTGACAACATTTTTTTGACAAACTTATAACGCAATAATCTAGATTTTGGTTTCACATACAAGTACCAACCATCAAAATTTCTCCAAATTCAATGTTCCTATTCACAATCACTTAAAATGAACGTTTTTAAGCCAAAAATAGGCATATTTCCTTGTTTTGACATACTTGACGATTCTTTTGACACACTACCCGTACAGCTATCGAACACATCGTCATTTTGGCTGTTACAATTGAGTAATCCTATTTTTAGAAACAAAAATTTTTGAGATCCCTTCCAGCGGTTTTCTAGATTTCGTCGATTGTGACGGCAGACAGACATACAGTTTTTTTTAGAATCAGTAAGTCCTAAAACGTCGATAAATGGGGTAAGAATTTCATTTTTGGATGGAGAATGTAATACTTAGGACTTTCAGACCGAAGTAATATCTTTTTCTAATTCATTGGCGTTTTATTTAATGAGAGTAAAATAATTTCTCAAATAATTACACAGTGATCGCAGTAAAAGCTCGTATGTTAAAGTTCAACTTCAAGTCGGCACGGGTTATCGTCATCTAATCGCAGTAAAACTTTTAATTTAAGTTTTTAAGGTTAATTGGAAAAAATTTAGCGGGTATGCGTATAAAATTTTGCAAAAAAATTTTTTTGCTCTATGTCTTGGGACACCCTAATATATATATATATATATATTTATATATATATATATATATATATATATATATATATATATATATATATATATATATATATATATATATATATATATATATATATATATATATATATATATATATATATATATATATATATATTCTTTGTGTTATTTTAGAAGATTATTTGAATTGTCAGTTCAAATCAAAATTCATTCGGATTCTAGACCAATATTTTTAATAAATTATTTTGGAACAACGGATCATTTGTTATTAAAAAACCTCTGACGTTCTATCATAATTTATTAAATTTACTTCAAAAAAGAGAGAGATTTTCCTTCTTTGTTTGATGAAACGACAACGTTTCGGAGCTTTTATGGCTCCATTTTCAAGTCCTTTAAAGTTTAAAAAAAGATACATTGTTAATAAATCTAAACATTTTCGCACGCGACACTTCCGGTCCACACAAAATAAAGCAATTGAAAAGTCGTATTTTTGTGTTTTGCGGTTTTAGCTGTAAAACTTTTTCTAATAAAGATATTGATTCGATCAATGTGGCATTATAAAGCTGAAAGATTGTAGTTTCTAAAACAAAAATAAAATGTAAGAAACTGTAAGCTGTAAGTAGGAAGCTGTAAGCTGTAAGAAACAAGTGGTTGGCTTCTTTTTAAACGCCTCTACACCCGCGTCAAGAGGAAATAACAAAACAAACGTTTAAGTTTTTTAAAGTTAAAGGTAAGAACTGAATATCCTGCTAATTTCAAATTTTTGTCTTTTACCAAACACGTCCAAATTGTAGCCTGAAACATGCAAATTACTGAAATTTCAAAACTTCAAGTAAAGAGTTTTTGCACTATGAGTTGACTGAACGAGTCGATTTTAATTTTTTATACTATAAAGATATCTGCACTTTGATATATGAGAACATTTAGACTTTTATATTCAACAGCGCAGACGCTGGTGTCAATTGAATATCACAAGAAATCAATAAAATATACGTATTTTCAACAATCTTTCATTTTTTAAATATCTGAATTATGTCAATTTTTATTTTTGTTTTAGAAATTACAATCTTTCAGCTTGATAATGCCACATTGATCGAATAAATATCTTTATTAGAAAAAATTTTATAGCTAAAACCGCAAAACACAAAAATACGACTTTTCCTTGTGGATTTTGATTTTTTGAGCCCTAAAGAACATTTCCACAAAGTTTGAGTAACATCTAAAACAGTGCAGAAAAAAATTTTATTTTTCGATGATTTCATATAGCATAACTACTCTTAAGCCAAAGTTCAACTTCACGGGTGGGCACGGGTTGACTTTATTTGATTGACCTAAAATTTCTTGCAGTTCATTTTTATATGTATACACACCGATTTAGGGGGTGAGACCAAAAATATTTTGAAATTGAAAATAAATTAAGGAGCACCCTAAT
>OY856187.1:222943801-223000126 GCA_963693315.1 Diogma glabrata | reverse complement strand
GTTCGTGAATGAATTTTGATGACTTGCAAAAAGATGCAAATATGTATGACAAGGAACTTATTAGTTTTTGAACGATAGTGAACAAAGTGGTTGGGGTCCCCTATGCACCTGTTTTTTTTTAAAGATCAATAACATCTGTACCTGATAATAGAATTGGATGAAACTTGGTACATGAGCATTTAGTACGGCTCACAACAGTTCTGCATCCCAACTTCAGTGTTTTATGCACACCTTTTTTCAGTGTTTAAATGCATACTACAGTCTACAATAATGAGGTGATTATGATGAAACTTATGGGAAAGGTTTATATTAGCTTCAGAAGATAATTATCATCTTTTGGAGCACATTGATCAAAGTGGCGAGGGGCTACCATACAACTGCTGACTTTCACACATTGTTTTTAAAGTTTTTTGGGAGCATACAGACTTCATTCATTAATCAATTTTAATGACACTTTGAAAAAAGATGGAGATTTAAATGCAAAGAAGTGATTTGTTTTTGGGCAATATTGGAATAAGTGGTGGGGGGCCCCCAAACACCTCTTTATTGTGTCACAATTTTTTCAATGTTTGTTGGGAGCATACAACATTTGTTCGTTAAGTAATTTTAATGACACTTCGCAAAAAGGTGCAAATATATATGACAAGGAACTGCTTAGTTTTTGAGCGATAGTAAACAGAGTGGTGAGGGGTGTCCGGAGCACCTAGTTTTTGTTAATCCCCATAGAATCTGAACCTGATAATCGAATTAGATGAAACTTGCTACATAAGCATATAGTACGGTTCACAACAGTTATGTATCCCAACTTCCGATTTTACACTTCCGGTTAAATTGTTTTTTTTTACATTTTCTCGTACATCTGAATTCATGTTTGTTGGGATGCTGCTGCTTTCTTTAATATTTTTATAATTAGAACTACGCGAAATCTATAAAATTGGTTAGCCTTTAATTAAAGAATTTGATGGATATTAGATCACTGTATATCGAGAACACTGTGTTTACAGAGCTGTTGTGAAGTCAGCCTATGCACCAGCGTCGCCATATTTCTTCTTAGAAATAAACTATTTTTAAATTTTGCAGTATTTGCACGACATATGTGATATGATATAGTGTAGGTTTGCCGTGTGTTATCATATAGTTACATAAATTGTCACACACGTGTTCTGTGGTAGATTTGATATATGTTTGTTGCAAAATTCGATAGATGTATTTTTGCTTATATGTAGCTATATAGTCCCTGGGCTGGCGTTGATTTCATGTGGTGATTACCACATATTTTATACTTCGTGAGGCGCCTGTTTTTGACGAGTCCAAAAACTTTTGTTCTGCCATTTTTATCGATTCGGCCGCTTTTTCGTTCGGCAAGCTCCGAAAAATACCGATTGCCTGGGATCTTGTAATTTTTTTTTTAACTGTGACGGTTGAAAATTTGTTTTAGAACACGAGGGTAGCCTTGTTCGGCCAAAGTTTGTCCGTTATTGTCTAGTCCGACAACCCAAACATCCAAACTGTCAGTTGTCGGACTCGACAATAACAGACACATTTTGGTCGGACCAGCTTACCCTCGTGTTCTTAAACAAATTTCCAACCCACACAGTTAAAAAAAAATGTGGTAGCAAATTTACAAGATCGCAAGAAATCGGCATTTTTCGGCGCTTGCCGAATGAAAAAGCGGCCGATTTGAGGAAAAAGGCAGAACAAAAGTTTTTGGACTCGCCAAGGACAGGCGCCTCACGAAGTATAAAATATGTTTCAATCATCACATGAAATCGGCACCGGCTCAGGGACTAATAATTTTCTTTTTAAAATTTGTTCGATATTTGTCTGTAATTAGTTTGTTTTGTTTAAACTAATCTCATACATCAGATTCTCCTTGCACAAAAAACTGTCTGATTTCGAAATCTACCTATTTCTAGCGGACACCTTGCCGCTCGGACTTTTTTCCTTCTTATCTATAGGATATAGTCTCATAAGTGTAACTTATTCGATTTTTGTGCTTTTCATCAAATGATTTTGTGTGAACCCAATACATCAGGTATTTTTGTGGTAACCATACCTGGAAAACAAAGCAAGTTCACACACAATGGTGAAGCCTCAGTGGACGTTACCTTTGTGTCAAAGAATAAAGTACATCTTATTAAAAACTAGAGAGTCCATAAAGGCCGATCCTTTAATGACCCCGTGCTATCTCTTTCGAGATAATGAGTGAAAATAACTGTTATAAATACTGACGTCTCTCATGATAATAACAATAACAATTTTAATATCAATGCTATCAACTAGGAACTACTTACTCTTAATGTGAAACTTAATATTAAGCGCGTGGAAACACAAACCAAAAATGTGAACTGCTCAGCGGACTACGAATCAGTTATGTCCACCATTACGGATGTCATTCTAAAAGTCTGTGACGACGCGTAGCAGGTTCTTCTAAATGCATGCAAACAAATCATCTCAAAAGTGAGGTAAACCGGTTGAGAAAGAAATATAAAAATGGACCCAGATTTGAAACTGCTAAAGCAGGCTGCATGTTGTAAACTTTATAACACTTATACACAGTCGGTTAGAACAATTAAAACAGAAAGCTTCAGGAAACTTGCAACGAAAGTAAGCAACAAGGATTCATATTAGACTTTATGTACAAATATCAGACAACGAAGCTTACTCAACGTACAGTGCATGTAATAGTTTTTCTACTAACAGTGATAATTGTGTATTATTATCGCCAGAGGATCCAACATTTTATAGAACAAGTAACTTCCCTAGTGTCCTTGATATATTTTTAACAAACATTAATTATAATATCGCAAACGTTAAAACTATTAATGCATTGAGCGCCGACCATCTTCCCGTTCTCTGGTTCATAGATTATTGAATGAGCGCATGTCATGAATGACAATTTTATGTACAATTACAAAAACAGCAATTGAAATCATTATTCGAAATACGACTGAAATAAATCAATTTGATAAAGTAAGTCTAGTAAGATTTAGTAAGTATAATTCATCAATGTGCAATCATTGCGGACATACTCCTTAAGGAAAAATTATCATCCACAACTAAATTCTTAATACAAGTTATGCAAGTGAACGAAATAATGAAACAGGGACTGTGAAAAAACATGTTCAGTAGCTGAAAAGTACGCTGGAAAAGCCCAAATACGGGAAGGCATGCATATCAATTCATAAGCGACGAAACCTACTCTCCCGAAACCGAACAAGGGCCTCTAACTGGTCCTATGGGTCAGTTAATCACTAGAGACGACAAATTTAGGAGTACCTAAAACGAGTTAGAGTATCAAACGATGGCAAATGCATTACAAGTGATGTAAATTTCACCACATTGCACATTTTTATGGACTGCTCTGATTACCAAAAATTTACGGTACGATCTCAGTCTCCGAGCGCACCTTAATGGAATCGACACCTTAACATAAATTTAATTAGTATTCTTCTTAAAATACCTATATTGAAATATTTAAATTTTTTGTCATGATGCTATTAAACTATTAAAAGAAAGAAATCAGGTCTAACGCTCCAGGCTAGACAAACAAGCTGAAAAGATAGTAAAACATGCTTAAAAAATAAGTACGTATAGGCTCATTCCAAAGTGACTAACGTAACATTCATACCGAAATTCACAACTTTGTTTCCTTATAACTAAAATTGTAAAGATTATTTTAAGTACTTGTTGGCTTTTTAAAATGTAAATCGAGTTTATTTATCTAAATCAGAAAACTTTTATTTAAATTAAATTTTTTAGATATTTTTTAAATAAAAATGTAAATGTGACTAACGTAACATTTTTTATACCATTAAATTAACACCTAAATTATGAACCAAAATTCTCTAGATGTTGAAAATGTACATAAAATTTATTGATAAGTTTCTTTAATGTAATTAATGTATTTTTTAAAAAAGCCAATAACTTTTTAAAAAATTTGTTAGTTTTTCATAAATTGACGCTTTTGATTTAAATGATGTGTGACTAACGTAACGTGACTAACGTAACACAAAAGAATTCATGTATTTAGAATGCTTACCTCATTTATTTGGAAAGCAAAGCAGTCCAATTCAGACATTCCAAACTTTAGCTTACAGAAAATAAAAAGTCTAAAACAATTCGGTTTATTATATTTGTGCTATGCTATATTCTTTTTAGATATATTTTAATTCGTATATTAAGCATTTTTCACAACCATGCGCTTAATTGCATTCTAAACAAAATAATAATATTGGAATTTTCACAGTTGTTGCCATATCTTATAGTAAAATATATGAAAAAAAATTTGTAGGTCACAGTTACAGTTTTGTGAAGAAAAAAAACTTTAGCTTGAAGGATGACTTCAAAATGGAATGACCCTATATTGTACACTTCTTTAGGTTGGAAACAAGTAACGCTATAAAATCTTTGACTCACATAATATATTACTATTTCTCCAAACAAACCAAGTGATAATTAAGACCTAGTCGTGTCAGCTAATAAATGATCGAGCACATGGTAACCTCTGTAAAAGTTTTAACTAGAAACAGAGAGAAGAGCAAATAGACCACTTCACGACTACATATTTAATATAAATAATACATGTAACACAATACAATGTTGCGGTTCATTTTCATATTTAGTTACCTTATTGAAACATTCCCAAATTAATCGAGTTCGAATCCCAACCGAAACACGTTTAGAGATAAATGTTGTTAATATTAACAAATAACTATAAGGTTTATTCAGATAAACCCAAAAACTGATTTCGAATTGAAAAATTCATACGATTCACTAATTTACTTTGACATTTATGTCGTAAAATTGATTTTAAATTGATTGGAAACAGTCAATAATAACTGCACACGTGATTTAGGATAGTATGGGATTAAATATACCTACTAACTTTCGAAACTCACAAATAGTGAGGTTAATGAAATTAATTGTCTCTCACAAATTCCTAAATTAACTTGGTTTTATTATGTTATATTACTTTTTTAGATAACCATTATTTTCATTTCGCCTTGAATAAAATATGTTTTAATTATCGTTATTATGATAAGTCATCAGCTTTTGTTGTGTCAAACAAAACATGTAGTAACCAAACTCAACCTTTGCTGCTCAGTTGTTGAACAAAAGTTAAAAGAAGCTTTTGATCCAATACATTACAAGGGTTTTGAAAGTACAAAATGATTGGAAACAATATTAAGAAGCAGGCTAAGAGTTGGAACAAAAATCCGAGAAATTTGATTAGTTCGACCAAATTATTTTTTGAGATTCGTATGTTATTTGGATATTGTAGTTTCAGACCAACAAAAGCTGCAAGAGGGAGCCTGGTAAAATTAGAGACGACTTATTGTCAGATTTTAATGTTAATTGCAATATGTTGTTGGACTATTTTTTTAATCTATTCTTTCATAGTTATGAAGGATAAACCAGATTATGCAATTTATTCAATTGTGATAGAGCTAACAGGAGAAATTTGTATGGTTGCTGGCTTTTTTGTTATATTTTTTTCGCTGGGACTCAACTTTTACCTACGTTGCAAGATCTACAAGCTTAATATTTATTTGTGTGAAATCGATCAAATGCTTGAAATATTAAACGATAGTATACGATTAGCACGAAACTGTAAAGTTAAGAAAAACTCTTTAATCAACCATCGGTTACATTCAATTTATATTAATTTTGCAATTTTAATTGGGTTCAGTTACATTATTGTTGGACAAATAGTTACTTTTTTTCTTGTTGGGCAACCGTTAAATGCAGTTATTACTTGGTTAACGTATTTCCTACAAAATTTTTTTATTTTTTTGATAACAAGTCATTTTTCAGTCTTTTTGGGTCTAATTAAATCTCGATTTGGGGTTTTAAATCGTTTATTTAGGTAAAGCAGTTATTTATTACGTTTTATAGAATACATTTATTATATTATTTCTAGTCAATATTTAAACATATCAAAAGAGGATTTGCTGTCTACACAAAAATTTGGACAAATTCTAAAGGTGACTCTGCTTAGAAACAGAACACAGAACAGAACATCGAATCAGAAATTTGATATGAATTTAATTGGCAAGTTTTCAAAAATTCACGATCGTCTAACTACTGTTGTTGACTTACTAAACTTTTGCTATTCAGTGCCAGTATGCAAAATTTTTATAAATACTTAGTTTCTGCTATTAAATTTTCTTTTTTGCAGGTTCTGTGTTTGGTGTTCGTTTTATTTGGAAATACAGAATACACATTTTACAGCCTCTTTGTTGGATATCAAACAAACGCATCCTTCTCCATACGTTTTGCTTACATCTTTTGGCTTGTTTTGAACTTAGCTTGTTTTATTGGGGTATTTGTTGGTTGCCATAATCTGACAAGTGAAGTAAAAAGAATAGAATAAAAAGTTTTTATATTTTATTTTATAAAAATTTCTGTATACAGGGAAAGCAAACCAGAAATCTTATTCACAAAGCAATCAATAACTTAATTTGTGATGATCAAGAAAACAACAATCCAGCAATCAAAATATTGAAGTTATTTTCTATTCAACTACAAAAACGAGTCCCTCGAGTTACGTGTGGTTTGGTTTATTTTAATTGGAAATTACTTTATGCCTTAATTGGGTCATCAATTTCGTATTTAGTAATTTTAATTCAATTTGGTAGTTTATCAACCAATCAATCTAACTGTAACTGTAATTTCTCAACATTAAATTAAATATATAGATTACAATTAAAGGCATATTTTTTTAGAAAAAATTCATTAAATAGTATTTTAATTAATCTAAAACACTGCAGGAAAATAAATTATTTACCCAAGAATACTTACTACCCACTGAAACGGATCACAAAAAAATTTGATGCTAATATAAAGTTTATTCCTTCGAAAATATCTGTATAAAATTATTACTCAAAATTTTTTAAATCTAGCTATACAGTCATTTTATTGAATAAACTCGCTTTCTATAGGATTTATAATTTGATATTCCCCTGCTTATCGATTATTTACTGTAGTTTTTTCTATTGAATTACGTACTTTGAAGTCATAGACACCCTAAGTAGGTTTTGCCAGACATTGACATACGGCCAAACACTGGCCCATTAATGGTTTACAGTACTTGGCTATTGTTATTGGGCCAATACTAGAACCATTCATCGGGCGATCTATGGTTTACAGAAAATAGCCAGCATATTGTTACCTTTAAATGGCCAAACACTGGCCCATGAATGGTAAATATTACTTGGCTATTGTTATTGGGCCAGTATTGTGGCCATGAATTTACCGATCTGTCATTTTATTTAAATTTCACTAGAGCATTATCCCTTTTAGAAATACATAGTTTGAAAAATTTCACATATAGTTTAGTTATCGCCTTGTCAGTTGAAAGACTATGATAAAGAAAAATATATTTTATATTTTTTTTAATGGCGGAGTACTGGCAGTCATGTTTGCCATTACTCAGTCATTCATGCAACTGAACCAGTTGTATGGGGAGTTTTGAATTTTTTCCGTCATTTTTATTTTATTTTTAATTAGTTTATATTTAATTTATTTAAATTTACATTTGATAATAATGTTTACTTTCTTAACGGCTCAGTCATGGTTGCCAGTATTTGGTTATTACTACAATTAGAGATGTTAAAATACCGTATTTTATTTTTTTTGTATAATACAGCGTATTATACATTGTTTTATACAAAATAAAATACCGTACAAAAGTGTAATAGCCGAGATAACATGTGAATGGAATAACAAAAAAAAAACTTTTAAAAAAAAAATAGAACCGACTTCAGAAAAAAGAAAAGAGGCACAAAAAAGTGAAAAATAACTCAATTGTTGCCTTAAGAAACAAAAATACGTTACATTTTGATTAATTTAATTTAATTATACCTTACTATAGACAAAAACATTACGCTATTATACAAAGTTACTATATTAAAATAGTTACTTTTTATTATAATTATTACAGTTATTATAGTTGTTATAATAGTTATTATATTTTAAAAGGTATTTGTAGTACAAAACTGTTGGAAATCGGTGCCAAGCCCGAGACATATTAGTCGGTTTTTCGTCAATGTGGCACCAACTTCGAACAGTTTTGTACTACAAATAACTTTTAAAATATAATAACTATTATAACAACTATAATAACTATAATAATTATAATAAAAAGTAGCTATTTTTATATAGTAACTTTGTATAATAGCGTAATTTTTTTGTCTATAGTAAGGTATAATTAAATTAAATTAATCAAAATGTAACGTATTTTTGTTTCTTAAGGCAACAATTGAGTTATTTTTCACTTTTTTGTGCCTCTTTTGTTTTTTCTGAAGTCGGTTCTATTTTTTTTTTAAAAGTTTTTTTATTTTTTTATTTTTAGTGTAGTCATAGAGCAAATGTCGGCTAGAAAGCGTTCTAAAAGTAATAACTTCAAATGCTGGAAAAACTTTCATCAGTGACAATCTATTAATTATGGTTTAGCGATTTTTTGCACAAACGGCATACATATTTCCCGTGAAAGAAAGTTATTTACGATAACCTTGACAAGTATAGCAATATAATACTGCCCAAAATATCCAAACAGATTAATATGTTATGACGAAATCAGCGAAAATGCATTAAAAATATGGTTTTTTCTAATTTTCTGAATAACGGTATTTTTCACATCGAAGAAACAATTATGGGATCCTCTGGGAATGAACTCAAATAGAATAAAATTTAAATCATCTAAATCGAACGAGCCGTTTTCGAGAAATCGGTGTACTACATATAAAAAACCTACAGTGAAACACAGAACCTCCTGCTTTTTTGAAGTCGGTTAAAAAGTAACTATTTTAATATAGTAACTTTTTTAATAGCGTAATTTTTTTGTCTATAGTAAAACATAATTAAATTAAATTAATCAAAATGTAACGTATTTTTGTCTATAAAAGCCATAATTGAGTTATTTTTCACTTGTTTGTGCCTCTTTTGTTTTTTCTGAAGTCGGTTCTATTTCTTTTCAAAACGGTTTTTTAATTTTTTTATTTTTAGTGAAGTCATAAAGCAAATGTCGGCTAGAAAGCGTTTTAAAAGTAATAACTTCAAATACCGGAAAAACTTTCATCAGTGACTATGTATTAATTATGGCTTTATGATTTTTTGCACAAACGGCATACACATTACCCGTCATAGAAAATTATTTACGATAACCTCGACAAGTATAGCAATATAATACTGCCCACAACAAGCAAACAGAATAATATGTTTTGACGAAATCAACGAAAATGCATAAAAAATATGGTTTTTTCCAATTTTCTGAATAACGGTAGTTTTCACATCATAAAAAAAATTATGGGACCCTCTGTGAATAAACCCAAATAGAACACAATTTAAATGATCCAAATCGAACGAGCCGTTTTTGAGAAATCGGTGTACATACATAAAAAAAAAACCTACAGTGAAACACAGAACCTCCTTCTTTTTGGAAGTCGGTTAAAAAATGACTTCCATCATCATTTAGAATTACATAATTATCATCATTTAGAATTACTAATTCATTTCTTTTCTAAATATCTGAATTTGGATATCTTATCCTTATTTTTATCTATATATTATACGAATGCTAATAAGACCTATTAAATTATCTGGCTCTAATTTATATGGAACACTATCCTGATGCTTAGTTTCAATTTATTTCTCCCTTCATTCGCTACCGGCTACTGTATTTAAATTTTTATTCAGATTGGATCATTACCATTTCCAATGAACTGTTAGCGGGGCTACTGAAAGGTTGCTTCTCAGCAACTATAATCGATTGTTGATATTTGTGCTCTGTGGATATTTTATTATTAGAACAATCTTATCTTGGTACAACAGAAATTTTAAAATTATTTAGAAACGCACTCTAGCAAGGCGTTCAAATAATTTATTTCCTCGGCGTCGTTTATACCTTATAGATGTAATAGTAGACATATATTCACAGCTATAAATTTTTTTAATAATCCACGTGCAATTTTAGTAAAAGGGCTGTTTGCTACGCCGCGCGCCATCAAAATAAAAAATATTTTTTATAGTAAAATACCTTGTATTTTACAACGTTTTGGACAATACGGTATTTTACGTATAATACCGCGTATTATACAATTGTGTTAAACACTTTTACATCACTAACTACAATGCTGGTTTTGATTATTGGACCGTTACTAGGCCAACTGTACTACCTTGTATGTGCCATTGCTGTTGTTTTTTCTCTGGCCCATGAATGGCAACCATTTATTGTCCGAAGTTATCATCCAGTAAAATTATGTTAATGGCTCAGTCGTGGTTGTTAGTACTCGCCCATTGCTGCATTACTGGCTGCCAGTAATGGACCATTACTGGACCAGTTGTACAACATTGTATGGGACAATGTGGTTCAGGATATATCAAAAAACGAACGTAAAATTCAATATAACTCACTGACTTATGTTACGGACCTCTCAGATATTTTGACTAAAAAATTTTAAGCTAGTTTTGCAGTGCAAATAGTATTTTTCAGCAAACTACAAGCAACTTCCATAGTTCCAATTTTAGTAGGCTCATTAAGCTTGATTAATTGTATCGTTCACAGTGGAAATCACAAAATTAAGCGACGAAATTGCTAAATAAGAAAATTCACGAGGTATGGTGATTGTAAACCACTGGAGTGATCGGACCATGATACAGTTTGATCAGATCATAACTCAAAATTTAAATGAGGTGTTATGATCGACTGTGTTTGATAAGGGACTCAAATTGTAAAAATTGGTAATCGACAATAGAGATCAATTTTTCTACATCAATAGCAAAGCATGATTCACAGCTCCACACAGGAGAATAACAATGATGATGCTCAGGGAGTTTGAAATTGAAAGTTTCTATGCCGGACACAACTTCAGTTGACGAATTCAGAACCAAATTGCAATTTAAATGTGTTCCAAACGCACGTATTATGTGTCAAAATAAATTAAACGGAAAAACTCATCACAGAAATATGACTCATTGGTCGAATAGCAATATCTCAAAAATAGTACAATACATTTTGTTCTAACTTCCTTTGTTCATGCAGTGTGTTTTGCATTGTGGATTGCAAATTAAGAAAATTTTTGAAATTTTCGGATGAAAGTTATTTCTTTGATGGCATGGCATGCCGTTATCATACTGAAATCAATCTGGCTTCAAGGAAGTGTATGAGAAGTGTTATTGAATCTCCTCATCAGTTTGATGATCTCTAAAAGACATACTTAGTGCGACATAGTTTGTCTCAGGTCGTAACATGATTTTGGAGAAGGTGACACAAATACCAAAATAGTAGAAAATTGTATACGTGTGCACGATTTGACAAGATTTTATGATTATCATGAAATTTGAAACGATTTAAATAGTTTATATAATTGTTGAACTCCTCTGCCTTCATTCGGTTGGATTTAACACTAAATTCAAGGTGCCACTCTCCGACTAAGTTAGCTTTTTGTGAACGTTTTAATTTACAACTAGCCTATGGTAGCATAAGAGTAGAATGGAAAGGTAAAGGAGAGAAGAGGAGTGGTTATAGCCTGCAGTGCAAAGTCTCTCATAGTTCAACTGTTGGAATGTGGTAGCCAAGAAACCAAAATTTTTGACCGGAATCACGGTGCAGAAGTGACAGTTTTCGTTGTTTTGGCGATAACATTCCTGATTTCATCAGTGGTATATTTAGAAAGACCACATGAGTCACTTAACGATCTATTTTTTCACGATGTATTGGTGTATAGTGACCGTGACGTGTGACGTTTGTTTATGCATGTTCTATTATGGTCCAGGCAGGATCAAGGTGAACTAGGTAAACCCTGAAGTAGAGTATTTTACACCCGGCGTCTATCAGAAATTAAATGTGATTTCCAAAGGGTAAATCCTTTTTATCCTGATTTCAGTCTTATTGTATTTTATCAGCTAGAAATGAGTATGTTCTATTTAAGCACTATTAGGGCTAGTCTTATTTGAACATATCTGGCCCAGACAGCAAAAACCGATACCAACCCTAGTATTCAATGCCAATCAGGGTCTGATCAAGATGAATCAAGCCCATATGTGGTACTCATTTCCTTTATCAGAATCATATATGATTTCTTATTTAGGTATGCCCTATTCATCCCGATCTGAGCCCAATTTATATTGGCCGAATTTCATTTTGTGGAAATTATTTAGAGAGCATATATTACTTGTAGTCCGTAAGCTCTTTTCCGTGGGGTGGCTCTGATCGGGTTTGGATATTTCAAGACGTTACATTCTTGACTATTCGGGACCATTCGGGACTATTCAGGTTATCACTTTGAACTATAATCAGTGATGGAAAAAGCCCAAACCAGGTTGGATTTTAGCCTTAAAATAATGTTAATCTTGTATGTTAATTAATTTGTTTTGTATTATTTTTGCAATAATTGTGCATTTTACAAAATCCCCGTGAAAAAAATTGTGCATAATATATGTCATGCACATGATGTGCACCAGACCGTGCACATGTCGTAAAACACCATAGCACACACAGATGTATTGCGTATGCTTCACAAATAATAAAAAATAAAACAAAGCGTATTTTATTTAATGATTTATTTATTTATTTATTTAATTGTATGATTTAAAGAAAGAAAGAAAAAAAATGTTTACAAAATCACAAATTCACAAACAAATCTCTCAAATAATTAACGCCTTCTACAGAGACCTCGTGTAACTTGTTTATACCACCATTGAATTTGAGTAAGGGGCAATCATTCACGAATGAATCATGAAATCAGACAGCTTCTTGGAGGCTGCGATGTAATCGGATTCATTAAATCCAACCGGATTAGATGGTTTGGTCATGTAGAAAGGGCTCCATTGGAAAGAATGATAAAAAAAGCGTCCCAACAACAACCAGCTGGTGTTCGTCGAAGAGGAAGACCTAGACAACGCTGGCGTGACGACATCATCCAAGACCTTCATGATATAGGATGTCGAAACTGGGGTCAACTGGTCATGGAACGAGATGATTGGAAGCTGGTGGCACAGACGGCAAAATCCCTTCATGGGATGTAAACGCCAGAGAGAGAGAGAGGCAATCATTCACTATGTAGTTCGTTGGTTCGTTGTTTGAATATCTCCAGACATACATAGAGGTGAAAGATATAAGCCCCACTTGTTCACATCAGGTAATTACATCGGCCATGTGTTGTTCTGAAACGATTAAGTCTGGTCCACTCTTTACGACTAAGATCTAAGCCGGAAACACAACAAGTAGGGTCGCTCACCAAACTGGCATTTGGAACAGGTGAAGAGTTCCACATAAATAAACAAAGAAAAATATGAAATCTACCTAAAAATGGAGAGTGAAAAGTAGTTTAACATTTTCAAAAATGGCTGGATTCATTTTACTTTTTATTGCTTTCGTAATATTAAATTAATGCATTTTATTTTATTTTTATCTAAAATTATGAGCAAAAGAAATTTTTTGTGAAGGTAATGCAAACATACACAAAAAACCAACGGGCACTTTAAATAACTTTTTGTGATTCAAAAAATTTATTATATATTTATTTAAATATTTTTGTTTTTCATGTTTTCATGTTGGCTTACTGATATTTAAATTTATTTTGTTATAATATTAAAAAAATCATGTTAAATTAATATTATTTTTTATATGTAAGTCAAATATTTAAATTTTTGAATTCTGATATTTTTACCTCACCACAATTTTAAATTGTGTGAAGCAAAGCAATCTATCGAGAAAAAAAAATCTTATATACCCCAAATTTTGTTTTTTCTTTTGTTTTGGACCATTCTCTATCTAGATAGCCAATAAAAATTTTGGTGTACATTAAGTTTTGGTTTATAAGTGGTACATAAGTTTTTTTGTAAATTCCTGCATAGGATCTTGATAAAACTTTGGCGAATGATCCAAGTTTACTTGAAAATGGAAGATCTGGATTCATTTTAAATTTAGACAAAATGGCAGGGTGGGGTCTCTGTTCTTGACACTTCAAATGAAAAAGTTTTTTTTCCAGGTATTTATCTCTACTGTAGCCTACAATTACAGATCGATTTTCATGAAACGTTGGTAAATGCTTTTAAGTAACATGAGAAAGTTTTCTTCAACTTTTGGAGTACATTGAATTAAGGGTTTGGGGGTCCACCATACAACAAGTGATTTTTTCCACCACGTTTTTTATGTTTGTTAGGAGCATAATAGATTCGTTCGTAAATGAATTTAGATGACACTTTGGAAAAAGATGCAAATATGTATGATAAGAAACTTGTTCGTTTTTGAGCGATAGTTAACTAAGTGGTGGGGGGTTTCCCATACAACTGTTTTTTTGAAAGCTCAATAGCATGTGTACCTGATAATCGAATTGGATTAAACTTGGTACATGAGATTTAGTACGATTTACAACAGTTCTGTATCCCAACTTCCGGTTATTTACTTCCATTTTTTGTTGTATTTTTTTGAAGTTTTTGCAATGCCTTTATGCACACTACAGCTTACAATAACGAAGTGATTATGATGAAACTTATAGAAAAGTTTCAATTAGTGTGAGAAGATAGTTGTCATCTTTTGGGATACATTGATCAAAGTGGCGGGGGTCTACCATACAAATGCTGACTTTTCATACTTTGTTTTTAAAGTTTGTTGGGAGCATATAGACTTCATTCATTAATCAATTATTAGTGACACTTTTCAAAAAGATGGAGACTTTTATGACAAAATTCTGATTAGTTTTTGAGCAATATTGGCATAGGTGGTGCGGGGCCTCCCGAACACCTGTTTATTGTGTCACCATTTTTTCAATGTTTGTTTTGAGCAAATGAATCGTAAATGAATTTTGATGAGACTTTGGAAAAAGATGCAAATATGTATGGCTAGGAACTGATTAGTTTTTGAGCGATAGTGATCAGAATGGTGTGGGATCGCCCGAGCACCTGTTTTTTTTAAACCTCAATAGCACCTGTACCTGATAATCGAATTGGATGAAACTTGATAACATAAACATATAGTACGGTTCACAACAGCTCTGCATGCCGGTTCTGCATGTCAATGGCCGGTTAAAATTTGTTGTAATTTTTCTCGTCCAACAGAATTTATATTTGTTGGGATACTTACCATTGCTTTCTTTAATATTTTTATAATTAAAACAACGCGAAATCTATAACATTGGTTAGCTTTTTATTAAAGTATTAGATGGATATTAGCTCACTTTATATCCAGAACACTATGTTTTTAGAGCTGTGCTGAAGTCAGCCTCTGCATCAGCGTCGCAATATTTTTTTTCATTTACAAATGCAATCACACACATTTTCATTTTATAAATTCAAAATACGTTCGCAATCTTCATTTGCCGGGAATGAGGTTCGAACATACTTTATCAGTGTCATGATTTAAATTTATTTTTTCAAAACATGTAATCTATAACTACCCCATAGCGATAACATTTCAAAATCGAAACGTCGAGTAATGCCATGAAAGTGTGAGTAAAATTTGCACTTTCGGTTCAAAAAAGTATTACTAAGGTCTTTTAGGCCGAAGTAATTCAATTAATAAAACGACAAAAAAACATTATAAAAACATTATAAAGACATTATAAAAATCCAATATTTTCTGACTGACAAGAGAAACTTAAATACGAATGAAAAATTTAACCCAATTAAACCCCTTTAGCTAATTAATCCAAAATTATTGATTGTATAAGACGGAAAGCGTTATTTATTTATTGATCCTTTGGGAATACATTATAATTTTATTATCTGTACGTGAAAAAGCCATTGAATGGTCGTTTTATGTGATACGCACTAGTATAAAATATCGAGTTGTCGTATCTGGTTCATGAATATAGACATTTCAGTCATCATTTCTGTAACATTTTACATCAAAATGTTTGGAAACATTATTCAGAAACATTCTAAGATACAAAAACAAAAAAATGTTCATGATAGTATGCGAGTTTTGTTCAGCTTAAGAAAACTGTTTGGATATTGTATATTCACATCTACAACAACCAGCTCAGGATATAATAACAAGCTAAAAACAACTTTTTTTCAGTTTTTCATGTTTTTTTTAATGTGTTTTTTTAATGTTATTGTGATGTGCTTAACCGTGTTTGTGGACTTGAAACAAAATTATGTAATAAGCTCTATTGTGATAGAGTTCACAGGGCAAATATGTTTTATTGCTGGGTTTTTTGTTTCACTTTTGTCACTAACTTTGAATTACGTTTTCCGTGTTAAGATCCATATGCTCATCGTTAACATATGCTATGCTGACGAGAGACTAGAAAGACTCGATAAAAAAATTCGGTTGGCAAGAAATTGGAAGTCTACTAATACTTGTTTAATTGATTATCAATTACATTACATATACATAAACTTACTCATATTTTCTGGTTTTGTATATAACGGCATTGCATTATCCTTTTCAAGTTTAATTTTACAAAAGGAGAAATCGAACTTTTTTGTTCCCTTTTATTTGCTTCAAAACTGCTCATTTATATTAACTACATCTAATTTCTCAACATATTTGGGAATAATTATGTCAAGATTTCGAGCTCTAAATATCTTGATGAGGTAAGGAAAATACTTAGTTTTACAGAATTCAATTTTACATTCATTACAGCAAGTATTTGATTATTCCAAGAGATAAGAATATCCTTGAACGTTATAAAACCAAACCAATACACTTCGATTCGGTTCTCATCCAAAATAATAAAGGGAATATTGGAAAATACGATCGACAGATAATTGGCGAATTTGCTGGCATTCACGATCAACTTACTTATGTAACGGAATTGGTGAATTTCTGTTATTCAGTTCCAGTAGGTACAGTGAACGTATTTTATTTACTTCAATAAATTTCTTGTTTTTTAGATAATGGGTTGGCTTGGCATTATATTTGGGCATATATTGTATGCATTGTACTCTGGTTATGTTGGATATAATGAGGACAGACCTGACTTTATACTTTATACATGTGTCAACCTTTCATGGCTTATTTTGGGTTTAAGTTATTTTACTGCTATCTTCGTAACCAGCTACAATTTGGCAACAGAAGTAAAAAATTGTGATAGTTAATTGATTTATTACACTAATAATCGTTTCATATATGTAGGGAAAACAAACAAGAAATCTTGTTCACAAGATTATCAACGACTTTATATGTGATGATGTACAAAACATTGACAACAAGCAACTTGTGATTGATATTTTGAAATTGTTTGCAGTTCAACTTCAAAAACGAATACCCATAATAACATGTGGCCTTTTTGAATTCGATTTGACATTATTATGCTCAATAGTTGGGTCTACTATTTCATTTTTGGTTATTTTAATTCAACTTGGCAGTATAACAAATCGTACTACTAAAAATTTTTGCAACTGCACAAACAGTTATTAAGAATAATAAATATATGTATGTGACTATCAATGTTTTAAGTGTTTATTTCTCGTTTTTCTTTTAAATTTTTTAAAGTAGTACAACCCGTGCAGCTAATAGTCAGTCGAACTGTACAGCAATTGTTCATAAGAAGAATATATTTGCGAGGATTTTTGACATTCACCTTTTCCTAAAGAGAATCACAACATATGCACAATTTAGGGTTATGTTATTACTACGGTTATTTGATTTGTAATAATGACTAAATTGAATAAATTGAATAATGATAATGAATTTAAAACTACTTCGTATATCAAAACCCGTATTCAAACTCAACTTGTGATTAAAATGTATTTTATTGTACATATTAAGAAGAGGAAAACATTAAAACTGTGTATTTAGCAGTTTTTTAGAAATGTTTAATACACAAAGTACAAAAACAAATAAAAAATATAGACGAGGCTGATGCATCATAGATTGACTTCACCACAGCTGTGAAAACAAACTGTTCCGGATATATCTTAATGATCTATTATCCATCAAAAACTTCAATTAATGGATATGATATTGTTAAAGATTTTGCGTAATTTTAAATGTATTAAAAATAGGTCCTCCGGAGAACACCACCACTTTGCACCTTATCACTCAAATGCTTATCAGTTCCTTCTCCCATAAACCTCCGTCTATTGCTAAAAATTCATTTTTTCATTCAAGAAAACTGTAATATCTCAATAGATACAAATTCGGTTGTACCAATTTTAGACTTTTGCTTGAGAATAAACTATGTCATTAAACACTTTTTGATTAAAATACTATTAGACAAAAATTACATTCATTTCGTCTTGAATAAAATTTGTTTTAATTATCGTTATTATGTTAAATCATCAACATTTGTTATGTCGAACGAAAAATTTAGTAAACAAACACAACTTTTACTGCTCAGTTGTTAAACAAAAGTTGAAGAAAGCTATCAATCAAAAACGTTAATAGAGTTTTGAAAGTACAAAATGATTGGAAACAATATTCAGATGCAAACTAAGAGTAGGAACAAAAACCCGAGAAATTTGATTAGTTCGACAAAATTATTATTTGAGATTCGTATGTTATTTGGAAATTGTAGTATCAGATCAACAAAAGCTGAACGTGGCAACTCGACAAAATTAGGGACAACCTATTGCCAAAGTTTAATTTTAATTGCAATATGTTGTTTAGAGTTTTTGTGCAATCTATTCTTACATCTATATAAACCGTAATCCAGATTATGCAATTAATTTAATTTTGATAGAGTTAACAGGACAAATTTGTAAGGTTGCTGGCTTTTTTGTTATATTTCTTTAGCTGGGACTAAACTTTTACCTACGTTGCAAGATCTATAAGCTTAATATTTATTTATGTGAAATCGATCAAATGCTTGAAATATTAAACGATAGTATGCGATTAGCATGAAACTGTGAAGATAAGAAAAACTCTTTAATCAACTATCGGTTACATTCGAATTATATAAATTTTGCAATTTTAATTGGGTTTGGTTACATTATTGCTGCACAAATAGTAACATGGATTATTACCGGACAACTGTATAAAACAATTAGTATATGGTTAACATATTTTCTTCAAAATTCTTTTATTTTTTTGGTAACATGTCATTTCTTAGTCTATTTAGGTCTAATTCAATCTCGATTTGGGGTTTTAAACCATTTATTAAGATAAACTAATAGAACAAGAGCCCGCGACGGCCAGACCTTCGTTATGTTATAAAAGCTGAAAGTTTTTCTGCGCATACCCCCTCCCCTACTCAGCTAGGAATGATTAGCGAGATATGAAGTTTGGATGATGGTGCCTTTGGCAGGAAGCAGGTAACAAAGGGGCCTCCAAAGTTTCGTGAAAGTATAAAAGGTAATTATTTTATATATTCTTCGGGATAGTATTAGAAGTCACGTCACCCATTGCCAGACACTTACCATCGTGGTAATCCCCTGCCAGACACCCTTAAATATTAACAAATTGATAAAGTGACCATGATTCAAACTTCATATATCGCTAATCGTTCCTACCTGAGTAGGGAGTATGCGCAGAGAAACTTTCAGTTTTTATACAATAACGAAGGTATGGCCGTCGTGAGCTCTTAGTCTAAATCATTTATACCATTTTTCAATATCCATGTATTATATTATTTTTAGACAATGTTTAAACATTCTCACATCCTTACCAAAATTTGGGAAATTCCTCATGGTGGCTCTGCTAGAGAAAAACAAAACAACGAAACAGATATTTGATGTGAATTTAATTGGCGAGTTTTCAAAAATTCATGACCGTCTGTTGTCGAAATACTAAACTTTTGCTACTTAATGCCAGTATGCAAAACTTAAACAAAATTTCTTAGTTTGTGCTTTTAAATTTCCTTCTTTGCAGGTTCTGTTTTTGATGATCGTTTTATTTAGAAATACAGAATACATATTTTACAGCCTTTTTGTTGGATATCAAGCAAACGTATCTTTAATTCAAATTGTTTAAATTAACTGTAAATAAGATCCTGGAGTCAACGTCGATATTTTACCGTTTGCTATTTTGCTATTTTTTGCTTTAGTTAAATACTTCAAATAAAAAAAAGTATTTTAGTTAATAATGTAAAATCATTTATGATTTCAAATTGAATTGTCTGTGGCAGGTTTCTCTTATAGTCGAATGTAGGTCGGAAAGATAGTATTTAAATTTTCTCATAGTGACGAATACTGAAACAAAACTATTACTTAGTATTGATGCATGTACTTATATGAAGGTAGCTAATAAGTTAGTTATTACAAATTAATAAAATTAATACAATTAATAAAAATTAGAAGCAGATCTTAAAGAAAAATTTATTTAGTACAATTATGACGTTTTTCAAGGTCTTGGACATTTTCCTGATTACAATTAAAAGATAACGCAGTTCTTGTATCAAAAGTTCCAAAAAGAATCCCACTTAGTATTCGCGATAAAGTCGTAAAAAAAATTAAATGAGATGGATCAATTTCAAAAGGTGATGAAAAAACTAAATGGACACACAACTTGGTGATAATTTTAAAAACCAGAACATTCTTTACGAATTTATTTTTATTGAATTGAAAGAATTGAATTTAAATTTAAAACAGGATTATTTTCTTAGTCCTACTCTTCATGATTTCACACTATACTTTTAAAAAATATGAAGGGTCTGAAATCTTAAGGCTCTGAGATATCAAAACTTCAGTTTGGGTTAAGGATTTTTATACAAATTTCGTCAAACGGCTTTTATGAGGACATTGATTTTAGTTTTGGGTAGCGATGTAAATTAAACAAAAAATTCTTGGTAAAAGTACAAATATTGTATCTCTGCTTAGAAGTTTATTACAAAACTAACACGGAACATCAAGTTCTAAAAATATTCCAAAAATTCTTAAAATATTGCAAATAAAAAAATAAATAAAAAAAATTTAAAAAACTCATTGTTTGAAAAACGAACTAAAAAGTAGAAAATAAATTTTGCATTAACACCAGCGTTATGTCTTTTATAATTATATTTTCTTTAAAATTGTTAGAAGAAAAAATATTTAAATGGTATTTAACACATCTTAGCATAGATGCAAATATTAAATTTTTGACTAATTTAAAATACTAATTTTCGATTGACAAACAGTTTTCCGTTCCCATTTGTTACATAAAATAAAAGTGGGTGACGCATACATTAATATAGAAAAGGAATAAATGTATTCTATATTAATCTCTAACAAGAGGGACTACCAACGTTTATTCCCTTTCCTTTCTGACCCACTTTTATTTTATGTAACAAATGGGAACGGAAAACTGTTTGTCAATCGAAAATTAGCATTTTAAATTAGTCAAAAGTTTAATATTTGCATCTATGCTAAGATGTGTTAAATACCATTTAAATATTTTTTCTTCTTACAATTTTAAAGGAAATATAATTATAAAAGACATAACGCTGGTGTTAATGCAAAATTTATTTTCTACTTTTTAGTTCGTTTTTCAAAAAGTGGAGTTTTTTAAATTTTTTTATTTATTTTTTTATTCTAGAGGTTTTAGTTATATAATTTTACCTACAAATAAGTTAACCACATTATTTCACAGAAAATGCACCATAAGTAAAACTAGCAATTAAATCACTTACCGAAAATTTAATATTCTTTGAAATTTAAAGTAATTTTAGTAAGGTTAATTGCACTATTTGTTTTTTTTTTTTAAGGCGTTCATGATCCATGTAGGAGCGTTGCCAGGCTAATCAGCTTTGAATATTCACCACGGTCATTCGCAACAGCGACATAATTACCATGGCAGCCGATTTTTTTAAGGTCGTTTATTACGTCAGTCGCCCATTGTAGTCGTGGTCTTCCTCACGGTCTACCACTCCCTGGGGTACTAACGTACATTTTTCTAATCATTCCAGACTGTGACTCGGCTCGTAGAACATGCCCAAACCCAGCAATCCTGTTAAAACGGATACAACCTATTATATCATTACCCTCAAGAAGGTCTCTGATCTCAAAGTTATACCGGGTTCTATACTCTCCATCGTCTGTCTTAAGTGGACCAAAAATGTAGCGTAGGATCTTACGCTCAAATACAGATAAATGCGATTCGTCATTTTGTGTAAGGGTCCACGTTTGTGACCCATACATCACAACCGGTCTAATCAATGTCTTGTATAACTTGAGCTTGGTGTTAGTTGATACATACGGTGATCCAAGGAGAGGTTTAATTGAGTAGAAAATTCGATTACCTGCAGCGATTCGAGCTTTAATACCTGTAAGTATGCTGTTGTTTGAGTCAAGCATTTATCCCAAATATTTAAAAGATTCAACTCCCTCAATTCGTTCATCGCCGCACATTAAATCTTTCTTCTCAGCCTCTCTTGAAACATTCATATGTTTGGTTTTATTGTAGTTAATTTGCAGACCAATTTTCCTAGCACCACTCTCAAGCGACTTGAAAGTCTCAGTCATAACAGCTTCACTTCGGCCGAGGATGACAACATCATCAGCGTAAGCAATCATCTGTACTGAGTTTATTGACAAGATATTGTTATTAGTCGGTAGTTTCTTTTGACGGCACACATATTCCAAGGCTAAATTAAAAAGTATAGGAGAGATAGCATCACCTTGTCTTAGACCGGAGTCGACTTTAAAAATTTTTGATATTTCGTTCTCTACTCGCACACAGCATTGAGAGTTCTGTACTGTCATTTTGTATAGTGATACCAGTTTACCAGGAATTCCCATTGACACCAGAGCAGACCATAGAGTCTCTCGTTCGAGAGAGTCGTAGGCCTGCCTGAAATCAATGAAAAGTTGGTGCACAGGTATGTTGAACTCTCGACACTTTTCCAAAATCATCCTTATCGAGAAAAGTGCATCGGTGGTACCTCGGCCTCGCCGGAAACCACACTGATATTCTCCAAACAGTTGTTCAGCAAAAGGATTGATTTTGGATAGCAAAATGTAGGAAAAGATCTTATATGCTGTGCAGAGGAGAGCGATTCCTCTGTAGTTAGCACATTGTAGGCGATTACCTTTTTTATGGATTGGTATCAGCATAGCTGTGTTCCAGTCCTGTGGCATGGTATCAGTCCTCCAAGTCATTTGAACAAGTTCAAACAATCTTGAGGATAGAGTTTCGCCACCATGTACAATCATTTCGGATGTTATATCGTCGATACCAGGTGCTTTATTGCATTTTAATTTTGACAGCGCCGCATCGAATTCCTCTTTGGTGGGTTCGTCTACATGTACCTTTGACGCACGAATAAGCTTTGCTCGTCGCCCGATTGTTGCTGGTCACTTAAGTTGAGAAGATTCTCAAAATAAGCGGCCCAAGTATCTAAAATATTTTTAAGGTCTACTTGTAGCTCCCCATCCTCGTTTTGAATAGCAGTCGATCTAGTTTGAGGGCCCTTCTTTAAGGTTTTAACCTGTTGAAAGAAGTTACGCGATTGATGTTCCTTATTGAAGCTTTCAATCTCCTCACACTGTCTCTTCCACCATTCTCTCTTAGTTCGTCTACATAGCTTTGTAACGACTTGTTTTGCCAGTTTTTAGTTCTTCTTCGTGGACCTGGTATTGCGTCCTTGTAGACACTTCAGATAGCAATCTCTTTTGTATTGAATAGCGTCAAGACATGCTTGATCCATCCATGGCTTCTGGGAGTGGTTCTCTTGGCGTCCAAGTATTCCCTCAGCAGCGCTTAAAACAGCATCTTTGAGCAGATATCATGACTTATCGACGTCTCCATTAATCGTTTCTGATTTATCCAATGTTTCGGCAATATGGATTTGATATTTCTCTTCTGTTTCAGCATTCTTTAATGATGAGATGTTAAAACGTTTCCGTTGATTGAATTTTGGAATGCCTGGATTTGGGAAGTGGAACCTTATCGTTACACATACAAGGAAATGATCACTTCCAATGTATGCACCTCTAAAGGATCGCACATCCCGAACGCTCGAAAAGAAACGTGCTGTTACTAGAACGTGATCAATTTGATTTCGGGTGTTTCCATTCGGTAAGACCCAAGTCTGTTTATGAATCGATCGATGCGGAAAGAACGTACTGACAATTCTCAAATTATTTGATAATGCAAACTCAGTCATTCTCTCACCATTATCATTTGAATTCAAATGCAGGCTGTTGGGACCCACCACATTTCCATAAGAGATATATCTTCCAACCTGTCCATTAAAGTCACCAAGAACCATAATGAAGTCGCATGTGGGTGTTTGTTTCATAACCTCTTCCAGTGCTATGTAGATATTATCCTTCTCGTCGACGGTCTTAGCTTCAGTAGGTGCATGCCCGGCAATAAGAGAAATATTGTTATATGTCCCACGTACACGTAGGTAGCAGATCCTCTCAATGACCGGGATGAATTTCATCACGGCTTCTTGTATGCGTGCACCAACAAGAAAGCCAGTACCAAATTCTCTTCGAGAAGGATGACCACTACAGTATAGAGAGTGACTATCCAAATCTTGTTTTCCGATTATCGGCTGTCTAATTTCTTGTAGAGCAATAATATCCATCCTATACCTCTCAGCCTCTGTTTCCAGACTTATATGAGCATCAGGAGCGCTCAGGCTGCGCACGTTCCACGTTCCGATTCGGTAGTCTGGTCCTTTTTCACGTCCAGGTAAAATTTTGTTTTTGTCCGGGTCTGTTATTCTTTTCTGGTAGCCAAATTTAACATATCAGTTTTTTTCAGGGGTTAGGGTGTTAACCTTAGGCCCAACCCAAATTGTCGTGAATGGGTCCGTTCTGCATATTAAGATCACCAGAAACAACCTTTTTACACATTTATATACCGAGCCGCTTGATTCAAGACAGACGCCCGCTCCAAGCCGTCCCTGACATGGAGAACAGACGCTTGAGTTGCATTGGTTGTAAGGCGCCAATTCGCCGTGATGTAGCGTCATTGACTAAGCAGTTTTTACTCTGCTTGTCTCCAATACACCAACCTAATTCTGTCAGCATTACCCAGGCAGCACGGCGTGGACGTCGAATTTAGGATTTCGCTACCCAATTTTAGGATTGCACTATAACAATTGTAATTATGTTATTTAAACGTCCAGTGTAAAATTTTAGTACGTTTCCTTGCTCATTGTATTAATTTTAAGTTGTACATAAATTATTTAATATGAGATTTCGCAAACGTCAAGTTTTTTTCGGAAAAAAGGTCTGAATTATAGAGCTTTTTCCTTAAAATTCGAATCGTTATATTACTGTATGTAATTGACAGATTACATACAGCAATGATAATTAGAAATCATTAATTATGTATTAAAATGTATTGAAAAAATAATAATTATGCAACTATAGTAAAAAAAACTTAACGAGAACACAAAACAATCTGGATTTAGAAGAAATAACAATTATTTAAAATTTTCGAAATACAAATCACTTATTATTTACAATTTTAGGCCATTTTTTCATATAAAAATGACAAAAATGTGTAATATGTCCTCTATTATAATGAGATACTCAGTATGAGCAAAATTTCAGCGCGGTAAATGGGTCATTCAGATCTTATGGATTTTCATATTTTCATACATAATAACTGATTTTTAGTTATCATTGCTGTATGTAATCTGTCAAATACACCAAAATAACGATTTGAACTTTAAGAAAAAAGGTCTATAAGCTTTGAAATTAGAACGAAATGTCATACTTTTATTTTTTTTTGTGTTCATTATTTATAATGTAAGGCCTTTTATCCATATAAAATGACACAAACATGTATGATGTCTATGATTATAATGATATACACAGTATTACCAAAATTCCTTCGCTCAACATGAGTCAACTGGAGGATGAGGATTTCAGTGCAATTCTTCAAGGTCTTTCAGAATGAAGAAAAATTTGAATTTTTTTTCTTCAGATTTATAAAGTTTTTTGCTTTAAAAGTTTTAGAAATACGTACTAACTGCTTCAACAAACTTGTCTTTTCAATTTGGGATCAATCACATAATGGGCAGTTACTGAAAAATGAATCACAAAATTCCACCTATCAAAGCTCTCAAGATTCAAGCTAAATAAAAGTGTATAAAAAGTGTGTACAAAAGATATGGGTGTTCATTGATTTTTTTTTTTGGAAAATATAGCGGTTCTAAATTTCTTGATGAGTTATTTTCAAAAATTCATAACTTCGGTTCTATTAAAGATAGAAACTTCTGTTTTGTTTTATTTTAAAGTTAAAAGTTAAAGTTAAAAAAAACATAAAATTAACAAAAGTTATTCTATTGATATTAACAAATAAAATGTTGAAATCGATCTTTAGCCATTTCTCCACTCACTCTCCACCCTAAATCGGGCTCTAATGAAAGTATGATTATATATATAAAAAGAGGCCATCATTATCTTTCAAAAACTACCACTAACTCAATTTTTTCCAAAAGTGGACTTATTCCAAAAAAACGGTTCAATTGTAATAATGTTTGGCAGCACTGACTTTTTTAAGCGTGTACGTTGTAACACATTACATTTGAGGAGATCTATGAATTCTCCGAATTTTAGAACCACTGATGATTATTGATTATTCTAGGGAGACAATAAATACTACTACTACTACTACTACTAATAATAATAAATACTACTACTATATATACTACTATAAATTGTGAAAAAAGAAACTAGGTATCTGGCTCCAGAACTTTTACCGGCAATTCCTTATTTTGTAGTTTTGATGTACCAATGATCGCGTTATTATTTTTCATTGCTTTCCTTTACTACTTGGAAATATGGGCGATTGCTGGCGTTTCTTTTGCCAAGGACTCAGATCAGATGGTTTAATTGTCCGACTTAAAAATTATCCCTTTTGCTCACAGCACTCTTGATAGCAGCTACATCAGCCGTTAACAATTCAATTTTATCAATCAAATTTCCCGAAACTGATTCATTTGCGTTAATTTTATCAATTGACGGAGATGATAAAATTGATACTGGAATTTTTATCTACTCTATTTCGTTTTGAAATTTTAGAAAAATCATTATCAATGCATTAACCACAGATAAACTTTAAATTTTTGATAACCTTGACTGCAGCAAATGCATCCTTGTTTAAGCCATTACAACGTACCGCATGAAAAACATTACAACAAAATAAACATGACAGCATCTTGTTTTCTTTTTTAGCTACATGATCACACCAAAAACACTTTGAAATCTTTGAATGAATAAAATTTATTTTGTTCTAAAAAATTTCCAAAACAAAAAAGAAAACTTATCCAATTTCCGCAAAATCAAAAAAAAACTATATACTAATATGTTTATATAATGGAGCGTATTCAAAATCAAATGAATATTTCTCTTTCTCATCGAAAGCTACTATAGATGGAAAAACAAAGCAAGACGCCGATGATGTGAACCCGACCTTTTCCGATTTATTTGAAACTTTGGTAATCGTTAGAATAACAAAAAAATATATAAAGAATTTTTATTTTTTCACTAGTTTTGACACCGGATGGCTTGAAACTTCTTAAGAAATTTAGTGACAATTAAAGATTAAAGTTAAATTGAGCTTGAACGGGTTATTCGAATTGAGTAAATTTTATTGTTTTGAAGGTACTTTGTGTGGCTTTATAAAAATATTACACTGACAAAAATAATTTATATTGTAGATGATTTTTTTATAATTTTAATTCTTCAAACATGGGTTATTCAAAAAGTACCTTTTTGTTTTCTTTCATTTTTTAATATTTTAAAGGTTTATTATTTACTCAAAATATACTAAAATTAAGTTTTTGAGAAGAAGGCATTTGAGTATATTAATAGCTGGATTTTTTATTGTACTATGTGCCATTTACTAAGAACTAGTTTACCGATTTTGGTCAAATTTTTTTGTTTAGAAAGTAGTTAATAAGACTTAATAAAAAAATTACACTGATAATTTTTTTTTGCTGTCAGAAATTTTATTTTTCATTCATACAAACTATGATCTTTAAACAGTAGGCTTTGTTTTAACTGTCGGCAATTCTTCTTGTCGTCGATAATTTTGCTTTGTCGTTATGAGAATTCTTTGTTGTCATTTTTTGTTCTAACAAAATGAAATATAATTTCATCTTAGTAGGCGCATAAATTTGTAATTTATTTTTGACAAATAAACAAACATGCAAATATTTATGAATGAAAACGGACATTTTTATTATTTGCATTTTTACATAATTTTGTATTATTAAATAATTTGTAGAAAAATTTTATTTAGAAACTAATAATTATCTTTTAAACAAAATTATAATTAAAAAAAATTATCTCATTAAATACCACTCTTCATTGAAATTTTTGTCTAAAATTTTTCAATTTTACTCATTAAATTATTTTTAAGCAACACTGCTCAATCAAACCACTACTTAAACCACTCGTCCTTCGGACTCGTGGTTTATTGTGCGCTTTGATTCGCAGTGTTGCTAAATAATTTAATTCGTAAAATCAAAAAATTTTCGAAAAAATTTCAATGACTCGTGGTATTACAACCGAAAAATTTGTTGATTATTTTACATGAAATTTTTAACACTTTTTTTTTTTTAAATATAGTATTTTCAAGGATGACTAAATCCAAATGCACCTTTTTTTCGTTTTCATTCTGTAAGTTTTCTAAAGATTTAGTTATTTACCCAAAACATATTAATATTACAAAGAAGCGTTTTGTTCGATAACGGACAAACACATTTGAATACATACTAACAAAAAATATGGAAATTGCCGATTTTCCTGAAATTTGGCATATAGATGGTGAATTTTCTTTTAAATTACAATTCATATAATTAATTATTTTATATTATAAGTTAATATAAGTATTAAATATTTAAAATAATTTTTAAAAAAATTACAAAAATTATAAAATTTTTGAAGTAATATATGTGGTTTTCGCATTACATCATGATTATTTTCATTCATCAACCGGAGACAGAAGAAGAAGGTTGTTTCTAAATTTTAAAGAAAAAAATCATGAAATAAAAAAAACAGAGAGTGTGCTTAAGACCGCACGGCAGAAGTGAAAGCTTCATTGGCAATTGCAATCAATTGATATCGTATTAGTAGTATTTGGATCGTATTAGTAGAATAAATTAGAAATAAGTCAGAACGATAAACCGCTAACTACACACACTAACCTCACAATGTAAACCAAATAATTGTCAAAATAGCACTTATATGCCAATATATGACAAATCTTCCTGCGGAAAACTAAGCAAATTCATTGGTATTAATGCGCATTGTTGCCGTTTGCAAATCACTATCGGCGAAGTGCCACCATTTTTAATTATTTTATTTATCATGATTGCCATCCATGTTTAATCATACATAGGCTATGCTTCTTTGTATAGAATTTATGCGATTTCCGTGTCGTAATTGTGAGTTTTAAATTGATATAATCAATTTTATCAAGTATCAAGTAACAAGTATTAAGTCTTCACTTAATTTTAGAAACATTTATTACATACAATTCCAAACCGACAATATATTTAGTTCCAATGATTTGTTCCAAAATTCCAACACATATAATTTTGATATACAAATGTTATTGTTTCAGGTTATACTATCTTTCTTACGTTATTTTTAATTTCATAAAAATTATGTTCAATGAAAAAAACATTGATCAAAGAAAACTACCGTTTAAAACGATAGTTAAATAAAAAGCAAATTAAGTGTACACAACAACTTCCCAAATTTTCATGATGATTAATGTATAAATGCATAAAAGACAAACAGACATACTTTCATTTTTATATATATATTCAATATTTGTTTAGCATGATGACTCGAATGCAAATTGCAAAAGATAGTAGCAATATAACTTTAAAAAACTTCGTTATAGATCAATTTTTAAAAATTCGTATAAAGTATTTTCTTTATTTTTATGAATTCATACATAAAAAAAAATAGTTTTAATGGTATTTAATAAAAATAAAAACAAACAATAAAAAAATATGTATCACACCTGGAGTTGAACTCAGTACCTACGCACATCCGTCGAGCACGATATCCACACGCAATTTGAAACGTTAAGAAATGATAGATAGACTATTATTTATTTTATTTTTAGCCACTCGTTTTTTAGCATGACGGATCAGTTTAATTTACTACCTAATGAAAAATCTGTATGTGGTGCGCCTAAAGAAGTTTTCACTTAAAAAATAAAGAAAAAATAATCGAAATTAAAAAAAATGAGTAAATACATTAATTTTGTGTTAGTGTTTATCAAAATATAAGTGAAATGAGGATAGAACGAATACAATTAAATAATGGTGAGATTGTTCTTTATAAAAAAATTATTTGGTATTCTGTTTTTACTGTTACCAGGCGGTAGACAGGTAAAAATCTTACCTTTTATTGCTTTGATGTTATTGCTTTTTTATTGCTCTGTTATTATTTTAAAGCATAAATTTGTTTTGTATTGCCTAGTAACACGAAATACAGAATTTCATTTTAGTTATTAGTAAGAATTTCGAATTTATTACTTTATCTGTACTCTTCAATTTTGTCATATTTTTGTTTTTCCATTATCGTGCAACTGTTGCATGAAACCTGCCATCGTGTTTTTTAGACTGAGATAATGAGTTTTTTGTATTGTTTAGTTCTGAAATTTAGGCCTGGCTGAATTTCAGTATCTATACCTGCAATGGCAAAGGGTAAGCCTATGTCTCAACAAAATGGCAGCAGAGTGAACCAACAGCTTAGCATTGACTTCACCAACATAAGAGCTCTCAATTCGAATCTAAACGAGGTTCATCACTACATCGAAAAAAATAAACCTCACATATTGTTTCTTACCGAAACAATTGTTAGTGGCAAAGCATCGAAATTGGATCTCGATAAATACCGGATACCTAGTTACGAATTGGAACATTTCTTTTATAACAAGCATGGTGTCTGTGTATTTATTCGAAATTCACTTTAATGTATAAGAATTAAAGCTTACGAGTTGAACTCTAAGCACCATAATTCTAAAGCACTGAAGATCTCAGGTTATGACGAAACTATGTTTATAATAGGACTATACAGATCCCCAAATTCCCCCCCAGGATGTCCATTTTTCGATCAAATATCAGCTAACCTAGACAAGACTACCAGGGACTATCCCAAAGCAAGACTGACCATTCTTGGAGACTTAAATATTCATAATAAAGAATGGCTTAAGTATTCATCGCGCACTGACGACGTAGGAAGACAAACCGAACCGAAACTCGCAGATTATCACGGTTTGACGCAAATGATACAGTGTCCCACTAGAATTCCAGATAATTCACATCATTCGCCTGTTTATTATATCTGACATACTATCATGAAATATTGGCCTATGTCATATTTTATTATATGATAGGATTTATTGTTTAGTTACCCATTTTTAAAACAAATTGTATTTTGATCAAATGACTATCACATTTGATAAAAAACTTTTTAAAATACACGTCCAAAATATTTGTGGATTGAATGCCAACCGGGACGCCGTGCAACATCATCTCGAGCACGACCAACCGCATATTCTTTTTCTTACAGAAACACAAGTTTCTGAAAACTATCCCTATGACGTAACACTAAATCCCAAATATAGGCTTGAATCAGCTTTTAAACTCCATCAAGGTGTATGTGCATACATTCATGAGAGTGTTGCATATAAACGCTTTCCAAATTATGAAGTACATGGTGATGGCTACAGTACAGTAGTATTAAGGGTTTGTCTACCTGAAATTTCTTTTTTCACAATAGCTCTATACCGGTCCCCAAACAAACATAATCCCAATTTTTTTAATGACTTGACTAATGACTTGTGACTTGACCGCCGCAGGAGGGATCGGTTTTGATCGATTATGATCAATGTTGATCTACGGGTCTGACTACCCTGCGTACTCCAGTCCCTGCCATTGACGTTAGCGTGAGATATCACATACCACTGGCAATGGCAGGAGATGTCATTAGCCAAGATGATATCTTAGGGTGCTGGCGGACGAACTTTAATTAGTCAACGGCAGCACTTCCAGTCTTAGCTGGGCAGCGTTCCGTAGCGTTACCGCTCATTAGCTCTTCCGAGGAATCGAACCAACACGTAGTTATGTGTGGGCTTTGTGCCTCGATTAAAGTGGTGGGCGGTGCGTCTGGGGTGCGCTGCATCAGCTGGATTATTGGCATTTAGTTTTGTTTTGTTTTCTGCAAATTTCTCACAATTTGTTTTTCACTTATTATTTTGTTATTATTTCTTCATCTTATCATGAAATATTGGCATATGTCATATTTTGTAGTATGATAGGATTTTTTACTTAGTTATGCATTTTAAAATAAAACACAAAAAAATAAAATAAACATTTTGATATATATATATGGCAGTACAACCGAAAAAAAATAAGTCTGCAAGTGGTAAAGCAAATTTACGCAATCCACCCGCCCATAAAGCGGCATGTCCACGGAATTTGCAGGAACAAAACATATATGAATCAATAAAAAAATTTAAAATACATGTTCAAAACATCTGCGGATTGAACGCTAACCATGACCACGTGCAACATCATCTTGAGCACGACAAACCGAACATTCTATTCCTTACAGAAACACAAGTTTCTGAAAATTTTCTCTTTATAGAATCGCTTAATTCCAAATATTGGCTCGAATCAGCTTTCAAACTCCATCAGGGCGTATGCGCATTCATTCATGAGAGTGTTGCGTACACGCGCTTTCCAAATTTTGAACTACACGGTGACGGCTTCAATACAATGGTTTAAAAGATTTGTCTTCCCGAAATTACTTTTTTTACAATAGCTTTATACCGGTCCCCCAACAAACGTAACCCAAACTTTTTTAATATACTGACAAAAATTATGGACGAGATTAGAGCAAAGTCCCCTAATTGTGAAGTTATCGTTATCGGTGACTTCAACGTCCACAACAAATCATGGTTGGAATTCTCCAAATCGACCGACGATGTTGACAATAGTGGAAAACTGGCAGAAGTTTTTGCCGCGTCTCAGGGCCTATTCCAAATTGTTAAAAGCCCGACTTTCACTCCCCGTAATGGCGGTGATAATAGTTTTCTACTAGATCTCTATCTTACCACAACGCCAGATATTACGAGTGTCGATGTTGCGAAAGGTAGTATTGGAAATTCTGATCATTATTTAATCTCATCAGTTATCAAAACTGATTTACTTAAAACTACAGCTCCCAAACCCCGTGAAATATTTCACTACTCAAAAATGGATAAGAGTGGTCCTTCAAAATTTTTTCCATGGTTTCTCTTTCGACCGTCATTGTTTTTACACTGACAATGTAAATGTTTCTGCTCAAAACTTTACAGAAACCATCCAATTTGCTATCAATAAATTTGTCCCTTTCTCCATTGTAAAACCCAAACAAAAATACTTGTATTCGAAAGCTGCCAAAACGGCACTTAGAAACAAACGTAGATCATTTAATATTTTGATTCATAACAAAACTCCCACTAATCGATCCCAATATCTAAAGGCCAACAAAATATCTAATCAGATTATCTCAAACGAAAAGTCCGAAATTGACAGAGCGAAAGCCTCAAAACTTACGTCTATGTCTGTTTCTGACAAGAGTTTCTACAGTGCCATTAATTCTTTAAATTCTGGTACAAAATTTTCTATTCCCCCTATTATTGATGGTGATTTAATCGTCAATGATCCCGCAAGAAAAGCTAACTTGTTCGCTGAACGCTTTGCTCTGAACTCCACTGTTTTGGAAACTCCTAAAGAAATACCCCAAATCCAGTCTTCAGGAGTTAATATGAATGAACTTCACTTCAAACCCAAAATAGTCGCTAAACTTTTAAAGGGGTTAAACATCAACAAAGCATCAGGAATGGACAATATTCCACCCATTATTTTAAAAACCTTTTCCAAAGAACTTGCACCAACTTTAACTAAAATATTCTACCAATCCTACAAATCTGGTATATTTCCCTCGTGCTGGAAGTTGGCAAATGTCCAGCCCGTCCCCAAAAAGGGACCAAAATCCGATATCTCAAATTATAGACCAATAGCTTTACTATCGGTCCTATCCAAAGTCTATGAGCATTATATTAATACACATATTTCAAAATTTCTGGAAGAAAATCATTTGATATCCGACAGCCAATACGGTTTTCGAAACAAAAGATCAACTACCGATCTATTAAACTATGTAGCGCATTGTTGGAACAGCATACTTGATAAAGGTGGTGAAACATACGTTATCGCTTTAGACGTCTCCAAGGCATTCGATCGAGTCTGGCATGCCAACTTAATCAACAAGCTCGTTGCGTACGGTTTTCATCCCAATGTTGTGAAGCTGATTCAAAATTTTCTATCCGACCGATACATTTCGGTAAACTTAGACGGATATTCTTCTGAGTCTAAACTAATTAACGCTGGTGTACCCCAAGGCTCAGTATTGTCCCCAACCCTATTTTTGATTTATATCAACGAATTGTTGAAAATCACCAGCAACCCAATAAATAGTTTTGCAGATGATAGTACTCTGCACAAGTCGTTCGAGCCCCTTCCTTCAAAAGGTAAAATGCACGAACGAATTAATCCTGCCCGGAGAGACGCTGCCATAAACGTGAACAAAGACCTGAATAAAGTCGCCGACTGGGGTGACCAAAACCTTGTCAATTTCAACTCCACAAAAACACAGCTGTTGATTGTTTCCAGATTAAAGACCGAGTTCCCCAAAGATATTTTATTTAGTATGTGTGATGAACCAATAGGTGAATGTAAAAACATTCGTTTATTGGGTGTCACAGTTTCAAATGACCTACTCTGGAACGATCATGTAATGGCGATGGCAAAAAGCGCGTCTAAAAAACTCGGCCTCCTAAATAGATGCAAAAAATTTTTCACTCCATACCAATTGCTCCATGTTTATAAGTCCTATATTCGTCTCTGTATGGAGTACTGCTGTCAAGTTTGGGGTGCTGCCTCTGTTTCCATCTTGGCCCTCTTGGACTCTATTCAAAAGCGGGCTACACGAATTGTAGGTATTTAAAAAAAGCGTTAATCTACACCTCAGAACACCAGTTGTTGTGGGACCCAGGTCTAGACCTTCTTTCTTAAAAGGTATTTATGTGTTGTTGTGACACATATTCTAAACCCTATTACACAACACATTTTATTAAAAAAAAAAAAAAAAATGTTGTCGACGAAATTAGAGCACAATTTCAAAGTTGTGAGGTTATCGTTACCGGTGACTTCAACGTCCACAACAAATCGTGGTTGGAATTTTCCAAAATGACCGACAACAACAATGGAAAGCAGGCAGAAATATTTGCTGCATCGCACGACCTGACGCAGATTGTAAAAAGCCCAACTTTCACTCCTCGTAATGGCGGTGATAAAAGTTTTCTCTTAGACCTTTATCTCACATCTATGCCAGATATTACGAGTGTCGATATCGATAAGGGTAGTATTGGAAATTCTGACCATTATCTAATCACATCAGTTATCAAAACTGATTTGCTACAAACTAGAGTTCCCAAATCTTGTAAAATATTTCACTTTTCAAAAATGGACACCAATGGTCTCCGAAGTTTTTTTCAAGGTTTCCCTTTTGATCGTCATTGTTTTTATACTGACGATGAAAATGTTTCTGCTCAAAACTTTACTGAAACCATTCAATTCGGTATTAACAAATTCGTTCCCTTTTCAATAATGAAACCCCAACAAAAATATTTGTTTTCGAAAGCAGCCAAATTGGCTCTTAGAAACAAACGTAGATTATTTAATATTTGGATTCATAAAAAAACTCTGTTAATCGATCCCAATATTTAAAGGCTAATAAAATATCAAACCAGATAATCGAAAACGAAAAAGCAGAGATTGACAGAGCGAAAGCGGCAAAACTTTCGAGTATGTCAATTTCTGACAAAAGTTTTTACAGTGCCATTAATTCTTTAAATTGTGGTACTAAATCTTCTATCCCTCCTATCATTGATGGTGACTCAATCATTACTGAACCTGCAAGGAAAGCTACATTGTTCGCGGAACGCTTTGCTTCAAATTCAACAGTTTTAGAAACTCCCAAAGAAATACCCCAAACCCAGTCTTCAGGAATTAATATGAAACAATTACATTTCAAACCCAAAATTGTCGAAAAACTTTTAAGGGGGTTAAACAACAACAAAGCTTCTGGTCTGGACAACATTCCTCCTGTTATTCTAAAAACATTTTCAAAAGAACTTGCACAAACCCTCACCAAAATATTTTATAAATCCTATAAATCTGGTATCTATCCATCCTGCTGGAAGTTGGCCAATGTCCAGCCTGTCCCAAAAAAAGGAACGAAATGTTATATTTCAAATTAGAGACCAATAGCCTTACTCCCAGTCATGTCTAAAATATACGAGCACTATATTAATTCACACATATCCAAATTTTTGGAAGACAACCATTTGACATCTGACAGCCAATACGGTTTTAGAAACAAAAGATCAACAACCGATCTATTGAACTATGTGGCACATATTTGGAATAGCATACTTGAGAAAGGTGGTGAAACGTACGTGATCGCATTAGACATCTCAAAAGCATTTGATCGAATTTGGCATGCCAACTTGATCAACAAGCTCGTTGCGTACGGTTTTCATCCCGCAGTCGTGAAGTTGATTCAAAATTTTCTGTCTAACCGATACATCTCGGTATCTATAGATGGCTTTTCTTCTGAGTCCAAATTAACTAACGCTGGTGTACCCCAAGGCTCAGTTTTATCTCCCACTTTATTTTTAATTTATATCAACGAACTGTTGCAAATCACCAGTAACCCAATAAATAGTTTTACAGATGATAGTACACTGCACAAGTCATTCGTCCCCCTATCTTCAAAGGGTAAAATGCATGAACGAATTAATCCCGTCCGGAGAGACGCTGCCATAAATGTAAACGAGGACCTAAAAAAAGTCGCCGATTGGGGTGACAAAAATTTGGTCAAATTTAATTCCACCAAAACAATGCTATTGATTGTTTCCAGATCAAAGACCGAGTTTCCCAACGATATTTCAATTAATATGTGTGACGACCAAATACGCGAATGTGAAAGCATTCGTTTATTGGGAGTCACAATATCCAATGACTTACTCTGGAACGATCATATAATGGCCATGGCAAAGAGCGCGTCAAGAAAACTCGGCCTCCTCAATAGATGTAAAAAATATTTTACTTCGCATCAATTACTCCACATTTATAAGTCCTATATTCGTCCCTGTATGGAGTATTGTTGTCAAGTTTGGAGCGCTGCATCTGTTACTATCCTGGCTCTTTTGGACTCTGTTCAAAAGCGAGCTATACGAATTGTTGGTGATCGAGATTTAACATTAGGTCTTGATTCCCTGCAACATCGTCGCCCTGTTGCTGATATAGTTGTTTTTTATAAATATCGTCACTAGCAGTGCTCGGATGAAATCAGGTCCATAATGCCTCAGACATATGTTTTTCCCCGTTTTACTCGTCAATCGGTGTGTGCGGGCGGTCGAACTGTCGAGATTACTCACTGTCATAGTAATAGAATGCAAAGGGATTTTTTTGTGCGTACATCGTACACATGGAATGCTTTGCCCGAATCAATAGTCTCGAGTGCTTTCAATCCACAAAGATTTAAAAAAAGCGTCCACCTATACCTCAAGACGCATGTTGTTGTGGGACCTAAGTCTTAAAAGGTATCTATGTGTTGTTGTGACACATTTTGTAATTCCTACTACACAACACTTCTTATTAAAAAAAAAAAAAAAAAAAAATAACAATAATATGCTGGATCTGTTTTTGACAAACGAACCAGATACTACGCAGACAAAAGCTGAACAACCCCTCGGAACATCGGACCATTTACTAATATTAGCAATAGTAAAATAAGAAATTCGCCGAGCACCCATCTGGCTCACGTAGTTTCTTTCAAGCAGTTAAATCAGTCCAGAGCAATTTTGCTCAATCCTCTATTCCAACCTTAGTTCTGAATGACATTCCCGTAAGCAACTCAAAGGAGAAGGCGAATCTTTTGGGTCGTGTTTTCTCAGAAAACTCAAACATAGTTTAACCTCCCCATTCTCCCACACTCATTTCTCCAGTTGTAACGCAAATGAAACCAATTATTACTTCGGTCTGAAAGACCTAAGTATTACATTCATGAGCTCAAAGTGAAATTTTTACCCCCACTTTTTTTGCCAATTCTCGACGTTTTAGGACCTACTGATTCTAAAAAAGCAAAAAAAAAAATGTATGTCCGTCATTACCTACGCTACAGGGAAAACGGCTGGGCGGATTTCAAAAATTTTTTTTTCAAAAAATAGGTATTCACAAGGGAGAGGTCCGAAAGGACGCTGTGTTCGATAACTGTACCGGAAGTGTGTCAAAAAAATCATTATGTGTGTCAAAAATAGCAAATTTTCATATTTTTGGCTTAAAAAACGTTCATTTTAAGTGATTACGAGTAGGAACATTAAATTTGGAGAAATCTTGATGGTCGGGATTGGTATGTGAGATCAAAAACTAGATTATTGCATTATAAGTTTGTCAAAAAAATGTTGTCAAGTGTGTCAAAAGAAAGATTTTTATTTAGTTTTTTTACCTAATTTTTTGGAAAAATAATAAAATTAATTGTTTGTTTGAAATGAAGTTTTATTATTATTATTGAGAATTATTGCATTATAAGTTTGTCAAAAACATGTTGTCAAGTGTGTCAAAAAAAAGATTTTTATTTATTTTTTTACCCAATTTTTTGGAAAAAAATAAAATTGTTTGTTTGAAATGAAATTTTATTATTATTATTGAGAATTATGGGATTATAAGTTTGTCAAAAAAATGTTGTCAAGTGTGTCAAAAGATTTTTATTTAGTTTTTTACCTAATTTTTTGGAAAAAAAAAATAAAATTAATTGTTTGTTTGAAATGAAATTTTATTATTATTATTGAGAATTATGGCATTATAAGTTTGTCAAAAAATGTTGTAAAGTGTGTCAAAAGAAAGGTTTTTATTTATTTTTTAGCCTATTTTTTTAGAAAAAAATAAAATTAATAGTTCGTATGACCTGATATTTTATTATTATTATAGAGAATTATGGCATTATAAGTTTGTCGAAAAATAATGTAAAGTTTGTCAAAAAATGATTTCATTTAATTTTTTAGCCAATATTTTGGGAAAAAAAATTTAGCTGTTTTTATGACGCAAATGTAATTGAAATTGAAATTAAACATGGAAATTTTTGAATTTGTTACAGTTTTTGAAATATTTTTGGAATTATGAAAAAGTTTGTATTTTTGAATTTGGAATAATTTTTGCAATATTTTTAGAATTTTGGAGTTTTAAAAGTTTGAATTTTTAAGAATTTTTGGATTATTATTAGAATTTAGAAAAAGTTTAAATATTTGATTTCATGGAATATTTTTAGAATTTTGAAAAAAGTTTTAATTTTTGATTTTGTAATAATTTTTGCAATATTTTTAGAATTTTGGAATAGTTTAAATTTTTAAGAATTTTTGGAATATTATCGGAATTTAAAAAAAGTTTAAATATTTGATTTTACTCTAATTTTTGGAATATTTTTGGAATCTTGAAAAAAACTTGATTTTATTTAGTTTGACAATATTTTTGGGATTTGGATTATAATTTTCCGGCAACGTATTGATGTTTCGTGTTAGTTTTGTAATAAATTTTTAAACAGAGATAAAAAATACTTGTACTTTAACAAAGAGTTATGTTTGATATACATCGCTGCCCAAAACTAAAAACCATGTCCTCATAAAAGTTTTTTGCCGAAAACTATATCAAAATCCTTAACCCAGACCGAAGTCTTGATATCTCAGAGATGTGAGATTTCAGCCCCTCCATATTTTTCCGTTGTAATATTGTACGGAAAATGCTTCTTTCTATCAATAACAACAAATCTGCTGGCCCCGACGGTATTCCACCCCTAATTATTAAAAGCTTTGCTAGACAACTAGCTCCAATTTTAACAAAAATTTTCTATTTATTTTATAAAACCGGAATATTTTCCGATTCTTGGAAGCTGGCCAGCGTTCAACCCATATCAAAGAAAGGCAGTAAGATAGACCCTTACAATTATAGAGAAATTGCAATTCTGTCGGTTTTGGCTAAAATATATGACATATATGTTAATTATAATCTAATAGATTATATGGATATGTCGCGAATTATTGATGATAAGCAGTATGGGTTTCGTAGAAGTCATGCAACAGGTGATCTGTTAGCCTACGTATCCCATCTCTGGAACAAATCGCTGGGAAATCATGGTGAAACATTCAGTATTTCACATGACATTTCTAAAGCATTTGATAAAGTGTGGCATAAAAATCTCATTCCTAAATTAAAATCTTATGGCATAGACCATCTTACTGTCTCATGGATTCATAGTTTTCTTACAGGACGCCAATTTCATGCTAATTTAGATGGTATCACATCCAATATTTTCACAACCAATTTTGGGGTTCCCCAAGGTTCTTCACTCTTACCAACCTTGTTTCTTCTATACATTAATGATTTACTTATTTCCACAGTGCACCCAAATCATAGTTTTGCTGATGACAGCACATTGCAGCACATGCATCTCCCAAATTTGGATCTCAAACTGCAGTTACCACTGATAGAGAGCTGCTAATTGATTCTATCAACAAAGACCTGGATCGTATAATGGAATGGGGTGATCGTAATCTTGTTTCATTTAATCCAACCAAAACCAAACTTTGCCGTCTTTCACGAATAGAGCGACATAAAATTTTCCCTATTAAGATAAACCATTAGAAACTTCGTGAGGTTGAATCAGTTAGACTTCTTGGAGTGGATATCCAAAATAACCTGAAATGGAATAAAAATGTGTTCAACCTCGCTAAAACTGCAACGCAAAAATTAGAATTCTTGAGTCGATCTAAAAAGTATTTCAATCCCGATCAAATTTTGCTAATCTTCAAGTCCTTTATTCGTCCATGTATGGAATACTGCTGTCATGTTTGGGAAGGAACCTGTCAGTCAACAATAAAATGTCTAGACTCTGTACAGAGAAAAGCAATACGGTTGATTGGTAATACCAAACTAACGGACCAGCTTGATTCGCTCCAGCACAGAAGAAATGTGGCTGAATGGTCAATTTACTATAAATATAATTTTAGCGAATTCTCGTCTAAGGAAATTCAAAATATTCTTCCACCATGTGCGCAGTATAATTGACAAACATGAGCTGCCGAGTTATCTCATCTATTAGTTGTACAAATACCTCATTGTAGAACTGCGTCCTTCCAAAACAACTATTTTAATAGAGTGGCCCAATTGTGAGACTCAATGCCCTCCTCTGTATTTCCCGATGAATTTTCCCCTCAGGCATTCAAAGAAAATGTACATCATCATTTAAAACAATTAATATAGTTGTTTCCTTCCATTTTCCTCATCTCCTTCCCTTATAGTTGACATGGTATCTTCGGATATTCAAAGAGTCTGAATAATGAATATTTCATATTTAGTGTGCTAAACATATGTAAATAATTAATAAAAAAAAAATAATTTCAAGCAAGAGCACTACTGTAGTGAAGACATAAAATCTCAAAACACAACTCAATTTTAAATTATCAAATTATAAACAATGAAAAAATCGAAACCTTCTAGTTTTCTAGTTTTTGTTAGTATATACTCAAAAGGGGTTTTCTCGGCAAATAATAAAAACACCTGTCTGTGATTTGAGTATGTTTTGATTAAAAAACTAATTATTAGAAAAACCAAAAAGAAAAAAAAAGAAAAACGGGCACTTTTATATTTCGGCATGTCTAAAAATTCTATTTTTTGAAAAATAAAACTGCAAAATTTCATGTAAAATATTCAAAACATTTATCAGTGTAATTTTTTTTATTAAGTCTTATTAACTACGTTCTAAACAAACAAAAATTGAATAAAATCGGTAAGCTAGTTCTTAGTAAATGGCACACAAAGTACAAACAAAATCAAACTATTAATATACTCAAATGCCTTTTTCTCAAAAACGAAAAATGTTTTGAGTAAATAATAAGCCTTTAAAATATTAAAAAATGAAAGAAAACAAAAAGGTACTTTTTGAATAAACAATGATTGAATAATTAAAATAAAAAAAATTATCTAAAATACAATTTTCTTTGGTCATTGTAATATTTTTATAAAGTCACGCAAAGTACCTTTCAAACAAAAAAAAATTTCTCAAATCGAATAAACAGTTCGAGCACAATCTAATTTTAATCTTTAATTTTCACTAAATTTCTTAAGAACTTTCGAGCCACCCTGTGTCAAAACTAGTGAAAAAATAAAAAAATAAAAATACGATATTTTTTTTTTTGTTATTCTAACGATTGCCGAAGTTTCAAACAAATCGGAAAAGGTCGGGTTGAAATTTCTTATTTTATCGGCGTCTTGATTCGATTTTCCATCTATTGATGAAAAACGTGTTCTAGAGTTCTAGACCAAGTTGTGAAAATTTGACCATTTTTGATTTTCTTGAAACTTGGCATGTAATTAACATGGACAAAATAAAAAATACAACTATTTTACAATATTTTAATGTGCGTAGTTTGAGCATGGGGCACCCCAACATGCATTAAAAATGAAAATTTAGCAAATCCGAGATAATTTTGAAATTAAGTTGCTCAAGAACGGATATACCGATTTCATCAATTTTTTTTTATTTGATAGATGATTAGGTAATCGTTTGAAAAAAAATTAGGTAATTAATTGTTTTTGTAACTAATTTTAAAATTAAAATATTAAAAAACTTTTTAAAGATGGCACCAAAGTCGAAATATCAATTGGAATTCAAATTATTTTTATTGTAAAACAGTTCTATCTATCCATACTCTGAAATATTTCAAATTTACAAAGAGTCGTTAATTCGTGTTCTTGAGATCTTTAATTTTAAAGATTTTTTGTCCGACTAAAATTCTAATTGTTTATTATTTTTTCGAACAATTTTTATCAAAAAAAAATTTTAACCACGGAAGTTCGAAAAAAATTATGAAAAATTAGAATTTTAGTCGGACAAAAAATTATTTAAAATTAAATATCTCAACAACACGAATTAAGCTCTCTTTGTAAATTGGAAATATTTTAGAGTAAAAATAGAACTACTAAAAAAAAAATTAAATTCCAATTATCCTTCGACTCTGGTGCCATCTTTAAAAAAGGTTTTTTTAATATTTTAATTTTGAAATTAATTACAAAAACGTTTAGTTAACTTTTTCTAAAGACTTACTAATCACCTATCAAACAAAAAAAAGTTTGTTGTAATCAGTATAATATAGCCGTTCTTGATCCATTTAATTTCAAAGTTACATCGGATTTGCTAATTTTCATTTTTTATGCATGATGGGGTGCCCCTCTATGATTAAACTATGCATTTTAAAAAAATTGTAAAATAAGTAATATTTTTTATATTTTTATTTTGTTCAAACTATTCTTTTATATGCCAAGTTTCAGGAAAATCATAAATAGGCAAGTTCAAATTTCCACTTTTTCACTTGTGAAGATCAAGTTTTTCATCTATAAAGGTGTTAGCAGTCTCTTTATTCGATCGTTTGTTTCCAGTTGAAAGAAGAGTTGAACATAACACATCTTCAAAGGCATCGGATAATGATGAGGATAATTGTAATAAAGAAAATTTACGACTACAAAAATGTATTGCGGTCACAGTACTGCTAATAGTGATATTGTGGTTGATAAGGAGTTTAAAATGTTGTTTGTAAATACAGGAAACCAAACAAAAAGGATAAAAAATTTATATCAAACTTTATTCACCGTTAATCCAACATCAACTTAATCGGTAGCAGGTATTTTATATTACAGGAATTTTTAAGCAAAAATTAGGACTTGTACCACCACCCTAAAAGTTTTAACATTTTTTAAAAATTATATTTTAAATAAAACATGATCAATTTTGAATTTACAACTTTACTACTTCAGTTTGAAAATTACTTCGGTTTGAAAAACCTAAGCATTTTTTTTTTATAAAAAGTGTTGTGTAATAGGAATTACAAAATGTGTCACACCAACACAAAAATACTTTTCAACACCTAGGTCCCACAACAACATGCGTTCTGAGGTGATGGTGGACGCATTTTTATAAATGTTTGAAGATTGAGGGCACCCGCGACTATTTTTGATCCAAAAGTGAAATTTTTACCCCCTTTGTTCTGGCATTTTTCGACGTTTTAGAACCTCCTGATTTCAAAAGAGCAAAAAAAAATTATGTCTCTCTGCCGATCTTCAGTCATAACCATCGTTACAGAGAAAACGCACTGAAGCGATTTAAAAAAATGTTGTTTCTTAAAATCGGTTAATTTAATGGAACGAGCTGAGAGGACGATGTGTTCGTTAACTGTACCGGAGGTGTGTCAAAAAATCGCAAAAAAATTTTTTCACAATTTTTTTTGAGAAACATAAAATGAAAAACATTTTCGATTAGAAACATTTTACAATAAAAGTAATTAATTGTATGACGTAAAATGTAACTGAATATTAAAATGGGACTTGCAATATGGTTCTAGTCAAATTCAACTCCTCCCAACTTATAGGAACAGTTGAAAAATATCAAATTGTTGCAGAATTTTTGATTTTGTTATAATTTTTGCAATATTTTTAGAATTTTGGAAAAAGTTTGAATTTTTGATTTTGTAATAATAATTTTTGAAATATTTTTAGAATTTGATGTTAGGATGTTAGTTTTGTAATTTACTTCTAAGCATAGATAAAATACTTGTACTTTTACAAATAATTGTTTGTTTACATACATCGCTACCCAAAAATAAAAACAATGTTCTCATAAAAGCCTTTTGCGGAAAACAATCTAAAAATCCTTAATCCAAACCGAAGTCTTGATATCTCATTATAATTAATAATTATAATTAAAGTACTTATACTTGTCTCTTTCAGCTACATAATATAAATAAATTACTTTGAATTTTACTATGGTTTGAGAATTTATATTAAATAAGCTGTAAATCATTAAATATATTGATTATTATTTATTAATTATTTGACACTCAGTCGTAACTCGTATCAAATCTTATATACAATAAATATATTAAATAAAATGTATATAAAAAACTTACTTAATGTGTATGAAGTGTTTTATTTCTAAATATTATAAGAGCCTATCATAAGTCAAATATTAATCAAATATATGTCACGTGACATGTCTGATACAGAAACAATGCAATTTGAACTGTTTCTGTTCAACAAAAAATTGACCAATTTTCTGTTTCTAAGCTCTGTTGCTCTCAAATTGGTATGGAATTCTGCTTTTGTTTTTGTTGTATGTGGTACCTGGCTTAGCACAATACGATGTTTCGATTCATTGTCATGTTGATTCAACTTGTTAAAACATTCATTAACACTGTTTATTCGTGTTATTATTACTTTTAATAATACATATTTTCGTTTCGTCTTGAATAAAATATGTTTTAATTATCGTTATTATGATAAGTCGTCAGCTTTTGTTATGTCAAACGAAACATGTAGAAAACACAACATTTACTGCTCAGTTGTTAAACAAAAGTTAAGGGAAGATTTTGATCAAAACCGTTACAAGAGTTTTCTAAACACAAAATGATTGAAAACAAAATTCATCAGCAAACTAAAAGCTGTAAAAAAAAACCGAGAAATTTGATTAGTTCGACCAAATTATTTTTTGAAATTCGTATATTATTTGGATATTGTAGTTTCAGACCAACAAAAGCTAAGCGAGGGGATCAGATAAAATTAGAGACGACCTTTTGCCAGTTTTTAATATTAATTGCAATATGTTGTTTGAGTTTTTTTGCAATCTATTCTTTTATAGTTATGGAGCATAAACCAGATTCTGCGATTGAATCAATTTTGATAGAGTCAACAGACCAAGTTTGTATGGTTGCTGGCTTTTTTGTTATATTTCTTTCGCTGGGACTAAACTTTTACCTACGTTGCAAGATCTATAAGCTTAATATTTATTTATGTGAAATCGATCAAATGCTTGAAATATTAAACGATAGCATACGACTAGCTCGAAACTGTAAAGTTAAGAAGAACTCTTTAATCAACCATCGGTTACATTCAATTTATATTAATTTTGCAATTTTAATTGGGTTTGGTTACATTATTGCTGCACAAATAGTTACTTGGATTGTTCTAGGGCAACCGTATAGAGCAATAATTTTATGGTTAACATATTTTCTTAAGTATGCTTATATTTTTTGGATAACATGTCATTTCACAGTTTATTTGGGTCTAATTAAATCTCGATTTGGGGTTTTAAACCGTTTATTAAGGTAAACTAATTATTTTTACCGTTTTTCAGGAAAGTAAATGTATTTTTATTTCTAGACAATATTTAAACATACCTAAAGAGGATTTGCTGTCCTCACAAAAATTTGAAAAAATCCTCAAGGTGGCTCTGCTAGAGGAAAACAGAACAACGAATCAGAAATTTGATATGAATTTAATTGGCGAGTTTTCAAAAATTCATGACCGTCTTACTACTGTTGTTGACATACTAAACTTTTGCTATTCAGTGCCAGTATGCAAAATTTTTATATATACTTAGTTTCTACTATTAATTTTTCTTTTTTGCAGGTTCTGTTTTTGATGGGCGTTTTATTTGGAAATACAGAATACACGTTTTACAGCCTCTTTCTTGGATATCGCGCAAACGTATCTCTCGCCATAAGTTTTTGTTATATCCTTTGGCTTGTTTTGAATTTGGCTTGTTTTATTGGTGTATTTTTTGGTTGTCATTTTTTGACAAGTGAAGTAATAATACAATATGAAAAGTTTTAATGATTTATTTTATAAAAATTTATGTATATAGGGAAAGCAAACCAGAAATCTAATTCACAAAGCACTCATTAATTTTATTTGTGATGATGTAGTAAACAATAAAAACAATCAACCAGCAATCGAATTATTGAAGTTATTTTCTATTCAACTACAAAAACGAGTTCCCAGAGTTACGTGTGGCTTGGTTTATTTCAACTGGAAATTACTTTGTGCCTTAATTGGGTTCACAATTTCGTGTTTAGTAATTTTAATTCAATTTGGTAATTTATCAACCAATCAATCTAGCTTTAACTGTAATTGCTAAACTTGTAATTAAATATATGGTTTACAACTAAAAGTATATTATTAAGAATGAGTTTATATTTTATATAATAGTATTTAAGTTAATCCAAAACAGTGCAGTAAAGAAATTTATTCACTTAACCGCAATAGATGAATTGGCTGCAGAAATTTAAGTGTGCGTAAAACAACTTATAAAAGGAAGGAATAGGATCTGTAGTATCGAAAAAGGTAAAATTTTGATACAACTTCAAGTGGTTTTAAGAGGAACTAAAACAATTTTCAATACACTACTTACAAGAATCCATGTTCTACCTACATCCAACGAGCTGTACTGTATAATTGAAAATTTATCTAGGATTGTATTTTAAGGTAGAAAAAATATTCATATTGAGAACTTATTGATCGATCTGATTCAAGTTCCATATAAAACAAATTGTATTAAATTTCACTAATGTGTCAACGACCTCCGAGTGATCCGCATGCAAATTGTTTCTTGTTATGGTGTCAACATACAAAATACTTTTGTATGACAAAATACTCTGACTAATTAAAATCGTGCTTTATTCAACATTATTAAGAGATTGATGCGTCTAGAAATGCTTATTGAGGTGAATAATCGAAGATTGGTCAACTTTGGTAAAAAATATATAGGCGGTTCGAGAACAATTCAAAAATGATTTTGTGTGTTGTCGGCTTACATTTATATAATACCTTGGACATTTTCAAATTTTTCAAAATTAACCTTATTATAAGGTGAAACAATCGGTCATTCGAATTATGTTCCCTGTTCATTTTATCATTAGCAAAAGTTCTAATGTTTGCTTGTACGTTTTTCCTCCAAATCGGAAGTAACAATTCTTCATACAAGGTGTGACTGCTTCTATATACAAATCAGCCTTGATTTTTCAACGTTATCCAATGTTGAACCAATTTTTTATAATTTCTATTCTTTTATCAATTTGACTGATTTGAAAAAAGGCGGTTACATTTAGGAAAATTAAAGCTTCGTCCTCTTGAGTTTTTAAATGGTTTAATTTGCTTGATAAATCCATTGAATCTTTTATAGCAATTGAAAAATAGACTGGAACTGTTTTAAATTTGGGACCTAATAGTTTTAAATTTTTTTACATAGGTGACTATCTGGCACATCGATTTCTCTTCTATGTATCTTAGAAAGAGCGTATATACTTGGAAGGGTATGTTTAGATACATTTAATTAAATGTAATCTTGTGTGCAAACACAAGCACTACTTTTTCTTTAATCTACATCAACTGAGACATTTATTAAAATGGCAGCTTGTCGCCATTTATTAATAACCCACTAATGTTTCACTAAACACTTCCAGTGTTAATAATCTAATAGTATTCCACTAAACGGTATTTATTCGGTTCTGTCATTCGTGAATATAAAAGAACACAATATCAAAAAAATTGGCATTGAGTTGTGCTGTAAACAATTTATAAGTACAATTCAAGTCAGTAATTATAATTATAGGTCTAAAAACAGAGGCTGAGAGGTATAGGATGGATATCAAAGCTCTGCAAGAAATTAGACAGCCAATAATCGGATAGCAAGATTTGGATAGTTACTCTCTATACTGTAGTGGTCATCCTTCTCGAAGAGGATTTGGAACATATTTTCTTGTTAGTGCACGCATACAAGAAGCCGTGAAAAAATTAATCCCGGTCAATGAGAGGATCTCCTACCTACGGGTACGTGGTACATATAACAATATTTCTCTTATTGCCGTGCATTCACCTACTGAAGCTAAGACCGTCGACGATTAGGATAATTTCTACATAGCACTGGAAGAGGTTATAAAACAAACACCTACACGCGATTTCATTATGGTTCTTGGTGACTTTAATGGGCAGGTTGGCAGAGATATCTCTTATGGAAATGTGGTTGGCTCCAACAGTTTGCATTTGAATTCGAATGATTATGGTGACAGAATGACTGAGTTTGCATTATCAAATAATTTGAGAATTGTCAGTACTTTCTTTCCGCACCGATCGATTCATAAGCAGGCTCGGGTCTCCCCGAATGGAAACACTCGAAATCAAAATGATCACGTGCTAGTTACGGCACGTTTCTTTTCGAGTGTTCTAGATGTGCGATCCTTTAGAGGTGCATACATTGGAAGTGATCACTTTCTTGTATGTGATAAAATAAGGTTCCACTTTCCAAATTCAGGCATTCCAAAATTCAAACAACGGAAACGTTTTAACATCTCATCATTAAAGAATGTTGAAACGAAAGAGAGATATCAAAACCATATTGCTGAAACAATGAAGAAATCAGAAACCATTAATGGAGACGTCGAAGTCATGGTATTTGCTCAATGATGCTGTTTTAAGCGCTGCTGAGGGAATACTTGGACGATCACAAAACCACTCCCAGAAGCCATTTGTGGATCAAACATGTATTGACGCTATTCAATACAAAAGAGATTTCTATTTGAAATGTCTACAAGGATGCAACACCAGGTCCACGATGGAGAATTATAAACAGGCAAGACCAGCCGTTAATTCAAAGCTTTGTAGACGAACAAAGCGAGAATGGTGGAAGAGCAAATGTGAGGAGATTGATAGCTTCAATGAGGAACATCAAACGCGTAATTTCTTTCAACAGGCTCAACAAACCTTAAAGAAGGGACCCCAAACTAGATCGAAACCTATTCAAAACGAAGATGGGGAGCTAAAAGTAGACCTTAAAAATATTTTAGATACTTGCGTCGCTTATTTTGAGAATCTTCTCAGTTTAAGTGATCAACAACAAGTCGGACGACGGGCAAAGCTTGGTCGTATGTCAAAGGTACAAGTAGGCAAACCAACCAAAGAAGAATTCAAAACGGCGCTGTCGACGCAATAAAGCACCTGTCATCGACGATATACCATCCGAAATGATTGTACATGGTGCTGACTATATTCTCAAGATTTTTTGAACTTGTTCAAATGATCTGGCAGACTGAAACCATGCCACAGGACTGGAACTCATCTATGCTAATACCAATCTATAAAAAAGGTAATTGCCTACAATGTGCAAGCTACAGAGGCAACTACGCTCTACTCTGCATAGCATTTAAGATCTTTTCATACATTTTGCTAGCCAAAATCAATCCTCTTGCTGAACAACTTTTTGGAGAATATCAGTATGGTTTCAGGCAAGGCCAAGGTACCACCGATGCACTTTTATCGATAAGGATGATTTTGGAAAGTGTACCAACTCTTCGTTGATTTCAGACAGGCCTCTGACTCTCTCGAACGAAAGACTCTATGGTCTGCTCTGGTGTCAATGATAATTCCTGGTAAATTGGTATCACTATGCAAAGCGACGATACAGTGTGTACGAGTCAATGCTGTGTACGAGTAGAGAACGAAATATCAAAGTTTTTTAAATTCAACTCCGAGTTCTGCTCCGAGTTATTCTTAACCTTTTGCTTAGTAAATTAGAACTTTGCATCTGGTCAATTTTAACTATAAATGGCATCAGTAATTGCTTAGTTATTTTGACCTTTGCTAATCATTTAACTTAAAAAATTTTTTAGTCAATTTCACTTATGTATAGTTAAAAAATGTTAGTTTGTATTAATCTATTTTTAACGTTATTTTTAACGAATTTTAAAAGTGTGGCCTGTTTAAACTAACCTTTCTTAAACTATGCGTTATAGTTCATTTAAACCAAATGTTGACTTATTTCTTAGTTAAGTTAACGCTTGTTTGTATAAATAACTTTATAATTAATTATATACTAAACAAAGAAATACTTAATTTTTAGCTCATCTATTAGAAATTAATATCAGAATACATTAAATAAAAATTAAATACTAAATAAATTAAAAACAAAATAAATTTAAACAGGTATGAAATCATGCAATGGCTAATGCTAAGTTTATACCGCCGATAGTTTAATAGAAAAATATGTTTTTACTATTAAACTAACGATATCATTGGTGTTTATACCACAAAAAAGTATTATGTATTCACTGAAAATAAAATTCAATAAAATTGTCGTTATATAAAAAACATTACTGATTATTGAACTCCTTTCGTTGGCTCAATAAACAACATCGTTGGTTCGATAAATGATTTGTTAATATTACGAATGATTTCGATTAACGAATGATAAATTGTTTATAGATCCAATGAAAAGTTGCCCATTAATTACTGTTTATTAATATAACGAACAATTTTATTGGAGTTTAGTAAATTTTTTTTCAGTTTTCTATCTGTGGTGTAAACGCTCTTAATAATTTTGAGAGATAGAATGCGGTAGCCATATTTCTAATTCGTCATGCTACTTGGGTAACGCTACCAGAATTAGGTTGGTGTAGTTGAGAGGGGCACAGTAAATACTGCTCATACTCAATATACTGTACCATTGCGAGTCATTGGCGTTCTCCATGTTAGGGGCGGCTTGGAGCGAGCGTCTGTCTTGAATTAAGCGGCTCGCTATATAAACGTGTAAAAAAGGTTGTTTCTGGTGACCTTAAGAAGCAGAACGAACCCATTCACGAAAATTTGGGTTGGGCGATGGGTTAATTCTCCATTTCCGTAAAAGTTATTGGTCATGAGTTCTGTACACGCCTTGGATTATCTCGGATTCATCACAAGAACGCCCTCGGAAACAGTACCCGAACTAGGATTTAACATGATAACCTGGAACGTGCTAAGCCTTAGAAGACCAGGAGATCTACTAAGGCTGTTTTCTAAACCAAAACTTATTTGAAACTTATTTGTGGAGACTTACTTATTTGAATAAGTAACCTAAATAGGTGACTTATTTGAAATTTTTTTTTCATAGAAAAATCTAATTCGATTTGACAATGTCAAATATTTTTATGTTTGTTTACTAAATGATTTTAAGGAATAAAACTTCTTTTTCGATTTCTAATAAAATTAATGAAATACTTTAAAATGAAAAAAATAGTTTTGAAAACTCTTTTAATTGATCAAATTAAATAAATGTTTTTAATTAAATTTATTTTCGAATTTGCTTTTATGTTGCTGTCAAAATAAGTATGCTAAACCATTTAGAATAGCTTTAAAATACTTATTTAAAATGGCGGTGAATAAGTAAGTCTACATAAATAAGTTTCAAATAAGTCGTCATTTAGAAAACAGCCTTAGACTTACAAACCAAGGCGGTAGCTACACACTAGATAAAGCGGAATTACAAGAACTAAGATAGCCAGGTAGTGGAATCCATGAAACAGCCAAAGGATACACTCTCTACTATTGCCGTCATCAACAGGAGGAAAGTTTGGAGTTGGCTTTTTCATACATCGTCGCATGAATGAACATATTATCGACTTTTGCCCAATTAATATGCGAATATGCACAATGAGTAACGATCATCAATGTTCATGCACCTACTGAAGACGAGCAGATGATATTAAAGACCTGTTCTTTCTAGAACTCGAAGAAGTCATTAATAGCATATCGCGGCACGGTATAAAAATCGTTGTAGGTGACTTGAACGCTCAAATTGGTAGAAGCACAGAGCTTAAAACACATGTCGGCCCTAACAGCTTGCATCATACAAGTAACAATAACGGCTTTCGTGCAGCTGAGCTGGCTATTGTGTATGATCTAGTAATATCTAGCATATTATTTCCTCATAGGAGAATCCACTAAGCAACATGGAAACCAAACGATGGAATAACTGACGATCAAATAGATCATGTCATGATTTTTAAGAGACACTCTGCAAGTGTAACTGACGTTCGATCAATATAGAGGTGCTGATATGGACACCGATCAAATGCGTGTCATCTTTATGTACAAGCGTAAGTTTTCATCTACGTTTAATAAACAAGCAAAAACGACGGTACGCTGGAATGTCGAAGCATTTAAACATAAAAAAACGCTGAATAGAGATGTGAGGTGCCATTAATGTGAGATGCCGTCTGAGATGCCATTAAACAACAAGTAGAATAGCAAACCCTTCAATCAACTATTATATCCGCAGCACAAACTACAATCGGAAAACGACCACCAAAATCACATAATGTGCCACATCACGAGTGCCGCGATAGCGTTGAGCACAAACAAAAAGAATTGACAGTATTATAAAACTGATCATAAACCCAAAATTAATGTGAAATTAATCGTCAAACTCATAGTGTTTTGCGTTACCGAAAAGTTTAAGGTAATGTTAAGGATAAGTTTAACGACTAGAAATCGGGCATTATGATATAGATCAAAATCAAAATATCAAATAACTATCTGTTATAGTAAAACAGTATTATTATATCAGTTAACATCGTAATAGTTTCATAGCTATTTACTATTATTCTATTATTGTGTAAACTTAGTATAAGGTAATCAAAAAATATGAACTGTTTAATGAATAATTAAATGAAGCACTCTACCGAAAATATAAATTTCAAGAGTTGCCATCAATTTGTAGTTAAATTTTTTTAAATTTCTTCTCAAATAATGAGTTTTTGCACCAAAATTTTAAAACATAAACGTGTTAAACCCAAAACCTGGATTTAAAAAAAGGAGGCAGTCTTGAGAACTGCCAAGTGAAAACTTAAAACTGTGAAATAGCTGTGTTTTTAGCGGCTAAATAGAACTAAATTTTTATTTACTTTACCACACTTACACACTGTTATTAACTGATAAAACATCATAATATTTAATAAAAAGAAAGAACCAAAATATAAACCAAAAGAACGAGAATAAAATTATTTATTATATATTATCAGTAATTTCAACAATACTTAGGTTATTCGTATTATCAATTGCATTTTCTATATTAAAAAAATAAATAAAAACACACAAATCAAATATGCCAAAAACTATTTTTTCTATATAACTTAAATTACAAGAAAATCTTTGCTTATTATGCCACACGTACATACTGTTATAAAAATCAAATATTAAATTCAATAAAAAAGAAAAACAAACAAATTATAAATCAAGAAAATAAGAATACAATAAATGATTACAATTTATTTAACTCTCAATATTTATTTTAAATTTAATATTTTTTTAGTGTGACTATAACTCGAATATATAAATTTTTCCCCATACACAATCGCACAACTCGCCTAAAGAAGTTTTTACTCAAAAAATCAAAAATCGCTGCGATGTTAATACGACTGAAATGCTTGAAACTCGTTTTACTGCACTTTCCAAAATAATTGTTTTCATATGAATGGCTTTGCAAATATTTTTATCTCCAAATAATTTTGTAATAAATATATAATATAATATTGTACTTAATTGCATTCAGTATATTTTGTCTGTTTAATATTGTTTTTGGAAATTCACTGTTTAGTTAATCGGAAAATTTGAAAAAATTCATATATTAACAAAACTTTGAATAACATAACTTTGAACTTAAAATAACAAAACCTCCGAAACTTTTTTGTTTTTGAGTAAAAGATGTAAGTGTATGCAGCTAAATAAATGTTATACATAGTGGAAAAAATATTAATAATATTCTGTTTGGCAACTTTTTGTTAATGTTACCGAAAGCAATGGACCGTTTTTAAAAACTTAGCTCAAATTCTAAAAGTTTGAACTAAAAAAGTTAGGCAATCACAAAACAACGTGGGTACAAAACAACCTCCTAAATTTAAATCTGAAAAATAAAAATAGTAAATAGTACACGTACTAAATTTTGAATTTTTAACGATTTTTATTTATTTTAAAAAATATTCGCGTAACTTTGATGTACATAATTAGTAAGGTTTTAACTTGTATGTTTCCTAAGATGATTTTAATTAAAGATTACAATTTTGAAGGAATACAATTTACCTTTATAGACATCTTTTAAGACAAAATTGTTGATTCACTTTCAATAAATTTTTTAGTTCGACATTAAGCTCTTAAAAATTAGAATAAAATCAAAAATTTAAACTTTTTCTAAATTCTAATAATATTCCAAAAATTCTTAAAAATTCAAAAATTCAAACTTTTTCCAAAACTCTAAAAATATTGCAAAAATTATAACAATATCAAAAATTGAAACTTTTCCATAATTATAAAACTTATAATAAAATCAAAAATTTAAATTTTTCCAAAATTCCAAAACTATTTCAAAAACTATAACAAATTCAAACGTAAACAAACAGCTAAATTTATTTTTCAAAAAAATTATCTAAAAAAATAAATGATAGCATTTTTTGACACACTTGACATTATTTTTTTGACTAACTTATAATTCTCAATAATAATAAAATTTCATATCGTACAAAGAATTAATTTTATTTTTCCAAAAAATTTGGTAAAAAAATAAATAAAAATTTTTCTTTTGACACACTTGACAACATTTTTTTGACAAACTTATAAAAAAAATCTAGATTTTGGTCTTACATACCAATCCCGACCATCAACATTTCTCCAAATTCAATGTTTCTACTCGTAATCACTTAAAATGAACGTTTTTTAAGCAAAATATATGCAAATTTCCTTGTTTTGACACACTTGACGATTTTTTTGACACACTTCCGGTACAGTTATCGAACACATCATCCTTTCGGCTCTTCCCATTGAGTAAGCCTATTTTTAGAAAAAAAAGTTTTCAAATCCGTCCAGCGATTTTCTAGATTTCGTAGGTTGTGACGGCCGGCCGGCCGGCCGGCCTACAGAGAGAAATACATTTTTTTTGCTTTTTTAGAATCAGTAAGTCCTAAAACATCGAGAAATGCCAAAAAAAGTGGGCGTAAGAATTTCACTTTGAGCTCATGAATGTAATACTTAGGTCTTTCAGACCGAAGTAATTTTTGAACTATTGTTTAAAATCTGTGTTTATATTTCACAAATCGCACTTTGCGGTATTTACATTAAGTCCACTAAATTTCAAACCATTCACCTTCAAATTTTTGTTATAATTTTAGTTTTATTTATTTTATTTAACAACAGAAATCAACAAACCGCTTGTAAGCATTGCTAAAAGAAACATGTTTGTTGAAAACAGACATTTTTGTTAATACAATCAAATTCAAATAAATGTCCATTGAAAAACAGACAACTGTTTGTTGAATTTTACATACAATTTTCAATACATATCTTTAAAATCAATGCATATCTTCCTCCCCGGGCGTACCCTTATACCTTAGTTCTTTTGTTTGTATTGTATATTTTTCCCAAAGTATATCACATAGAATAATATACCACATATGCAGTAATATGTATATACTGTTTAAATTATTCAATATATTTAATACTTTTCACTTAGTACCATACAACACCTTAACAATCCATTATTTACTATAAAATAGCTTTAACAAACTATCACTAAACCGTTTTATAAAGCAACAGAACACACGTTTATTATCAACTTATGTAAAATACACCACTGATTCCTTTTAATTTTAAAGTTAAAATACTGAGTAGACAGAAGTTTGACATAAGTTTTGCTTTTCAGTTGCAAAATCATTACTAAACTAAAATAAAAAATAAA
>OY856187.1:222821301-222938801 GCA_963693315.1 Diogma glabrata | reverse complement strand
TTGATATCTCAGACTTGAGATATCAGCCCCTCCATATATTACATTTAATAATACTACAGAGAATTCCAGTATCATTTGCCTCACATATGTTCTAACAGTTTTCAGACTTGAGTTTTGAAATCACACTTCAGTTTTGCATTCAATGTTATCTTAAAAATTCACAACATTAATAATTAACTAAGCTAGTTTTGTAATATAAAACAAGCATAGTTTAAATTAAACATAGCCTATTTTGAACAAATTAACCAAAATCAAGGTAATTATAACTTAAACGCTTTAAACTAGCTTTAGTTTAATTTTATTTTTTTTCAGTGTAGTTGAACCTCCCCATTCTCCCACATTCATTTCCCCAGATGTAACGAAAATGAAACCAATTATTTTTCGTTGCAATATGGTACGGAAAATGCTTCTTTCTATCAATATCAACAAATCTGCAGGCCCCGACGGTATTTCACCCCTCATTCTTAAAAACTTTGCTAGGCAACTGGCTCCAAATTTAACAAACAATTTCTATTTATCTTACAAAACCGGAATATTTCCCGATTCTTGGAAACTGACCAGCGTTCAACCCATATCAAAGAAAGGCAGTAAGATGGATCCTAACAATTATAGACCAATTGCAATTCTGTCGGTTTTGGCTAAAATATTTGACATATATGTTAATTATAATCTAATAGATTATATGGATATGTCGCGAATTATTGATGATAAGCAGTATGGTTTTCGTAGAATCCCATCTCTGGAACAAATTGCTGGAAAACCATGGTGAAACATTCATTATTTCACTTGACATTTCTAAAGCATTTGAAAAAGTGTGGCATAAAAATCTCATTGCTAAACTTAAATCTTATGGCATAGACCATCTTACTGTCTCATGGATTCATAGTTTTCTTACAGGTCGCCAATTTCATGTTATTTTAGATGGTATCACATCCAATATTTTCACAACCAATGCTGGGGTTCCCCAAGGTTCTGCACTCTCACCAACCTTGTTTCTTCTATACAATAATGATTTACTTATTTCCACAGTGCACCCAATCCATAGTTTTGCTGATGACAGCACATTGCATGCATCACATGCATCTCCTAAATTTCGATCTCATACTGCAGTTACCACTAATATAGAGCTGCTAATTGATCCTATCAACAGAAATCTGTAGCATATAATGGAATGGGGTGATCGTAATCTTGTTTCATTTAATCCAACCAAAACCAAACTATGCCGTCTCTCACGAATAGAGCGACATAAAAATTTCCCTGTTAAAATAAACTAGGAGGAATTGCGTGAGATTGAATCAGTTAGACTTTTTGGAGTAGATATTCAAAATAACCTGAAATGAAATAAACATGTGTTCAACCTCGCTAAATCTGCAATGCAAAAATTAGGATTCTTGAGTCGATGTAAAAAGTGTTTAAATCCCGATCAAATTTTGCTAATTTTCAAGTCTTTTATTCGTCCATGTATGGAATACTGCTGTCATGTTTGGGGAGGTACTTGCAGTCAACAATAAAATGTCTAGACTCTGTACAGGGAAAAGCAATACAAGCAAATTAATTTTCCTTCAGAACAAAAAAAAACTGATTCCCGACAGTCATATGCACAACGAATTTTATCTTTAAAACAAAAAATAACGCAAGTCCCAAACTTTCACAAGTGGTTAGATATAAAATAAGCTTCAATTTAGTTAAAAAAAAAGGCTATGCCATCTTTTTTTCAATTACACCGTTTTTTTCTTATGTTACACCGTTAAAAATTATTTCAAAAAATTAACATTGTACATTTCTAAAAACTTTGTTCCAATACCTATTCAACGACATATCATTTATGAAAATCGACTCAGTAGTTTTTCTACAATCGCTCGTGAAAATGCACTCACATCACAAAATAACAAAAAATTGAGGGGCACCCTGTGAAGACCCCTGGTCGAAAAAAAAAATTCTAAGAGGTCAAGTCAAAACGTTGTTGAATCTGCGTGAAATTGCTCATTTATATATTTTTTATGAATTATACGTTGTCCTACTTTGATAACAGTGAATGATTTTAAAAAATATTTGATAATTTTTAATATCCCAGTAGGCCAGACGTATAAATATTTTTATTAGTATAACTCAAATTTTATTGGTTAAATTGAATGATGTCATTACATTTAGAGAATTGCATTGGTTTAAATTAAAATAAAACTAAGGCAAAAAATTTTCATATATAATATCACGAGTCGTCAAATAATAGTCGATTATTTTTCATAATCATTATTACGAATGTCATTTGAGGTGCCGAGTGCGCGTAGCGCACGAGGGAAATTTTTGACCTCAAATGGCATGAGTGGTAATGTTCGACTAATAATTTGATGACGAGTTGTATTTAGCAGATAATTTTTTTTTGATGTCAGAAATTTTATTTTTCATTCATACAAACTATGATCTTTAAACAGTAGGCTTTGTTTTAACTGTCGGCAATTCTTCTTGTCGTCGATAATTTTGCTTTGTCGTTATGAGAATTTTTTGTTGTCATTTTTTGTTCTAACAAAATGAAATATAATTTCATCTTAGTAGGCGCATAAATTTGTAATTTATTTTTGACAAATAAACAAACATGCAAATATTTATGAATGAAAACGGACATTTTTATTATTTGCATTTTTACATAATTTTGTATTATTAAATAATTTGTAGAAAATTTTTATTTAGAAACTAATAATTATCTTTTAAACAAAATTATAATTAAAAAAAATTATCTCATTAAATACCACTCTTCATTGAAATTTTTGTCTAAAATCTTTTAATTTTACTCATTAAATTATTTTTAAGCAACACTGCTCAATCAAACCACTACTTAAACCACTCGTCCTTCGGACTCGTGGTTTATTGTGCGCTTTGATTCGCAGTGTTGCTAAATAATTTAATTCGTAAAATCAAAAAATTTTCAAAAAAAATTTCAATGACTCGTGGTATTACAACCGATAATTTTTTTTTGCTGTCAGAAATTTTATTTTTCATTCGTACAAACTATGATATTTAAACAGTAGGCTTTGTTTAAACTGTCGGCAATTCTTCTTGTCGTCGATAATTTTGCTTTGTCGTTATGAAAATTCTTTGTTGTCATTTTTTCTTCTAACAAAATCAAATATAATTTCATCTTAGTAGGCGCATAAAGTCTATAAATTTGTAATTTATTTTTGACAAATAAACATAAACATGCAATCATTTATGAATGAAAACGGACATTTTTATTATTTGCAAACTGCATTTTTACATAATTTTGTATTGTTGAATAATTTGTAGAAAAAACTTTATTTAGATACTAATAATTTTCTTTTAAACAAAATGATAATTTAAAAAAAATTATCTCATTAAATACCACTTTTCATTGAAATTTTTGTCTAAAATTTTTCAATTTTACTCATTAAATTATTTTTAAGCAACACTGCTCAATCAAACCACTACTTAAACCACTCGTCCTTCGGACTCGTGGTTTATTGTGCGCTTTGATTCGCAGTGTTGCTAAATAATTTAATTCGTAAAATCAAAAAATTTTCGAAAAAATTTCAATGACTCGTGGTATTACAACCGACAATTCAACGAACAGAAATAGTAACATTATTTCATACAACATAATCCTTTGTTGTCAAACAAAATTAAATATTATTTCATCTTAGTAGGCGCATAAATGTTATAAATTTGTAATATATTTTTGACAAATAACCATAAACATGCAGTCATTTATGAATGAAAACGGACATTTTTATTATTTGCAAATTGCATTTTTATATAATTTTGTATTATTGAATAATTTGTAGAAAAAATTTTATTTAGAAACTAATAATTATCTTTTAAACAAAATTATAAATAAAAAAATATTATCTCATTAAGCAAAAAAAATTATCTCAATATCTCTAGTTTTAAATTAATATATTAAGTAGGCCGAAAATAGTCACTATAATTCGCTGTTCTTTCCCACCAGAGAAAAATAATCGATATAATTCGTTTTGATTTGTTAAAAAATGGTAAATGAAGCGTTTTTATTAGACCTTATCGAAACTTTATTTAGTGAGTTGAATTGTCAATGCAATTTCGGAACAGTTTTGTTTAATTTGTTTAAAACTACTATTAATAACATATTAAATTCACCAAAGAGTAAATAAACGTTCTCACAACGTCACACCTACAACACCACCACACATAATTTATAATCAAAAATTATCAAACAACTTTTACACCTCAAATATCTAACAATTTAGGAAAGCTTTTGAAATGTGTAATCAATATGCATATATTTATTTCAACTAACCAACTTCCAATTACGACGCGTGCGGAAAAAATCAACTTTGTGCAACTAGATACACAAAGGACTATTTTCATATCGCACTAACAACAACAAAACCGCTGTCTAAAAAAAATACAAAATCTCTTGCAACGTAACCAAAAAAAAATAATATAAAATCACACCACATTACAAACAAAACAAAAAGTATGAATCGCAAACAGCTGACCAAATTTTTTTTCCTTTTCTCTCATCGTTTTACACCCCCCCACACTTACAAAATAATATTTTCTACTTCAAACTAGGAAAATGTCATTTTAATATATAGTAAAACTTTTTCTAAGTAGTGACTGAAAATGTTTTCAGTCACTAGGACTGAAAGTAAATAAGTTTCGGTGGTCGCCTACAGGTGGTGGTTATTTAAAGGATTGAATAAATAATTGAATATTTGAGATTGAATTTGATTTACTGTTTCTGTTGCTGTGTTTATTTCTGTCAATATCGCATTATTTTGAAGGGATTGAATATTTTGATCGAATCGAATCAAAATTAATCATTATATCAATTTACACAGCCAAATTTAGATATGTTGTTTTGTAAGTTTTTAGTAGATGAATTTGTAAATATTATCATTTATATTTTCAAGCGTAGAAAAAATAGCGTTTTCTACGCGTGGTAAAAACAAACCGTTCAGTCACGCAAAAAGAGACGTTTTCACCACTTGTATAAAAATCTACTATTTTTCACATCACACGAAAGAAAGGTATGCTAACAATACTCATATCTTTTAGCAATGTCATTAATGCTCGATGGTTTAGTCCACGTGGTCGAATAAGTTTAACGATTTTAGCAACTTTTTAAAATACATTGTCGATTTTAATTACTTTTGAACATAAGACCAGCAAGGAGGATAATGCAATGAATGTTTTGAAAAGATCTATTATGTTAGGTTTTAACATACTCTTTTAGCCTGCCGACAATACCACATATTTTTTTTTTTTTGAATAAAATGTGTTGTGTTATAGGGTTTACAATATGTGTCACAACAACACATAAATACCTTTTAAGACCTAGGTTATTAGACCTAAGTTACGGCAAACTATTCCATTTGTATGCAGTTCGAACACAGAAGTCTTTTTGCGATCTGCCAGTATGAAAGCGTGGGATCTCGACCGTTTGATTGGACTCTTGACCGACCAGTAGTCGATTGTCAAGTGGAACGGGGGTAAGAATAAGTTTGACGCACGATGCTGCTGATTTCATCTGAGCACTGTTGATGACGATATTTGTAGAAAACAACGAGGTCAGCAACCGTGCGACGATGTTGTAGGGAATCAAGTTTTGATGTCAAAATTCGATCACCCACAATTCGTATAGCCCGCTTTTGAATAGAGTCCAAGAGGGCCAAGATGGAAACAGAAGCAGCACCCCAAAGTTGACAACAGTACTACATACAGGGACGAATATAGGACTTTTAAACATGGAGCAATTGGTATGGAGCGAAAAATTTTTTGCATCTATTTAGGAGGCCGAGTTTTTTAGACGCACTTTTTGCCATCGCCATTACATGATCGTTCCAGAGTAGGTCATTTGAAACTGTGACATCCAATAAACGAATGTTTTACATTCACCTATTGGTTCATCACAAATACTGAATAAAATATCTCTGGGGAACTCGGTCTTTGATCTGGAAACAATCAACAGCTGTGTTTTGGTAGAGTTGAAATTGACCATGTTTTGGTCACCCCAATACATTTTTTAGGTCCTTGTTCACGTTTATGGCAGCGTCTCTCCGGGCAGGATTAATTCGTTCGTGCATTTTACCTTTTGAAGGAAGGGGATCGAACGACTTGTGCAGAGTACTATCATCTGCAAAACTATTTATTGGGTTGCTGGTGATTTTCAACAATTCGTTGATATAAATCAAAAATAGGGTTGGGGACAATACTGAGCCTTGAGGTACACCAGCGTTAATTAGTTTAGACTCAGAAGAAAATCCATCTAAGGAAACCGAAATGTATCGGTTGGATAGAAAATTTTGAATCAGCTTCACAATATTGGGATGAAAACCATACGCAACGAGCTTGTGGATCAAGTTTGAATGCCAGACTCGATCGAATGCCTTGGAGATGTCTAAAGCGATAACGTATGTTTCACCACCTTTATCAAGTATGCTGTTCCAACAATGCGCTACATAGTTTAATAGATCGGTAGTTGATCTTTTGTTTCGGAAACCGTATTGGCTATCGGCTATAATTTGCTATAATTATAATTGGCTATAATTTTGGTCCCTTTTTGGGGACGAGCTGGACATTGGCCAACTTCCAGCACGAGGGAAATATACCAGATTTGTAGGATTGGTAGAATATTTTAATTCTTTAGAACAAACAAGTTCATTAGAAAAGTTTTTTAAAATGATGGGTAGAATGTTGTCCATTCCTGGGCTAGGCTTTGTTGATGTTTAACCCCTTTAAAAGCTTGGCGAATATTTTGGATTTGAAGTGGAGTTCATTCATATTAACTCCTGAAGACTGGATTTGGGGTATTTCTTTAGGAGTTTCCAAAACAGTGGAGTTCAGAGCAAAGCGTTCAGCGAACAAGTTAGCTTTTCTTGCGGGATCATTGACTATTAAATCAATAATAGGGGGAATAGAAGATTTTGTACCAGAACTTAAAGAATTGATGGCACTGTAGAAACTCTTGTCAGACATAGACATAGACGTTAGTTTTGAAGCTTTCGCTCTGTCAATTTCAGACTTTTCGTTTGAGATAATCTGGTTAGATATTTTGTTGGCCTTTAGATATTGGGATCGATTAGCGGGAGTTTTGTTATGAATCCATATGTTAAATGATCTCCGATTGTTTCTAAGTGCCGCTTTGGCAGCTTTTGAATACAAGTATTTTTGCTTGGGTTTCACAATGGAAAAAGGGACGAATTTGCTGATTGCAATTTGGATGGTTTCTGTAAAGTTTTGAGCAGAAACATTAACATTGTCAGTGTAAAAACAATGACGGTCGAAAGGGAAACCATGGAAAAAATTTTGAAGACCACTCTTATCTAATTTTGAGAAGTAAAATATTTTACGGGGTTTGGGAGCTGTAGTCAAATCAGTTTTGATAACTGATGAAATTATATAATGATCAGAATTTCCAATACTACCTTTCGCTACATCGACACTCGTAATATCTGGCACTGTTGTAAGATAGAGATATAAAAGAAAACTATTATAACTGCCATTACGCGGAGTGAAAGTTGGGCTTTTAACAATTTGGAATAGGCCCTTAGACGCGGCAAAAATTTCTGCCAGCTTTCCACTATTGTCAACATCGTCGGTCGATTTGGAGAATTCCAACCATGATTTGTTGTGGACGTTGAAGTCACCGGTAACGATAACTTCACAATTAGGGGACTTTGCTCTAATCCCGTCCACAATTTTTGTTAGTGAATTAAAAAAGTTTGGGTTACGTTTGTTGGGGGACCGTTATAAAGCTATTGTAAAAAAAGTAATTTCGGGAAGACATATCTTTTAAACCATTGTATTGAAGCCGTCACCGTGTAGTTCAAAATTCGGAAAGCGCGTGTACGCAACACTCTCATGAATGAATGCGCATACGCCCTGATGGAGTTTGAAAGCTGATTCGAGCCTATATTTGGAATTAGGCGATTCTATAAAGAGAAAATTTTGAAAAACTTGTGTTTCTGTAAGGAATAGAATGTTCGGTTTGTCGTGCTCAAGATTATGTTGCACGTGTCATGGTTAGCGTTCAATCCGCAGATGTTTTGAACATGTATTTTAAATTTTTTATTGATTCATATATATTTTGTCCCTGCAAATTTCGTGGACGTGCCGCTTTATGGGCGGGTGGATTGCGCAAATTTGCTTTACCACTTGCAGACTTATTTTTTATCTAATTACTCTATTTAATTACGTTGTACTGCCATATATATATCAAAAGGGTTTTATTTTATTTTTTTAAGTTTTATTTTAAAATGGATAACTTAGTAAAAAATCCTATCATACAACAAAATATGACATATGCCAATATTTCATGATAAGATGAAGAAATAATAACAAAATAATAAGTGAAAAACAAATTGTGAGAAATTTGCAGAAAACAAAACAAAACTAAATGCCAATAATCCAGCTGATGCAGCGCACCCCAGACGCACCACCCACCACCTCAATTGAGGCACAAATCCCACACATAACTACGTGTTGGTCCGATTCCTCGGAAGAGCTAATGAGCGGTACCGCTACGGAGCGCTGCCCAGCTAAGACTGGAAGTGCTGCCGTTGACTAATTAAAGTTCGTCCGCCAGCACCCTAAGATATCATCTTGGCTAATGACATCTCCTGCCATTGCCAGTGGTATGTGATATCTCACGCTAACTCACATGTCAATGGTTATAGGGACTGGAGTACGCAAGGTAGTCAGACCCGTAGATCAACATTGATCATAATCGATCAAAATCGATCCCTCCTGCTGGAAGGCCATCACCGTGTAGTTCAAAATTTGGAAAACGTGTATATCCAACACTCTCATGAATGAATGCGCATACGCCCTGATGGAGTTTGAAAGCTGATTCGAGCCTATATTTGGAATTAAGCGATTCTATAAAGAGAAAATTTTCAGAAACTTGTGCTTCTGTAAGGAATAGAATGTTCGGTTTGTCGTTTAACAAATTAAAAACTAATTTAGAAAACATTGCAATTTTTTAGAATTTTGCGGTGCACAGATTTTGAGTTTTGGCCAAAAAATTGCAACTTTCAGACCGTTCCGCCTCCTACAATGATTGACAGAAAATTTTCAGATAATTCACAGAGACAGGAAGATTGGTAAATTTTTAATAAAAATCATATAGAAGTCTCAAATAATTATATTTGTTGTTCTATTTGTTTAGGGGATGGGTGTGGGGAGAGTAAAAAAAATCATTTTTTTCCCAAATGAGTGGGGTGTCATATGAAGGAGCACTTAATTTAAGAAACATTAAAATTTTTTTTAGAATTTTGCAATACATAGTTTTTGTGTTATTGTGAAAACAAAATATTTTTAGTACGTAGTCTCTCCCCCCCCCCCCCCTAAATTTCGACACATGATTGATCGAAAAGATAATCAAATTTAAACCATTTACAAGCTAGTGTAATTGAATATTTCTTGAGTTACCATAAACAGCTATGGATAAGATTTACCCTGAAGCAAAATTTTTGGTGTGATTTTTGATCAATGTTTATATGTGAATTGTGATTGTAATTTACTATTGACATTTACGATTAAACATTTATTTTGTTATGCGTCGTGGTCTGGCAATATTAAGACATTACAACACAACTTTTTGTCAATTATTTTTGATATTGTGTTCTTTTTTGATATTGTGAATTTTATTCGCACTTGTCTGACTTTTTTTGATAAATTCATTTTTAATAGATTTTTTAATTTTTTAATTAAAACACTGCAGAAGTGGAAAAGTGTCGAGGCGAGAGCCACAAAAATTTATGCAGCGGGCCACAAGTGGCCTGCGGGCCGTAAATTTGACATCCCTGCCTTAAATCGTTTCCAATCCAAATATATAAAAGGCAATAAAATATTAAACCAGATAATTGAAAACGAAAAAACAGAAACTGACAGAGTAAAAGCGGGAAAACTTTCAACTATGTCCATTTCTGACAAAAGTTTTTACAGTGTCATTGATTCTTTAAAATCTGGTACTAAATTTTCTATTTCTCCTATGACTCCGTCATTGATCTTGCAAGAAAATCGACATTGTTCGGTCAACGCTTTGCATTAGACTCGACCGTTTTGGAAACTCCTAGAGAAATACCTCAAATCCAGTCTTCAGGAGATGAAATGAAAGATTCATTATAATCCAAAATCGTCAAAAAAACTCTTAAGGGGGTTAAATATGAAATAGACCTTAATTTGATTTGTCCGAATTAGCCAGGTGAATCATAATTATTAATTTATGATTTCATCTGGTTATCTTCCACTGCATCCTGCTTTGACAATGTTGTTGTAACAACAGTTTGGCAAAGCAGGGTGGTAGAAGAAACGGTGTTTGTTCGGCTATAGATATAAAAGTTGATCGAAGAACGAAGAATCCTGTTTTTTTTGATTTTGAAAAGTTGAGTTGAAAATATTGTAAAAGAAAATAAATTAATTTTTCAGAAGTTAAAATCGATTGGCAATGAAAAGTAGTCGTAGATACTAAATTTTAATTTAATTTAATTTAAAACGCAATAAAACAGTTTAAAGAAACCAATAATTTGAAAGTGTTAAACTATAAGATAAATTAAAGTCAAATTGGCTTACTTTCCATTAATTATCATTGTTTTAATGTTAAGTGAAGTTTTGTTGTTACTTTGACAGTACTCATGCTTATTTTGCATTATCAAAAACATTCAAACAAAAGCATAATAGATTTACGAATGCGAAGTGCGTTATAATCAATAATGTTATTGTTAGTCAAAAATCATAACTATTATTGAATAAAAGAAAAAAATCAAAAGAAGAAAATTATAAGGAATTTTTTTTTTGACCCTATTCGGGAACTGTTAATTCCTGTGAACCTGAGTTTTACATTATTTACGTGAATGGATGATGAACGATACTGATGTTGGAGTAAGCGATTTTTAAATTGAAAATTATCCTCAAAATATGGATTACCACAGCTCAGAGGTGGTGGTTGGTTAACTGGGAGAGCCGTATGTACAGATTTGAAGAACTAGCTCGGAAGAAAAAGGAACTGTAAATTTCACCGTACAACATCACAAAGGAATTAGCTGTAAGTTTTTTACTGTTAATACGAATTGTTTAATATTTTTTTTGGAAATTGTATAATGTAGAATTAGATTGAATGCTTTGCATGGGGATACGGTATCTTTAATGTCAGCCTGCAAGTAAATCTAATGAGATTCATGGGTTAGAAGAAAATGATGCGACACGTCCCTAAACTTTTTTTTTACATTTTTAATTCCGTTATATACTTTTCGCACGCATAATTTTTTTTTGTAACAAATAAATGGAACGCAATTTTATCCAGCCCAACCGTTAGAGCTAGCTAAATAAGAATATCTTGGCGTGCAGCGTTCGCAATTCGAATTGAAACGCTTGGTTTCAATTTTACCACCAGCTTGTTAAAAATATCGACAATGCCTCAGCTCTGGACAACATTCCTTCTAATATTCTAAAAGCATTTTCAAAAGAACTTGCACCTACCCTTACCAACATTTTCTATGAATCTGGTATTTTTTCCTTCGTGCTGGAAGTTGGCCAATGTCCAGCACGTCCCCAAAAAGGAATAAAATGTGACATTTCAAATTATAGACCTATAGCCTTACTTCCAGTCCTATCCAAAATATTTGAGCAATATACTAATACACACAATACTAATACTTAATTTCTGACAGCTAAAACGGTTTTAGTAAAATAAAATCAACAACTGATCTACTGAACTATGTAGCCTATCGTTGGAACAGCGTACTTCTAAAAGGTGGTGAAACGTATGTTATCACATTAGACATCGCAAAAGCATTTGATCGAATCTGGCATGTCAACCTGTTCAACTTGCTCGTTGCGTACGAATTTCACCCGACAGCCGTAAAGCTGAAATTTTCTCACCAACTGATACATTTCGGTATCCATCGATGGCTTCTCTTCTGAGTCTATATTAATTAACGCTGATGCAGACCCAAGGCTCAGTTTTTTCTCCCACTCTATTTTCAATTTATATCAACGAACTGTTGAAAATCACCAGTAACTCAATAAATAGTTTTGCAGATGATAGTACACTGCACAGATCTTTCATTCCCCTATCTTAAATGCAGAAACGAATAAACTAAACTAAATGCAGGAACAAATAAATTCTGCCGAATCGCTATAAATGTATACGAGGACCTAGAAGTCATCGATTGGGGTGACAAAAGTTGGGTTAATTTTAATTCCACAGCTATTGATTGTTTAGAGATCAAAAACCGGGTTTCTCAATGATATTTGGATTGGTATGTGTGACGAACAATTAGGCGAATGTTCGTGCGTTCGTGTAAGTCACAATTTCCAATGACCTACTCTGGATCGATATAATGGCGATGGCATAAAACGCATAAAAACTCGGCCTCCTTAATAGATGTAAAAAATATTTCTCTTCTTATGAATTGCTCCATATTGTATGGAGTACTGTTGTCAAGTTTAGGACGCTGCATCTGTTTCCAAGATTTTTGGCTCTGTTCGAATACGAATCGTAGGTGATCGAAATTTAGCATCAAATCTTGACTTCCTACAACATCGTCGCACTGTTGCTGATAACGTTATTTTTTATAAATATTATCACAAGCAGTGCTCTAATGAAATGGGACCCATCATACCTGAAACGTATTCTTTTCCAGTTTTACACGTCAATCAGTTTGTGCAAACAGTCGAATTTGTTGAGATCACTCACTGTCATAGTGATGGAATGCAGAGAGATTTCTTTGTGCGTACCTCGTACAAATAGAATGCTTTGCCCAAATCAATAGTCTCTAGGGGTGTTCGATCCACAAAGGTTTAAAGAAAGCATTCATCAACACCACAGAACGTATGTTGTTGTGGGGCCTGGCAATTCCAGGTTTGAAAGGTATCTATCTGTTGTTCAAACTCATTTTGTAAATCCTTTAACACAACAATGTTTTTAAAAAAACTTTAAAACATGGGTTCACCAAATAAATATTGTTACCACTGAGCCAGCATTCTTTTCTTATCTATCAAACTTAGTCTTCGAACTTTTATTTTAAATAGAAATAATTGGGCTTTAAAATTTATTTAAAAAAATGAAAAGTAAGTTTGCAGTTACATATAATCCTGTGAACCAGCAGAAGATCCCGACCCACTAACTAGTTCTGGTGGTTGGCCATAGCTTTCTGATCCATAGCCTGATCCATAGCCTGATCCACAGCCTGATCCATAGCCTGATCCATAGCCTGAGGATCCACTCCCATGACCTCCAAAATTCGATGATTCAGCTGAAGAATAAGATGAAGCTGCAGCAGAACCTGGTCCAGAGTATTGGGGTGCAGATAATGCCGTTGCATCAGCTGAAGTTAAAGCTGATGACCCATTAATTAGTTCTGGTGGTTGGTCATAGCTTTCTGGTCCATAGCCGGGTCCATAGTTTGATGGTCCATTTGATTCTGATCCATAGCCTGATCCATAGCCTGATCCATTGCCTGAGGATCCACTCCCATGGCCTCCAAAATCCGATGATTCAGCTGAAGAATAAGATGAAGCTGCAGCAGAACCTGGTCCAGAGTATTGGGGTGCAGATGATGCCGTTGCATTGCATGCAGCAAATAAAAAGACTAAACACAGTTTCATTTTTTTAATTTATTTTTGTATTTACCACTTTGAGTTAAATCAAACTAATAATTATATTTATCATATTCCAGACGATTTATATAGCATCAGTCGTTCAGAGCAAGTATATCAAAAAACCAGTTTAGATTGTTTGAATTTGTCTCTTTGCTTTGACTAATTATATATTCGTAAATTACTACCATCCAAGAAATCTGTGCGGGTATGTTTTAATTATTTATTTTAAAAATTAATTTTAATTTGATTTTGGAATGACATATAAGACGAAAAACGCAGAATTATAAATTTTTTCTTATATATACAAATTTTTATTCAAATGATATTTTGACCAAAACCACTTTCTGTAAATCTATAATATTGATAATCTTTTTAACCTCGATAGTTTAAGGTTACTATCATAACAATAGCCAGCGGTGATATTCGAAGTATTTAACAACCGGTACGCCTGGAAAAAAATATGTCATAGATATATATTAACTTAAACATATCTAATTATTTATTTAAATAAGAAAAACAAAGTATATAATAGTATTAAAATCTAATTAAATAGTTGTCAAAGTAAATTTTGGCTTTGGGGCGGCAGAATAAGAACTGATTCTTTAACACCCTTGTCACTTGGTTATTCTTGTTATTCTTGTCTCAACCGTAATTTAACATAAGCATTATGTTATGCATTAAAATCTTCAATAGATTTTTCCATAAAGTTTATTGTTATTAATAGCTTGTTGTTTTTATTAGTAATTGTTGTAATTACAAGAGAAATTCTTTTCCTCGATTGATTTTAAACTATAACTGAGGTAGTTCTTTATTTGATTTTGCCCGTATAACATCAATAAAATAAAATTATTTTAAAAGAAAGTTTTGCAAGTTAGAGATCAGAATCAGTGTTATACCCGGGGTTGTATTTTATTTAAAAAATGAAACACTTAATTTTTGTTTATTAAAGATGTAAGAACTTGTTATTTATTTATTTAATTTAACTTCGATTTAAATTTAATTTACACTTTTATTTCCTTTTAAAATAATTATTGAGCTATTATTATTATATTACACTTGTCTTCACTTAAACTATAACTTGTTAAAGACTATTTTGTTGAAACTATATCGACTGTGAACATTATTTGAAATGTATTACTTGTCTTCACTTAAACTATAACTTTAAAAACTACATTTATTTTCTTAAAAACTAAATCTTATATACTAAATTTTGATTTTATTACATTTAAGAAAACAACAAAAACAAAATAGGAATAATTTTATTAAATTTTATATTTTGGGAAAAAGATTTGTCGGAGGATTATACAAAAGAAATTATGCAATATTGTAACTTATTTCTAAGAAACAGAGAAATAGAAACAGAGAAGTGTGAAATTAGCATGAGAAATATTAATGTTATAGTTATTTTTTGTTTGAGAAGGTTTATTTGGAAAACATGTTGATTTAATATTTTAAAATGATATGTGAATTGAAAAGGATTGTCGGCAAAAATAAAAAGACTTATTCTTAGTATGAACTAAAATTGTGATAACTGATATTATTTATTAGTTTTATCCTTTATAAAACTATCGGCTAGAGATTAAAAGAAAATTCTTAGTAACGACTAAAATTGTGATAAATGATAATATTTAATAGTTTTATCCTTTATAAAACTATCGGCTAGAGATTAAAAGAAAATTTCATTTTTTTTTTAAAATGTGTTTAGAGAAAATTTATTGCTATGTGAAACTAATATTGCGATTTTAGAAAGATTTGAGTTTGTAATTCTGGGAAAATGTGATCGAAAATGGGTAATGAGAAATACGGCACAACAACAGTGCGACGATGTGTTAGGGATTTAATATCACGATTTAATGTTAAATTAACAATTCTTTCAGCACGCTTTTGAACAGAATCCAAAAGAGCCAATATAGTAACAAAGGCCAGCACATCAAACTTGATAACAATACTCGGCATAATGCGGCCTGTTTACGCTTTGCCTAATTATAATTGGCCTTTAATGGTAAAAAGGTTCCTTGGTCTACACAATAACGTTATGTAGTTCATTAGTAAAATCAATGGTTCACGTTTTGAACATAGCAACGCTGTTGACGTTTCACTGTTTCAAAGATGTTGTGACTGATATAAATTAATAGATTTTAGATAAAAAGTTCTCTTGTTCTTTTTTGTTAGCTTCATGATGGTCAAATCAATATTTTCATTGTAATAATTGAATGTAGAATAAATAAAAGTTAAATAAAGTCTTTTTTTTAAAAGTGTTAATAAAGATTTGTGTTTTTAATCATATAAAAGGTTTGATGCAAAAAAATGAATTTTAATATCGATTTCTGTTTCCATTTCATGTTTCCGCCATTGTGAGTGATCATGAAGGGATAATCTTCACCACGCGGAATATCATTCATAAACCATTTTTATACATTTTCTTCGTGATAATTGCCTTGTGAGCCGGAACAAGTATTATTTATATATTTTCATCGTCATATATGCCTTGTGAGGCGAAACAACCATTTTTTATATATTTTCTTTGTGATAAATGCCTTGTGAGGTGAAACAACTATTATTTATATATTTTCATTGTGAAAATTGCCTTGTGAGGCAAATAAAATCAACCACAGCATTCATAATTCAATATCGAGCCTTAAGGAAGCATCAGATCAATTGTAATCAAAATAAAACAATCAAATTGTTAAATTCTCCAGTTTTCTTTTGTTATTCATTCAACATCTATAATTTCAATACAGTCCACTGCCAAACTGGGGGACGTGACATTATTGGTCCTCCGAGCTAGATATAAGAAGCAGGTACTCAAGTTTTAAAAATAATTAATATTTAATATTATTTTTCCCTTCTTTATATTGAACAAATTAATTTTTTTTTATTTATATACATTGGATACATTTCAATATATACACATATAATCGTAACTGTTGGTTTAGACCATATTGGGTTAGAACGCCCATATTTTCAGTCAAAGACTTGTGAATTGCGGCACGATAAATTTTGACCATCATAGTGTTTTAAAGTAGCAGTGAACTGTGTATGGCAACGTTTATTATTCTATTCATGTGAAATAGTCACCAGTCATTCCTTTTGGCTTTACCGTCGTTTCATGAAAATTTTGCACTTCTACCGTAGTTGTAAATTAATTTAAACTCCTCCTAAACGCCTCTGCTACAATTGCCTTCCTTGGTTATAATTCCGTTAGGGCTCCCAACTTCCACATTCTACGTGCACCTGGTGGTCACGCACAGCAATTTGTTTTAGGAGTGGTTGCCTCTCGTGTTTATTGGTGGTGTGAAACTGGCAGATCCAGCAAAGATCGAGTTGTTAAAGAAACAACGAGCAGCGTTTAAAGGGCAGAGCCTTCCTGTTACAGCGGCAAACTAGGAACTTGCCTGGGCAGCATTGTGGGATCATTATGATAATGAGGTATCCATTCAACGCTTACATACCCGTGAACTCTATGACATTAGAACACCCAACGAAAACTCACCAAAGGCATTACAATCCTTTGTTGACAAATCAATTGAACATGCTAGTGCACTGAAGTCATTAAAGGTACGCATTAACGATTTGGATCTGTAGTTGGTTTACCACATGACTTAGCGAGTGGATGGTTCATCTAGATTAGTTAGCATCAAGAGCATGAAACCAAACACAATACTTTATTTCTCTGAGTTGGTTGAATGGCTCCGTTCTCGTATCAGAGTTTTGTCTGCTATAGCTACCAATGCTCCTCAAGGCTCATCTCGACCTTTAAAGACTCACAAATTAATGTCTTTTAACATAACCAGCTGACCCCACTACATGTAGCATCGAATGTCTTTACTGTTCAGGAGATTACACTTTACCTCATTGTTCATCGTGTTCCAGTGAGCGCATGTGTTATAGGTCAAGGTTTTATTTCATTAAAGATCGTAGACTGTGGTGGAAATTGTAGAATGACATTTATAAAGCCACTGCAACCGCCCTGCTTGCAGTAAATGCTCATTGAAACATCATACTTTGCTCCATTTTCCACAGGATAATCCGCCAACAAATAATTCGAGATTGGATCGATCGAGCAATTTATCTTTGGGACATAAGTGTGATAACAAGAAAACACTTGCCACAGAGCTACCCGTTGAAAACAATTCCTTTGCGAATGTTGTACTGAAGTCTCGTGTTTTATCATCTTCGGAAAATTACAAAGATGTAATTCTTATTGGAACTGCACTCGTTAATGTGTCTGTAAATAATGGGGCTAGACTGCTTTGCAGAGCTTTGTGGGATAGTGGTTGAACACTGAATTTTGTAAACGACGCTACTTGCCAACTGTTACAAGCTCGTCGCTATCCAACGTCAAAGATCGTATCTGGCATTGGAGCAGTTGATACTACAATCACACACACCTTACCATATAGTCTAGAATCACAGATTTCTCTCTTGATCTCAAATGACTTGTTCTTCAAAGAATCACCAACGACCTACCGTACCATCACATGTACTTCCTAGAGTCTCGTATTTTAGCCAAGCATGAAATCAATAAGGAATATTAAGACTTCTTGAATAAATACAACAGGTTGGGTCACATTACACAAGGACGTGATGTTCAAACACACCCTGTTTATTATCTTCCTCATCATTGTGTTATGAAGGAACAAAGTTCCACCACCAAGCTAAGGGTGGTGTTCATGGCATCATCAAAAACATAACCACACATCTCATTAAATGATTGTTTAATGGTCGGTCCAACTATCCAACCAGACTTTGTGTCAATATTGCTTCGATTACGGAAACACCTTATTGCCTTTTCTGGTGACATCGCCAAGATGAATCTTGTGGCGCAATCATCCTTCTGAAAACATTCAAACGTTCAATCTCAGCTCTGCAACTTATGGCTCTGCTTGTGCTTCATTTTAAGTGACCCGCACATTGAAACAGCTTGCGTGTGGTGAAAAATTTAGATTTTCTAACGCTTCTAACGTATTATAATCCAATTTTTACGACGATGACATGTTGACCGGCGCTGTAAATGTCAATGTTGCTATCAAGTTGAAGAACGACTTAATTCAAATACTCCACCTGGGGGGTTTTGAGTTGAGAAAGTTCGTATCTAATGTCAACCAACTGGCATCAGACAATCCAGCAGGAATTTCAATTACACTTGTTTTGGGTTTGATTTGGAATACCGCTTCCGTCGCATTTGAGGTGCATTTCAACAAATTAACTGCGACATTGGCTATTGCAAAGTGAACCATATTGTTCAAAATTTGTCAGCTATTTGATCCTCTAGGGTTCTGTGCCCTGGTCATTGTGACTGCAAAGTTGACCATGCAGACAACATGGATACATCAGAATTCGTCTTGGGACGATCGCCTTCCTGATACCGTTATCCGTCATTGGCACAAGTTCAAGAATGAGCTGTCTGCTTTGCAGAGAATAACTTTACCTTGATTAATAACATCCAGTGAGGAAATGAGTATTGAGCTACACGGGTTCTGCGAGGCGTCCGAGCGAGTATATGGATGTGTGGGCTACACTAGGTCTGTAACACAAACGAATCAGTTTCACGTAACTTTGCTATGCTCTAAATCTAGGGTTGCATAGTTAAAGAAGGAGACCATTCCTCGCTTAGAACTGTGTTCGGCTGTACTGTTGGTAGACGTGGTCCACAAGATAATCAATGTAACGGGGATGAGTTTCAATGCTGTTTATTTGTGGACGGACTGAAAAATTACGCTGTTACGCTGTAGCTTGACCAAGATTCAGGAGCTGACTTCGCTGAATGATTGGTTCTATGTACCTAGGAAAATCCGGCCGACATTGTATCTAGAGGGCTCATGCCGCAGCAGTTTCTATCTGCATATCTCTAGTGGAATAAATCAAGTTTTTTGAAAATCTCTTCGTCAACGTGGTCGACAACATCTAACCAGGATCCATCTCAAGACTCGATTGGCTTGGAACTTCGTAAATTGCCAGTCCCAGTTTTGATTCAACTTCCAGTAGAAGAACAATTTATATTCTATCGTTTAAGCTGTCTTAACCGCTTGATTCGGGTATACTGAGAAAAAAAACATTTATAATTTAATCAGATCATGTTTAAATTAAAAAATCTACGGTTTTTGAATAATCTAACGTAAAATTTTTAGAATCAATATTGAAATGATTTTGATTCAAAAGTTTTTTCCGAGTTACAGTAGAAAATTTTAAAACTAAAATATTTTGATTTTGATATTAAAATGTTTCTCTTACATTCAATAGTGCTACACTTTAAATTTTAAGCGGTTCAACTTAAGTTAAAAATGTTTTACGAAAAACCATTGAATTAAAAATTTACGTTTTACAGACAAAATTGGATCTTTTCGATTTTAAAACGATACTTTACTCTTTGACAGTCGAAAATTTAAAATCTAATATTGTGTTATCGATGGTGTCAAAACATTAGTTTCGAAGAAAACTACATAGATTTTGTCAAAATAATTATAAATTTTAAGTAATTTGTAACGTAAAGCTTAGTAGGACCATAGAATTACGGATTGAAGGTGCTGTTGTCGGTGACAGGTAGAATTTATTTTTAATCTCTGGGGGAGGGTACTTACATAATGAACCTGCCGAGTGCACTCGCTCGGAATCTAAGGACTGGTGTTATTCAACAAATTCGACTGGAAATGTTTTTTTGCTTCCTTGTAAGTGATATAACTCGTAAATGGTGCACTTTAGGATACTAGTGACATGGAACGTTCTTTATCGTGACTGTCGTCAAGCAGATTACGATCAGATAAAAACTCAGACCTTGCGACCTGCCTAAAGTTAACAACTTTTTTTCAGACACTAAGTGCAAAATGGAATTGTGCAAGAATTATTAAGCCGAATGAAACGTTCCAAAGCTTATATTTTTTGTTGAGGTTCCAGCTATTATAGGTGAAACCTCAATTATATTATGAACAATTATTTGCAAATAACTAAATTCAATTGAAAAATATCGTTTTTTAGACATTTTTTCGCTGTTTTTTGCAAAAATTTGCAACAAACAAATTTTGTTTTGTTTTTTTTTATTTTAAGTTGTAGAAAAACATTTAAGAAACAAGAACGTTCCATGTCACCAGTATTCTAAAGTGCACCATTTACGAGTTACATCGCTTAAAAGGAAGCAAAAAAACATTTCCAGCCGAATTGGTTGCATAACTCCAGTCCCCAGGTTCCGAGCGAGTGGACTCGGCAGGTCCATTATGTGAGTACCCTCCCTCAGAGATTTAAAAAAAGTTCTGACCTGCCACCGACAACAACACTTAAGCCATATCTTTTTCCGTTATTCAATGGGCCTGGGGCCAATGGGTTTTCAATTCGATGAAAAACGTGATCTACGCAGCTGAAAAAGTCGAGATTCGAACTTGACCATTTTTGATTTTCCTGAAACATGGCATATAAGTAGTATGGACAAAATAAAAATACAACTTATTTTAAAATTTTTTTAAAGTGCATAGTTTGAGCATTGGGGGCACCCCAACATGCATGAAAAATGAAAATTCTGCCAATCCGATGTAACTTTTAAATTAAATTGCTCAAGAACGGCTATACTGATTTCATCAAACTTTTTTCTGTTTGATAGATGATTAGTTAGTCGTTTGAAAAAAATTAATTTATTGTTTTTGTAATTAATTTTTGAATAAAAATATCAAAAAAACTTTTTTAAAGATAGCGCTAGGGTCGAACATCAATTAGAATTTAATTATTTTTTTTTCTAAAAATAGTTATATCTTTACTCTAACATATATCAAATTTACAAAGATGCGTTAATTTTTGTTCTTTAGATATTTAATTTTAAAGATTTTTAAACCGATTAAAATTCTAATTGTTCATTACTTTCTCGAACTTCAGTGGTTAAAATTTTTTGATGATAAATTCACTATTATAATAAAATGATTGATGATTGACAAAAAATTGATTGTTTGTTTTTGTCACTTTGACATCAATAAAAAAGGTGCATCCTTTTTTACAGCGATAAAAACCTTTCTAGCTTGACATTGATTGATAAAACTTTGTCTAGCTTAAAATTAAGTTGGCTTTTGATTTAGTAGCGTCTATGCATGGAATCGTCAATTATCTAGCCAAACACTCGATCTTTTTTTTAGGATCGAGTAAACTTTCATTTTATAAACTCAAACTAGTTTGCTTTTTAGCAATTTAAACTCGAATAAACCTACTAGATAAAAACGCTCCAGCTTCGCTGTCGCGTTTTTATCAGTTCGTTTGTTCTCGTTGAATTTCTCAGCAAACTATATTTTTCGTAAAAAATGAAAGTTTATCCGATAAAAAAAAAGCTCTTGTGCTTTTACGTTTGATAAAAATTGTTCGAAAAAAGAATGAACAATTAGAATTTTAGATGGACTAAAAATCTTTAAAATTAAATATCTCAAGAACACGAACTAACGCCTCTTTTTAAATTTGATATATTTTAAAGTAAGGTTAGAACTATATTTTAAAAAAAAGTTAAAGTTTAATTGATTTTAAAATTTTTTGTTAATGGAAGTTGTTTGAAAAATTGAACAAAAATTCGAATTTCAGTCGTACTAAAAATCTTTAAAATTAAATATCTCAAGAACAAGAATTAACGCCTCTTTGTTAATTTGATATATTTTAGAGTAAGGATAAACAAAATTAATTAAATTCCAATTGATCTTCGACCCTAGCACCACCTTAAAAAGTTAATTAATTAATTGTTAATTTTTAAATAAAATATATATTTTTTTTAAAATTAATTATAAAAACAATAAATTAATTTTTTTCTAACGACTAACTAATCATCTATCAAACAAAAAAAAGTTTGATGAAATCGGTATAGCCGTTCTTGAGCAATTTAATTTAAAAGTTACATCGGATTGGCAGAATTTTCATTTTTCATGCTTGTTGGGGTGCCCACTATGCTCAAACTATACGCTTTAAAAAAATTCTAAAATAAGTCGTATTTTTTATTTTGTTTATACTACTTATATGCCAGGTTTCAGGAAAATCAAAAATGGCCAAGTTTTCACAACTCTGTCTAGAATACGTTTTTCATCATCAATGAATTTGTTGATATTCTTTCCTTTTTATTTTATTTATGGCTTAGCTCCTTTATTGGAGCCATATCGCTCATTTTTTCTTTAGTTGTTGAGATTATTCGTCGGAGCTAATAATGGTTTTTTATTTACATTTTTGGAAACTCAACCAAACGTCAATACAAAATATCATTGGTGCCATTTCTTTTTCTGGACTCGAGCAGAGTCGTCATGATAGAGGAAAACATTGTGATGTTAGAAGATTTATTTTATATATAATTAGTTTATTTACTTGTTTGATGCAGACAGTTTCAGTGTAGTGCACTTATAAGTTTTCCAAATACAATATGTTCACCCAAAATGACTTATAATATAATAAATAGAAATATACAATTCCAGTGTTGGGTTTTAAATTCTAAGAAATATTAGTTAAACTAATTTTACATTATATCCTATTTTTTGTAATAAGTTTATTGAATTAAATTCAAATAAATATTTTGATTTATTTATTTATTGAAAATAGTAGTAGTTTTTTATTCCTAAATTTGATTTACAGAAATCAAAATTGTCCCATTTAGATATATAAAAGTGTGTAGTTTTATTTTCAAATTGAGCTGCTTTAAATATTTCTTTAAAACTAGTAATATAAAATCAAAAATTAATTTTTTGAAAGTACAATTTCCACGTTTAGACTGTGTTCCAATCCATGCTTTTTTGTACTAAAAATTCTAAATTGAAATAGTCAAAATTTTAGCTGACTATTTCCGCCATTTAATTCTAAATTTTTGAAAAGATATTTGTTTTTGACACATTTTAAATATGTTGCAGAACTGCTTGAATTGTCATTGTTTCTATTATTTTTTTGTTATTTTCTCCTAACTTGGCACATAGTTTCAATTTCAAGGTTATTATGATAAACAACATAAACAGTCTTCGACGAGATTGTTCCATTTGTAATTTTTTGTGTTTTTACATGCCTTATAATCATATAATATAGCAGCTCAATATTTTACATTGAAATCTCCTTGCCGAACAGACCGTATACATACTGTCAATTTAGGATATATTTGAATTGGAACGATGAAATTGCGAATTTGACGGTTTTAGTACAATTTAGATTTTTTGGTACTCAATAGCATGTATTGGAGCACAGTCTTAGTATGATTTCATATATATTTATTTATGAATTAAAATGTTTTTTTTTAATTTTATGTTGGTTGTTTTCTCAGTGTAGTTGCCTATATTTATCGCTTTCCTTCGCTAACGTTACTCAGTCAACACAAAACGTTCATAGAACTAGCATTCAATAACAATATTAAATTGGTCATAAGGTCAACTTTTATATGTCGCCTAGTAGCACCTCACTACTACTGGTTGTACCGTTTCTTAATCTGCAATTTGTTTTCATTCGTTAAAGTCTCAAATGCACCCAAAAGACATGGGCTATTGTTCGGTGACACACGGTCAGCGTCAGAATCATGATTATTATATCTTTTTTTACCATGAATCCTTTGTTAATAGTTACCGACTCCTATGATTCGTTGTTTCTTAAAACTTGTAAAGTTTTTCATTCTTTAAGGTATGTTTATACCTCTCCATTAGAGTGTATTAACCAAAATGTTGCTTGCTTCAGATAATTCTTATGCGAAGCGTATTAAACTTTTATATTGAAATTTCCTTTCCTCAAGCTATGATTTGCGGCCTTTTAAAGCAGCATTACGCAAGAGATATCAACATCATTCTTCATCTCTTGCCCTTAAATAAACTTGCATACCAGTGTCGCTGTGGCTCATATATCCAGCCTATCATACTTGGAAGCAGCGTATAATCTTTATTTTACTACCACAGTGGATCTGTACATGCACTATCTTGTCGTCTTAAGCCGATACGGTACCGTGATATCTTGGTCTGAGTGAATGTGATCAACACCCGCTGGATTGGATTATGAAAAGATAACGTTTTCGTCGAACCAACGTCTTCTTCATATTTCCAACAGTCAACATTCATGTGTTTTATTAATGTTTCTTCGTCACAGAGTGTGTCTGACAGCCCGAGTAGTTAAGCTATGCGGGTTCAGGCGCAAAATCGCCTGTTATTTCTTATGAAGGTCTCAATTGCAAATTTTGAATTCCTTGATGACGTCATGAGAAAATGTGAAAAAGAAAATAGAAGAGAAATTTCAAATTATGATTATAAAAAATGTTATTGTGTTTGTATGTTTGTGACTTGTGATCTATATTTATTAATGTGTGACGTAATAAGAAAGTGTGTAAAAGAAAATTGGAAAGGGGGGTAAGTTATTGCATGTATAATAGAGAACTATCTACGTCGTGTTGTATTAATAAATAAAATTTTATTCGTTCAAGCGTGACATCGTAAGAAAATGAAAACAAAAAAGACGAATCGAGGTATAGTAGAATTTTTTTGCCAGCGAACACAAAATTTGTTTGTTATGCGCATATTGTTTGCACATGCGCATATGGTTTGCACATTCAGTGTCTCGATTAAAATATTAAAAAAAACTATTGGGGTCCCATTGAAATGGACAAAAAAAGCGCATAAAATTTATAAATTACTATTGAAATTCAACCAATTATAATAGAAACCCAAAAACTAGTAGAAATATTAATGATTTTGTTGGAAATATAACAAAATTTTGATAGTTAAAAATAATTATAATAAAAATAACGACGCCTATGGAAACAAATATGACAACAAACAAATGGTACGAACTAGAAGTAGAAATTTAACTAACATAATTGTTTTGAAAACAAATTTATCCCAAAATAAATAATACATCTCTGTTTTACTTTTTTTCTCATCTTTTATCTCTTGCTGCGTCGTAGCTGTCAGAAATTCGCTGGCAAAAAAATTCTACTATAGGAGTTTGTTTTTGTTACATTATATTTTCGCATTTATTTTGGTATTCATTTTGACCTCCTTTGTTTTCATATAAGATTTTATTCATACAAGCGTGACGTCATAATCTCATAATATTTTTAATTTATCAATACTTGTTCGTATCCAAACCTGAACTTGATTAAACTTGTTGCAGTTTCACCAGCCTCTGATATTACGATGATCTTATTTTACCTTTCATACAAATTCTGATTACCAGTAAGAATTTAAGATGTCTTCAATTTGTTTTATTTGTTAAAGATAAATTAAAAAAATCTGAAAACGCATATAATTTTTTAATTTTTGTTTTGTTTTAGATTACAACAGTTTTCACGTAAAAATGTGTAGTTGACTAGTTTTATTTAACTGGTTAAAACATGATGAAACAGGTTGGGATGTGAAATGAACGACGTCTTTATAAAAGTAATTGATCTAGTTTTTATTATGACAACACGCAATTAAAAAAATTATACACACTTAAAGAAAATGTCTTTGACTAAAAAATTTTGTTATCTGTGTGAATTAAAAATTATGCGAATGTTGATTTTATTTGTTGGTTGTGTGCATTATAATAATAAGATATGCTCGCAACTTTTTTTCTTTATTTTTTCTTTCTTCGCCTGACGTCACTGGGTGCCAAAATATAACCAATTTTAGATTTTGTTGTTGTTAGTTCTACTTGTAAAATATCACGCAGCGACGTCACACAAATGAAAGAGTGAGGTTGTGTGTATGTATTTCTTAGTAAATCTAAAGTAAAATTACTGTAATTAAATGGTTTTGATAATTGTTTCTGTGGTTTTTATTAGTATGTATCAAACAAAATTAAGGAAAGTAAAGTTATGTTTGTAAAATAAATTATCTCTTTGTGTTTTGTTCATTCATGCGTGACGTCATAAGAAAGTGAATAATTTGTATTTATTTATTAAAGAAAAATAAAATATTTGTAAACTATATATATTGAAAAAATTGTTTTGTTTCCAAGTTTAGCAGATTTCAAAGTGAAAATGCATAGTTGATAGTTTTTTAACTGGTTGATAATCCTTAAAAAAAATTATGAAAGATGTTGGGATGCCAAAGGTAATGACGTTTTCATAAAAGTAATGATTGATTCATATTCTTTGCAGAATAAAATTAATAAATTGATTTAGGAACGTGAAAAGAAAACCACATTAGTCTAATCTGGTCCAGAGCATTTTTTCGTCTGATTTTCGAATCAAAATCTTGTGGGTTTACCGAATCGATCCACTAGATACACTAGAAATATCTAAAAATTGAAACTTTTTTATGTTCTTTAAGAACTTGTTCTTAAATTATTGAAGAAATTATAACAAAATCAAATCTTAAGTTATCTATCTTAATTATTCTAAACCGCTTTGATATTAACTCATTGCAATTTATACAAATCTATGATTTTGAAAAATTAGTAGAGAGGAAAATATTTTGCGGTTTTACTAAAAAATTAAATTTCAAGTTCACAATTTTCTTTTGGTCTAAAACATTTTAAATTAATTGAAGTTTGTTCTGACCAGAAACTGTTTAGTTAAACATTGTACAAAAAAATTAAAAAGCTGTTTGCATAAAGTTTACAAGGTTGCATCTTTGATTTACGCTGCATTCTTTGGAAGTTTTTTATTTAAAATTATGAGGAAATAACACGATAAATTGTATAAATAATTTAGGGGTCTTTGATCTAGACGGAGAGTGAACTTGAATTTTAATTTTTTAGTTTACAAATAACCAAACGTTACGTTTATATGAAATGTTGTGCTAGGTTATGGTTGTTTTTATTTATGATAAATGTGAATTTAAAGAAGAAAGTGTTAGCATAAAGCAAAATTAATTTAAATCTTACGTTTTCGTAAAATGAGAATAGAAATGTTTTTCGTTGTTTAATAATTTTCCTTATGTTTTTGTATGCATTTCATTTCCTTTGCGTACGCTTTTATTTCTGAGGTAGAATTTGAAACATGTTAATAGATATGCAAAAATTCCTGATAAGAATGCTTAGATTTTCTAATTAATTATTTTTAATTTGAAATGTGACAATTTTTTTTCTATTGTATTTAATTATTTAAATTTATTTTAGTACGATTGTGTAAAAAAAAATTTATAATTATACATCATTTTTATAATTAACTAGCGGGGACCGGCTTGCTTTGCTACGCCTATAAATAAAGTTTGTGTATATAAATTTTGTTGTGTAAGGTTTCAGGTGTGTCTCTATATAGAACATTATACGGAACAAAAATGGATTCACAAATTTTCACAGTGCTCATGCGGATTAATATACGCTTTCTTTACCGGTAGGTTACTAAAAACGATGCAAACAATTTTGATCGTTATGTCATTTTATGGTAAGCAAGGGAAGTAAGAATAGCGACAATACATTCGATGAAGGTATAGAAGAAGTGATGCAAAAAAGGAATAGAAGAAGTGACGCAAAACAAATCAAAATTATTTGGAAGTTTTTGTATTGGAATTCATAGGATGTGAATTCATAGGATGAGAAATATTTCTATTTAGTCAACATCCTAAGTCATTTTAAAGTCATTATTGATTGTTGCAAATCAATGCGAAACTAATGTCTTACTTTATTTATTTTACATCAAATAGTGTAAAACTTTTGTTTATTTAATATTATACCCGTCGCATATTGTCGGTATCTCAAAAGAAAGGAAATTCAAGAAAACTCGTTTTTATAACAGCCGTGCTCGATTTGACTGAAGCATTTGAAACAACGAAAAATTTAATACAATTGTTGTTGTTTTTTCAGTTGTTTCAGTCAAACTAAACGTACCTAACATTCAATTTATATTGTGTCATTTTTATTACAACAATTATTTATTTTAATAAGGAAAAAATTTCAAAATGTCGTTTTAATTCTATTTCTTTATTCGTGTGCTTCTGGGCACAGGGGGTGGATTTTTCTAGATGCGTACACGAATAAAATCGCAACTGATGTCGACGAGTTGTGCGGCTTGTGTCGTAAAAATATTAATTTTGAAAGTGAAGAAAGTGTTTTATGTAAAGGTGATTGCAAATTCAGATATCATTTAAAGTGTTCTCAAATAAGTGTTAAAGATTTTACTAAATATAATAAAGATAAATATCAGATTTGGTTTTGTAAATCATGTATAAACTCTAAATCAACAATTATGTCTTTGCGTAAAAACTGCACTCAATCAAAACCTACGTCATCATCTAATACGAAAGAATTAACTTCTACACCAACAAATGAACAAAAAAATGAAACAACAACAGTTAATTTTTCTGATGAAGCTGTTAATGTATTAAAGTTGATTATGTGCAAAATCGACTACGTAATTGAACAAAATGAATCTTTAAACAACCAAGTAGAGAAAATAAACAAAGAGCTGTCTGAGAGAGTAATTACATTGGAAACTAAAGTTGATGAACTTGAGAAAATAAATTTAAAATTGAATCGACAAGTAGAAAATTTTAACTTTAGACTAAACGAGTTCGACCAATCTAAATTATCCAACAACATCGAAATATCGGGCATTTCTCCCGCATGGAGGGATCAGTTTTTATAATTTTGACATTTTGTTTTTATTTTTGATCTACGGGTGTGACAACCCCGCGTACTCCAGTCCCTGCTATTGACATGCGAGTTGACGTGAGATATCACACACCACTGGCAATAGCAGTGAGATATCACTAGCCAAGGTGACATCTTAGGGGTGGTAGCGGATGAACTGTATTCAGTCAACGGTAGCACCCTCAATCTTAGCTGTTAAATAATCCTTGATGATGAGACGCTATTGCTTCCTTGAAGAAATGAGTCTTCATATAATTATGTGTGGGCTTTAATCTTTAAGAAAGAGAGTGCGTCACAGGATCAAGGAATATGCAACTGGCTGGATTATTAGCAACTACATTTTTGTTTTGTTTCAGCAAATTTTTGTAAAAATTTGCTATTTACTTTTTAATTTACTTTTATTTTCTCTATTCTATCATAAAATATTGGCCTATGTCATATTTTGTCAGTGATAGGATTTTTTGTTTAGTTATCCATTCTTTAACAAAAAATAAAAAAATACAAAAAAAAGAAAGATTTACGTCCATCAACACCTTTGAACGTATTTTGTTGTGGGACCTTGGTCTTAAAAGGTTTTTATGTGTTGTTGTGACACATATTGTAATTCCTACTACACAGCACATTTTATAAAAAAAAAAAAAAAAAATACCAAAAATGAACGATGAAAACAAAAACCTACTTTCTGATGTGATTTTTAAACTTAGTAAGGCAGTTGATGCAAACATAATGCAGGAAAATATAGAATTTATATACCGCAAAAAACATACTACTGCTAATATTGGAACGTCAAGTCCGATCATGGTTTGCATAAAAAATAAATTAATTAAAGATGAGTTTATAAAAAAATGCCGTAATTATAAAGGTCTAAAAACTTCGATACTCGATATGAATTTGGAATCAAGAAAAATATATGTTGGTGAACAACTAACAAAAACATCGTTATACTTGCTATCAAAAGCAAAATAATATCTTAAATCTGGAAAACTAAAATTTGTTTGGGTGCAAAGTGGTAAAATATTATGTAAAAGAGCTTTAAACAGCTCTACGATTAAAATTAATAATTTAATCCAGCTTCAAAATGTCACTAAATAAATCACACCATATTTTACCATATCACCCTAAAGTTGTGAATCTAGATAAATTAGAAAACTTAGCCTTCTCGAACAAAAACTCTTTAAAAATATTGTACTTGAATGCTTGGAGTATTGCAAATAAAGTGGATGATCTAAACTTCATACTAAAATCAACAAGAACTATAATTCATATTGTAGCAATTACAAAAACCTGCAGCCAAATTCTGTAACTGTGAAGCGGTGAAGTGATAAAAATTTCTTCGTTTCTTTTCATTAAAAAACTTATCACTTCACCGCTTCACAATTACAGAATTTGACTGCTGGTTGAATGAATTAAATGATGATAATTACCTAAATGTCAATGGATATTATACAGTTTTGTGCGGCCGTCCAAACAAAAGTGGCGGAGGTGTTGGCTTCCTTATTCACAATTCAATTAATAATTATGAGACTGCTGGTAAATATAGTGATGATCGATTCAGCTATTTAGGTCTTAAGTTAACTTTAAACAATGAAATTTTTTATGTTCATGTTTTTTACAAGCCACAGATATCTGCCAAACCCACATATGATGCTTTTATTAAATTTTTTGATGATAAGCTTAATGAATTTTCCGACATAAAGTCCATTATAGTTGGAGACTTCAATGTCAACATTTTAGATCAGGCCAATCCATTGGTTAATAAATACCAGAATACAATTACCTGTAATAACTTCAATATAATGAACGACAACAAGCCTACCAGAACAAGGTCTGGCACCGTTTTTGGATCACATATTAACTAACCATTTAAATAGCACCATAACAATCAATCACCTAGATCACGATATATCTGACCACAATCTTTTGTTTTGTGAATTCAGCAATGCTGTCGTAAATAATAAAAGAATAGATAATTTAAAAAAAACTAATACTGACTATAATCGTCTTATTGAATGTATCAATTCAAGTCCAATAAACATCAATTCAAGTGAATCTGTTAATAAAATGTACCATCAGTTTAGCTGTGAATTAAATGATAATGTCAAAAAGTGTACCGTAGAAACTGTTATTCAAAACCAATTCATCAAAGAAGTTCAACTGAAACCCTGGATAGACTCTGATTTATCAAAGATTATTAAAATTAAATATGGTTGGTATTGCAAATTAAAAACCCCTAGAAAAAAGTGTATCTGTCATCAAAAAAATTGGAAGTGAACTGAAGACTTGGAAAAATAAATATACAGCATTAAAAAGAATTAAAAAAAAAGAATACTTCAGCAAAATGTTTGAACGCTGTACAAATAACTCTTCTAAAACTTGGGAAGCAATTAATTGTGTGATCAGAGATGGTGCTGCAAAAACTAAAGATCCTATCAATTTAAAAATTGATAACAAAATCATAAGTGACAAAAAAGAAAATGCTAACATTTTAAATAATTTCTTTGCAGATGTTGGAATTTCCCTCTCATCTCATTTTGCAAACATTAAACACAGTGATACATCTCCGCCTGACAATATTAAACATCAGTTTAACCTCAGTCCTACTACTGTTAGTGAAGTTTTAGATGTCATTGAAAACCTAGAAAATTCAAAATCACAAGGCCTTGATTGGTTCACTGTAAAAGTTGTGGAAGCTTGTAAAAATAAATTATCGGAGGCGCTGGTTATGCTTATGTAGCGGCACTTACGAGTGTAGCTATATTATACTCCACGTATCTCACTATAACTTTTTATATTAATAAACAGTTTTTAACTAAAACAAAAGATATCAAATTCCAAGCGCTTGACGCAGCAATTCTGTTATTTCGATATATTAAAAAGAAGAATATATATTCATTATGTGTTGTGCCGCGGTTAGTGTAACTTATAATAAATGAATATTACAAATAAATATTAAATGTTAACCTGTGTGTTTTATTCAATGTAAATACAATCTGAAACATATATAAATATAAATCCTGAATATGAATATAATATATGGCGACCTGGCCACGAGAGGCGAATGCTGAAATTAAAAAAAAAACTAACAACCGCGAGCGGATTGTAAAACATTAACAAACACCATACAATCCAGCAACCATAATCAATAACATCAATTCATCATACCATACGTTTTGTGATATTCAACTCATCATACCATACGGATTGTGAAACAACACCCAACACAACACGCATTCAGCAACCACAATACAGATTGGACGATGCTAACAATCAAACAGATTCCTGTTGTTCGAGAATGAATCAAAGGATATAGTCAGGTACAAAATTTTATTTTCTAAAGTGCAAGTGAAATATCATTATCATGTGCTAAACGGAAAGAAAAATCCAATTACATGTACACGTATTCAAATGTTTTATATACACGTACAAATGAGAGATTGTATCATGTAAAAATCTCATATAAAACTCATTCATATAAAAATTTTTAAATAATAATTTTAATAATAATCTTTCAATAAGATAAAACCTAAAGTAAACAAAAAAGAAGAATTAAGAATTATTTAAACTAAACTCTTTTTTACACTCAATTTCTATAAGAATAAGAAAAATAAATTTTCTATTTTTCTTTATACGATGTGCAACTCAAAAGTTGACGCACCGATTAAAACAAAAAACGAAAACAGCGTAATTCACCTTGAACACTTAGAAAAAATTAGCGTATTGCACGAAAAGGTAGACAACCAAACTACTACAGTATAGTAATAATTGGTATAATTTTATTCCTAACATTTCTCTATATTGTATATAGAGTTACTTTAAAAAAAATAAGTGTACAAATAACCCGTGCGGTTACCCAAGAAAATTTAAACCAAATTGGAAATAACGTAAACATATAGATTGTTATAAATAATTATAATTTTTTCTCCTTAAAAAGATTTATAGTTAAATACTTGTCTGATTAACCAAATAAATTCAGAAAACTCTAAATAAGAATACGATTCAAACAACTTAAGAATTGTTTTTTTTTTATTGCTAACAATTTATATGAAACAGTCTCATAGTTTTATTAGAGATTGGTTGTTATTAAATTAAGTTAAAAAAAAAAATTTTTATTCTTAATAAGAATTAGAATTGTGACGTTATACTTGATGAGACTAAAATGCCTCACACTTTTGATTTTTAATAAATGAAAGAAAGTATTAAGAAAGTAAATTTGTATTTACAATAATAATTTGTTTTGAATTTTATTAACAAAATACTTTTATATACTATATTTTACATTGAAACCAATTGTATAAAGAAATGATTAATTCGATTTAATATTTGACTTCAGTTAGTGCATTTTTTTTTACATTTGATTTCGCCGAGTGTTATTGTTGTAATTTTGTTTTTATTTGCCGAGTGTTGACACCACATACCCAAGTGAATTGAGATTTATTTTGTGATTAACAATTAAATAATCTTTCTTTGCATTATTTACAAGTAAACTTTACATAATAAACAAGGAAACAAATGAAATGCGAGTTAATTATTGCTTATGATTTAATATGGTTTAATTCCGTTATTATTAAATAAAACAAAAATAAAAATATAATCAGTAATTTCTTATCTACAAACAAAAAAAATTTAAATGTTTCATATATTTTATGATGTCCAATGATGAACATATTGGTTTATAGTCAGGAATGTACGTCATAGGTTTAAATATGAGTGTCTAAACTATAATATGAGTGTTATTATATTTCTTTTACGAATTTAAAACTTAAAAGTAATGATGCTTGTTTTGTTTTCATTCATTTCTTTTACAAAAATAAAACAATTATTTCTTTTTAAATACCGAAACGATAATTAGTAAAATAGTAAAAATAATTTGCGAATAATGATTTCTTGATGAGCAGTATAGAAAAAAATAAGAAAGTGTATCAAAAATATAAACATACTTTATGAACAATTTTGTGATAAAAAACCAGTATCACAAAACGCTATCAACACCTACGAAGACGCGTGTATTGCCAATTGCAATAAATTTTTAGAACTTTGTCGAACAATCGATACCTTAAGTCCTATAGACAAGAACACACTAGAGCTTAACTTCGACTCTCTATTAACCAAAATCAAAACAACTTTTAGTTCTCTTAACCTAAAATACAATTATCCATCAAAATTATTCGAAAACGAATTATTTATAGTAAAAATACAAGATTCTAAACTAATAGACACATTAAAAATCATGGCACTTACAAAGGAACAAGTCGTTAACATGGTAGTACGAATAATGAGAGAAGATTACAACGGTGATCCTCTAATCCTAGATTCAGTGTTAGATAAACTAAAAATACTTGAACTATCGGTAACTGAAACAGCAAATCAAGCCTTATTGTTATCGCTAATAAAATCTAAACTCATACGAAGGGCACGCGAAGTGACAGAAAACGCAACATCAGTTAAAGAAATAATAGAAAGCTTAAAATTAAAATGTAAAGGACAGTCTACTCAACAAATAAAAACTAAACTAGAAGGCTTAAACGCAAGCAAAGGAAAAGAACAATTCATAAAGCAAATTGAAGAAACTGCAGAAACATTAAAAAACGCGTATGCCAACGAAGGCGTTTCTTCAGAAACGGCTAATATCTATACAATACAGGAAATAGTTAAAACCATTAAAAGAAACTTTTCAAATAATACTATATTAATGAGTACTATGACAAATAATTTTACGGAAATTTCTGAAATTATCCAAAAATTCAGGGAAATAAATAATGATACTTGTAGCATACCTTACCTGAAACAAATTATGATGGCCCGAACACAACAAAACTATCACAATACGAGAAATAACTACCGGTCGTATAAAAGGTTCACGAATAGAGGAAACCTGCATAATAGAAATTGGAATAATTACGAACGTGTTAATTACAATAACAGAACTAATTATAACACGCCAAGAAATAACTATACAAATTATAGAAATAGATACAATAATAATGGTAATCCTAATAAACCTTATCATAATAATTCTCCTGCGTACAGAAATTTTAGAAACCCACCATCAACATATAGTAGTCAACCAAATACTGCGTATAACAATAACAAACGTAGCATCAGGATGTATACTGACAATACAAATGACAATGATTTGGGGTTTCAGATAGAACAGATGAAACTAAAAGAAGATTAACGAAAATATTTAAAATAAATGAAAACGTACCAAATTTTATTATATTATATGTAAATAAACGAAAATTGCGATTCCTATTAGATACAGGTGCAGAAATTTCGGTTTTAAAAGAAAACTGCGTTAATAATCTTAATATTTTAGACTATAGCAGAATAAAAATACAAGGAGTTACACATGGGTATTCCCTTACACTAGGCTCGTTACCGTTAACATTATATGATAGTAATATAAATCAATTTACAGAAACATTTCATCTAGTAAGATACGATTTTCCTATTCCATTCGATGGAATAATTGGAATAAACTTTCTAAAAAATCATTCAGCTATAATAGACTTCAGTAATTCCATGCTTACTTTAACTACGTATAATGGCAACAGTACGGAAATAGAAATTAAAAGCGTATTCGATATTGAAAACAATACTGACAATATATCACGAGTATTACCCAACAACAAAAAAACAATACCAGAAAGATCAGAAGCTATACACCAATTACCTTTCACATTTCCACAAGATATGTTAATAGAAAGAAAAGAAATTGAAGAAGGGATTTTTATAGGAAACACTATTACAAATCGAAATTGCCCAATTATTAAAATTTTAAACACAAATAATAAACCATTTACAATTGATTTAAGCAAAATAGATTTAAACGTTATACCTATAGATCAATACGATATAATTGATAGATCAAAAACTAAGAAAGTATTTAGTATAACTAGGAATTTAGATAGAAATAGAAACGAAAAACTATTCAACCTCATAACTAATAGAAACGTTACTTTAGATGAAGAAGTAAAACAGGGTTTGAAAAGGATGATTAGTAAATACTCAACAGAATTTCTTTTACCAGATGAAAAAATTACGAAAAATAACTTTTACAAACAAAAATTAAAGCTAAAAGACAATGAACCAGTATATATTAAAGCACACCGATTGCCTTTATCACAAAAAGAGGAAGTAAAAAAACAACTGAACGAATTAATTCAAAACAACATTGTAGAACCAAGCACCTCGGAATATTCGTCACCTATCTTTGTCGTCCCGAAGAAGAAATCGACTACAGGCGAAGGGAAAACTGGAGGCTTGTCGTAGACTACAGAGCGTTAAACAAAAAACTAGTCGGAGATGTCTATCCACTTCCACGAATAGACGAATTAATTGAATCAGCAGGAAAATCAAGATACTTTTCCATAATGGACTTAGCTTCAGGATTTCATCAAATAGAACTAGATGCAGACTCTAGAGACTACACATCATTTACGTCAGAACAGGGAAGTTTTAGATTCACAAGAGTTCCATTCGGATTAAAAATAGCTCCTAACTCATTCGCAAGAATGATAAACTTAGCATTTTCTGGTTTACCACCGGAAACCGCATTTATATACATAGATGACATTATAGTTATAGGAAACACAGTAGAACAACATTTCGCTAACATAGAGAAAGTACTGGAAACTTGCAAAAAATATAACTTAAACTAAACCCAAGTAAATGTGAATTCTTTAGACCAGAGGTTACGTTTTTAGGTCATACATGTACCCAAAATGGCATTAAAATAGATAACTCAAAACTAGATCTAATAAAAAACTGGCCAATACCAACTTCCGCCGAAGAAATCGTTAGATTTGTTGCTTTCTGTAATTATTATAGAAAATTTATCGAAAACTTTGCAACAATTACAGCTCCATTAAATCATTTAACCAAGAAAAAAATAAAGTTCATTTGGGATAATGAAACACAATCAGCATTTGACACATTAAAAAGGAAAATACTTAATTCACCATTTTTAGAAAAACCTATTTTTAAACGTGAATTTATCTTAACAACAGATGCATCCAACACCGGATGTGGCGCGGTACTAAGTCAAGAAATAGACAATATGGATAAACCAATTTCATTTTTCTCTAGAAACTTCACCAAAGGCGAAAAAAATAAATCAACTATCGAAAAAGAGCTTCTAGCTATATTCTTTGCTATTAAACATTTCCATCCTTACTTATATGGTCAAAAATTCACCATCAGAACTGACCACAAACCTCTTGTTTACCTATTTTCTTTAAAAGATCCTTCATCACGCTTGACGAGAATTCGTCTAGAACTAGAAGAATATGATTTTAATATACAATACATAAAAGGAAAAGAAAACTGCGTAGCGGACGCGCTATCCAGAATTTCAATAGAAACTTTAAAAGACATAAACAATAGAAATGAAACAACCATAAACGCAATGACCACAAGGTCAATGAGCAAAAAAGAAAAAGATATTCCACTACAAAGAAGTATAATACAAAAAAAAATAATAAAAAGGTCAATAGAAAAACCTAAACTGATAAACTCAAAAATCGATTTTAAAACAAATAAAATAACTCTTAAAATAAGAAGAGCTCATGAGAATAATAAAGAAGTAAAAAACGGAGTTATAACAATACCATTCAGCAATATAGATAATATTGTGGATTCAATATTAGCTCAGCTAAGAAAATTAGCAATTGCGACGATGGCAATAAGTTATAAAATTTTTAAAAATGACGATATTTTTAAAATTATTACTCCTGAAATATTAGAAAAAAAAGCTAAGGAATATAAAATTATAATTGAAATAGTGGAATCACCTAAATTAATAAGTAATCAGAACGAAAAATTAGAAATTTTAAATAAATACCACAATGATCCAATTTTCGGAGGACATACAGGTCAAAACCGAACTAAAAAGAAAATAATGGAACACTATACTTGGAAGAACATATCAAAGGATATCAATAAATTCGTAAGAAACTGCGAATCCTGCCAAAAAAACAAATACAATCCAAGAACTAAGGAAAATATGATACTAACAGAAACACCAAGCGAAGCATTTGAAACACTGCAAGTAGACTTAGTAGGACCATTACCTATAACAAAACATAATAATAAATTTATACTTACCGCTCAATGTGAGTTAACTAGTTTTGTAATACTAATCCCAATACCTAACAAAGAAAGTTCAACCATCGCTAAAGAAATATTCGAAAAAATAATATGCACTTTTGGAACACCCAAAATTCTTAAATCAGACAGAGGAACCGAATTTTTAAATGAAACTTTAACAGAAATTTCAAAATTATTAAAGATTAAACAAATTTTTAGTACAGCTTACCATCCACAAACAATAGGTAAGGTCGAGAGAAATCATAAAGAACTAAATGCCTATTTAAGACATTACTCAAACGAAAATCACACAGATTGGGATGAGTGGATACCAATTTATACTTTGTGTTATAATACAACTCCTAGCGCTTACCATGCATACACACCTTTTGAACTGATATTTGGTAAAACTGTAAATCTTGACGACATTAAAAAAACTGCAAAATCTTACAATTTAGAACAATATGCGTCACTTATCAGGCAACGATTAATAACTGCAAATTCAAGAGTTAAAGACATTTTAGAAAAAGAAAAACTGAAACGAAAATTAACTTACAATAGAAATAACAATAATCCAATATCACTCAAACCAGGAGACAAAGTGTACTTAGAACAAGAAAACAAACACAAACTAGATAATGTTTATGTAGGTCCATACGACATAGTTCGAAACTTGCCCAACAATAATATAGAAATCAAATTAAATAACAGAAAATACACAACTGTTCATCGAAACAGGGTAAAACTAGCTAACTACTAGCAACAAAAAATTTCATATAAAAAGATAAATAACTATTGTTTTCAAATTTGTAATTTTTGATAATCCTAGAAGTATAGAAAATATAATGGTATAAATATAAATAAAACATAAGCAATTGAACACATTTTTTTGTATTTAACGTTTAATTTAAATGGAATGAATGACATTTTAAAGGCAAATAATGGATTTTATAAGCCTAGTTTAAAACAAACAAAATAATTTTAAGTAAGTAATTCAACTAATTTTTGTATTTAATGTTTAATTTAAACGGAATGAAAAAATTTTTTTAACATTTTAAAGGCTAATAATGGATTTTGTAAGCCTAGTTTAAATAAACAAAATAATTTAAGTAATATACTGCGCAGTAAGAAATTTAACATTTTTAAAGATGTATTTTAGTTACTTGAAATAAGTTACCAAGCTATTTGAAATAAGCAAATAAATCAAAATAAAACTAGTAATATAATAAAATAATACTAAAATATAATTATATAATCAACTATAATAATAAAGTTTTATATGTTAATTAACTAATAAAATAAAAATTCAATTTTAATTCATAATTTTACATTTTGACAATACTTTAAGTAAAAAAAAAAAAAAAGGGGAACGGTCAGCACTGATGAAAAAAAATATATGGAAAACAAAACTTAACAGATATGATTTATTGTAACAAACTAATTAAAAAACAAAATAACAAATGTAATATAAAGAACCGAATAACTACGGATCATAATTAGAGTAGCTAACTAATTATCGAAGCAGTGATTATTCAGTTGCTTATAAAAATATAATAGAATGGTCTCGAGCAGCTTGGATAAACTTTTATAATTAGCTTTTCACTAAAAAAAAAATAAAAATAAAAAGGGGAAGGTGTAGCGGCACTTACGAGTGTAGCTATATTATACTCCACGTATCTCACTATAACTTTTTATATTAATAAACAGTTTTTAACTAAAACAAAAGATATCAAATTCCAAGCGCTTGACGCAGCAATTCTGTTATTTCGATATATTAAAAAGAAGAATATATATTCATTATGTGTTGTGCCGCGGTTAGTGTAACTTATAATAAATGAATATTACAAATAAATATTAAATGTTAACCTGTGTGTTTTATTCAATGTAAATACAATCTGAAACATATATAAATATAAATCCTGAATATGAATATAATATACTTATAAACAAATCGTTTGCATGTGGTGTTTTTCCTGAAGAACTGAAGTGTAGTAAAATCATTCCGATATACAAAGGTGGGGGAAACACGATAAAAATAATTATCGTCCGATAGCTATTATGTCTGTTTTTACAAAAATATTCGAATCTGTCTTCAAGAAACGTTTAATGACATTCATTATTAATAACAATATCTTATGTCAGCAGCAGTATGGCTTCAGATCAGCTTCTCACACAAATATCGCACTATATGATATTGTCTCTTGTGTTCAAAATAACAAACATCTAAAGCAAAAAACGGCAGCTCTGTTCATCGATTTAAAAAAAGCATTCGACTCTGTTAACATTAAGATTCTACTGGAAAAATTAAGAAAATTAGGACTCTGCAATAAATCGTTACGGTGGTTGGAATCATATTTATCCAATAGGAAACAAATAGTGAGTTTAAATGATGTTATGTCCTCAGAAAGAAATATAAACATTGGGGTGCCGCAAGGTAGCATCTTAGGTCCAATTTTGTTCCTGTTATATATCAATGATTTGCCCAGGACAAACCTCCAGGGCAAATTATTTTTATTCGCCGTTGATATAGCTTTAATATACCATGCTAGCACTGCAGCCGAATTAAGTATGAAAATGAACTCTGATCTCCTAACGTTATCAGCATGGCTTACTAACAATCAGTTACAAATGAATACCACCAAAACGAAATATATCATTTTTTATGATTACTTTAAACTTGATGTTTATTGTAATCAGATTAAACTTGAAGAAGTCGAGAACTGCAAATACCTTGGAGTGTATTTAGACAAGAGTCTTAATTTTAAAACACATATAGATTATATTTCAAGAAAATTATCAGTAATTGCTGGCATCTTTAAGAGGCTCTCTAAGGTAATTGACAACCAAATGAAAAGAATTATATTTTTCTCGTTTTTTCATAGTGCTTTAATGTATGGTATATCGATTTGGGGTTTTACGTTTAAATACAAGATGGAAGAGTTGCAAATTCTTCAAAATCGCGCTATAAAAAATTTATTTTGCTTAGACAAAAGGACGAGCACTAAATATATCCATCAATTACATAATATCTTATCAATTAGTGACATTGCGGAACTGAGATTGTTGATCCTGACTCATAATATTGTAAACAAATTCGTTCATACCAACACTAATTTTCTGCAAAATGGTTATCATCACAACTTTGCCACAAGAAATGCTTCAAATCTACACATTGGAAATATTCATCCAAATTCACTCCTTTATCATAGCATTGTCCTTTACAATGCGATTGCTGCTCCCACCAGGATTTTAAAAAAGCAACAATTTGCTAAGAACACCAAGAAAACATAGTTATTGAAAATGAAAGTCGCTGAAGGGTCTTAACAGGAAGATGTTAAGATGAATGGAGGTTATAGGTCGTTTTGATTATAGTACTTTTTATTTTTATATTTTTTGAGATAAATCTTTTTTAATGTTTTCTTTAATCTTTATTATAATGTTTTCTATTTTCTATAAGATATTTTAATTCACCCATATATTCATATATATTATATAGTATTAATCAAATAGGCTAAATATTAAAGTTTAACATAATTGGTTTTTAACCTTTTTTTTAACCTTTCTCTAATTATATTTTTTTAATTTTAAATCTTCATATATTTTTATTTTCACTTGCCGCCGTGCTGAAATAAATTTTATTGCAATTACTGTATACTTAAAATTAAATTTTAAATTATTTTAAACGAATAAAATTGTGGAAATTCCTTGTATGAGCTTATGCTCAGTTGGATGTTTTTGATATTAATAAATAAATAAATAAATCAGAAGGTATTATGGATAAGAAGGTTGTCCAGATGTGAGAAGTACGGATTCTCCAAATCTACTTAGTCCACATCCTTGCAGCAATTGTCCTTGTGCTTTGTTGATGGTCATTGCAAAAGCGAGTCGCACTGGAAACTAAACGTTTGAATTCAAATGCCATCTCTGTTGGAATCATTGAAATGCGTAGCAACAGTACATCTTCCCCTTTGAATCTTCCATTCAAAATTGTAGCTTCAATGACATTGTTCATCATCTTTTTCACCTAAATTTTCAAAAAAATTTGTGCTTTTTCCAAATATTTGACATATTTTTTTAATAAAATGTGTTGTGTAGTTGGAATTACAATATGTCTCATAAAAACACTAAAAACCCTTTAAGACCTAGGTTCCACACCATCATGTTTTTTAAGATGATGGACGTAAATTTCTTATTTTTGGTTTTGATATTCTTTTTAAAGAATGGAAAACTAAATAATAAATCCTTTCACATAATAATAAACGACATAGGGCAACATTTCATTATAAATGGAGGAAATAAAAATAAAATACTTTTTTTTTTCAAATTGGTAGGAACAAAACTAAATTGGGTTACCAATTATCCTTATAGTGCTAGAAGCATATACCAAGATCATGTAAAACATGGTTTTGCTCAAGGATTAAACCCGGTATATTTAATAGTTATATGGAAGTTCATTTCTTCGAGCAAACGAAAAAGTTCATTTATAAAAAAATATAAAAAAATAAAAAATTTGCGTCCATCAACACCTTAGAAAGCATGTTGTTGTGGGACCTTATTCTTCAAAGGTTGTTATGAGTTGTTGTAATTCGTACTACCCAGCACATTTTATTTAAAAAAAATAGCGTGTTATCATCAAAGAATATTCAATAACTAAGACTAAGGGTGCTATCGTTGATTGAAAAAAGATCATCCGCCAACATGCCAAAGATATCACTTTGGCTACTGATATCTCACTGCTATTGCCAGTGGTATGTTGTCAAGTGTGTCAAAATAAAGATTTTTTTTTATTTTTTTGCCTACTTTTTTGGAAAAAAATGAAATTAATAATTTGTATGGCATGAAATTTTATTATTATTATAGAGAATTATGGCATTATAAGTTTGTCAAAAAAATGTTGCCAAGTGTGTCAAAAAATGATTTCATTTATTTTATAAGCCAATTTTTTGGAAAAAAATGTAGTTGTTTTTATGACGTAAATGTAATTGAACGTGAATTTTGACTTGGACATTTTTGAATTTGTTATAGTTTTTGAAATATTTTTGGAATTTTAAAAAAAGTTTGTATTTTTGATTTTGTAATAATTTTTGTAATATATTTAGAATTTTGGAAAAAGTTTAAATTTTTGAATTTTTAAGAATTTTTGGAATATTATTAAAATTTAGAAAAAGTTTAAATTTTTGATTTTATTCTAATTTTTGGAATATTTTTAGAATTTTCAAAAAAAAAATAGAATTTTTGAATTTTATATATATTTTTAGAATTTTAAAAAAATTTTAAATTTTTGATCTATCAAGTGGTCTACCATACAAATGCTGACTTTTCACACTTTGTTTTTAATGTTTGTTGGGAGTATACAGACTTCATTCATTAATCAATTTTAATGACACTTTGAAAAAAGATAAAGACTTAAATGACAAAGAACTGATTAGTTTTTGGACAATATTGGGATAATAGGTGAGGTCCTCCCGTACACCTGTCTATTGTTTCAATGTTTGTTCGAAGCATACACCATTCGTTCGTTAAGGAATTTTGATGACACATCGCTAAAAGATGCAAATATGTATGGCAAGGAACTGATTAGTTTTTTTTAGCGATAGTAAACAAAGTGGTAGGGAGTCCTCCGAGCACCTGTTATTTAGGAAGCTCAATAACATCTGTACCTGATAATCGAATTGGATGAATCTTGGTACATAAGCATTTAGTACGGTTCACAATAGTTCTGCATCTCTGCTTCCGGTTTTTCACTTCCGGTAAACATTTTTTTGTACTTTTTCTCGTACAACAGAATTTATGTTTGTTGGGATGCTTTCTTTAATATTTTTATAATTAGAACTACGAAGTCTATAACATTGGTTAGCTTTGAATTAAAGTATTTGATGGATATTAGCTCATTGTATATCCAGAACACTATGTTTCCAGAGCTGTGGTGAGGTCAGCCTATGCATCAGCATCGCAATTTTATTGAAAGTGTTAATAAAGTTTTGTGTTTTTAATCATATAAAAGGTTTGATGCGAAAAAAATGGAATTTTAATATTGATTGTTGTGTTCATTTTCATGTTTCCGACTTTGTGAGTGACCATCACGGGACAATCTTCACCACGCGGAATATCATTCACCAACCATTTTATGTATTTTCTTCGTGTTAAATGCCTTGTGAGGCAAATGAAATCAACCACAGCATTCATAATTCAATATTGAGCCTGAGGAAACATCAAATCAATTGTAATCAAAACAAAACAATCAAATTGTTAAATCCTCCAGTAGTTTTTTTGTTATTCATTCAACATTTATAATTTCAATACAGTCCACTGCCAAACTGGAGGACGCGACAAATAATATTAAATATGTATTATTGTATTTATTTTATTGCCGGTAAATAAATAGTTCTTTCTCAGAATATAAAATCAAACATTTCCTATGGGAAGTTTAGTCTTAAAGATTTGTCCAATCGCGTCGAAAGATTAAAATAATAAAGAAAATAAAGAAAAATTCTATAATAACAATTAACTATTTGTGCCTGCCCAGTGCCCTGTGTAATTTTAAAATAAAATTATGCAGAAAAAAAAGTATATATAATTCGTGTATTATTTTCTAATGATCTAATTCTATAAGCGAAATAGCAGTATATATAGCGATATCTTTATCAAGGTGCCTTTATTGTGGCCCAGTCAATATTAAAGCAATTATTTAAATGGCGCCTGCTATAAAAAACTTAAATCCTACTTTTATTTTATATCCTATGTAAATTCGGGACGCATATCTTGTGTTTTTGAAAGGGTCTGGAACAACTGTGTTCGCACTTGCGCAGGTGCAACCTGTTTTTGGAATATGAGTAAAATAGATGAAATTATAGTGGGCTGATCGTGATACCTTTTCAAGTATGGTTGTCACCGGATCACGGAAACATTAACATAAAGTAGTGATAAGATTTTGTGTTGTTCATGTTGATAAATAATATTCTAATTTATTAAGCGTTTATTCATTGTTTTCTTCATGTCTAAAAATATTAAAATAAAAATTTTATAAACTAAGTTGCCTATATCTAAAAATATTCTTTAACAAATATTCTTTAAAATGATTTATTCTAGAACAAAAGTTATGGTAATTGGTACCATCCAATCCACGGATAAAAATAAAGCAATGACTGCAGGTCATAAGTTTTGTATAAGATAATTATAAATGATTATTCCGGATAAGCACTTTCTATAATATTGTTGCAATATCCATAGCTTTGAGGCATACATTTTTATGAATATTTAGTCATGGAATATAAAACCCTGGCTTAAACTATTGAAAGAAACGAAACTGTGATTACTAGCCACAAACACATGAATAACAAAATGATAATCTTCATGCCTAATAACCATTTTATATTTCAAAATGTGCATGGAATAGATTTAGAAGGCATAAAATTTTTCCACAGTAAAAATAATTTAAAAATAATAGAAAAAAAACATTTTTTATAATTTACTAGACCTTCTTGTGGAATGTAAGTTGTATACAAACATAATTTGTATTTACCTTTCGAATGATAGATAAATATAAGCAAAAGAAATATGAACATAAGGTATGGTTATAACTTATGACATATCTTAACCACTATATGAGGTTTATTCGGTACCTCTACACTTCATCAAATGCTAGGAATATAAAAGCCTTGTTCTATGATTTATTATTCCTAAGCGCCATAGTTTTATAAATAGGCATTTTATTTTTCGAAAAATATCCTTCTTTATATTCATATTTTGTTATCTAATAAGTATATACAATATATATTCAACAAAGTTATTTCTCTGTTCCTAATTAGTAATGCTACGTACCCTGTATTTATAAAATTCATTGAATAATATTCATAATAAGCTCCTTAGTGGTTTTTTGAACAAGTATGTCTTTTAAGTATATAATACACCTGGCTTATTTACGGTTGAAAATCAATGTAATATAAGCATGGAAGGATAAATTCCATTAAGTATAAAAAAACCTAGATTTCTATCTGTGTCGTTAGGTAAATTATGTTTAATACAAAATTGTGCAATTCTCAACATTGCTTATTTTGATTGTTTTTGTTGTCGCCATTAACAGGGCTTTGAATTTTAGAAATTTTATTTGTTATTTTTGTTGCAAAATAGATGAGTTTTAATATGATACATTAAATTTTCGGTCGATAAATACGAGGATGTGGCACGATCAAGGGTAAATAGGGGGAAATTCTATCAGTATATAGGACGCGAGTCTCCATTAGTGGACTTGGTACACCAAGTGACCAAACGTTCTCAATATGGTGTTTCTTCTGTCTTGTTCTATTAAGTTTGTTTATCTCCCCACGATTGATTCAGAATACCGATTAGGTAGGAAGCAAAACTCATATGCTTCTACGGAATACCCTAGAAATTCACACTCCTCCCACTTCTCATTGATCCAATAGCCGAGGAAGGTATGCTGATACATTTTCCACTGTTCTATAACATGGCAAACGATAATATGACAATTCAATTCTCGGCACTGTTCTATTTTATGCTTTGTGAAAAATGATTTTTTTCCTAACCAAGAATTGGAACGGATAAAACGTAGGCAAATAAGGATATTTTCGAATATTAAGCTATTACAAATAACCAATTCAATATTAAAACTAACAAAAAACTAGATATACAATATTAAAATTCATTAATTTCTGACTGACCAAAGAAACTAAAATACGCCTGAAAAATTTAGCCCAATCAAAAGACCCCTTTAGCTAATTAATCCAAATCTATCGATTGTTTACGACGGAAGGCATTAGTTATTTATGTTTCTTTGGGAATACATTATAATTTTATTAGCTGTATGTGAAAGAGTAAATGATTTGTCTTTTTATGTAATACGCGGTAGTATTAAATACCGCGTTTTCGTATTTGGTTCATGAATAAATACATTTCGGACAGCATTTCTATAAAAGTTTATATCAAAATGTTTGGAAACATTATTGAGAAACATCTTAAGATACTGTTCGGAGAACGAAAAAATGTTCATGATAGTATGCGAGTTTTATTCAGCATAAGAAAACTGTTTGGATATTGTATATTCACATCAACAACAACCAGCTCAGGATATAATAGCAAGCTCAAAACAACTTACTTTCAGTTATTTATGTTTTTGTTAATGTGTTTCTTTAATTTGATTATTATATACTTAATCGTGTTTGTAGAGTGGAAACCAAATTATGTAATAAGTTCTATTGTGATAGAGTTCACAGGGCAAATATGTTTTATTGCTGGGTTTTTTGTTTCACTTTTGTCACTAGTTTTGAATTACGTTTTCCGTGCTAAGATCCATATGCTCATGGTTAACATATGCTATGCTGACGAGAGACTAGAAAGGCTCGATCAAAAAATTCGATTGGCAAGAAATTGGAAGTCAACCAATAATTGTTTAATTGATCATCAATTACATTACATATACATAAACTTACTCATATTTTGTGGTTTTCTATATAACGGAATTGCTTTATTCTTTTCAAGTTTAATTTTACAAAATGAAAAATTGACCTATTTTATTCCTTTTTATTTGCTTCAAAACTCTTCTTTTATATTAACTACATCTAATTTCTCGACACATTTGGGAATAATTAAGTCGAGATTTCGAGCTCTCAATTCTTTGATGAGGTAACGTAAGACACAAGTTTTTTAAGGAGAATTCAATTTAATATGTATTACAGCAAATATTTGATTATGCCAAGTGATGAGGATATTCCTGTACGTTATAAAACCATACCAATAAACATCAACTCGACTTTCATCCAAAAACATATAATGAAAATTAGAAAATATGATCGACAGATAATAGGCAAATTTGCTGGTATTCACGATCAACTTATTCATGTAACGGAATTGATGAATTTCTGCTATTCAGTTCCGGTAGGTACAGTGAACCTATTTTATTTACTTCAATAAATTTCTTATTTTGTAGATAATGTGTTTGCTTGGAATTATATTTGGGCAAATACTGTATACATTGTACTCTGGTTACGTAGGATACGATGAGGACAGACCTGGCTATTTACTTTATATTTGTGTCAACATATTATGGCTTATTTTGAGTTTAAGCTATTTTACTGTTATCTTTGTAACCAGCTACAATTTGGCAACAGCAGTAAATAATTTGTGATTTTTAATTGAAATATTATAATAATATTTGTTTCATATTTGTATAGGGAAAAGAAACAAGAAATCTTGTTCACAAGACTATCAACAACTTTATTTGTGATGATGTACAAAACATTGTCAACAAGCAACTTGTGATTGATATTTTGAAATTATTTGCAGATCAACTCCAAAAACGAATACCCATAGTAACATGTGGCTTTTTTGAATTCGATTTGACGTTATTATGTTCAATAGTTGGGTCTACTTTTTCATATTTGGTTATTTTAATTCAACTTGGCAGTATTACAAACCGTACTACTAAAAGTTAGTGCAACTGTACAGTCAATTATAAAGACTAAATAATATATGTATCATTTTGACGCATGTTCAATAATAAATATGCATGTATGTTTTAAGTGTTTAAGCTTAGAAAATTGTTTGTTATTTACCGGAACAAATCCTTTTATTTCTTTTAAAACTAACCCTAGTCTATTTATCAGCAAAAACTCAACAAAAAGACAAAATGTTTTTTAAAACTAATTTAAGTACACTTGGATTATGTATTTTCTATGGTCACCGTGCGTCACATGGTCAAGTAATATGTCACTAGCTGGATTACTGACCACCCAATTTTAGTTTAGTTTCTGCAAATTTTTCAAAAAGTTTGCTTCTAAACAATTATTTAATATTTCCTTCGTTCATCCTTTTGTAACAATCTGTAAAGATTGTTAACAGATAAGCCTCCTTAAAAAAACCACCATTGGGCGTTACCCCATTGGGCGCCATCTGTAACAATCTATGAAGATTGTTAGCAGAAATTATTTATTATAGTTGAGGCGGCCATTAAGCACCGGAAATTTGACAGCATTTTGGGTGGGGTTGTTTCCGAGATTAAACATAGATTTTGTAAGACCGCTTTGGGGATAAGGTCAACAAAAAACAAGTATCAGACCTCCAAAATTACTTACTAAGCCCTATCCACAACATATCACTTCAATAAGAATTTTCTACTTCATGATTGATTTTGCCAACAGCATTGCAAAATTTTATTTGATAGTAAAAAATATCATAATAATATTGTTATTATATAGAGGATAAATAAATAATATTTCAGTAGTAGTAATATTAAATTTTAAGCTAATAAATAAGATTTCAATTATAGTTATGTTAATTTATACCCAATAAGTAATATGTCAATAATAATATTACTAAATTGTAAATCAACAATAACATTTCATCAATTTATTATATATTTCATCAATTTATTATTTATTATACAAACAATGAAAAAAATTTAAATTAAAAATTTAAGGAAAAATCAGAATTATTCCTGGGCCCACACCGATTTCATTTGATGATTACCACATATTTTATAATTCGTGAGGTGCCTGTCCTTGATGAGTCTGAAAACTTTTGTTCTGTCATTTTCCTCGAGCCGATTTTTTGTTCGCCAAACTCCAAAAAATGTCGATTATCCGGGATCTTGTAAATTCTTTTTTAGCTATGGGGGGTTGGAAATTTGTTTTAGAACACAAAAGCAACCTTATCCGACAAAATTTTGCCTGCTTTTGTCAAGTATGACAACCCGAACATACCAATCGGTCGGACTAGACAATAGCAATATAGTCCAACTAGACAATAGCAGACACCAAATCGAAAAAAATGGCAGAACAAAAGTTTTCGAGCTCGTCAAGAACATGTGCCCCACGAAGTATAAAATATGTGGTAATCATCAAATTAAATCGGTGTGTGCCCAGGGACTAAATATACACAATTGTATGCATACCTATATAAATATTTTTTTTAATAAAAAGTGTTGTATTATAGGAATTAAAATATGTGTCACCACAACACATAGATACCTGTTAAGACCTAGGTCCCACAACAACATCCGCTCTAAGGTGTTGATGAACGTTTTTTTTAAACTTTTGTGGATTGAACGCCCTCGAGACTATTGTTTCGTGCGGAATTTGAACTTGATCTAATATGTTATTAAAAGTAGTTTAAACCAACTTAAATAAAACTGTTCCGAAATTGTATTGATGAAGTTAGTTCGGATAATGTATTTAATTTGGTTCGATAATTTTTTTTAATTATTCTGTTTCTACTTAAAAATTTTTATTTAAACTAATCTGACTTATCTAATTTTATTTGGACACAAAACCGTCTGACCCTGAAATCTACCTATTTCTAGCGGATACACCTGACGCTGGGATTTTTTATTTGTTTTTTCGCAAAAATTAACAAAATTTTGTTTTGAATGTTTGTTGCTGTTGTTTTGAAAACTCATTAACGTTTATCCACCAAAGATTTAATATTTTATTAAGGAATTTTAACCAAATTAAACAACACCTTTCCAAAATTGGATTGATAAAGTAGTTTCCGTTTATGTATTTAGTGTATTTAGTTTGGTTGGTTTGATAAATTTTTGGGATTATTCTGTTGCTACTTAAATTTTTTGAAGTGAAACTTCTAATCGGACTTCCAAAACAAGGTTGCGTTAAACGAATATCAGGAGTCTTCTATCAGGAATCTTCTATCAAAAAAAATCCATTTGCAACTTATTTTGATAGAAGACTCCTGATAGAAGACTCATTTTCTTATCATTTTAGGTTGAAATATTTTAAACGAGAAGAAAATGCAGTTTTTGCAAGAAATAATGAAAATATAAACTCAAACATTTCGTTTCTTACTTTAGTTATCATAATCCCATTGTAAATGTTATAGATTTGGATATTTCTCCACTCGAAAATGATAATTAAAAGATGCGATCAATTGTGAATTGTTAGCAATGTTAATAAAGTTTGTCTTAAAGAATATGAACAGTATGAGTTCACTAATAATTAATGACTTTTAAAAGAATGTAATATGTTTTTATTTCCTCAATACGAAGTTTCACTTCTAACACGCGGAAGGACTCCACGCACAACTTTATTTAAACAAATCGGACATATCCAATTCTTTTTGTACATAAAGCTGTCTGGTCCCAAAATCTACCTATTTATAACGGATATATGTGCCGCTTGGACTTTTTGATCTTGTTCTATAATCGTCCAAAAAACAGTTTGAAAATGAAATATCTCAAAAGCAAATGGGTGTAAAATTTCTGAAGCTCTTGTTTATCGTTTTTTATATTAATCAACTGGATGTTTGACTTCATATAATCAATTGTTTTCAACCATTAACTACATTGTTATTGTAGAATATATTATTTCCATGCATGGTTTTCCTTACATACACATAAATTATGTTCATTGCATCCCTTATAAATTTTACAGTTAACGCCTTTTCCTCTAAATTAATGAATAAATTATTAAGTTAAATTTAAAGTTAAATTAATCTTAAAAATATTTTATATCACAATTTCCACAACTAATATAGTAAAAGTTATTTATGTAAAGATAAGGAATTATTATGCGAAAAATTTAATTTAATTATTTTATGTTTATTACTTTTTATAGTTCTTAGATAAAATGTAGAAAAAGATTTCGCAAAACGAATGCAATAATCACGCAACGACTTAATTTTATTAGGTTTTGAGAGCTTTAATGCTTTTTCTAAGTAGTTTCAAAAGGTGGTGTTGAATTGCTTTCTTATTCTCCTAATGGTTTGTTTACATGAATATTTAAGATTTTTATCTGTACGATATTAATGGGTCAAGTTAGTTTGTATGTTAGAATTTTTAGTCATCTATAGTAGAACTAAATATATTCAATTAAGTTGAATAAAAAAATTGGTTTGAAAAATGAAATATCCTTAACAAACATTTATCTCAATTTGAACTCGGGAATTGGTCAGCTGAGCATCAGGAAGTGGATGCTCCTCTTATGTCCTCACATTGTATATTCACCACTGCTCGGGATTCAGGTGCGTGACAAAAAATTCCTCACTGTGATTTCAATTTAGTTTGTTTGTAATACGTTTAAAAACTCACACAAATCGAGGATTTTTTGATGTAGCGATACAGACGCTTGTAGAGCAAAAACTGGTTGCTGGTCGGAAATTGTGATAATTGTTTAAACCAGTTAAAAGTTCAATAATATGTTATATGATATTTTCATAAGCAAACGTATGAGTAGAATTTGAGATAAAATTCTCAGAACTTTGGAGTTATTTGTCATCATGGAGGATATTTTGATGTAGCAATATAGACGCTTGTAAAGCAAAAACTAGTTGCTTGCCGGAAATTGTGATAATTGTTTAAAATAAACAATATTTCAATAATATGTTATATGATTTTTCGATTAACAAACGTATGTGTAGATTTCGAGATAAAATTCTCAGAGCTTTTGAGTAATTTTTCATCTTTGAGGATTTTTGGTGTAGCGATACAGACGCTTGTACAGCAAAAACAAGTTGCTGACCGGAAATTAAGATAAGTGTTTAAAATAGATTAAGGTTCAATAATATGTTATTTAATTTTTTCAATAGCAAAGCTTTCAAATCATGAATTTCATTTACTTTGTTGTAAATAAAAGTTTCCATCCATAAAAAGCGGTAGTTCACATACGATACTGTGTTATACAAGTAATTTACATATACTCAACTAATCTTGGCCTTCAAAGTCCCGAAAACATCGTTTAAACTGCAATTACTTAGGTAAAAAATCAAAAACACAAAGGCTGTGACTGAGAAATTTTTTTTATTATTTCTTGTTATTCGTATTTACAAATTATCATGTCAAAGTGTTTTGATGACAAAATACAAAAATTAAAAGTAAAATAATTTCATTGAAATCTTTTTTTCTTCTTGGACTTCATCGCCCGAATCGAATTCTTCATCGCCAGAATCGATCAACCTTTCGATTTCTTCATGTTCATTTTCTACATCTTCTATTTCTTGGAGCTGTTCTGGATTTTTCACTTCAGTATCATTATTTTCAATATTATTATTTATTAGACAGTGGATACTGTCTTCGTCTTCGATGTCCTCGAGATTAAAAATCTTTGTATAAGAATTTTTCGGCATTAGAACAGAAGCGTGACCATTTATGCACAAAATTATGCACTTTAAGCCATGCTTGCGACACCCACATATGTTATTACCGCATCCTGTTTCGCAGCTGCCGCAGATAATTTTCAATAAATTTTCGGGAATTAATTCTTGTTCTGCAAATATAAGTACGATACCAACGTGATGTTTCCAATCACAATCTGTAGCCGTAAATTGATGACCAAGCCAACTTTGTATTTGAAAATACACTCTGTAACAATGTAGCTTAACTGCTCCTTCAGTTAAAGGTAATTTATCCAAATGAAATGATGATTTTACAAAAGCCGCTTGGTAGAGTTCAATCTTACCCGTTTCGGGGTGACACCCGAACGTAAAAAACTTAAACAAACCATCACAATGTTTTCAACGATAAATCACTTCGAAACCGTTTTGGGGTGACACCCGAACGTAAACAACTTAAACAAACCATCACAATGTTTTCAATGATAAATCACTTCGAAACCGTTTTGGGGTGACACCCGAACGTAAAAAACATAAACAAACCATCACAATGTTTTCAACGATAAATCACTTTGAAACCGTTTTGGGGTGACACCCGAACGTAAACAACTTAAACATACCATCACAATGTTTTCAATGATAAATCACTTCGAAACCGTTTTGGGGTGACACCCGAACGTAAACAACTTAAACAAACCATCACAATGTTTTCAATGATAAATCACTTCGAAACCGTTTTGGGGTGACACCCGAACGTAAACAACTTAAACAAACCATCACAATGTTTTCAATGATAAATCACTTCGAAACCGTTTTGGGGTGACACCCGAACGTAAACAACTTAAACAAACCATCACAATGTTTTCAACGATAAATCACTTCGAAACCGTTTTGGGGTGACACTATAACCTTCTGTAAGAGCGTTGTCATATTGATTCGCAGGATTAGCCAACGGCTTGGGAGGTTCGTGCTCTTACATTTTTATGAAGTGGGTCATAGCTTAAAAACAAACAAAAAAAAATATCTCGATCATACCTACCTCATCTGATCTCGCACCACCCCCACAATAGTCAAAAAAGATTAATACATATTATTTTATTTTATCAACAACCATATTTAATTTTCACCATTTTCAACATTATAAGAATTATTAAAATTATAAGAATTTTTAACATAATGAGAATTCCGTCGTTTCTTTTTATTTAAAATAAAAGTAATTTTTTTCAATATAGAAAACCAATACAACTATTCATACGAATTCGTATTTTTATTTTTTTTGAAAAATTAATAATATATATAATATATAACTTACCCTACACCGGAATTCCTAAATCTATAAACTTGTAATTAATAGCTAAAAGCTAACACTAGAGTTTTATCTTTTCTTTTTAAAATTAGGACAAATACAACATTTACATTTTTTTCAATTTTTTTTTTGTTTTAAGTTTTTTGTTCACTGATTTTGGAGATTTGCAATTTTATTTTCATAATTTTTTTTTATATCATTATTTTTTTCATTTTTTCATTTTCATAAATAATTGAGCATTTTTTTTTAAACAACATTTCACGCAAAATTTCAATTTTTGTTTTAATTTTGTTTTATAACTGTTTTTTGAAATTTGCAATTTTAGCTTTATAATTTTTTTTATATTATTTTTTTCATTTTCATTTTCAATAAAACTTTTAAAAACAATTTTTCACTGCCATATCTATGATTTCTTTATTTTATTTTGAAAAGAAACACCTTCTAGTCTTGTGATGAGGCATGATCACAGACCAGTTTCCTTTGTAAAAAAAACAAATTATGCGAATCACACCAAAGAATAATTTATGCTTTTGTTACCACTTAATTAACAGGACAAATTCACTGTTCATCTATTTATTCGTTTTAAAAGCACTGTTTTATGATTTATGATGATTAACAAACATATCGATTTTACTATCAAATCCAAACGTTAAAGTTTTAATAATTTATAAGTTAAATCCTAATAACATTTTCTATGTTACTTAAAATTAAGATTAATTTTGATTTTCTAGTAATAAGAGTTATTACCAGTTTTATCCAAAGCCAAAATCCAAGTGAATATTCACCTGATTTTTGCGTAATTAAATTACTTTTATTTTCAAAAAAAAATCGAAACATTAGTTGAAAAAAACCAATACCAACAGCTATTAAAAGAAACATTCAATCCTGTTTTGATTTAAAAAAAATAATTGTTTTTCAATTGAACAATAATGATGATGCGTTTGATATAACATTATTGTACAGTGCAGGATATGGAGTTACGATTTTGTTAGTTTTTAATTAGTTATATTTTTTTTCTTTATAAGAAAATTGAATAGGAGAAATTTTCGTTACAGGGCAGCTGTTTCTGCGTTATTTCTAAAGATAGCGGAAAAAGCTGAGAATAAGAAAATCTGGTTTATTGCATTGGTTAAAGTTTAATGTCCTTTGCGTGAAAAATTCCTATCACTGTTCCTGCCGCGTTTATAATTTCATAGTTAACATGTCCAATCCGACGTTTTACAATACCTTGTGCGAATTTCGGTGAAAACTTAGCACAGATCTGTGCAGGAGCGTTGCTTTGTGGGTGTAATCTTACAAACACGGATTGACCTATGTTATAGCTAACTGGTCGGGTACGTAAATTATATGACTTTGAGTATTTTGCAAAGGCTCTTTGCAAATTCTGACGTACTTCTTGGTGTATTAATGCCAAGCGGTCGGACAAGGATTGAACTTCCACTTCGTTTTCCTGTAAACAATTTATGTCTCTTAACAGCTTATAATCATCTCCGTGGTCAAGCCTATGATACCCAAACAGCAGGAAGTGAGGTGTGTATTGTGTCGACTCGTGTATAGAACTACGAAGGGCTCCACTAATAGCTCCTAAATGAGTGTCCCAGTCACGATGATCTGTTTTTACAAAAGCTCTAATGGCTGCTAAGATTGACCGATTTACTCTTTCCGAAGCATTCGACTGTGGAGAGTACAGTGCCGTCTTAGTATGACGAACACCAAAGGTACTAAGCAATGCCTGAAATTCTTTTCCAATGAACTGCACACCATTATCGCTATGAATTTCTTCCGGGACCCCATACGTATAGAAGATCTCATCACGTAGGTACTCAACGATTTTACTTGATGTTGCTTTAGATAGAGGTTTTAGCAGAACAAATTTAGTGAGGCGGTCCAACACAATAAAGATGACCGTGTGACCACGTTTTGACCTAGGATAGGGACCTAAAAAATCCACATACAATTTTTGAAATGGTCTATCATTAAAACGGGTTGAGCCCATTGGAGGTCTAAGATTTTGGTTGTTGGATTTAGTTGTTTTGCAAGTAACACATTGATTTACATAAGAGACAACATCTTTACGCATGCCAGCCCAAAAATAATATCGACGTAAGCGTTCAAGAGTTTTCTTAATACCCCCATGCGCAGCAGAAGGATGGTCATGTGCACCTTTTAGAATGTTGTTGGAAATATTTGAAGGAATTACCAGTTTCCACGCGGGTATATCTGTCAAACTTGCATCTGACTTTGGCTCTAGCCTAATATAAATCCTTTTACTAAGTACTCTATGGTTAGGATAACAATTGGGTGACTCTTCGATTTTGTTCAACATGGTGGTATAATCGGCATCTAAAAAGTCAGCATCAGTTAGAAACGTGTGATCGTTGATCTTAACGAGATCATTTTGGAGTTCCGCTAGAGAGTCACAATATATGCGCGAGAGTGCATCTGGTACCACGTTTTGAGCTCCCTTTTGGTGTTCAATAGTAAAATTAAAAGATTGGAGCTTTAAGCTCCATCGGGCCAAGCGTCCACTGAGATCTGTTTGATTCATCAGCTACTTCAGACTGGCATGATCTGTTATAATTGTGAACTGATGACCTTCAATGTATGGTCGAAACTTTCGTACGCTTAGAAGCGCGGCCAAACATTCCAGCTCCGTCACGCAGTAGTTTTGTTGGGCCTTATTTAGTCTTTGGGACATGAACGCTATGGGACATTCGTCTTTGTCGTCGTTCAATTGATAGAGCACTCCACCGACTCCTTGAGTGCTGGCATCGCATCTAATGAAGAAAGGTTTCTTGTAGTCTGCATGCGTTAAAATTGGAGCTGATGTTAACAATCCTTTTAGTAGCTCGAATGCAACCTGCGCTTCACCTGTCCACTCAAATTTTGACTTTTTCTTTAATAAGTTTGTGATGGGAGCAGCTAGGGCTGAATAATTTGGTATAAATCTACGATACCATCCAGCCATACCCAAGAATCTTCGAATTTGTTTTGTTGATCGAGGTGAAGGAAAGTTGCATATCGCTTCTATTTTAGATGGGTCAGTCCGTAAACCATTTTCACCAACAAGATATCCAAGGTACTTAATTTCCCTCATGAGAAATTTACTTTTATCTATATTTATCGTGAGACCCGCACTATTAAGAAGTTCTGCTACCGTTTTTAGTAGGCTTAAATGCTCTTCAAAAGTAGGCGTTATGATTAATATATCATCCAGATATACAAAAACCTTATCGTGTAGACTGTGAGGTATAACTCGGTGCATCAATCGACAAAGCGTCTGCGGCGCATTACACAAGCCGAAAGGCATGACTGTAAACTGGTAGAGAGGTCTGCCAGGCACGGTGAATGCCGTTTTTTCTCGAGATTCCTTAGCCAGCGGAATCTGCCAAAACGCATCTTTTAAATCGAGCGAAGAGATAAATTTAGTGTCTTGCAGACGTCCAAGCAGACCATCTATAAGTGGTAATGGATACGCATCTTTCTTTGTAACAAGGTTAAGCTTTCGGGAGTCTAAACATAATCTGGCTTTCCCATTTGACTTTCGCACCAAAACCATAGGTGAGCTCCAGGGGCTGTTGCTGTTTTCAATTACTCCGAGCTTGATCATCCGATCTAACTCTTCATACATCAAATCTTGAATCGCGGGTGACACATTGTAGTACCTCTGTTTTATGGGAGTAGAATCACCTACATCAATAACGTGTTCTAGAAGTTTTGTTTTACCCAACCCAAGACGATCGTAAGATGGGAACATCTGTATAATATGATCCAGACGCAAACCTTGTTCATTGGTTAGGTTGTGATGAGTTAGAATCTGAACTTCAGGGCTAGGTAAGCTACAAATTAAAGATGGAGCCAGTTTAAATTTAGTCCAAAAATCAATCCCTAGATATAACCCGCTTTCTAAGGTAGGTACCACATAGAGTCTTAAGATTTCTGTTTTATGATCAAATTCAACCGGGACATCGATGTAGCCAAGAATAGAATTTGGTGATCCATCAGCTGTTTTAATGGTCGATCGAATCTTAGTCATCTTCGTGTTCAGTTGAGACAGAAATTTATCCGCGCCATTCCCCAAAAGACTAACAGAAGCTCCACTGTCAAGTAGTCCAACTTTTGGTATACCTTCAATTCGAACAGAGACATGAGGACGTGGATCTTTACCGTACCTAAGTATAGCGTTAACACAAATCTGGCACATCAATCGTTTCTTACGCCAATAAATAATACTTCGGAGCCTCTTGCGTGGAATTTCCTTAACTTTGTTTTCGGAAACTTGATGTCGGTCGAGAAATATGTGGTCAGGTTTGGAAACGATTGCGTCCAGGCCCGTATTAATCGCTTGAGCTTCAATTTCTGGTATATTGACATGTTGAGTTAGATTTTTCGACGGAGAATTTATTTTTGGTAAATCAATTAAAGTATTTAGGGTGTCCTTGGTGGTATTCGTGGCAACCCCGGACGCATTATTCCAAGGCATTGAGCGTCCGGTTGGTAGTTTACCGATGGGATGTAGGAGTTACATTTGTTGCAATTAGGTTTACGAACACCATCTTTTCCACAACCAAAACAAAATATGTCTTTGAAATCTTTCGTACAATCCTGATAACGATGACCGATGTCCTTACAGTTCCAACAAAGCAGGCAAGTAGGTGAAAGATTGGTTAGCAAAGGCTTGTTAAAGGCAGCAATTTCATCCATGTTCATTTCAGATCTATTAAGATCGTCTGAACTTAAATGGATGTCACTTATCTGTTGACGTCGTTGATAATATTCTGCAGGAGGTTTAGTTGGATTAAAAGCAGATCTTCCCCATACGCGCTCATATTTTTGACAAACGACGCGTAGCTCTTCAATTGATGAAAACCTCAAAGTAAGCGTGTAACTTTGCAAAGCGGCATTCATGTTTTCACGGAGTATTTCGAGAAGTTCTGGTTCTGAGAACCTATTAGATAAACGGCAATTTAAGGTTTGAATTTCTAGCGAAAAGTCATTGAAGGATTCTCTAAATTTTTGGCTACGACGCTCAATAAACCGTCGCGTTTCTCTTTCAGTTTCATGACTCGAAAAGCGCGATAGAAAGGAATTTTTCATTGTTTCCCAAGATGGATTCGGATTATCACGGGTAAAAACCCACAACCACTTCTCAGCTACTCCTGATACAAATAGGTGCACCAAGGAAGGTAGTTGGTTTGTCATATAACCGTCCCTTTTAGCAAAAGTTTCCAACCTAAATAAAAAGTCATGGATATCAAGGCCTGTACTCGAACCATCATAAGCCAATCTCCATTTTGGATTGTGTGTTGGGTAGGCATAATTATTGCTAGAATAATTTTGCTTTAATTTAGATTCTTTATTAAAGTTTTCCTGCTCCCTCGATTGTTCTGGGTTTGTCCAGTTATGGTTGAGAGCTCCTAAACCATAACCTGAAAAGATAGCAGATGTAAGGGGTGGTTGAATCGGTGTTCTCTCCATCCCTGAGGCTCTCCATGGATGAGATGTAGAAGGCATACTATATGTTAAGGGTTGTTGAGATTTTGTAGTCCAAGTATTAGGAATTAGGTTTATGTTTCTAGGAGGAGAAGTTGTCAAAAACTTGTCCGAACCACCCGCATTACCAATATCATCTGTCTGTTCATCGTTTTCAGATGGTAGAAGAACATTATATTCTTCGTCAATCTGAGCTCCTGTTGATTCTGGATATACGATAGCTTTGGCAGATTTAACTAGCCGTCTAAATTTATTGGCACATGGTTTTAAACCAGACACGTTTCTGAAGGTGGCATCTAAACGTGTTACTCGAGCGTACCAATGACAAAGTTTTGCTAGACACGTATTAGCAGCTTCAATATCTGATCCATCCCTACACTTATTAAGGGAAGCTTCTAGTTCCTTTGCAGCTTCCTGGGCGTTTTCTACTTCTGCTTCGGCTTTAGTAGCATCGGTGATGTGTGATTTAAGTAGAACACTACTTTTAGAAATAATTTCACTGCTTAATTTATTCCTTAGAATTGCAAGAGCATTACCTACTTCAACGTCAATGGATCGAACCAGATATTCAACCTGAAGTTCATCAGGTGACAAGTAATCAAGGAGATTAGTACTTTCCATATTTGTCGTTAGTGAAAACAACAATCCAAGGAAAAGTTTAATTAAAAATAATAAATAAAAATTATGAAGAAAAACTAATGTGGTTTAAAAAAATAAAAAATCAATATTTAATTCGGTATAATTAATTTAAATATAATTAAATGCAATTTTTATCAATCAATGAGAATCAATAATTAATATTATTAATTTAAATTTCAATGAAAAAAACTCAAAACTACGTATCATCCTGCACTACAAACAAACAAAATTATGTCAAACAACACTGAAAGTAAAAATTTTTCCCTTTTGTAAATATTCCAAAACTGGATGTTTCAAACATATGAACTAGTGGTTTAATTTTTATATATTTAATTGGTTTAATTGGTTTAGTTTTTATATAATTTTTTTTTTTTTTTTTTTTTACAAATATTGACATGTGGTGGTGTTTTGAGAACAGATTTGGAGACGAGTTAAATATTTCGTACGAGCGAATGACCGAAAAGAAGTTAGACCAAAAACAGACATGGTGCTAAATAGTTGAAACGGTTTTGTTAACCAAGAATATAGGAACAGGTTCTAGAAATCTAGGAAAAAGGCAGATTAACTACCAAATCAATCGCAGATATAAAAGTCCTGAAATAAACCCATACATTTAGTAAATCTTTTTTTTTTATATTTAGCATAAAAAAAGTCAAATCAGAATATATTCAAAAAACTTTTCTACAAAATAATCGGGACACAGAGAAACACTCTGCAGTCAACCTACAATTTGATAAAGCTTTTGTGATTTAAAATAATCATCAGCAGCATTAGTCTGTTTACTTTAACAACAATAATAATTTTAAAACCAGAAGGGCTAATTTACAAAGAGATGACATTCCGCATAAAAAATGTTAATAGAGGCGAAATATGTGAATCATCTGACGATAAAGGCTGAAGGCCTATGGATGCTTTATTAAAGCTACCAAAAAAAAAATAACGTGACCAAAAAAAATTAAATTACCGTATTATAAAACTAGTTCTTTTCAATTTCAACAAAAGTTAAAAGAAACAGAAATATTAATAATACAGGTTTTATACCTCATGGTAATAGAAGTAAACCTAACGGTCCCTGTTTCGGCGCCATTTTCTATAGCCTTCTGTAAGAGCGTTGTCATATTGATTCGCAGGATTAGCCAACGGCTTGGGAGGTTCGTGCTCTTACATTTTTATGAAGTGGGTCATAGCTTAAAAACAAAAAAAAAAAAATATCTCGATCATACCTACCTCATCTCATCATCTGATCTCGCACCACCCCCACAATAGTCAAAAAAGATTAATACATATTATTTTATTTTATCAACAACCATATTTTATTTTCACCATTTTCAACATTATAAGAATTATTAAAATTATAAGAATTTTTAACATAATGAGAATTCCGTCGTTTCTTTTTATTTAAAATAAAAGTAATTTTTTTCAATATAGAAAACCAATACAACTATTCATACGAATTCGTATTTTTATTTTTTTTGAAAAATTAATAATATATATAATATATAACTTACCCTACGGAATTCCTAAATCTATAAATTTGTAATTAATAGCTAAAAGCTAACACTAGAGTTTTATCTTTTCTTTTTAAAATTAGGACAAATACAACATTTACATTTTTTTCAATTTTTTTTTTGTTTTAAGTTTTTTGTTCACTGATTTTGGAGATTTGCAATTTTATTTTCATAATTTTTTTTTATATCATTATTTTTTTCATTTTTTCATTTTCATAAATAATTGAGCATTTTTTTTTAAACAACATTTCACGCAAAATTTCAATTTTTGTTTTAATTTTGTTTTATAACTGTTTTTTGAAATTTGCAATTTTAGCTTTATAATTTTTTTTATATTATTTTTTTCATTTTCATTTTCAATAAAACTTTTAAAAACAATTTTTCACTGCCATATCTATGATTTCTTTATTTTATTTTGAAAAGAAACACCTTCTAGTCTTGTGATGAGGCATGATCACAGACCAGTTTCCTTTGTAAAAAAAACAAATTATGCGAATCACACCAAAGAATAATTTATGCTTTTGTTACCACTTAATTAACAGGACAAATTCACTGTTCATCTATTTATTCGTTTTAAAAGCACTGTTTTATGATTTATGATGATTAACAAGCATATCGATTTTACTATCAAATCCAAACGTTAAAGTTTTAATAATTTATAAGTTAAATCCTAATAACATTTTCTATGTTACTTAAAATTAAGATTAATTTTGATTTTCTAGTAATAAGAGTTATTACCAGTTTTATCCAAAGCCAAAATCCAAGTGAATATTCACCTGATTTTTGCGTAATTAAATTACTTTTATTTTCAAAAAAAAATCGAAACATTAGTTGAAAAAAACCAATACCAACAGCTATTAAAAGAAACATTTAATCCTGTTTTGATTTAAAAAAAATAATTATTTTTCAATTGAACAATAATGATGATGCGTTTGATATAACATTATTGTACAGTGCAGGATATGGAGTTACGATTTTGTTAGTTTTTAATTAGTTATATTTTTTTTCTTTATAAGAAAATTGAATAGGAGAAATTTTCGTTACAACACCCGAACGTAAAAAACATTAATAAACCATCACAATGTTTTCAACGATAAATCACTTCGAAACCGTTTTGGAGTGACACCCGAACGTAAACAACTTAAACAAACCATCACAATGTTTTCAATGATAAATCACTTCGAAACCGTTTTGGGGTGACACCCGAACGTAAACAACTTAAACAAACCATCACAATGTTTTCAATGATAAATCACTTCGAAACCGTTTTGGGGTGACACCCGAACGTAAAAAACTTAAACAAACCATCACATGTTTTCAACGATAAATCACTTAGAAACCATTTTAACCCGGTTATCCATATAAATTTAATTTATAAATTGTGATAACTTATAAATGTGTCCTATAAATGTGTTATTGGCTCAAAAAGAATCTATTCTACTCTTTAAAATTTTTGAGTTATTACGTGAAATAAAATTTTAACAATATTAATCGAAACAACATGTTGAGCATTGAATCCCATCACCACAATTTCTCAATAGCTTTGAATATTCCTATAGATACCATATTGACCGTTTTTTACGATATATTATTTAGTATGCAAGCATGATTATTTAATGACCAGGTCTGAAAACACATATGCTGAATAATGTATAGGAAAAGTGGTTTACGTCGATAATGTGGCACCCTTTGTCGATAGGGTGGCACCCTTGAGTTACAATGTCTCTATTCCAAAATTATTTCTAAAATATCCGCTTAACCTTACTACCTAATATATGTTTTACATTTCAAACAAATTAATTGCAAACACCTAAGGAAACTAACAAACAATCAAATTACTGTGTTTGTAAATGATCTCAAAATAATTTTTTTTCCTTTATCTTGAAACTCAAAAAATAAATTGAAATAGATCGTTTTTCAATGGACACAAAAATAATTACTGTGGAATAAAATGGCAGTTATGCAATTACTGCAGTTTTGCAAATTTTTGTAGGTTGATACATACTCATACTGTTTGTTTTCAGTTTTATATATTTATATATTTGAATTAAATGAAAGTTTATCATTTAAAATTACATTTTGTTGGGTTTTAAATCCCTTGGAAATTTCAAACTCATCAAGTGATTCTTTTAAAGATCCTTGGCTACATAAATGTAAAGCCTTCAATTTTTTTTTTAAAAGTGGTGTAGCTATTGTTATTAACTATGTAAATGGTTTGCAAAAATAAACTTTAAATTTTGTTTATTTTTCTTCTTAGGCAGGTATTCCTTAAATCAGTCTTTAAAACATTTTTCGGTTTTCCGATGTAAAATTTTTCACAAAAATTACATTCAATTTTGTAAATTATTGAGCATGATTCTAATTGGATATTTAATTTTGGTTTCAATTCTTTATATAAAATATCTTTTAGGATTTCATACTTATATTTTTTTAAATAGTTCCTTATAATATTAGGCTATGATTTGTATATTCCATTTTATCAAATATTATTTAATATAAGTTGTTACAAGGAAATTTAAATAAATTAATTTTCTTGGCGGTGTATTTAGTCGTTAAAACAGTGTACTTATTATGAACTATGTACCTATTATGTATCCTACAAATATATTTAGAATTAATGCTTTGCTGATACCTATACTATAATTAAAAATATTTTTTTAGATTTCGTTTAGCAAATATCCCAAAAAATAAATATGCCACGAGGAGTTCATACTTTTTAAAGAAAAAGTTAGTTCCAGCAGAGAAAAACCAAATCTATAAATATGTTACAAAACCCGATGATATCCAAGGTTTATCAAAAGAAACTGATTATCACGTTGATGCAACGAATGTTTCAGAGAATATTGGCTCATCTTCGGAAAGTAACAGCAACAATACAGAATTAATAATGATAACCTATGATGACGAATTAGAAAGGAATAATGAAAATGACAGTGATAATGCTGCTAATGCTTCTACTATTGAAGACAGTATTTGCATGGGTGAATCACTTCAGGACTTAAGAGATGTAGCACATTGGAATATACTCGTCTCTGGTAATGTTCGCATTGAAATCATAAAAAAAGAAAGTGAACATTTTCAAAATAGAGAAGGGTCGTTTGTTACTGTATCTAGACACGGGTTGGACATAAAAGGTGATGTTCGCCATCTTTCTAAAGAATGGTTTTATAAAATAATGAATAATGGTGAAAAAATTCTACGGCCATGGATTGTTTATTCTCCTGTAAATAATAACTTGCGTCCTGTATTGCTTCTGTTGTCGTGTATTTGCTGTCACCAATAATAATAATACAAAATCAACATTTACTACTGGATATCAGAAGCGGTGGAAACTAAATCCCAAAGTGGCCGAGCATGAAACTTCAAATGAACATCTGGAGAATTTTGAAAAGTGGAAAACTTTGGAAATGAGGTTAAAAATTCATAAAACGATACGAGACGCAGGCTTGCAATTAATATATAATAAAAAACAGAAGTGGAAACATCTTTTATCCAGATTATTGGATATAACTTTGTTTTTATCTAAACAAAACCCAGCATTTCATGGACATGATGAAGGACAAAGTTCTTCAAATAAAGGCAATTTCTTAGAACTAACCAAACTATTGTCAAAGTATGATGTAGTGTTAAAAGAACACATTTTGAATTTGGAGCATGGTAAATCACCAAAAGTATCATATTTGTCACCAGATATACAAAATGAGTTCATAAATGTTTTAGCGATCCACGTAAAGTTTAAGCTTGTCAACGACATTAAATCGGTTAAATATTTTGGAATTATGTTTGATAGCACACCTGATCGCATATTGATCAAATGTCAGAAGTGATTCGTTGTGTGAAAATTGATGGTAGTAAAGTGGAAATCAAGGAAGTATTCCTTATATCATGAATTTTTCATTTTAAAATTTTAAGTATTTGATATTAATTGAACTATATTTTATTTTCACATAAATATTTCATGTGATTGTCTCAACTGCATCGGCTTATCGTTGTACGGTTGTTGAATCAATCTCGTATTTCGATTCGCCATATCTGCCCACACGGTGAGGTTGAGACAACTGCATTTCGATTGGAAATAGGACATGTTTTTTTCAGTGTAAAATCTTGAAAATGATGGTATAGATGTTATGAATTGTCGCTCCCAAAGGTTATGATAATGCAGCTGTTATGAGTAGTATACATGGAGAAGTGCAAGCTATTATTAAAGAAAAAAATAACAAAGCAATTTTTGTGGGCTGCAAAGATCATTCAATTAATTTATACGGCCAACACTCGTCAGTGGAAGCCATTTTTACATGTTTTTCTGCTTCGACTAGCCGCTGGGAAGTACTTGCTAAACACAACAAAGCAACTGTTAAAATACTCTTAACAGCGCATTGGAGTGCTCATTATGCTGCAGTAAAAGTATTGGCCGAAAACTTTGATGGGATTGTGGCTGAAATTGAGAAGTTAAGTGATCAACAAGAAAATGTAGACACTAGAGGCGCTGCACAGAACCTTATCAATGCAGCATGTGATTTTTCGTTTCTTTGCTATCTTTTGTTTTGGAATGATATTCTAAGAGAAATAATATCTGTGCCCAGATTGGATTGCAAAGCACGGGCTCGAATATTGATCAATTAGCTACAAAAATAGAGTCAATTCATAACGAAGTCTCATTGTGGAAGAGGCAATAGATCTTGCTGCGAAAAAATCGGAGGACTATGACATTCCAATGGGAAGCCGAATTCGTCATAAAAACGCAAAAAACGAACAGGTGGTGAGTTTGCACCTGATGTTGGACTGACACTGAGAGCTCAACTTAAAAAGGACATGTTGGAGTGTCTTGACCGATTCACTCCGAACTAGACTGAAATCAGTTCAAGATTTAGCTTCATTGTTCGAGGTTGTGCAGACAAACACTTAGCTTTTGGCGAACAGTGAAGAGTTAAAATTATCGGTATCAAAATTTACTGGTTTTTATGATGCGGTATTGGCAACAGAACTCCTCATAGAGATACAAAGGGTGATGAGGCATTTAAAAGCGGCCAATGTTACAGTTTCTAACTGGGTGTACCTAGACTTTTTGAAATTCATCGTAGAATGGGATTTTTTAGAATTTCTTCCGAATCTTACGGTCGCACCAAAGTTATTTATGACTATTTGCGTATTAGTGGCTTCGTGTGAGAGGAGTTTCAGCAAATTAAAATTAGTTAAAAATTACTTGCGGGCTTATAATAATAATGCTCAAAAAAAATTATAAATTACGTTTATCGGCTTTTTATTATTATTGACAGTTTTTATTTTTGGGGTGACACCACAATATCCGCCCCGGGTGCCACCCATGCTAGCTACGCCACTGCTTGAGAATGCTATTGCTTTCATTACTCATGTTGAGAAGCAGAATGAAGTTAGTTCCATATTGCTGAAAAAAGATTTCATTTATTTAAATAATTATAAAAAACGGAAGGTAATTTAAATATTCTATATTGCGTATTATTACCAATAAAACCTACATCGACTGCAACGGAGCGGGTATTTTCAATTGCTGGTCTTACCAGGACAAAAATTAGAACTCGACTCAATTTCGAGACATTATAATAAATAATTAATTAATGCAATAATTTTTCTAAAATATGCATTTTTATAAATGCATCAATAACTTCATTAATTTAATTAACTTTATCAATAATTTTATTTTTTTATTATTATTATGTATTTATGATTTGTTACTATTTTTGTTATTTTATGACTACATAGTCATAAAATAACAAAAATAGTAACAAATCATAAATAATAATAATAAAAAAATAAAATTATTTTTAATATTGATACATTTGTATAAAAATTAATTAATATAGATACACGAAAAATATACATAAATGATTTAAATACCGCAAAGTAAAATACATGTTTTATTTATTGTTTAATTATCCGGATATCCGGATTATCCGGATAATTTATTGTTTATGTATTCGATATCCGGATAATCAAATAGGTCGGATATTTAGAAACCCTACTCTGAGTTAATTTGATATATCTTAGAGTAAGGATAGAACTATTTTCAGAAACAAAATTAATTAAATTCCAATTGATCTTCGACCCAAGCGCCATCTTTAAAAAAGTTTTTTTAATATTTTTATTTAAAAATTAATTATAAAAACCATTAATAAATTTTTTTTCAAAGGACTATCTAATCGTCTATCAAACAAAAAAAAGTTTGATGAAATCGGTACAGCTGTTCTTGAGCAATTTAATTTTAAAGTTACATCAGATTGGCAGAATTTTCATTTTTCATGCATGTTGGGGTGCCCCATATGCTCAAACTATGCACTTTAATAAATTTTTAAAATAAGTCGTATTTTTTATTTTGTCCATACTACTTATGTGCCAAGTTGCAGGAAAATCAAAAATGGTCAAGTTTTTCATCCAAATTAAAATGAGAAAGAAAGAAAAAAATAACTAAGGAGAGAATGAAAAAGCAACAGAAAAGGAAAAAATCGAAATTACAAGTTGTTGCTTTTTCATTCTCTCTATAGTTATTTTTTTCTTTCTTTCTCATATTAATTTGGCTAATTTTTTCGCCTTAGCCTTTGTGGAAACCATGCATTATTCGCAAAATTAATTTAACTGTATTCAAAACTATAACATAAAACCTTCAAAATTGATCCCTCATGGAATAAAGATTTGCAAAGGTGTCTGGATCCACTATCCCGACTGCTATATTCACGACCTCTTCAACACCACTACTTTGACTTCAGTGGAAGAAGACAACATTGCCGTTTTTAGGCAACAAAGAGCCAAACTTGTCCATAAACCTATATGAAAAACATTTAAGAAATATCTAGTTATGAAATTGACAGTTAGCTACTTCGATAGTACGGACAGTACTTATTTAAAAATATTAGTGTTATTTCACTTCTGAGACTGCGTTCCAATTGCTGCTAAGTTGTATTTTACCTGCTAAACCTTCATTTTTCAGAACTGGTCGTTAAATATTCATTATGAATGTATGAAAAACGAAACACGCTGGGGATATTCAAATCTATTGAATTAAGTGGGGAGATTCAATGCTTAACATGTTGATTTGATTCATAATGAAAACCAATGTAGTCAACTATTTATTTGGTTTTAATCAACATATTTATTTTAAATCATTGTAAAGAAATTAATGCTTTTATCAAAATCTATTAATAAAATTCCTGTGGTTGTTTTTATACTATTTGCATAAAAGATTTTCTTCAGATTATGGTTTTTTTTTTTTATTGTCCATTGTGGGAAATCCTTTTTCGCGCAGATATGGGCAAGCAGCATGTATGCAAAATTGAAAATTGAGTTACAAACTTTTTCCTCAATTTAAATAAATTGTCATCATGGGCATCACGAGTTCAAAGTTTTCTGCTATTAAGTTCATTATTTGAAATATTAAAATCAAATTTTTAATCAGTGTTTGGGATGTCATTAAATTAAATAATTTGTAGTTTCTTTATCAAATTTACAATTAGATATCTGAAACTGTTTGAGATAATTTTGAAACATTGAAAAAAAGCGATTCTTATTTTACTCTGGAGATATGAACCCCAAGGACAGGATAATTTTTGTAATTGTTTTTTATTTTTGACCGACGGGTGTAACAACGCTGCGTAAATTTTAAATTACGTTCCGAAATAAATACACATTTTCGAACTGAATATTAATTTTCAATAATATGCATACGCGTTTTCAATTGAACTACATTTATTTCGCCTGGTAATTTGAAAATAAGAATTGTCTACGTCTAGCCAACGACATTCGCATTGTCAGGTTTTTTATTTTCAGCTGCATACTACTTACGAAATGGAAATCGAAGGTTTTTTCGTTTTATTTTGTATTGGGTTTTCAGCAGCATATGGGTCCTTAATCAAACACAAAAAAACGAATTTTAAAAAACGAACTGTTGACGTCGCAAGCGTTCCATTGGTGATCAACTCAAAAATTCGTTTGAGTAACCGATTTTTTCCAAAGGAACACATGTTAAACCAAATATAAACTGAAAATGTTATTTAGAGAGTTTACGCTTTCAGTTCAAAAATCTTTTCAATTTTCGGTCTAGTAAATTATAATTCAAGCCACTTTAATATTTTTGTAAAATGGTGAAGCATTACTTCGGTCTGAAAGACCTAAATATTATATTCATGAGCCAAAAGCGAAATTCTTACACCCACTTTTTTGGCATTTCTCGACGTGTTGGAACCTACTGATTCTAAAAAAGCAAAAAAAAAATGTATGTCTGTCTGTCGGCCGGTAGGCCGGCTGTCATTACCTTCGAAATTGAGAAAACCGATGGAGGGATTTCAAAATTTTTTTCTAAAAATAAGTATGCTTAAGGGACAGGTCCGAAAGGACGCTGTGTTCGATAACTGTACCGGAAGTGTGTTAAAAAAAATTATGTGTGTCAAAAACAGCTAATTTTCATATATTTGGCTTAAAAAACGTTAATTTTAAGTGATTACGAGTAGGAACAGTTGAATTTGAAGAAATCTTGATGGTCTGGATTGGTATGTGAGACCAAAATCTAGATTATTGCATCTTAATTTGTCAAAAAAAATGTTGTCAAGTATGTCAAAAGAAAGATTTTTATTTATTTTTTTCCCCAATTGTTTGGAAAAAAATAAAATGAATATTTGTTTGAAATGAATTTTATTTTATTATTATTGAGATTTATGGCATTATAAGTTTGTCAAAAAAATGTTATCAAGTGTGTCAAAAGAAAGATTTTTATTTACTTTTTTACCCAATTTTTTAGAAAAAAATAAAATTAATAATTTGTATGACATGATATTTTATTATTATTGAGAATTATGGCATCATAAGTTTGTCAAAAAAATAATGTCAAGTGTGTCAAAAAGTGATTTCATTTATTTTTTAGCCAATTTTTTGGAAAAAAAATGTAGCTGTTTTTATGACGTAAATTTAATTGAAAATGAAATTGGACATGGAAATTTTTGAATTTGTTATAGTTTTTGAAATATTTTTGGAATTTTGAAAAAAGTTTGTATTTTTGATTTTGTAATAATTTTTGCAATATTTTTAGAATTTTGGGAAAGTTTGAATTTTGAAGAATTTCTGGAATATTATTGGAATTTAGAAAAAGTTTAAATATTTGATTTCATTCTAATTTTTGGAATATTTTTGGAATTTTGAAAAAAGTTTGATTTTATTTGATTTTTAAAATATTGTACTTTAACAAAGAGTTATGTTTGATATACATCGCTGCCCAAAACTAAAAACCATGTCCTCATAAAAGTTTTTTGCCGAAAACTATATCAAAATCCTTAACCCAGACCGAAGTCTTGATATCTAAGAAGAATATCTAGTAAGAATTTCTGATAATTTGTCTTGATATCTAGTAAGAATTTCACTTTTGGCTCATGAATGTAATACTTAGGTCTTTCATAGCGAAGTAATAAATGGTCTTTGAAATTTATTTAAAAAAATGAAAAGCAAGTCAGGCAGTTATATATAATCCTATTTTAATAAGGTCCATTTGATTCTGAATACTCATTATACTGTGAACTAGCTGAAGCGCTCGACTCACTATCTAGTTCTGGTGGTTGGCCATAATTTTCTGATCCATAGCCTGGTTCATAGTTTGATGGTCCATTTGATTCTGATCCACTTCCATAGCCTTCATAATACCCAGGTGAAGCAGCAGTACCTGGTCCAGAGTATTTGGAGCCTCCAAAATACTGTGAAGCAGATCCATAGCCTGGTACATTTGACTCACTATCTAGTTCTGGTGGTTGGCCATAGTTTTCTGATCCATAGCCTGGTTCATAGTTTGATGGTCCATTTGATTCTGATCCATTTCCATGGCCTCCATAATACACAGGTGAAGCAGCAGTACCTAGTCCAGAGTATTTGGAGCCTCCAAAATACTGTGAAGTAGATCCATATCCTGGTCCATAGTTTGATGGTCCATTTGATTCTGATCCACTCCCATGGCCTCCAAAATACTCATCATAGTGTGAACTACCTGAAGCGCTCGACTCACTATCTAGTTCTGGTGGTTGGCCATAGCTTTCTGGTCCATAGCCTGGTCCATAGTTTGATGGTCCATTTGATTCTGATTCTGAATACGATGAACTAGCAGAAACGCTCGACCCACTAACTAGTTCTGGTTGTTGGCCATAGCTTTCTGGTCCATAGCCTGGTCCATAGTTTGATGGTTCATTTGATTCTGATCCACTCCCTTGGCCTCCGAAATACTGTGAACTACCTGAAGCAGCAGCACCTGGTCCAGAGTATTGGGGTGCAGATAATGCTGTTGCAATACATGCAGCAAATAAAAAGACTAAACACAGTTTCATTTTTTAATTTATTTTTGTATTTACCACTTTGAGTTAAATCAAACTAATAATTATTTTTATCATATTCCAGACGATTTATATAGCATCAGTCGTTCAGAGCAAGTATATCAAAAAACCAGTTTAGATTGTTTGAATTTGTCTCTTTGCTTTGACTAATTATATATTCGTAGATTACTACCATCCAAGAAATCTGTGCGGGTATGTTTTAATTATTTATTTTAAAAATTAATTTTAATTTGATTTTGGAACGACATAAAAGACGAAAAACGCAGAATTATAAATTTTTTCTTATATACAAGTTTTTATTCAAATGATTTTTTGACTCAATACAAAACCACTTTCTGTAAATCTATAATATTGATAATCTTTTTAGCCTCGATAGATTAAGGTTACTATCATAACAATAGCCAGCGGTGATATTCGAAGTATTTAACAACCGGTACGCCTGGAAAAAAATATGTCATAGAATATATTAGCTTAAACATATCTAATTATTTATTTAAATAAGAAAAACAAAGTATATAATAGTATAAAAATCTAATTAAATAATTGTCAAAGTAAATTTTAATAATCTTAATAATTTTAATAATTAAATTAAATTAAATAAATTTTAATAATTTTAATAAATTGATCATCAGTCGTTCAGATCAAGTATATCAAAAAACCAGTTTAGATTGCTTGAATTTGTCTCTTTGTATAATTATCTATTCGTAAATTATTACCATCCTAGAAATCTGTTCGGGTATGTTTTAATTATTTATTTTTAACATTAATTTTTATTTGATTTCGGAACATGGTTGCCACGTTTTAAAAGTATCAAAGTAGGACACACTATCCGTACGGTCTTAAAACTAAAAAACTCGTTGGATTTGTGCCACTTCCTTTTTCAGTTATAAAAAAATTTTTTTTTTTTAAATTAGGTTTCGGTTTGGTGTAAGTATGAATGTATGTATGGACGTTATTTCTGTAATGTTAATTGATTTATTTATAATGAATAATGACATACAAATTCGCATTTATGTTATCAGCCTCCAATGCTGTAACACTCGAAAAACTTAAATTTAACATTTTTAAGGATTCAAAAAGACAGCTAAACATACCGTCTGCTGATTCATTGGCACTTTCATTAAAATCAATAAACTTATGTTGTAAGCCAGTTACTCATAAATAGCTCTGTTTTGTATATTTACATTTTCCTTCAAAATCGTTAGCTTTCTGTAGCCAAATGTTTTCCTTTATAACAAAATTCAGTTCAATCATTTTATTTTATTAAGAATACTAAGAACAGCTAATTTGTAACAAAAGTTATTTTAAAAAAACAGAGGTTTAACGGTGGATTTAATTCAAAATTATTTAAACAATGGTGGCTTACCAGCTAAATAAATCGTGCAATAACGCATAGATGTCACAGCGATGTAAATTGTTTGCTTAATTGTTACTTACCTTTCGACATAAAATAAAACAATCGGTTACAAATTTAATATAATTAAAGGTGCAATCACGATTACTTATTTTGCTATCTCGTTTTTTGAGAGAAATAGGTTGGAAAAAAATCATTTTTTTCAGTGTAAGATATTGTATATCAATTTGCCTAAAGTAGGACATTTTTATAGTAAAGTAGGACGTAGGACATTCTTGCTCCAAAGGAGGACTGTCCTACCGAAAGTAGGACACGTGGCAACCCTATTTTGGAATGACATAAAAGATAAATAACGCAGAATTATAAATTTTTTGTATACAAGTTTTTTAAAAGCTACAAAACCACTTTCTGTAAATCACTGCTTCTGTGAAATTTGAGAAACAAAGAAAAAAGGAAGATTAATCAAAATAAAAAGAAAAATAATTTTTGTTCTATAAATTGAAATTTACAATAAATTCAATGAATTAGTTGTGATATAACATCACTCCGGTAGGTTAGCGAAATCTGAAATTCGACGTCCATGCCGTGCTGCCTGGGTAATGCTGACAGAATTAGGTTGGTGTATTGAAGGAAAGGAGAGCAAAAACTGCTAAGCCAATGACACTACATCACGGCGAATTGGTGCCTTAAAACCAATGCCACCCAAGCGTCTGTTCTTCGTGTTAGGAGCGGCTTGGATCGGGCGTCTGTCTTGGATCAAGCGGCTTGCTATATCAACGTGTAAAGAGTTTGTTTTTGGTAACCTTAAGATGCAGAACGAACTAATTAACGACAGTTTGGGTTGGGCCTAAGGTTGATACCCTAACCCCGGAAAAAAAAACTTTGTTAAATTTGGAAATCAGAAAATAATAATATAGCCGGACAAAAAAATAGAATTTTACCTGGACATGAAAAAGAACCAGACTACCGAATCAGATCGGAATATCAGTCGATCACCTTTCCGAGCTGTGTTGACGCCAAACAAAATTTGTATTCATCATTACAGCCACTACCACGTTACTTTGCTAGGCCGGGTATTTTAGAAGTAGCTGTGACACAAAAAAACACCGAATAGTAACCTTTAAAATATGAACTTTAGGTAGTAGATGATATTCTGATATTGTAGGTGACTAGAGTACCAAATATCTCAGATATAGAGTAGCAAATACATTAGGGGACGCAATAATCCACCAGCTAAGTCATCCCTTAGATATGGCATAGCTTGAGCTTAGGTCCATGAGTATTTTGTTAAACTGTTCCTAGGAGGCTTAATCTAGTAGAAACACGGTGCACATCATTTGAACTGAGACTCAATCTAAATAAAACCATGTCAGTTCGGTCACCAAAAAGAAAAGAATAACCTGAAATCCATCATCTGGGAGTCTAGACTCTGGAGCACTCTTTAGCACAATAAATATTTGTTGGTCACCGTTTGTCGTTTGAAACAAATTTGGAATCCTGTAGGTACTTTTATTTGTATTCTGTCAACTTTAAATTGTGTTGATAAATTAGACACAATACTAGAGTCATCTGTATATAACATATAGCTGTATTAGTGACTAAAGAAGTTTTTGTTTCTTCAAATGGCCCATTTCAAAAAAATGCTTACCTGATATATTTTTCGTAAAAATACAACCTTTTCAGAGCAACCGTGTCACAGCTGAAACAAAAATTATCAAAACTTATTTTAAGGAATAAAGGTTATTATATTTATATTTGTTTAAACCGAAAGCAAAAGTTTTAAAGCAAATGCCTTCACCCAGTTTTTATTTTAAACCGAAAAATTCGAAAAACATTTAATCCAATATCCTATGTTAATATTTATTTCCGTAATATATATAAAATATCCTGGATATTAATATTTTTTCGTTTGATTTAATCATCAATCAATGTCAATTTCTTATTATTGATTATTATAACGCACACAAAAAAATTAGTCTGTTACAAATTATTTTATCCTTTTAGCAAAGGCACAAAAAAAATGATGATTGAAATTAATTTGTTCTGGTTTTTTGTCCAATAACAATTTAATTTGTTTGATCATTTAATCAATATAACAAAAGGATTAGTTGTTCGAATCAAAGGGTATTAATTTTTGGTATTTGTTTTTCTGAATAAATAGATCATACGGTTTAGTTTGGGACAGAATATTGTACAAAAAGTGTTTTTTTATCGTCATTAGTAAAAAAAATATTTACATTGATCCTGGTACTCTGATATATACTTTGGGTTTTATTCAGATAAATTTTTGATTTCCTTTATCAACAAAACTAGAAGCTGTGGTCGATACTCTTGTGTCAATGTGAACTTCTAAATCCACTTTGTTTGAATTTACGTTTGATTTATTTCTTTTAATTTTGTATCGCTTCATATTGAAAACCCAGAAAACTCGAATACATTGTTTACTTAGGAGAAAAGTATTTTGGTTTAAAATAACCACATCAAAACTAAGATAATTTTTTTAATATAAAACCATGTTTCCAAATTCGCGTTTTAGTAAATACATCATATAATTTCCACATCATTTTGTATCCTTTCCCATCTGTACAACAATAGCACCACCACCACAAAAAAAATTATTTTTAATGAAAATCAAATAAAACAACAATAAAATGAAAACTCAAAAGATAAAGAAAATTTATTCAGAATTTTGTACAAAAATTTACATAAAAGATGATTTTGATAATAAAACCACTAAGCACACATAATAATCTGTACTTCATAATTACATAAAATATGAAATGCAAAGAAAAAAATTGAAAGTGGAAAAATGTGAAGAAAACATAAATTGGAAAATGTGTGTGATGTGTTTTCCTTCAATACAATATTTAAGTATTCATGTTTGTTAAATGAAAGATGAATATGTAAAATAAATTGTTGGTGAAGGGAATTGAGGTTAATGTGGCTTTTTGATTACAAAACTCAATGTGAGATTTGAAATTTATCTCGTTTTTGTATATAATGGAAATAATTATTATAATATTCTAATGTTATTGTTAAAAGGCAACTATTGATTGTTTTGACAAATAAAGAGAATAAGTATTTTTGAAGTGAAACTTCTTTATATTTGTTCGTATTGTTTTTATTTGATTTGATTTTGTACAATCCTGCTGTTATATGTATTTATGAATGTATGCATAATAACCTTATTAAATGATATAATTGATAATGTGGCACGTAATTCTAAGATTCTTCTTTTATCAGAAATATGGATTGACAATAATGAAGATATTTCTATTCCAAATTTTAACTGTATATTCAAATTTAAACGTTGGTGGTGTCGCTATTTACCAAAATAATAACGATACAACACATATATTAACATCATCCATGGAGGTTAATTTACGTCATGCTGAAAGAATGGAAGTGCAAGTTAGTTCTGTAGGAGAGATTTGAGCAGCTGAATGGAAGATGGAAATTGAACAGATATATATCACCCGATAAAAAAAATCAATGAAATTATTAGATTTTTTCATACATCACTCTTTTCATAAATCACCATATTTGTCTGAAGTTGCTAAGATACTTAATAAAAATCTAGAAAAAATACGCATAATCATTGGTGCAGATTTTAATACAAATTTAATACAATTTTTTTAGAATCATCAGTCCCATTACTTGACTTTTTCAAATAAAAAATGACATGATTATGTCTAATAATCCTGCAGTAGCGACTACAAATCATGGAACAACAATAGATGTAGTTTTTACGAGATATTTAAATCGAATCAACACAAAAATATTTGTATCTCATTTAAGTTATCATAAACCACTCATCACATCACTGCTATGCCAGCAACAATGGGTTATCTTAAAATTTTGAAATTTTCTGATTTTATGTGCATTATGTTACAAAATACATTCACTATGTATAATGCATTAACTAGAAAATCTTAAAATAAAAACTAATGTGCTATTACAATGCACAGATATATATTTATTGCATTCTTTGCATCGTATGCGCAATGTGCTATTACAATGCACAGATATACCTTTATTGCATTCTTTATCCTTTAAAAATCGGAAATAATTAGAAAAATATTAAATCGTATGCGCATTAATTCGACCATAAAGAAGTGTATTGATCATATGTTTATTGCACTAGGAATTCTCATTCATTTTTTTTGCAAAAATCACATTTCTGTAATCATTTAAAAACTGATAACTCCAAACATATACTTTTCAAGATATCTCATCCTTGCTCTATGCCAGCGAAATGTATCGAAAACAACCTGTTGAAAACAACAACAAAATCAATAAAATATGGAGGGGATGAAACTTCACAGCTCTGAGATATCAAGACTTCAGTCTGGGTAAAGGATTTTGATATAGTTTTCGACAAAAAATTTTTATGAGGACACGGTTTTTAGTTTTGGGCAGCGATGTATATCAAACATAACTCTTTGTTAAAGTGCAATTATTTTTTATCTCTGTTTAAAAATTTATTACAAAACTAACACGAAACATCAATACGTTGCCGGAAAATTATAATCAAAATTCCAAAAATATTGTTAAATTAAATAAAATCGAACTTTTTCAAAATTCCAAAAATATTCCAAAAATTAGAATAAAATCAAATATTTAAACTTTTCCTAAATTGTAAAAATATTACAAAAAATCTTACAAAATGAAAAAAATGAAACTTTTTTCATAATTCTAAATATATATCCCAAGTAACATTTTGTATATATTATAGTCACAAACTATTGTTGTTTTATTTACGGAACACATACTGTGCTCAAAATAGGTTGCGGTATTGATACTTCTACAAAATATTGTTTCTGATTGTACACAGTAAAGCTACAGTGTAGTAGTAAACTTATAGCTTCGAATGTAACGTTTCTGATTATGTACTATGTAACTGTATTATTACTTCTACAAAATGACTACATTGTGTAAAGTCTACGAGAGCTTATAGCTACATTGTAAATATACTAAACGTTGGCCTTGTAAATGTATTTTTACATTTACAGATTAATTACAAAACTTTATTTTATTGAGAACTTATATACTTACCGTATATTTACGGGACATTTACATTAGGAATGTATTTATACTGTCACATAATTTATACAGTTTTCGTATGTCAAAATTTTTTGTTTGATAAAAGATGTCTGTTTCCATCGTGCGATGATAAAGAAATTTATAGCCAGCTTTCAGTGATAGACGACTCAATATATTGGGCATTAGTTAATCGAATCTTAAGTCTTAATTAATTTAAGAATTACTTGTGATTTTAAAGTTTCGTGGATTTAATTTCTAACCAAAGGATCCCCAAAAATTATTGCAAACACTTCAAAATATAAATATTATTTTGACGGGTAGTGGAGACCTTTGGTATTATGAGCTAATACGTTGGTTGAAGTTTTCGAATTTAGATCACATAATTAATATTTCAGTTACCTTTATCATTGACGGCCTTCCCATTTTTAATAGCAAAAAGAATTTTGGTCGATTTTATGTATAACCGATCATTCGGAATTCGGAGACCATTTGCATTTTATTGTGGTCCAACAATGCCAAGCTTAGAACACTATGAGGCAAAATTTCGTAAGATAATTACAAGATACATTTAAACTTATTATATTTAGATCTGGCCGAATCGCAATTCCAGGATTACATTAACTAATTTATTGACATATGTAAATGTAAATAATTGTGTAGGTTCAAATGTACATAGTCTCCCAACCCCCGTTTATGTAAAAAAAAAATTTGGACATATACCAAAGTTAAGTGCATGAGGATTGCTTGTACCAAATAAAGAATAAATGTCACTTTTGTTTATTTCACAAATGTCAAAAGTTGTAAAATGATTTATACAAAGCTTTTACAAAACGTATACAAGTAAATATTTGTAAAAGGAAGGTGTAAATGTAAATGCACAACAACGAGGCTAATACTAAACGTTTACATAATTTATACATGTAAACTCTTTGAATTGGAAGTTGTAATTGTATGATTATGTTTACATATCAAACACATAGCGTTTACATTACGTTAACATGTTAACATTTTAAATATGGAAGTGTAAATGTAAATAAAATGTAAATGTATATATTCTGTGCACTCTCTGTATATCTACATAGGGCTAACTTGTATTTGATTGCTTACAATTGGAAACTCAGCCATTTTTATGCAAAATTAATATTTGACTGTATTTAAAAAAAAATAACAAAATACATTTAATGAAACTTTATTGGGTTTTATAACTTATGTTATAAGTATTTTAGAAAAACTTAAATATATGAAAATAATAAAACAAATTTTATATAATTTTATCTCTCTAAAATAAATTGACATATAAAATTTTTTTTTAAATTATATTTAATAATTTATTATTTTTATGGCGCATTATTAATTTAAAAGTATTTCGAAAATTTAATCGAAATTTTATTATTCGTTTGTAAATTTTGACATCCAACTATACAAAATTAGTTATGCCAAAATATAATATTTGCATTTTATAAACATAAAATATATTATTGTATTTGTATATTTATTTATATTTTTTGTTTACAAAAAATCATATAAAACTTCGTATTAAAGTATGAGATTGTAACTTTTTTGTAAGTAATCCGTAGCGATAAAAATCGCATACATTTTGCTTTCTGTAACGCTACGTACGTGTTTGTAATCATACATAATTCTTACGCAAATTGATATCCGTAAACGTTCAGTAAAAGCCAAAATTATTCCCCAAAATGTATACGAAGCACTTACTGAACGTTTACGGTACAGTTACCACTGTAACTTTACGATTACAGAGTATATGTACTGTAATAAATTTGTAAACAAAATTTGTTACTTGGGATATACATAAAATTAAAAGATTCAATTTTTTTCAAAATTCTAAAAATATTGCAAAAATTAGAATGAAATCAAATATTTAAACTTTTTCTAAATTCCAATAATAATCCAAAAATTCTTAAAACTTCAAACTTTTTCCAAAATTCTAAAAATATTGCAAAAATTATAACAAAATCAAATATTGAAAGTATTTTCAAAATTCCAAAAATTATAATAAATCAAAAATTAAAAATTTTTCAAAATTCTAAAAATATTCCAAAAATCCTTACAAAATCAAAATTAAAACCTTTTCCGAAATTCTAAAAATATTGCAAAAATTATTACAAAATCAAAAATACAAACTTTTTCAAAATTCCAAAAATATTTCAAAAACTATAACAAATTCAAAAATTTCCATGTCCAATTTCAATTTCAATTATATTTACGTCATAAAAACAGCTACATTTTTTTTTCCAAAAAATTGGCTAAAAAAGTAAATGAAATCATTTTTTGACACACTTGACATTATTTTTTTGACAAACTTACAATGCCATAATTCTCTATAATAATAATAAAATTTCATGTCACACAAACTATTAATTTTATTTTTTTCTAAAAAAATTGGGTAAAAATAAATAAAAACCTTTCTTTTGACACACTTGACCACATTTTGTTGACAAACTTATAATGCCATAATTCTCAATAATAATAATAAATTCTCATTTCAAACAAACAACTAATTTTATTTTTTTTTTCCAAAAAATTAGGTAAAAAATAAATAAAAATCTTTCTTTTGACACACTTGACAACAATTTTTTGACAAACTTGTAATACAATAATTCTCAATAGTAATAATAAAAATATGGAGGGGCTGAAATCTCACAGCTCTGAGATATCAAGGCTTCGGTCTGGGTAAAGGATTTTGATATAGTTTTCGGCAAAAAACTTTAACGAGGACATGGGTTTTAGTTTTGGGCAACGATGTATATCAAACATAAATCTTTGTTAAAGTACAAGTATTTTTTATCTCTGTTTAAAAATGTATTACAAAACTAACACGAAACATCAATACGTTGCCGGAAAATTATAATCAAAATTCCAAAAATATTGTTAAATTAAATAAAATCAAACTTTTTCAAAATTCCAAAAATATTCCAAAAATAAGAATGAAATCAAATATTTAATCTTTTTCTAAATTCCAATAATAATCCAAAAATTCTTAAAAATTCAAACTTTTTCCAAAATTCTAAAGATATTGCAAAAATTATTACAAAATCAAAAATTGAAAATTTTTTCAAAATTCCAAAAATTATAATAAAATCAAAAATTAAAAATTTTTCAAAATTCTAAAAATATTCCAAAAATTTGTTGTTCTGCCAGGTGACGTTTGAGGAATTGAGGTGGGTTGTTGGGAGGTCGGAACTTGACAGGTCAGACAGTTAAACCGACTGCGTTGCCAGCAAAGGCCGGCAACCTGATAACTCGCCCTATATCCCTCATTCTCTAACTATAATATTACCTGCTTCGCGTTACATAAGTTTTGTTCAACATGAATCTAATATAATCGGTTGCAAATGTGATGGGTCTTTTATTTTCCAGCCTGTAGTTTTCCTAAACTCATTTCATTAAGTTTATGTTTTGTTTTCGTTTTAAGGTATATAACCTAATATTTAATACTATTTCAATTTTTTTCCTCCAAACGAAAATAAAGAAATAAGGAAAGGATGACGCACTTTGCTTTTTTATATCAAATTGAACGTAATCACATATATAACTTTCCTTTGTAAAGTGTTTTTTCCTGTTAATAATTTAAATGAGAAAGAAAGTGAAACTCATACTCTCTTGCCATTGTTCTTTTTTTGCTTTAATACTTCAGCAAAAACTTGTACGTTTTGAAAAAAACGAATAAAAGAGACATAATGACAATGAATCAACTTTTGTCTTTCTTTAGTCATAAAATAGAAATCATATTTATAGTAGCACATTGCTCCATTTTTCAAGTCAGTCTTTGGTTTTTAGCAACGAAAAATTGTTATGGTCGAGAGTTCATGTTCGTTTGAATGTAACTAAAGTTAGTTCTTGTGTAAAATATTTTGACAAAACGCGTTAGATACGATATGAAAATATTAAATTAAACGATTCGGTAAATTTATAATCGGAAAGAAATCAAAAAAAGATCTAGCTCGCTTTCTGAAATTATACCACAAACTAATATTTGATAATTTTTTTCAAAAGTCGCGATTAAACTTCAATGAAAAAAAAACAATGGCGCTCCAAAATTGGTTAATCGAATTCTGTAATAAATAAAAGAAAAAAATCAAAATGTTAATTATAATGAATGTGCTCGAAAATGCGGTAATATATCTGTACCTCAGAGGTAAACTATGGTAACTGATATTCGGAAAATTTTACAGAGAAGCACTTATAAATTACTACATAGCAAACTGTGTTACAATGAATTTCCCTCTAACAAACATTTTAATATACAATTAGTTTCCACTACCTAGCTGTGTAAATCGGACATTTTGCCAATCAAAAATGCAATTAAAAAGATTCCGAAAAAAAGAATCAAAAATTTTCCGAATATCAGTTACGATAGTTTACCTCTGAGGTACAGATATATAGATATAAAATAAAAACAAGAAAAAGATAAAATAAATAAATTTTTATTCTATTAATCTAAATTACATAGAAACTGTTAATTAGTATTACATTTTTTTTTGAGTGATTGTAAATAAAGATTAAGGTGAAGAAATAACTACATATTTTCCTTATTTTTGGAGTTGGTCATCGTTAAATTAAAATGACGTAATAACAGTTTCTTGAATTCAATCAAAGAAAACAAGGGCTTGTACATTTCTCACAGCAAACTTTTCTGCATTCTGTAGAGCCTAGGAGAATAGAAACTATTACACTTAGGCTTAGTGAAATTGGAAACAAGTAACAATAATAACTGTGGCAGGAATAGAAGCAAACTTTGTGACAAATCCGGTCACATACAATACTGGAGCTGTAAATATTGGTTGCATTATTATTTGGAAGAAAGATTTGGAAGTTTTGCTGTTACATGAGACATACTAGGGTGAAAGTCTCCGCCTTCACGGAAATATTGGTGGGAGTTATCAGGACAACGCTCAACTTGAAGAAATACATAAGCTAAGTTCTCTTTTACATTTATCTTGTTTTATTATATGACATTCTTTTATAAACTCATATATGCAAATTCTAAAATATGAAATAGGTCAACATGACCAATTAGATAGTCTTTATTTAGAGTTTTTTCTCGGGCAAGGGTCATAGGTTTTTTTTTGAGTAATTAGTCTGTATTGTCGTTATATCCTTTGCAATAACTGGATGCAAGATCCAGTTATAATAAATTCTTACAAAATCAAAAATTAAAACTTTTTCTGAAATTCTAAAAATATTGCAAAAATTATTACAAAATCAAAAAAACAAACTTTTTCAAAATTCCAAAAATATTTCAAAAACTATAACAAATTCAAAAACTTCCATTTCCAATTTCATTTTCAATTACATTTACGTCATAAAAACAGCTACATTTTTTTTCCAAAAAATTGGCTAAAAAAAATGAAATCATTTTTTGACACACTTAACAACATTTTTTTGACAAACTTATAATGCCATAATTCTCAATAATAATAATAAAACCTAAGTAATTTCATTTCAAACAAACAATTCTATTTTTTTCCAAAAAATTGGGTAAAAAAATCCAAAAAAAATCTTTCTTTTGACACACTTGACAACATTTTTTTGACAAACTTATAATGCAATAATCTAGATTTTAATCTCACATACCAATCCCTACCATCAAGATTTTTTCCAAATTTAATGTTCCTACTCGTAATCACTCAAAATGAACGTTTTTTAAGCCAAAAATATGAAAATTTGCTATTTTTGACACACATAATGATTTTTTTGACACACTTCCGGTAAAATTATCGAACACAGCGTCCTTTCAGACCAGTCCCTTGAGTATACCTATTTTTAAAAAAATTTTTGAAATCCCTCCAGCGGTTTTCCCTGCAGCGTAGGTACAGCCGGACGGCCGGCCGACAGACAGACATACATTTTTTTTTGCTTGTTTAGAATCAGTAGGTCTTAAAACGTCGAGAAATGACAAGAAAAGGGGGGGTAAGAATTTCACTTTGAGCTCATGAATGAGCCTCTTTCAGACCGAAGTAATGATAGAAATAATAATCTAAAAAATTATTAACAATACATACTTTTTTACTAAAAATATTTCCGCCATTTATTAAAAACAGCACTAAATATCAGTGAAATTGTTTATATATTTGTCAAAACCACATCTACATCTAAAGAAGTTCCACTTCAAATGTGAGCTTATGTGGATGAGGCTCACTTATTTGTATTTATTTATTTATTATTATGGGAGTAGACTTAATCGTTAAACAATTTTTAAAGCGTCTTGTCACTAAATTAATTAAGATTAAATTAGAAAAAATATTATAAAAGATTGGATATGAAAAAACATTTATAAATGACCATTAAAAGAAAAATAGCAAACAAAAAACAAGATTTTCGTAATTAGTAATAAATAAGATTATAGATATAATAAAAATATGCTTAAAATAATATATACAAATTTAAAAGTTTTTGATTATAAAAACAAATCTCTCTTTTTTAAAGCTATGGATGATGCCAAGTCCACGGCACTCGCGAGATGCCAAAATTAAAAAGCGAGCCACTATATTGCTTTCAATAATTCTAGGGAACGAGAAGATGCCGCGTACGGTCTGATTGAGAAAACTCCATTCTTTTCATATAAGTAACTAGGTCTTTTTAATTGTAATAGTTTAAAAATGAAAATTGTAATACGAAAATAAAAATATTGGTTTAAATTACATCTTAAAATCAAATTTGAATATTTCGAGACATGATCAAATTTTCTAAGGGAATATATGTATTTCAAACGCGAGATGAATACAACATAAAGCCTTCGTTTAGAGTCATAATTAAGATTAAATATTATTACATTACGTAATTAGAGTACGGAATTATTAAGCTTCTTACCAGTTGGAACCGAAGTGGTTCTGGGGTGATGTTACATAACATCTTAACAACTCCAGACGATTGTCCTTTGAACAAGCCTCAGATATATGATCCGACCAAGTTAAGGAATTATTCATGACGAGACCCAGATTTTTAATGAAGCTGTTAACTATGATCTGAACATCACCAAGAAATAGCGGAGGGAGATCAATATTACTCGTTGATTTTGTAATGAATAGTATTTGAGTCTTAACAGGCTTAAGTAAGAGACTATTTTGAAGAGACCATTGATGTATATGACTTACGTCTTTGTTTATTATACCAAATGCCTGGTGTATAGTCTGGTATGGTTTGGATTGATATAAAACATGCAGTAATAAAGTTGTTTGGGCACGCCATTAAATCCCTTGATACTACTTTAATAGAACATAGTATGGAGCGGCTGAAATCTCAAGCTCTGAGATATAAAGACTTCGGTTTTGGTTAAGGATTTTGATATAGTTTTCGGCAAAAAACTTTTATGAGGACATTGTTTTTAGTTTTGAGCAGCGATGTATATCAGACATAACTCTTTGTCAAAGTAAATGTACTTTTTTAGCTCTGTTTAAAAATTTATTACAAAACTAACACAAAACATCTATACGTTGCCGGAAAATCATAACAGATCATAAATTAACATAATTTAGTGAAAAGATGATACATTCAGCAAAATACTCAAAAACCTCTCCATTTAGCGTTTCGAGAAAATATTAAAAAATCACAAATTCATATTTCTTTCAGAATTCCAAAAATATTGTAAAAATTAAATAAAATCAAACTTTTTTCAAAATTTTAAAAATATTGTAAAAATTATAACAAAATCAAAAATTGAAACTTTTTTCAATATTCTAAAAATATTGCAAAAATTATAACAAAATCAAAAATACAAATTTTTTTCAAAATTCCAAAAATATTTCAAAAACTATAACAAATTCAAAAATTTTCATTTATTTTTTTAATAATTAGCTAAACATGTCTAGTACACATGACGATTTAAATGACCATGGACATTTTCTTTAAATGCCTGAGGGGAAACTTCATCGGGAAATACAGAGGAAGGCATTTAGTTCCACAATTTGGCCACTCTATTAAAATAGTCGTTCTGGAAGAACACAGTTCTACAACGAGATATTTGTACAACAAATGGATGGGATAACTCGGCAGCTCTTGTTTGTCGATTATACTGCGCACACGATGGAAGGGTATTTGGAATTTCCTTAGAGGAGAATTTGCTAAAGTTATATTTACAGTAGATTGACAATTCAGCCACATTTCTTCTGTGCTGGAGTGAATGAAGCTGGTCCGTGAGTTTGGTATTACCAATCAACCGTATTGCTTCTCTCTGTACAGAGTCTAGACATTTTATTGTTGACTGACAAGCACCTCCCCAAACATGACAGCAGTACTCAATACATGGACAAATAAAGGACTTGAAGATTAACAAAATTTTCTCGGGATTGAAATACCTTTTACATCGACTCAAGAATCCTAATTTTCGCATTGCAGATTTAGCGAGGTTGAACACACGTTTATTCCATTTCAGATTATTTTGAATATCCACTCCAAGAAGTCTAACTGATTCAACCTCACGCAATTCCTCATGATTTATTTTAACAGGGTAGTTTTTATGTCGCTCTATTCGTAAAAGACGGCATAGTTTGGTTTTGGTTGGATTAAATGAAACAAGATTACTATCACCTCATTCCCACTTCATTATACAATCCAGATCTTTGTTGATAGAATCAATTAGCAGCTCTCTATCAGTGATAACTGCAGAATGAGATCGAACTTTGAGAGATGCATGTGATGCATGCAATGTGCTGTCATCAGCAAAACTATGGATTGGGTGCACTGTGGAAATAAGTAAGTCATTAATGTAAGGAAGAAACAAAGTTGGTGAGAGTGCAGAACCTTTAGAAACCCCAGCATTGATTGTGAAAATATTGGATGTGATACCATCTTAATTAACATGAAATTGGCGACCTGTAAGAAAACTATGAATCCATGAGACAGTAAGATGGTCTATGCCATAAGATTTTAATTTAGCTATGAGATTTTTATGCCTTACTTTATCAAATGCTTTAGAAATATCAAGTGAAATACTGAATGTTTCACCATGGTTTTCCAGCGATTTGTACCAGGGATAGGATACGTAGGCTAACATATCACCTGTTGCATGACTTCTACGAAAACCATACTGCTTATCATCAATAATTCGCGACATTTCCAAATAATTTACTAAATTGTCGTTAACATATTTTTCAAATATTTGAGCCAAAACCGACAGAATTGCAATTGGTCTATAATTTTTAGGGTCTATCTTACTGCCTTTCTTTGATATGGGTTGAACGCTGTCCAGCTTCCAAGAAACGGGAAATATTCCGGTTTTATAAGATTAATAGAACATTTTTGTTGAAATTGGAGCCAGTTGCCTAGCAAAGTTTTTAAGAATGAGGGGTGGAATACCGTCGGGGCCAGCAGATTTGTTGATATTGATAGAAAGAAGCATTTTCCGTACAGTATTGCAACGAAAAATAATTGGTTTCATTTTCGTTACAACTGGGAAAATGAGTGTAGGAGAATGGGGGGTTTAACTATGTTTGAGTTTTCTGCGAAAATACGACCCAAAAGATCCACCTTCTCTTTCGAGTCGCTCACGGGAATGTCATTCAGAACTTAGGTTGGAATAGATGATCGAGTAAAATTGCTTTGGACTGATTAAACTGCCTGAAAGAAACTACGTGAACCAGATTGGTGCTCGGCGAATTTCTTTGCTTTCTTCTGGATAAACGCGTCTTTGTCGAAGTCTATTTTGCATTTACTAATATTTCTGCCTTTCTTATAGGCGCTTTGGGTTTCAGGTGTTTTATTAGCGTTATACGTCTTAAATGCTTTGCGTTTGTTCCTCACTGCCTCATCAACATCCCGCGAGAACCAATGCTCAGTTTTAGGAGTGATTAATCAATTTGGAATAAACCGCCGCATTCCGTCTTTTATGATTTCAGAAATTCTTATTGCCGATGTGCTAGGATCTTGATCAACACAGCAAATAGCTTTCCAATGTGTTTTATTATAAAAGTTTCTCAGTTCCTCCCAGTCAGCGCGTTTATAGTTTGCAAACTCGACGAAGATTTGCTTTTATTTGTGTCGGTGATGTAAATTGCACTATTGCTGATATTAGTAAATGGTCCGATGTTCCGAGGGGTTGTTCAACTTTTGTCTTCATAGTATCTGGTTTGTTTGTCAAAAGCAGATCCAGTAAATTATTGTTATGATGTGAATTGTCTGAGATTCTAGTGGGACACTCTATCAGTTGCGTCAAACCGTGATAATCTGCGAGCATCAGTTCGGCTTGTCTGCCTACGTCGTCAGTGCGCGGTGTCTATTTAAGCCGTTCTTTATTATGAATATTAAAGTCTCCAAGAATGGCCAGTCTTGCTTTGGGGTAGTGCGAGGGAATCTTGTCTAGGTTAGCCGATATTTGATCGAAAAAGGGACATCCTGGGGGGAATTTGGGGATCTGTGCAATCCTATTATAAAAATAGTTGCATCAACACCTGAGATCTTCAGTGCTACAGAATTATGGTGCTTAGAGTTCAACTCGTAGGCCTTAATTCTCATACATGAAAGTGAATTTCGAACAAATACACAGACACCATGCTTGTTATTAAAGGAATGTTCCAATTCGTAACTAGGCATCCGGTATTTATCGAGATCCAATTTCGATGCTTTGCCCCGTTTCGGTAAGAAACAATATGTCAGGTTTATTTTTTTCGATGTAGTGATGAACCTCGTTTAGATTCGAATGGAGACCTCTTATGTTGGTGAAGTCAATGCTAAGCTGTTGGTTCAATCTTCTGCCATTTTGTTGAGACAAAGACTTACCCTTTGACATTGCAGGTATAGATACTGAAATTCGGCCAGGCCTCAATTTCAACACTACACAGTACAAAAGAAACTGGTTATCTCTGTCACAAAAACTCGATAGAAAGTTTCAGGAAACAGTTGCACGATAAGAGAAAAGCAAAAAAATGGGGACACAAAAGACACTAACAAAATTGAAGAGTACAAATAAAGGGTTAAATTCAAAATTCCTACTAACAACTAAAACGAAATTTTACGTTTCTTGTTACCGGGCCACACAGAACAAATTTATGCTTTAAAATAATAAATAAATTTATTACATCAAAGCAATTAAAGGTAAAATTTTACCTGCCTACCGTCTGGTAACAGTAAATATAAAATACCAAATAGTTTTTAAATATAGAACAATCTCACCAATTATATAATTGTACGCCTCCGTTCTTTACCACTTTTATTTTCATAAACACTAACACAAACACTAACACACACTTATTTTTCTATTTTCGATTATTTTTTTTCCATTAAAATTAAGGAGACAACCTTCTTCGTCTGACTCCAGTTGATTTAAGAGTTCATGCCACATTTACGTTATACAACAGCTAAATTTTTTCTCCAAGAGATTGGCAAAAAAATAAAAGAAATCATTTTTTTGACATACATACTTGACATTATTTTTTTAACAAACTTATAATGCCATAGTGTTTCTGATTTCTCGACTTTTAAATTTCTAGAGAAATAAAACGAGAAATATTTATTTCTCGAGAAATCTCGAGAAATATATTTTCTTTGAATTCTTTGTTTATAACGTCAAATTAAAAACCAATGTATCTGTACACTGATTTGTTAACTATGCATATTGAATTAAACAATTTTTTAAATTGTAAATAATAAATCTAGTACTTTTGAACAACTTCTATTTACAGGGGTTAATCCCAAATTATCCGATTCGGTGATATAACAATATATGTGAACATCCATAAATATTTTGTTGTTGACGCTAGTCCATTCGTCCAGGGAAGTGTTAAAATTTTTGATACTGTTGAATTAATTTTATTTAGCAACTCAAGCTTTTAGTTTCAACAAATTTAATGACTACCTAGTTCATTTACATGTTAAGAGTTTTTCGGAAAAATGTTTGTCGAATAAAGCTACTTGTTGTAATTCTGAGGAAAGAAAACTCATCAACAGCAACTAATTGAGCAATTACTTCACTCATCGACGGACACCGCCTTTACAAGAATTTATCGATCTTCCGCATATCACTGTTGATTTAAACACATCTTTTATGCGAAGTGTCCTTCGCAACTTCTTCCACTTGTGCCCAACTTTGCTGTTTCTTTTCAAAGAATGTATGGCATTGAAATGTCGATGAAGACCAGTGGTTGCAGATCCTTTACATAATATCGTCTTACCACAAATATTGCAGTTTGATGCATCCTTATTGTTTTTGGTAAAATGTTTCCATACATCATCGAATTGGGTGGGTTGTTTTTTTTAATGGTTATTTGATGAAAATGGTTAAATTTTTTAAAACAATTTTTAAGCGGCTAGTTACATAAAATATTTTTTATTCGCCTACATATTAAAGTGGTACTTTATTGCAGTGATTTGCAGCTGTAAAGTGTCACTTTTTAACCGTTTATTTTGTTGTCATAGTTTCGTCCAAAAAAGTAAAAAACATTTGTAATTGTTTAAAATTCTATAAAAAAACAGAAATTTTTTATCAAAGCAACCTTTAAATTCAAAATTTCATTATCAAATTAAAATTATTGTTATTATTTGTTGTCATAGTTATACAATTATTTTGAAAAAAATAACAAATATTTTGTCAAACGTTACTTGTTCAACTTATTTTCATTTCAAAATTTATGCAAAATTATAACTTTGATTTAGACTAAACAATTTTTTTAAATATTTTGCTAGCGGCGAATAAAAAATAGTGTATGACGCACGGACGTAAGCTATTTTGGACTTAATGTGGGTGCAAATCTCGGCTGGCGCCTCGATTCGCAAACTCCACATACGTTTAAAATCTTTAGCTTTACGTCCTTGCATCATAATATACTATTAATTACCTCAATAACTGTTGTCGGTTGTTTCTAGAAAAAATTTTGTTTCTGATTATTTTGCATTTCACACAAAATGTCAAACTATTAAGAATGCAGTGGTACATAAATCTACCTTACCGTAATTTTAGTTCTCTTTTGTTCCGAAAAGCGCACACATTTAAATTTTTGATTGTTTTTAGTAAATACGACGTTTAAATTTTTAAACAAAGGAAAAATATTTTTCTATGAGAAAAATAAAAATTTTCTCGAGAAATCAAGATTAGATTTTTGTTAAATTTCTCGAGAAATTCTCAAGAAATTTCATGAACAAATTTCATGTCATACAAATAATTAATTTTATTTTTTCTTCACAAAAATTGAGTAAAAAATAAATAAAAATTTGACACACTTGACAACATTTGTTGAGAAACTTATAATGCAATAATCTAGATTTTGGTCTCACATACCAATCCGGTCATGTTCAATTACATTTAACATTTCATATAAATAATTCTTTATATTTATTTCCAAAAAAAAAATAAATGAAAATCATTCTTTGACACACTTGACAACATTTTTTGACAAACTTATAATGTCATCATTCTGAATAATAATAATAATAAAATTTCATGTGGTACAAATAATTAATTTCATTTTTTCCCAAAACATTGTGTAAAAAATAAATGATAATCATTCTTTTGACACACTTGACAACATTTTTTTTGAAAAACTTATAATGCAATAATCTAGATTTTGGTCTCACATACCAATCTCGACCATCAATATTTCTCCAAATTCAATTTTCCTACTCGTAATCACTTGAAATGAAAATTTTTAAGCACAAAATAAGCAAATTTCCTTGTTTTGACACACTTAACGATTTTTTTGACACACTTCTGGGACAGCTAACGAACACATCGTCCTTTCGGCTCTTACCATTGAGTATATCTATCTTCAGAAACTTTTTGAAATTCCTCCAGCCGTTTTCTAGATTTCGTTAGTTGTGACGGCCGGATGGCCCGCCGGACGACCGATAGACAGACATACATTTTTTTTTTGCTTTTTTAGAATCAGTAGGTCCTAAAACGTCGAGAAATTCCAAAAAAGTTGGGGTAACAATTTCACTTTTGGCTTTTGGTTTTATCAAAACCGAAGTAATTTTTTCAAAACTGAAGTAATATAGTAAACTTTAATAAAATCGCTTTAAAAGGTCAAACCGAAAATTTATCGTTGAGTTTTTTTTATTGGAAGCTAGGCATGTTTGGTGATGATAATAACGAATTATAAATTAAAGCCTCTGAAAATCCGAAGGTATCATGCCAACTAGATATTGTATATTAAAGTAAATTATTAATTTATTAATTACCCTGTAAGTCAATCAAAACAAGAAATGTATGTCAGCTGTTTTAGATATAAAATAAATAAAAACATTTATGATCTCGTCCAGTTATAAAATATAAATCAATCTAAATGTAACGAGCCGATCGAATAAAAATTTTATCATTTGTTTATAATATTAAATAATTTTTGTTTAACTTATTTAAAGTGTAGTGTCTTAAATTTTGGTTTTAAAGACGAAAAAAAAGCATATTTTTGAGATTTTTTGTGGTGACATGAGTAATATAACTTTATTAAATTTAATTGCATATTATTGTACAACTTTTGAAATATGTCAGAAAAAATTTTCAACGAAAAATATTGATAAATAAGCCGGTGACGTTGAATCTCCAGAGGCGCCTTGAAAAAAAGTGGTTTTGCGGTGAACATCATAACTCGTTACCGGATCATCTGAATCAAAAAAATTGATATGCATTTTAAAGGTGATGTATTTTTCAAGGTAATCAGGAAGAGTTTTTTTTTTTTTGTCTATTTTTTGCAGTACTTGGAAGTGAAAAACGTGATTTTAGCTCAAAAAATCGCGGTTAATTTGTTATTAAAAAATAGAAAAAAACGAAAAAAAAAAAACTCTTCCTGATTACCTGTTGATTTATGTGAAGAAGTAATGTTCAAATTTTCAAAAGGATCGGTTCAGTAGATTTTTAGTTCTGATATTTACGAACTTCAAAAATGACGTTTTCGGGAAAATCAGGTATCACGGCCGGTCGTTTGAAACACTGTAACTCCATTAGTTTTACTCGGATTGACTTAAAATTTGTACACAATATTCTCGACATATTGTTCATTCAGAAAAAAAATAAAAAAAAAAATTGAAAAAAAAATAATTTTAAAACCATACCATATCGTTTGAAACGCTGTAACTCCGTTAGCTTTACTCGGATTGACTTAAAATTTGTACACATCATTCTCGACATATTGTTCACTCAGAAAAAAAATTAAAAAACAAATGCAAAAAAAATAATTTTAAAACCATACCCATGACAATGATTGGGTCAATAGAACAATTCGACATAGGAAGTGGAAACTTTATTGATTATGAAGAAAGAATGGCGAATTATTTAAAAGTAAATAAAGTGTCGATAAAGAAAAAGCAGATTATTTTATAATTCTTGCGGGACCGGATGTATACCATTCTAAAGTCATTAACGGTACCGCAAAGTCCGAAAGATTTAAAGTACAACGAGATGGTAAAAATTCTTACAGAATATTTTGCGTCAAAAGTGGATAAACGGGTAGAAAGATTCAAGATTTCAAAGGCTACACAACAAAACGGTGAATAAATAGCCGATTTTATAATTCAACTAAAAAGCTTAGCTCAATCGTTCAAATTTGGAGACTTTTTAGACGATGCACTGTCAGACAAATTTATAGTCGGCATCAACTCAAATTCAATTCAACAAGAGCTTCTAAAAAATGCGGATGAAAAATTCAGCAAATATTGTGAAATAGCGCTGACGATGGAAATGTCTGCGAAAGAAAGTCAGGTAATTAATTCGTCTAATCATTACATAAACCGTTACAGTCAAGGTCCAAGCGGTCAAGCACATGGTTATAGTAATAACCAAAGTCAACGGGATGAATCACAGGCCGCAATAATAAATCAAGGTCACATGAGTCGTGTGGAAAATTATTCACAAAGTCAAGCAAAGAGGGAAGGTAAATTTAGTCATTATAGTCATTATGGAAACCAAAGGTTCAAAGTTATAAATGCAGTTCAAGAAGTCAACAGTGTTTGTGAAATACAAGTCATAGTAGAGGGGCAATTAATGTAAATGGAAGGATACCGGCGCTTGCGCAACGGTAATTTCTTTATATAAGTACCACTCTAGTTTTTCTCATTTAGATTTAAATAAATATAATAATGATTGTACTTCAGTTACAGGTGAACCAATCAAAATTTTTGGTCAAGCACAGGTAGTGGTGAAGTTTCAAGATGCAATGTATAAATTGGAGCTAGTAGTTATTGATACCAGCCGAGATTTTAAGCCATTAATTGGACGATCCTGGTTAAATGTTTTAAAACCAGAATGGCAACAATTTTTTACATCAAACTCGTTTGGGGATAGATCAAGTCCATTGTGCACGGTAAATAAATTGAATTATAATAAATTTTTAATAGATATTAACAATGATTTTCCAAATGTAACATCCAACGTCGAATATGATCCCTCTATTGAGAATTTTTTGGTGGAGGTTTTATTAGCAGAAAACGTGCAACCTATTTTTCACTGTGCATATGCGGTACCATTCCAGGTTGGAACAGATGTGGAAATAGAACTAGATATTTAGTTAAGAAAAAATTTTTAGAACCAGTGAAGTATTCTGTTTGGGCTAGTCCAATTGTAGTCGTTAAAAAGCCAAATAATACGGTTCGTTTGTGTGTAGATTTTAAGAGAACCATTAAAAAATATGTAGTTACCGAGCAATACCCAATCCCAAGAGTTGATGACATTTTTGCAGGGTTGGCTAGCTGCAATTATTTTTGTGTTTTGGATTTGTCAGGGGCATATCAACAACTACAATTATCAGAAAAGTCTAGAGAATTTCTAACGATAAATACGCATAAAGGTCTTTATAGGTTTACCAGAAAACTGCACCCTCAATATTTTAGTCGGTGATGGATCAAATTTTATCTGGCTTAGAAAATACGTTTTGCTATCTAGATGATATTTTGGTGGGTGGAAAATCAAGAGAGGAGTGCGAACAAAATCTTAAAAAGTCTAGGCGGCACGTATATCCGCTAGAAATAGGTAGATTTCGAGATCAGACAGTTTTGTGTGCCAGTAGAATCTGATGTATCAGATTAGTTTAAACAACACAAACTAATTTCAAACAGATATCGAACAAATTTTAAAAAGAAAATTAGCTACATATAAGCAAAGCTATATCTATCCAATTTTGCAACAAAAAATATCAAATCTACCACAGAACATGTGTGTGACAATTTATGACACGACATATGATATAGCCTACGCTATATCATATGTCGTCCAATTACTGCAAAATATCAAAATAGTTTATTTCTAAGAAAAAAAATTAATTTCTTCTATTCAAACCTTTTTATTTTTTTTTTCATTGACTGTTATAAGGTTTTTGGAAATTGTAGTTATGGATTTTTGCAAACTTTTTTGTTGAAGCCAACAAGTCAAAAACCTCGAACTGCAGAGGTTTATATATATAAGAATGATTTACGAACTTGTCCAAGATATTAATAAAACACACATGTTTAGGGAAGGTTTTTTGATCTGGCTTCATAAATGCGACCGTGAGAGTGCCGGTTGATTCAAACGCATTTTGTGTTTTACAAGCTTTTTTAATGGAGCCGCTCACTCAGCAACCTCCAACTGCAGAGGTCTTTTTTTTAAAGAAACTGATTAAAAAGGTTTTAAAGATTCTAAATTTATGAAGTTTTAAAAATATTAGAACCTAAACGGCCGTTATAACGGATCTAAAAAACAGAGTTTTTTTCTAGTATAAAGCCTCTAGTTTCTTAACCGTGTCTCGGATTTGGCTGATTTACGAACTTGTCCAAGATATTAATAAAACGCACATTTTTAAAAAAGGTTTTTTGATCTGGCCTTACAAATGCGACCGTGAGAGTGCCGGTTGTTTCAAAAAAAATTGTTTTTGCAAACTTTTTTGTTGGGGCCGCTCACTCAGGAACCTCTAGCTGCAGAGGTCTATTTTTAAAACAAATTGATAAAAAGGATTCCAAAAATTTTAAATTCGTTAATTTTTTTAAAATATTAGCATCCAAACGGCCGTTATAACGGTTTTAAAAAATCAATTTTTTTAGCAAAAAGGCTCTAGTTCCTTAACCACGTGTCGGATTTTGCTGATTCACGAACTCGTCCGAGATATTAATAGAACACATATGTACAGAAAATTTTTTTGATATCCCTCAACAAATGCGACAGTGAGAGTGCCGGTCGTTTTCGTTATATCTCATATCGTGTATATATATATATATATATATATATATATATATATATATATATATATATACATTTTTTTTTTTTATTTTTTCGTCTCCGCTTATCATATATCGTCGTTTGGCACAAAAATTTTTCCGAAATTCCGAGATGAAGCCCATTGCAATAGGTAGATTTTTATATGAAATCTACATAAAAAGTCAACTTAACAAATAGTTACAACAGTTAACAAACAGTTAAGTCAACTTAACAAATTCAAAGTGAAAATAAATCTCGAAAAATGTAAAATCTTAGAAGAATCTGTTGGTTACACTCAGAGAATTTTGTTAGTAAATTTAATAACCGCCCGTTTTAAAAATGTGTAATAAGTTATTTTATCAATCTAATAACGATTTTTATTAAAGTAATTGCCACATTCGTTCGATTAATACTTTTTGTTATTATTTTAATAAAAATGTTTATCAAAATAAAAATACGGTCAATATTATTAAAAAAATCACAACGGTTGATTAAACTAATAACCAATTCTTATTAAAATGATGAATTCAGACAATCAAATAAAAAATTATGTGATTAACGTAGAGCTATTAAAATAAGAACATAAATTATTATTTTTGTAGTTAATTTTAATAACCATTTTATTAGATTAATCATCGACGTTTTTACTTTCAAAACGTAGGTTATTAAATTAATAATAGTATACATTAATCTTACTTTAGGTTATTATTTTTAATAACGATTAATAAAATATTGGTAAGAATCACAGTTTATATCCAGACGCTGAATAAACAACTTTAAAAAATATTTAAAAGTTTTGTGAAAAGTTAAAAGTGTTAAGAAAATTAAAAAAGGAAGATTATTTTATTAAACGATAACGTTTGGTATGTGAAACTTTGTAAATTTTTGTACTGTCTATGGTGTGGTAAAAAATTGGTTTTTCAGTTCCTGAAGCAGATTCATCAGACAGAACATGTAGAAATTTTGTTCGATGAACAGAGTAGTTAGGCTAAAATTGAGTCAACATGGGACAGGACTAAACAACTGAGACTCAGCGACATTTCAAAATTAAAATCAACTTCGGAAATTTTAACCAAATGGAAGCAATTTAAATTACTGCTTGGTTATAAACTGGTAATTAATAATTCAATATTAGTATATTTCAATAACATTTTAATTATAATTATAATAATATATATATATAATAATTATAATTAATTATAATAATATTCCTTTTAAAATTTTCAGATAGACATTTATTTTAAAGCAATGTTTCCGAAAGCCAGCGATTTTGGTTGTAAATTACCAACCATTTACTCAGAAAACTCAGCCCATTTTTGAAGAACAAATTAAAGATGAAAAGTTAAGAGAGATGGTTGAAGAACTTCGCAATACAGAGAATATGACAGAAAGTAAGTTTTTTAAATTTGTTTTTTGGCTCCAAAAACTTGAAAATCACATACAACAGAAGCAGAATTCCATTCAAATTTTACAGCAACAGAATTTTTTGCTGTCAAATTTGTATGAAATTCTGTTTCTGTTTCTGATGTATTTGAATACCCGGCTATAAGCTAAAACGTTGTTTTTGGACATGTCATTTGTAATTTTTTTGAGTGAAAACAATTAAACCTATTCAATGTTAGATTCTGTAATAATATAATATTTTTTTGTTTTATATTATTTAGATGATATTCTGCGTATTTACTGCACAGGATACTCCGTCAAACCAACAAAACTTTATAGCATAAAATTTATAAGAAATACACTGTTCGATATTCTTAAAACAGTTTTGCCATTATAGGCGAAACTGTTCAAAATGATGAAGAAATGTTACAAAAGTATTTCGATAAAAAATTACCAATTCAGCCCCTTTTGTTAATTAGTGGGTCTGTAATAAAGCCAACTAGTATGCTTTGATAATGTACGGTATGAAGTTTATACAACATGGAATAGTAGATTCTTGTATGAGTTTAGAATGAAGGCAATTCTTCACGAGGATGAAGTTTCCCGAAACGAGCGTAGCGAGGGGAGGGAATTTTCCGAGTAAAGAATTGCCATCATCCCAAGCGAATACAAGCGAATACAAGATTCTATTTTATTCACGACACGAAAATATTTCGTTTAATTTCCAGTTTTCATGCAAAAATTTGTATCGCCATAATGAAATAAAAACATCAAAGATAGCGAAAAACAAAACAAGTTTGTTGTTTAATTTGTTAGGGGAATATTTAATAAACTATAGAGCTGTTAAAGAATTTTAATCAAATTCACTAGTTGTGGAATGAATACAATTACAATGGAAGCATACGCATGGAAAGCATATATTCTTTAGTCGTGGATAAAGTAATTGATGTGTGCTTCAAAATATTTTTTCTATGCGAAAAGTCAATTCACTAGTGAAAAAGAATAACAAATTATAGTTGCTATGGTTTTTCATATAATTTTATAAAGTATTTTAAACAACGTAACCATGAAAAACTAGAATATGAATTATGAATGTTTTGTTGTCGATTTATAACTTTATAATTTATAGTAAATATTGATTATATATATACTATCATGGAAAAAATTGCATTTTCTACGCGAGATAAAAACGTTTTTCGTTCGTAAACATGTCTCACTCGACGCTAGCGCGTCTCGTGAACATATGTTTACTCACGAAAAAACAATGTTTTCATCTCTTGTAGGAAAATATACTTTTATTTATTCAACTTAAAATATCCGCAATCAGCAACCAATTTTGGAATTTTATCCAAAAGTATTTTTATACATTGAAAGGCGATAAAGAAAGAGCATATTCTTCGGTCAATTTGTTGATTGATTTGTTAAATTCAAATCAATAATATATATTATTAGTTTAGCTATGTAAATTTATTTTTTAATTAATAAAAAATATAGTAAAATATAATAAATATTACTATATTTTTTATTTTATATACGCACATAGACTCCTTTTGTTCTTTTAATTTTTATCACATATAAATTTAAAAATATTTTAAAGCAAAATTATGAATTATTTTAGAATTAAAACTGTGAAATATAAATACTTTAAGATTAAATGAAAATAATTGAAATAAATAAAATCGTTAATAAAAAATTTATGCTTTCTTTTATTTAAAAAGTGTAAAATATAAGTTCCATTATTAATTTAATAAGTTTCATTATTAATTTAATAACATCTTATTATTGATTTAATAAGAACCTATTATTAATCTAATTAGATTGTATTATTAATCTGATAACCTAATATTATTTTAAAAACAATTTTATTATTATAATAATATATGTCATTTATCCAAGGGATACCTAATATAAATGTAATCCATTATGTTATTATTTCAATAAGAATTTTTATAAATATAAAAGCTATCGTTTTTAGATTTAAAATTTAATTTTTTTTGTTAGTAAATATTACGAACAAATAATATTAGTTTAATAATGCCTGTTATTACGAAATTAGTGAAAATAATCACAAGTTGTGATTAGCTGTATAATCACCAAATTATTAATCTAATGGCTATTTTGATAGTTTTTAATAACAGAATTCTCTGAGTGTACTTAGGTCATGTGATATCAAAAGAGGGCATAGCACCTAATCCTGAAAAAGTACTAGGTCATTCAATAAGTCCGTAGGATGACACATAGATGGCGTTACTAGAATTTTTTCCATATGATTTTTATTTAGTACTAACCTTCAAACGATACGTGTATAAATTTGACAGCAATCTGACTATTTATTCGTGAGTTATAGCATTTTGTGTGAAGCAACTTTTGTTTTTGAAAAAAAATGGAAAAAATTTGAATTTCGAATTTTAATAAAGCATTGCTTTTTGATGAAAAAAAATACAGTGGAAACCAAACAATGGCTTGATAAACATTATCCAAACTCTGCTCCATCGAGACAAATGGTAGAGAAGTGGATGGCTGAATTTAAATGTGGTCGTACCAGCACAAAAGATGCAGAGCGCAGTGGACACCCAAATAAGGCTGTTATTCCAGAAAACATCAAAAAAATTCACAAATTGGTTATGAACGATCGCAAATTGAAGGTGCACGAAATAGCTGACATTGTAAAGGTAGCAGATGGTAGTGTTTTTACCATTTTACATGAACATTTGGGTATGCGAAAGCTCTGTGCAAATTGGGTGCCGCATGAGCTCACAGTCAACCAAAAACAACAACGAATCGATGCTTCAGAGGAGTCTTTGGCGCTATTAAACCGCAATAAAAGGGAATTCTATCGTAGATATGTGACAATGGATGAGACATGGCTTCACAATTACACATCAGAATCCAAAAGACAGTCAGCTGAGTGGACAGCAGTCGACGAACCGAATCCAAAGCGAGCAAACACGCAACAGTCGGCCGGTAAGGTGATGGCGCCTGTATTTTGGGATACGAACGGAATAATATTCATCGACTATCTCCAAAAAGGAACCACCATCAACAGCGAGTATTACTGTGAACTTTTGGATCGATTGAAGGCTGAAATCGCAAAGAAACGGCCACATTTGCAAAAGAAAAAAGTGTTGTTTCACCAAGATAATGCACCGTGTCACAGATCGATGAAAACGATGACAAAATTGAATGAATTGGGCTTTGAATTGCTTACCCACCCACCATATTCTCCAGATTTAGCCCCCAGCGACTTTTTCCTGTTTTCAGATCTCAAGAGAATGCTTGCTGGAAAGAAATTTAAGTCTAATGATGAAGTAATCGCTGAAACTGAGGCCTATTTTGACGAGAAAGAGAAATCGTACTATAAAAGTGGTATAGAAAAGTTGGAAAATCGCTATACTCGTTGTATCGCCCTCGAAGGCAACTATGTTGAATAAAAAAATCGAGTTTTGTCAAAATGTTGTTTTTTTCTTACTTATCCTACGGACTTATTGAACGACCTGTTAAAAGCCATAGTTAATGCGCCAGTACCCCAGTCAGTAATTCAATTGCAATCTTATTTTGGTCGCCTTAATTATTATGGAAGATTTATTCCAAATCTATCTGTAGAACTGAAAAAATTGTATAAGCTGCTTAGTAAAGAGGTTAATCTGAATGGACTGAGGCTTGTCAAGAAAGTTTTCAAAAATCTAAGAAATTTTTGTTAGAAAATAGACTGTTGGAATTGTATAATCCATTAAAACCGATTATAATAGCGGCAGACGATAGCCCCTATGGTATTGGAGCTATTCTATCGTATATTGTAAACGGTGTAGAAAAACCAGTGTTATTTGTTTCAAGTACCCTTTCTATGGCTGGAAAAAACTATTCCCAGTTACACAGGGAAGCATTGGCTATAATATTTGCAGTCAAACGATTCCACAAGTATATTTTTGTTTTTCCGTTTACAATTTATAGTGACCACCAAGCGTTACGCGAGATTTTTAATCCAAAAAAATCTACACCATCGGTTGCAGCAGCTAGACTGCAGAGATGGGCGGTTATTTTATCTATGTGCGATTACAAGATTGAATATAGGCCAGGGAAAAAAATGTGCAATGTTGATGCTCTATAAAGACTACCAATAGAATCCGCAACAAATGTGGAATGCGACACAATTAAATATTTCAAAATTTCAAATCAATTTCCGATAGGAATAGAGAAAGTAGTAGAAGCTACGATAGAAGACAAAATTTTAGGTCAAATTTATAAATACGTCTTAGAGGGATGGCCTGGTAAAATTTCGTGTTTAAATGAAAGTGAAATTGTTTATTATAAAAAAAAATTGGAGTCAACTTGTGAAGACAACTGTCTATATTATATGTCGAGGGTCGTTATCCCGAAGTCTCTACAGCAAGATGTGCTTAAACTGTTGCACGAAAACCATTTGGGTATTGTAAAAATGAAAATGGTTGCCAGATCATACGTTTGGTGGTACGGTATAGACAAGGACATAGAACTTTTTATCTCTCGATGTGTTGTATGCCAACAAACACAAAATAGAAACCCAATCGTGAATGTTAGTGCTTGGCCTGAGGCAACCTTTCCCTTCGAGAGGATTCATATAGATTTTTTTTATTTTAGAAATTGTACGTTTTTGTTTGTAGTCGATTGAGATTCTAAATTATTTTTCCTTTAGGAATTTATGAACGTATGTTATAAAATTTTGGGGATTAAAATGATCAGGAAAAACCCACGCTAGCAATGAATTCCAACACTTTGAGACGAGATTAAAAAAATCGCGCTAAAAGGCTACAGCTCTACACTTCGTTATTTGAACCGCAAAAGGATGGGACGCTGTTGCAGTTCTGGTATGACGCAAGAATAATGCAGGATTCGGTAAAATCGATTTCATCTCTTCAGAAACCCTTTTATCCATAACGTATTTATAAAAATCGTTATGTCACCAACATTTCTCCTGTGCTGCAATGAACCAAGCTCCTTCGTAAGATGAAAACCACCAACAAATTTAATAGCTTTTCGCTGCACGGCATCAGGATATTTCAAACTCGTTATGTATACGCTCTATTACAAATATGAGAACAGTACTCTATGCATGGACGGATAAAAGACTTGAAGACAAAAAGAAGCTGTTCGCTATTGAAGAAGTTTTTACAACGCCCTAAAAACTCTAATTTTTGAACAGTGTTCTTAGCTAAGCTGAAAATAAGAGAATAAAACTTCATATTATTTCAAACCTCAACCCCCAAAAGTCTTACAGACTCTTTCTCCACAAGATCATTCGCATCAAATTTTAAAGGAAACGGATTAGGTATGCATAATCTAGTAAAATAGCAAATCTGTGTTTTGGTATAGCATTAAATTCAACACTGTTTGCTAAACCCTTATCCATAATTGTTTTAAGATCAACGTTTAAAGAATTAATTAAGCTTAATCTCGTGTCATTAACTGTCAGCTGTGAATACTGATTTGAAGATTCGTGAAACGCATGAGTCGTGCTATCATCATCAAAACTATGGTTAGGGTTAGGATGCACTGTTGAATCCAACAAATCATTAATATAGATAATAAAAAGCGTTGGTGACAAAGTGGAACCCTGAAGAACTCCTGCATAGGTTGAAAAAACGTGCCATGGTACACCATCAACTTTGACCCCAAACTTGCGATTAGCTATAAAACTCTGTACCGAAGAAATAAGTTGCTCATCTATTCCATAGCATCTCAATTTGCATATTAGATTGTTGCCAAACCTTAGCAAATGCTTTGGAAATGTCAAGTGCAACACCGAAAAGCTCTCCATGGTTCTCTAGCGATTTGTTGACGAAAAGCTCTCCATGGTTCTCTAGCGATTTGTTGACAAGGGCAAGCAGATCTGCCGTTGTTCTACCTTTTCGGAATCCATATTGTCTTTTATTAGAATTTTTTAGGACTCCGAAAAGGACATAATATTAAAATTGACGTATTTCTCAAATATTTTATCGACAACCGATAAGATAAAAATGGGCCAATAGTGTGCTGGACCAATCTTACTACCCTTCTTGGAAACGTCATTTTCAATATTTCAGGAAAAATCCCTTTCTTGTATGACAAATAGAAGATTTTAGTGAGAACTGGTGCCAATTCCTTAGCAAATATTTTAAGTATAGTTAGTAGGGTGCAATCTGGTCCCGATGCTTTATAAGTATTGATTTGTAAGAGCGTTTTCTGAATGATGTTTTTAGGACAAACGATCCGCATCATTTTATAAGAAGCTTTAGTTTGATAGTGGAGAAGACACCAGCAACCAGGGAAGAAACACGTTACAAGCCAAACAATGAGCAAGATATCTCTAGGGAAGAAACACGTTACAAGTGCAAGATATCTGCAAAAACGAAAACTGTCTGAACGTGGAAGAACGTCAAGAAAGGGGATACAATACAACACAAAAAAGGTATCACACCATCATGAATATATGCATGAATTATAGAGCAGCTCCTATTAAACAAACTTTTTACTCAGTAGTGGTGAATTTCATGAAAGAAATTTTAAGGTTGCTGATGCGACACAAGTTGTTTCGTTGCACTCTTCGACGATTGACTAGTCTTTAACAACATAATGATATCTGTCTGTAACACAGTTAGAGCTTACTGGAGTTGGTTTAAGACCATTTAAAAAGTCAGTACGTTGAAGTGCAACAGAGCATGGTGCTGAAGATTATTTTTTTACATAGGTGTTTAGTTTCATAGGTGTTTCATAGGTGATTAGTTTTGTTTCATATAGGTGATTAGTTAATCGTTTGAAAAAAAATTAATTAATTGTTTTTGTAATTAATTTTTAAATTAAAATATTAAAAAACTTTTTCAGAGATGGCGCTAGGGTTGCAGATCAATTGGAATTAAATTTATATTTTTTCTATAGCAACTGTCAAAACGTGCTAGTATCAATTAAAGTTAAAGGGAATAGTAACACTTTACCATCAAAGGTAGATAAAGTAGTACTTTAACAGCAACGGTAGATAAAGTATTTTGATATAAGTATTTTGCTGTTGATATTCTTCAAGTTTTTCCATTTTTGAAAGCACAGGTATTCTCTTTGATAAACCGTCCGCGATTTCAGGCAATATCCTACGAATTGCCTATGAAGCCTTCTCTTCCACATCAGAAGACGTTTTGTCTTCTGTAATATCGCTCATATTCACAAACCCAAACTAGCTAATTTTCAAATTCACTTTTTGCAAAAACAAAAATTGATTTGTTTGTTTGCTTATAAAACTCTGTAGCAATCAAAAAGTTATTAAAGCCAACTTATTTTTTCGTGAAACTGTTTTTTTCCTGACACTTTTAAATTAAATTTATCATTGATTTTTTTTATATTTTTGGTCTTCTTTAACAGTTGCTATAGAAAATAATGTTGTATTCCACACGACGATAAAATTTCATTATCTTCTCGATGCTTAATCGCTCTCGAAAACAAAGTGTAATTTTATCATCTTGTACAATAAATAACTATTTTAAACAGTTCTTTCCTTGATTGACAGGAATTTAGATCTTTTTTCAAACAGCCACGGCTGCACTAACAGTAAAGACTAAATTCCCACTCATCCACCACAATTTTCCATTTTCTTGCTTATAATATGACTACTTTGTATTTTTTCATTACCATTTTTTTTGATAATCATCGGCACACCTGACTATTTTTTGTAACATCAAGGTTGTAATAGATTTTGATTTCACCTTTGCATTCTATCGAATTTTGTTTATTTTCCTCGTTTATATTAAAAACCGAAACAGAAGAATTGCTCTCGTTTAAATTTTTCTCTTTCATTTTATGATAATGATGAAACGGAGAAAGAATTAAAATTTTACAATACATGAACATTTCCAACTTTTTGCTTGTCTAATTGATAAACGGGTGGTTCTTACTTTTGTTTAAGTTTTATAAATTAATGGAAGAACAGGAAAAATGTTATGGAAAAAATGAGACAATCTGTTATTAACTGGTTACGTTCTAAATAGTAAATGTATTGATTACAAACAATATGAATAACGAGCAACTGTTTCATGAAATCGTTGTAACCCGTGCTCGTTGATGAAGGATAAGAGAAAGCTGTTTTGAGAAAATGAAAAATCAGCATGATGACCTGATGTTCGAATAACGTAACTGCTGATAGTGATTGTATAGTAAATGAAGTAAGGTAATGGAGAGGTGAAAAATAAATGGACCTTTTTGGCGTATTTTTGAAGCATGAAGTCAACTCTCATCAATTTATAGTAAGTTAATTTTTTTTTATATTTTTATATATTCTATTTTTAAATTCTTCAATTTTACGTGGGATTGTTTTAGACTATAAAGGTCTGGTAAATGTAAATTAAATTATAATAGTGTTGTGTTATAGATCTTTCTGGTAATAGAGTCCGCGTTTTATCCGTACCTTCCTGTATCATTTTTCTGTATCATTGCCGTTGGTATCTATAATTATAAAAGTCCCTTTCGACAAATACTTCAAATTTACAAAGAGGCGTTAATTCGTGTTTTTGAGATATTTAATTTTAAAGATTTTTAGTCCGACTAAAATTCTAATAGTTCATTATTTTGTCGAACAATTTTTATCAATAAAAAATTTTAACCACTGAAGTTCGAAAAACTGATGAAAAATTTGAAGTGTGGGTTTTATATCAAAGTTCAGATCTGTGGTGCGCCAGATTAATAACTTGGATTTTATTCTTCATTTTTCAAATAGTTTTTTATTTAGAGCAATTTTATCTCCGTTTATTGTAGGAGGCTTTTAAATTCAATTCGCAAGCTATATATCACAAAATATTTTTTAGAAATGGTTTTTCTTCAGTAGCCTATAAGCCTTCACACTCCTAGATCCAGTCTGATTGTTTTCTACCCCTGTAGAAATAAGAGAATTTAGAGATTTATGGAAGATTTGAACCGAATTGGTTCAAAGAATATCCTCAACTAGTATTTATTTAAAAACTGGAGGACTGGGTAAAGAAAAAAATTGATCATCGATACCATGACCACTGCAAGATATTTGGATTTAAAACTTACTAGGCGAGGCATCTACAGAAGAAATCTTTAAGCTTTCGCTTGTGTTAAAAAAAAGAGGAATTATGTTAGAAGTAATATTAGCTGAAAAAGCAATGTTTTCCCATACAAACATTCTGTGGATTGAAAGAAAGTGGTAGAAAATAAGCAAGTGTTCTAAATGGATTTTAATTTTGGTTGCCAGAACACTCACAAAGCAATATTTGTGACTCATATTAGAACCTGAAAAAGTAAAAAGATAAATAACATCATGACGGAATAGAAATTTGTGGAATAGTGCACCAAAAAGAAGTGTACTCTTATCATCGTAGTGAATGAGTTATCTTCCGAATGCTTAAAAACAGAAAACCTAAACGTGCTAAAAAACTTCAGAGAATTAACTGCAAGAATGAGAACCGAGAACGAAATTTCTTACATGACACTATTTGATTTATAATTTATTTTAAAATTAATAAATAAACATGATTATATTGATAATCTAACAAAACACTTGCATTATTTCACATTTTTAATCCATGTTTTATGATAGTTCTTGAGTCAAAGGTTCGGCCGAGCTATCAAACTGTATCAAAATAACTAAATATGTTACAAATGATCCCATCAGTCCATACAATAAATTCCAATTGATATCAAATAAACCGCAAGTAAAAACCGGAATTTCTTTTTGCAATTGAAGTGTAAATAATTGTAATGTCTCGACCACTCTTGTAATATCATAATTATTTTCCCTTTCCTTACAAACCAAATAGGTGACTGCTCTATAGCCAATAGTTCTCGTTTCTTTGGCCTGAAATTAAAAACTGTAGTAAATTAAAATAAATATAAGTACAAAATACCTCCGATGTCATCAAAAAGCTGGTCACTACTACAGAAACGAAACATATAACATAATAATTTAACCAAATAAAATAGATTTTATTTAAAATTTTTAGCTGCATTCCTCTGTGATATGCAAATGCATAAAACGTAAAACATGACAAAATTGCATAAGTGAATATAAGTGGAACTAGCAACATTATCTGAAAAATGAATTTTAAATTTCAAATACTAATTCAATGTTATAAGGCAACATTTGACACCAAACCTGCGAGGAATAACAATAATTTACTAGTTTAATTACATCGTGCAGTTCATCGTGAATTTTTGCAAACTCTCCAATAATCTGTGTCTCGTAAGTAAGATTCTGTTTTTGATTTTCTTTTACAATAATAAATTTGAATTTTTGATCTTGGCTAGCGGAATCTAATTTATTGTCATCATAAACATTGATGTTAAAATATTTTCTAGAAATTAAGATAAGATAATAAGGTTAAAAAATTCAGTTGAATATGGATTAATTTACCTTATCAATATATTTAGAACAGAATATCGTGCTTTTACACTTCCTAAATATACAGAAATTTGGTGTGTGATCAGCAAAAAAGAATAATTCTGTAGCGCATACGCAAATAATAAGCACGCAGAAGTATTTAAATATTCATTTATCAGAAACCTAAAATAAATTGAATAAGCAACACCAAATAAGTAACCCAAAACCATCGATCCAGTAACTAATAAGAAATGGAACATATGATCAATAATAGACTCTGTTGGAACATTCCAATTTCTTGCTAAACTTATACGTTTATTTAAATCGTTAAGCTTTTCATCGACTTTATGAATTCCTTCTTTGATCTTTAAGATTTTTGAGCGGAGACAATAATTTGAAACTATTGAAAAGAGAGACACCCATAGTCCAATTATCAAACAAATTTGCCCTGTGTATTGTATGATGACAGAATCTGAAGAAATTTTCTGAACAAAATGCACAAACATATTATAATAAAGCAAATATAAATGCAAAGCCATCAACGCTATAAAAATTATAATTTGAAAGCCTGTTGTTTCTAAGCTATGTGAATCTTTTTGTTCGGTTGCTGTTGCAGTAAAAACACAATAACCAGAAAGCTTTTGAATTTCGGATGTAAATTGTATTGTATCTAAAAACTTTTTTGGCTTCCAGTTCCAAATTTTAAGAAACATATTGTTTGTTTAAAATGTTTCCGGAAATAATTTTATGAACCGTTCTTAAGTCTTCTAAAAGCTTAACTAAATTCAACGTTGGGGTTAATTTACCCTGAAAATGTTGATGTTTAAATTTTTTATTACCATAAAAAAATCGATTGAATACTAAATGTGAAATTAATTTAATGATATGCGTTAGTAAGAGGTATTGATGACAAGCCAAAACAAAATGTAAATTCAGACCAACATTTAGCGTTATTAGTATAGAAGAAATATTTGAACAAGCGGAAAAATTTAAAGACTTCATCACTTAAAGAACGATTGAAATTCCACCGCAGTATAAATTTTTTTTTCAAATTTTACCCCATTTTTGGCATTTTGCTATATTTTATCTATATTCTAATATATCCATGCTAAAAAAGCAAGAAACAAATGTTCCTCTGTCTCCTGCCCCCTAGTCAACGGTTTGTTACAGTCTACAAAAATTGGAAAAGTACTGAGCCTATTCCAAAAGTTAAAAAGTTTTTAAAATATGTTTCGTTGATCTTAAGGGCTGATAGAACGAAAGGCTTGAAAATGTCCCGGTTGTATGACAAAAATAATTTAAAATTAATCCAAACCTGTTAAATCGTTAGTTTCAAATATTTGGTTTGCGTTGGAGGTTAACTTTGAATATAGGATCATGTAAATAGTTAGCATCTGTATGTGAGACCAGGTGCTCATTGTTTTATAAATATGTCATAAGAATGAGTTTCATACGTTTTGCTACCCAACTTTTTTTGCAAACACGTAGTGGGAAATAATTTAAACTAGAAAGATTTGACACATAAAAGTAATTATTTGGATGACATGAAATATGTGTGAAACCAGATTCTAGTTGATTGTAGCATGTTAAATGTTGAGAGTTCACAAAATAAGTAACAATTAGGGATATATTTTTTGAGAAAATATCTGAGGGAAGCAAACCAGCTTCTACCACTTCTAAATATTATAAACAATTGGCATATATATCTTGTTGTTGATGATTTATTATCGTTTATGCACAAAGTTGAAATTATTGTAATAAAAAGCATCTGCGCTAAACGGAAAAGTATTCTGAGAAATTTTCTGAATGAATGCTGTCACTGTTGCGGATTAAATATATTGTTCTTCACAAAAAGCTTCATCAGTCTATTTTAATCTTTAATTCATATTCAGTCTTTAATTCATATCAATGAACTGTTGGAAACCACCAGTTACTCAATTAACAGTAATGCAAGTGATATAACACTTCACAAGTCGTTTGACATTCTATTTTCTCGAGTGGAGTGACCGAAATTTTTTTTTTTTTTAAGGCGTTTATGCTCCATGTAGGAGCGTTGCCACCTAAGTAGCAAAATTGGTATTGCTTTGGGATGTCATTTCTTAATTCCAACTTAATCCATTCGTTTTTTGGTATTTTAAATTTTTATTTCTTTAATGCTTCTTAAATCGTTCTTAAAATGGTACTCTCATCTTGGTTTTAAATCGGTATGTAAGATCTCACTTAAAGTATTCTTAAAGACTTCTTAATTTGGTATGCATATCAACATCTTAAATCGGAATGTATGAGCACGCATAAAGAATTCTTAAAGGCTTCTTAATTTGGTATGTATATTAGAAGTATTAAATCAGTATGATGTGCCTTCTTTAATACGTCGAATATTGGCATGTACCATAAGTTTGTAGTGATGTACACTGAAAAAATATGTTTGGAAATTCTACAATATTAGTTAAACCAAATCAATTTTGTAGCATCATATACAATTTAGTACGATTGACAAAACGTTTGACCGTTAGACAAATGCTTTGTATGTTGTTCTTAATTTTAGATCATGCTACAAAATTAATTTGATTGAATTAACTTATTGTAGATTACACCACCTTTTTTATCCAGTGTACATGTTCAAAACTAATCGTACCCAAAATAGTATATATTCGTTCTTGGATTTTCTCCCGAATTAAGAAGGAATATCAACTTTTTTGGTATTGTGTCATACTAAATTAAGAAGATATTTGAACTTAATTTGAGCATTTTCCTTCTACTTGAGCAAGAACAAAATTCCGCCATATTTTCACACAGCAATTTTTAAGAATTAATTTGAAAAAATTTCCGTTAAAATATAAACATTAAATATTGCACGAATTTTTGATTTTTATTTATATTTAGATAGCAAACAACGATGTGAGCATGAATATGTCGGGGTTTTTTCTACAAATAATTTAAAATATAATTTAGGGCGCATTGAATTTCGGCATATTTTCAACAATTGTAATAATTTAGAGAAATCATGGAGGCGCGTGAGTTTTAAAGGAGCTAGAAGTTTCAATTTCACCATAAAACTCGTTTCGTTTGCAAATATCGGCTTAATATTTTCATAAAACTGATTTTAAACCCTACATATAATTTTTCTTAATTTATCAATTCTTTCATTATTTTTTAAAACAGCATAACATGTCATATTTTAGGTAGATTTCATATAAAAATCTACCTATTGCAATGGACTTCATCTCGGAATTTTGGAAAAATTTTTGTGCCAAACGACTTTATATGAAAAGCGGAGACGAAAAAACAAAAAAAAAAAAAATTTATATATATATATATATATATATATATATATATATATATATATATATATATATATATATATATATATATATATATATATATATATATATATATATATATATATATATATATATATATATATATATATATATATATATATATATATATATATATATATATATATATATATATATATATATAAACGATATGAGATATAACGAAAACGACCGGCACTCTCACGGTCGCATTTGTTGAGGTAGATCAAAAAAATTTTTTGTACTTATGTGTTCTATTAATATCTTGGACAAGTTCGTGAATCAGCAAAATCCGACACGTGGTTAAGAAACTAGAGGCTTTTTTCTGAAAAAAATTGATTTTTTAAAACCGTTATAACGGCCGTTTGGATACTAATATTTCAAAAAATTTAACATATTTAAAATCTTTGGAATCTTTTTTATCAATTTGTTTTAAAAATAGACCTCTGCAGTTAGAGGCTCCTGAGTGAGCGGCTCCAACAAAAAAGTTTGCAAAAAAAAATTTTTTTGGAAACAACCGGCACTCTCACGGTCGCATTTATAAGGCCAGATCAAAAAACTCTTTTTAAAAATGTGCGTTTTATTAATATCTTGGACAAGTTTGTAAATCAGCCCCATCCAACACATGGTTAAGAAACTAGAAGCTTTATACTAGAAAAAAACTCTGTTTTTTAGATCCGTTATAACGGCCGTTTGAATTCTAATATTTTTAAAAACTTCATAAATTTAGAATCTTTAAATCCTTTTTAATCAGTTTCTTTCAAAAAAAAGACCTCTGCAGTTAGAGGTTTCTGAGTGAGCGGCTCCAACAAAAAAGCTTGTAAAACACAAAATGCGTTTATATCAACCGGCGCTCTCACAGTTTCATTTGTGGAGCCAGATCAAAACACCTTTCTTAAAAATTTGTGTTTTATTAATATCTTGAACAAGTTCGTAAATCAGAAAAATCTGACGCATGGTTAAGGAACTATAGGCTTTATACTAGAAAAAAAAGTGGTTTTTTTAATCCGTTATAACGGCCGTTTGGATACTAATATTTTTAAAATCTTCATAAATTTAGAATCTGTGGAAACATTTTAATCCGTTTCTTATAAATATAAACCTCTGCAGTTAGAGGTTTTTGACTTGTTGGCTTCAACAAAAAAGTTTGCAACAATCCCCAACTACAATTTCCAAAAATCTTATAACAGTCAATGTCAACCTTATAACAGTCAAAAAAATAAAAGATTTTAATAGAAGAAATTCATTTTTTTTTCTTAGAAATAAACTATTTTGATATTTTGCAGTAATTGGACGACATATGATATAGAGTAGGTTTGTGTCATAAATTGTCACACACATGTTCTGTGGTAGATTTGATATTTGTTTGTTGCAAAATTGGATAGATATAATTTTGCTTGTAGGTAGCTAATTTTCTTTTTAAAATTTGTTTGATATCTGTTTGAAATTAGTTTGTTTTGTTTAAACTAATTTGATACATCAGATTCTACTGGTACACAAAACTGTCTGATCTCGAAATCTACCTATTTCTAGCGGATATACGTGCCGCTTGGACTTTTTTTGTTTCATTTCAACATTGTCTATTACTTTAATTTAAATCAATTTAATATAGATAAAGAGAGATAGAAAATTCTGCGTCACTCTTTGACTTTGATAGTATATAACAAAAAAATGACATACCGATTTAAGAAAGAGTTAAGCTGGAGTTAAGAAGGAGTGGAAAAATAACATACCTATTTAAGAAGCAAATAAGATAAAAATACGCTTCTTAATTCGTTCTATCGGACCGCCCACATGGGCCTTTTTGTACTTAATTCAAACTTAAATCCTTCTTTAAGAAGGCGCGTTGCTTTGTTTAAGTCTTCTTAAATCTTTCTTTAAGTACTGACAATCACTATTTTTGCTACTTGGGCAGGCTAATCAGCTTTGAATATTCACCACGGTCATTCGCAACAGTGACATAATTACCATAGCAGCCGATTTTTTAAGGTCGTTTATTACGTCAGCCTCCCATTGTAGTCGTGGTCTACCTCGCGGTCGCCCACTCCCTAGGGTACTAACGTACATTTTTCTAATCATTCCAGACTGTGAATCGGCTCGTAGAACATACCCAAACCAAGCAATCCTAGTAGAACGGATATCGAATAAATATAATAAAATGTTTCAAAAATTAAAATGTTAATAGAATTCATATGTGAAAAATAACCAAAAGTTTGAATTATTTTTGGACATTCGATCAACTAAATATTAAACTGTGTTACAAGATTTAAAAAGAAGTTACCGTATTTTCCAAACAATGTAATACCGAGATAAATAAACTAAAGAAAAAAATTTGAATATATGTACACTGAATTTTATTTGCAACTAGAAGAGGAAGAGAATTTGACGATTTGAGCTTTGAAAGGTAATCAACACACTTTGAAAGGGTGAGCGAACGAGCTGATGTTTTTAACTGGCATTGTCATGTTGTTATTCGGACCCTAGCTAAAATTCTTGTAGGAAAATTATATAGGAACTTACATGATCCTGATTATTTCTTGTACAGAATTGGGACAAGAAGTTTATAAGATCATACAAGATCGTAACAAGATCATACAAGATTCACATAGGATCTTTTATAGTTCATGTAAGATCCTAAAAAAAATTCCCATACGAATTTTTGCCACTGTAGGAACTTACATGTTCATGATCATTTCTGTAGAGAATTGGGACAAGAAGTTTACAAGATCGTACAAGATCATAACAAGATCATACAAGATTCACATAGGATCTTTTATAGTTTATATAAGATTCTAGCAAAAATTCCAAAACGACCAACTAGAGGACCTTCACGGACCACCAGACAAACCTGGTACTAAATCATGCCGTATAATATAAACATATTTATCTGGTGTCGACGTCGACGGCGTCAATGAACCAGTGCACATTTTTTTGTGGAACCTAGATGCTAAAAGTTGTGTTGTTGTGATACATATGGTAATTCCTACTTTCCAACACAATTATTAAAAAACTGGATCTGGAATTGGGAGCTATTCAGATATCGAAATAATAATTTAAATTATTTAAATAAAATCATTATTATAATTACATACATATATGACAACAATCAAAGAAAAGAAAAATTCCCGTAGTGATTAGTTTCACCAACACAACCAATTCAGATCTTTTCGAGACAATAAAAAATTTTGTGGACAGAATTCATGACCAATGTATGATGGCAAAAGACGCATACAAAGGAGACTGCCTTTATTTAAGAAAAACGACGCTTTAATTCAAGAAAAAAACCTAATATCAATATGGACATAAAAGTTAAGAATTAGGAACCCAATGTGTGAAAACATATAACACCAACCACGAAAATAAATTTGCACAATCTGTTTCAAATCGCAGTTGATCTAGAAAAATTTGGCCATGCAGTAAACAGATTATGGTCAGGTCAACGGTAGCAGAGTGTAGAGACATAGACGACAAAGAAATTCAGGCAGAAAGAACAAATCTAAAATTTTTTAACAATACGGTACTATTGGAAAATTGCTCCACATCATTCGTAACAAAATTCCCAAAGTATTCCACAAACTCCATACATACCAATAAGCAAGAGTATCTGATGCATAACCAATTCTACAGAAGAAGTTTAAATCAAAATAACACATAGTTCACATCTCAGGAATTTGCTGCAATACCTATTCTCCAAACTCTAAAAACTAAAACTCAGTCCTCTCACCCTACAATGATAAACAGACTTGAACAAATACATGAACCAGATCATGTTTTTTACATCCAATATAACTGGCCAAATCCGGTAAGCTGAGTAGGGTTGAGTTAACAACCCAACATATCAGATTATTCACTGTTCTACACCAATCAATCAATAAACAAGTTATTTCCCTGATACCCAATTCCGAATTTAAAACCAAAGGAAAAAAAACTTTTTCTTCAAACATACAAATACCAGTACAACATAATTTCTCAAACCCTTTCGAATTTAAACGAAACAAGCCTTGAAACCAAAGCTAACTCTCACGCTACACAAACACAAGCACGGTGTGTTTTTGTTTGTAATTGACGAACGTAATTGCACTAAATAAAAACCATAATACAATTACGCCAAAATTAAAGAAAATGAGAATGCAACAAAAACAAACCGCGAAGAACAAATACAATCTAGCAAGAATCCACACCAAACCGAACAATCTACTCGATATATTTTTTTGACAGTACAAAACTCAAATGAAATAACATCCAGCACACCCATTATAAATATATTAACACACGGCTCTGAAAAAAATAACCTACAACTACTTATCGCACACAGGTGCTGAAATTTACAAAACTAAGAAAGATAGTCCAGGAAAAAATCAAACTATTGACAGAGACAAACTCATAATTTTTACTGGCATAAACGGTGTAGAACAATCTACACTTGGCACAACCTAGATAAAATTCCCAAACGGGAATATGACACAATTTTTTATTTACTCACAACTAATTTAATTTTATAACAAAAAAAAACTAAAACAAGTCAATATTTTAACTCACAGTAAACACCCAGAAAACATTTTGTTTTATGGCTTAAACTGTATAAAACTTTATTTCCACATAAAGATTTGATGGATTTAAATAATATGTGTTTATATAAATTCTATTTTACCTTTAAATATTTTTTAAAGGCTCTAATTTTAATGACTCTTTCTGATAATCGGTTTTTAAAAAAATTCAATCACATTCAAATTTAGCAACGTCTATTAAATATTTTTACTAAAAAAAAGGAGAGTGAGAAATGACTCACCTAAAATTTAGATAAGCAAATAAAACGACTCCCATAAAATTTAGAATACATAGTTTGGCAAATTTCGTGTTCATCGGAAACTACTTTATTTAAAATTGTTTTGCAATTTTTCCAAAGATAAACACAATTTTTTTTCGTACTGGGAGGAATGTAGTAAAAAAATTACGAAAATATTAGCTTTTAGCCAACAACTACAAAATTCACATTTCCCTAATATTGGTAAATGTCGAAACAATTTAAAATAAAAAATAATTAAATGTAAAATATACAAAAACTCGAATCTTAGTCAAGCTACAATCGTAGTCAATTTTAAGTTTTTTAATAAAAAAGACAATAAGTCAAGTAGTTGATCGATAGTTATTGGGTAGTTAACTAGAAGTCAATCAGTGCGAATCAGTCCTTTTCTAATAATTTAATTATGTTTATATAGTGTAAACAAAAACAAAACACCTACTTGTGTAAAGTGATGTATATTTAAATAAAACGAACATATGTACTGTAACCTAGGTATTAAATATATGAAATAATATATTAACATAAACTTGCAAGTGGTTGAGTTTTTAAATAGTTTTTTATTAGTTATGTCTAGAGATGTTAAAATACCGTATTTTATTTTTTTTGTATAATACAGCGTATTATACATTG
>OY856187.1:222583101-222818101 GCA_963693315.1 Diogma glabrata | reverse complement strand
GACAAAAATTTACATATGTATTGAAAATAATAATTTAATAGTAGTTTAATCAATGAGTGAATAATGAAGTAGTTTATTCTCAAGCAAAAGTTTAAAATTTGAGCGAGGCACGAGCGAGAATTGTAATTTGCGAGAGAATAAAATTCATTATTCACGAATCGATTACAATACTTTATTCTCTGACAAAGATTTTATTATAAAAAAGAATTGTGTATTATAAAAAATAAAAACATTTTCTTCAATTAAAACAATAAATCTTTATTGTTTTAATTGATAAATCAAATTTCTTAATAAAAAAACCCTGATGATAAAAAACGCCCTTCTCATACAATCAACCAAGTTCAACTAAACGAAATAAGAGAATTTATTAAAATTTGATTTTTGAACAAAACTTATCAAAGCAATTGTGATTATAATTTGAAAATAATTTTAATGAAATCAAAACAATTTGACCAATTGGAATCATACCAATTGAATAAAATGTTCATTAGGCAATAGGTTAAGTTCATTAGGTTATAGGTTAGAAAACAATACAATAATACATACTATTATTATCGAAAAAACCTACAAATAAAGCTGATATAATTAAATGGAAGAGAATAAAAATATATTACAAAACATACCTTTTGTTAACACACAATTTAATAAAACACTGACTTTAAATTTACACAATTTTTTAATTTTGACAAAATTTAAATTTACACATAAATTGACACAAAAATCTTCCAAATTTAATATTCCAATGTTTGACGCACCGTGTAGCAATGTTACAAATTGTATAACAAAAGCAATTTACGAAAAAAAAATCTCTTTGACTTGTGTCAAAATACCGACAATGTTCCGAACGTATTCAAATGCAAACGTTGGACGTATGACATTGGACGTTTGTAGTTCGAGCAACGGCCACACGATGTGTCCAACCATCATGCGTCCAACGTTGGAAGATGTTCGTAGCATCGTGTAGAGCCGCCTTTAAACGAATGCTAATAAGACCTATATAATCATCTGACTCTAATTCATGTGGATGGTCTGAGCAGTAAAACTATCCTGATGCTTAGTTTCAATTTATTTCACCTTCAGTCGCTGCCTGCTACTGTATTTGTTTTTTATTCAGATTGGATCCTTCCAGTTCCATGAATAAACTGTTAGAGGTCTTAATCAAGTTTGACATAAACGAGATAATTGTTTTTGGTATGATTTAGGCTGCATATCGAAAATGATGTTTCTGTTACAGTAGAGTGACCATTCGTACTGATTTTATCAGTACAGTACTGATTTTCTAGCTTCTGTACTGATAGACATATGCGGTACTGATTTTTACTGATTTTTAAAATTATGTACTGAAAGTACTGATTTTTAAGAAATTGTTGAATTTTACTTTAAGCTTCAATTTAAATAAGGAAATAAAACAATACGTATCATCGTTTGGTATAAACTTGTAATAAAAATTATTTGAAAAATAGTACATTTTGCTACAAGAGATGAAAACGCTGCTTTTTCGTGAGTGAAAATTTATTCACGAGACGTGTTAGCGTCGAGTGGGGCAATTTCACGAACGTAAAATGTTTCTCGCGTAGGAAATGCAATTTTTTCTATGATAACAATTGAAAATTCTATTTTCATCACGCTTAATGACCTGTGAAAATGGGTTCTTTTACAACTATATAGTGTAAAAAGAATAACAAATTGCAGTTGCTATGGTTGCTCATATAATTTTACAAAGTTTTTTAAACAACGCAACCATAAAAAAATAGAATATGAATTTTTAATGTAATTTTGTCAATTTTTAATTTTATAATTTATAGTAAATATCGATTAAAAATATACTATCATAGAAAAAATTGCATTTCCTACGCGAGATAAAAACGTTTTTCGTTCGTAAACATGTCTCACTCGCCGCTAGCGCGTCTCGTGTACAACTGTTTACTCACGAAAAAACAATGTTTTCATCTCTTGTAGGAAAATATGCTATTTCAAGCAGGCTTGAGATAATAGATATTTCATTTGCTATCATAGAAAAAATACTTTTATTTTTAAAAGGTGGAGTTACCCACGGAAAAAAGATCAAAATTCTAACCCTGTGTTTCCCAAGCAATCGTGGCGGAAAATTGTATTTCATAAAATTCTGGTGTTGGTTTCAACAAAATTTTCTTAAAACTAATTAAAAAAATTAAAACAGATTTGTCTACTTCGTTCACACTTTACCATTCGGCTTAGAAGAGTCATAGAGGAGACTAAGGAGACTAAGGATGCTACATATTTTAACTCGTAAAATTTTGTACTGATTTTACTTAGAAAAAAAATGGTCACCCTATGTTACAGTGAAAGATGCAGAACAATGCAAATTAAAAGATGCTACATTCTGAAGAGCCACAAACTCTATTCCATCCAGTTATACAATAAATACAACTGCTATCGGTTTCATAATGGGTATTTTGAGATTTTTGTGCGTGGTTGATAAATTTGAACGTACATAAAAGAAACGTTCTACATGTTATCTGGTGCTACTAAAGATATTAAATTGAGTGACAAATCCATGTTTCAAAATTTTGATTTGCTCTATTACAAAATTCACTGTAACGGTTGCTTTTCAGCAACTATATAATCGATTGATGATATTTGTGGTGTGTTGATATTAGAACAATTTTGGTGCAACAGCAATTTAAAAATTGGGTTCTATTCAGTAAAATCTTCTACCGAAAGTTTCTGCTATTCTTCTATTTTTTGTATGAAATTTTATAATGGGACAATAAAATTTCATAAAAAAATAGAAGAATAGCAGAAACTTTCGATAGAATATTTTACTGAATAGGCCCCATTATTTAGAAACCCACACTAGCAAGGCGTACAAATAATGCATTTGCTCGACGTGGTTTATATCTTATAGTGATGTAGTAGTAGACATATTTTCACAGCTATAAATTCTTCTAATACTCCACGCGCAATTTTAGTAAAAGGGCTATATACTATTTCGCACGCCATCAGAATAAAAAATATTTTTTGTAGTAAAATACCTTGTATTTTACAACGTTTTGGACAATACGGTATTTTACGTATAATACCGGGTATTATACAATTGTATTTGTTTCAGCACAGCTACCTGGAATTTTGTTTCTTCCTAATGTTGGTTATAGTTGTAAGGTGATGAAGATTGCGTTTTGTAATTTGATATATATTACTCGATAATGCAAAGATATACAAGTTATTGAACAAACTAATTGCTTTATTTATAATTACGATCTCATTCCTCTATGAAAGTTCGCTTCTTAATGATAATTAATGCTTCCAAAAAAATCCAACTTGTCCAAATAAAATTTGGGCTAATTATTATGACATTATTATGGCTTTGTTGCTAAATCATTTAGTAAATATCGCGGTTAATTTAAATATTTGTAGAATTATAGGTAATATTTAGCCATGTCATAAACCATTTGATTTAGTTGGTTTTTTTTTGAGAGTTTACAATTTAAAACTGAGATAATATTTTTACAATAGATGGTGGTAATATTATTTTGTAGACTTATAACTAACAATTTTTATAATTACAATTTTATTTTACTTAGCCTAAAGTTATGCAAATTATTGATAAATCATAACGATGTATACGTTAAACATAGAAAATATTTTCCCCTTCATAGTTGGTTGCTATCCGACAGTATTAAACCCTTTTACATCACTAGTTATGTCACAAGAAACTAAAGCACTACACTTGGATATTACTTAATATAATAATAGTACTTTGGTAGCAGTGGCTTTGTCCTGGTAATGGAGATGATGTGTCCAGTTGCAATGATGATGAAGGTTGCGTGATAAACCAATTTAGCTCCACTGTTGCCGCTACTCCACGACCAATTTTTATTCGTTTCAAAACAACAGATATGTACTTTCCTCTATGATATCATTGATCCTGTTAATGACATCCGTAACATGTGAAAGTATATCAGCTTCTCGATTATAAATTATTTTATTCTTTACTAAAAATAATAATGACAATTCAACTCACTAAATAATTGTTCTCAAAAACCAATCTGAAATTAAAAATTCCCTAATGTTGTCTATATTTCCTAACCAAAAATATAACAACATATTGACTTTACGTCAGATATTAAGTTTCGCATTGATTGGCAACAATCAATAATGACTTTACACTCGTGACTTAGGATGTTGATTAGAATGTTGACTTAGATGTTAACGAAATATTCGCTCATCCTATGAATTCACACATCGTAATATCTAGAAATTTAATACAAAAAATACCAAATAAATACAATTTTCAATATGTAATCATAGATGAAAAATTCAACTTAAGTAAATATGAAAAATGATGAAGTTTCAATTTAGAAATTATCTGAACATCAAAATTAAAATATGTTTCGTCATCGCCGCTTTGGCTAAGTTGTGTAAGACACACGGAATTTGAACAATGTGTCTCTGATGAATGTAGTTCAAATTCTGACACGAAACACAACAAAATTTTTTCTAAAGGAATTTTAGAGGAAATGAAAAGTTATTTCGAATTGCAAAATTCAAGTGATTTCCAATATGTACTTAAGCTTAATTGTTCTCAAAAACCAATCTGTCACTAAATAACGTTTCGCAAGGTTCAATAAAAACGCTTCATTTACTATTTTTTAACAAATCAAAACGAATTGTTTCGATTATTTTTCTCTGGTGGGAAGGAACAGCGAATATTTTCGAATATTTTCGGCCTACTTAATATCTTAATTTAAAACAAAAATTCACATACAAAATTATGTGAAAATGCAATTTGCAAATATGTAGTAAAAATGTCCGTTTTCATTCATAAATGATTGCATGTTTATGTTTATTTGTCAAAAATAAATTACAAATTTATATCATTTATGCGCCTACAAAGATGAAATAATATTTTATTATGTATGATTATGTTGTATGAAATAATGTTACTATTTCTGTTCGTTAAATTGTCTGCTAAATACAACTCGTCACCAAATTATTAGTCGATTACTTTTCAACATTACCACTCATGCCATTTGAGGTTAAAAATTTCCCACGTGCGCTACGCGCACTCGGGACCTCAAATGACATTCGTAATAATGATTATGAAAAATAATCGACTATTATTTGACGACTCGTGATATTATATATGACAATTCAATCAGCAAATACTTTTCTTCTCTCTTATTGTTTAATTAATAGTCTCAATAGATTTTCAAAGGGAATCTAATTTTACATTTATTTTGTTGTCTTTTATAACAAATGTCCACATTTTTCTTACAGAACGAACAAACAAAATTCTTACAAAACAATATATTTGTTACAAAAGCAAAGTTTGAGCGTTTCTTTTAATAAAATAATATATTTAAAAATGGAGTTAGAATGGCGTAGCCTTTCTTCAAAAATACATATATGTACTAATTTTCTAAGTTTATCTAATTTACTCAAATGGAAGTTTTAATAAAAATTGCTTTTTTATGAAATTTACTACTAATGGCGTTGTTATGGAATAATAATCATTAAATTATTAACATTTCGTTTAAGACAACTTTTCTTTTTTTCCACCAGGAGTTGAACTATATGTATTATGGTGGTTACACCGATAGGAAAAAGTATTAAATGTACAGCGTAGCACAGGGCATCTGTAAACTTTCGTTTTTTAATTTTTTAATGGAACTTGAAGTAATTGCACAGTAATAACAATTGAATAAAAGCACTAAAATAGTATGTATCGTTGTTCTCCGTTTGTCTTAAATGAGAAAGAAATTCAAATATTTGCAATTGGCATTTTCAAAATAGAACAGAACAGTTTGTAGTTGCATGACGATAACTGGTTATTGAAAATAAAACAAATGGAAATTTACATAAAAACAAATTATTAAGAAAAATTTGGACTTAAATTGGGTTGCAAAAAATTTAGTTTATGACATATGACTTTAGAATGTATTTTACTGTCTGTATCGATGGTTAAACACCAGTTATAGAGTTATATGTAAATGCTCGTTTCATCAAACAAGCTATATCAAGTAATCATAAAAATTCTATAGCTAAGATTGAAGGCGATACTTTTGACTGATTGTATATGAACGCATGAGCCTGACTAGTGATATCTTACTGCAATTGCCAATCGTTTGTGATATCTCACGTGAACTCATATGCCAATAGCGAGGATTGCTAATCAAAAAATATGGAGGGGCTGAAATCTCACAGCTCTGAGATATCAAGACTTCGGTCTGGGTTAAGGATTTTGTTATAGTTCTCGGCAAAAAACTTTTATGAGGACATGGTTTTTAGTTTTGGGCAGCGATGTATATCAAACATAACTCTTTGTTAAAGTACAAGTATTTTTTATCTCTGTTTAGAAATTTATTACATAACTAGAACGAAACATCAATACATTGCCGGAAAATTATAACAGATCATATATTAACAAAATTTAGTGAAAAGATGATACAATCAGCAAACTACTCAAAAACCTCTCCATTTAGCGTTTCGAGAAAATATTACAAAATCAGAAATTCATATTTCTTTCAAAATTCCAAAAATATTGTAAAAATTAAATAAAATAAAACTTTTTTCAGAATTCTAAAAATATTCCAAAAATTGTTACAAAATCAAAGATTAAAATTTTTTTCAAAAACATTGCAAAAATTATAACAAAATTAAAAATTGAAACTTTTTTCAAAATTCCAAAAATATTCCAAAAATTAGAATAAAATCAAATATTTAAACTTTTTCTAAATCCTAATAATATTCCAAAAATTCTTAAAAATTCAAACTTTTCCAAAATTCTAAAAATATTGCAAAAACTATAACAATATCAAAAAACTGAGTTTTTTTTCAAAATTCCAAAAATTATAATAAAATCAAAAATTTTAAATTTTTCTAAATTCTAAAAATATTCCAAAAATTCTTTAAAAATCAAAAATTAAAACTTTTTTCATAATTCTAAAAATAGATAAAAAAATTCGAAAATTCTTTTTTTTGCACAATTCTAAAAATATTGCGAAAAATTATAACAAAAATTCAAACTTTTTTCAAAATTCTACAAATATTGCAAAAATTATTACAAAAATTCAATTTTTTTTCAAAGTCAAATAAAATCAAAAATTTAAAATTTTCAAAATTCTAAAAATATTCCAAAAATTCTTACAAAATCAGATATTGAAACTTTTTTCAAAATTCCAAAAATTATAATAAAATCAAAAATTTAAAATTATTTCAAAATTCTAATAATTAAAACTTTTTCCATAATTCTAAAAATATTGCTAAAATTATTACAATAATGCCAAATTTGTTTCAAAATTCCAAAAATATTTAAAACAAAAATTTCCATGTCCAATTTCATGTTAAATTACATTTACGTCACAAAAACAACTAAATTTTTTTTCCAAAATATTGACTAAAAAATGAAATCATTTTTAGGCACACTTGACATTTTTTTTTTTGACAAACTTTTAATGCCATAATTCTCAATAATAATAATAAAATTCCACGTCATACAAATAATTAATTTTTATTTTCCAAAATGGGTAAAAAAATAAATAAAAATCTTTCTTTTGACACACTTGACAACATTTTTTTGAGAAGCTTATAGTACCATAATTTTCTATAATAATAATAAAATTTCATGTCATACAAATACTAAATTTTATTAAAAAATTGGGTAAAAAAATAAATAGAAATCTTTCTTTTGACACACTTGACAACATTTTTTTGACAAACTTCTAATGCAATAATCTAGCTTTAGATCTCGCATACCAATCCCAACCATCAAGATTTCTCCAAATTCAAAGTTCCTACTCATTATCACTTAAAATGAACGTTTTTTAAGAAAAATTATGAACATTTGCTATTTTTGACACACTTAATGATTTTTTTGACACACTTTCGGTACAGTAATCGAACACAGCGTCCTTTCGGACCTGTCCTTTGAGTGTACCTATTTCTAGAAAAAAAAATATTTGAAATCCGTTCAGCGGTTTTCTAGATTTCGTAGGTAATGACAGCCGGTCGGCCGGCAAACAGACGTACATTTTTTCTGTTGCTTATTTAGAATCAGTACGTCCTAAAACGTCGAGAAATGCCTAATAAAAGTTGGGGTAAGAATTTCACTTGTGGCTCATGCATGTTCACTTTTGGCTCATGACCGATCAACAAAGAAATGAAAAGCTGTGGTTAAATAAATCAATTTAAATTTGATATATTATCAATGCTCCATGGTTCTTTGATAGTACAAATATATCTAAAACCGAAAACTAATATAAAGTCTTATTGCCAGAGAGATGTTTTCTAAAAAACGAAACTATACTCGATCCGATTGTATAATCCAAAAGAAATAATATCAAAATATATACCGACTGGTTGAATGGGATGTATGAATCCCATAAACTGTTATATTACTTTGAAGTGGTAGCTGCAGTATGAGTTCAGTTCAGTTTAAATTGAAAAAGTTAGGAAAAAATCTATTTATTTACTTCAAATGCTGCAGACTTTATATCCTTAAGATCAGGCCAAAAATAATTTATAGGCCAGTAAAAATAGTATTTGAACAACAAAAAAATTCGTTACAGCAAACTGACAGCGGGATATTGTAGAACACGATATTGTAAAAGAGGGAAAAATAAATCGAACCAACAGCTGCTATCCGGGGGGGAGTGGGGTTGGTTTTTGGGGGTTGAAGACAGTTTTTCATGATTTATGGCTAAACCGTGCATCCTATCAAAAAGAGTTATATGTAAAAGTTGTAGGAAATAAAAAGATCTACAACTTTTGCACGGACCATTTTTACCCTAACCTCAAAACTTTTCGAAAAAATGCGAAAAACCGATTTTTTTCTTTTTTCTTTTTTTCTTTGACAAAAAAAATTTTGCGATGCTCAAACGTTGACAAAAGATACCTTTATTTATTGCAAAAAGGCGGTAATTTTTTCGGAGGGAAATATTTAGACGTTGTTGTTAAATTTGATTTTTTTTAAAAAAAGAACCACATTTTTAACTGCGATTCCTCTTAAAACTACGCCTCCTACAGAGTTCTGTTTTGGCTCACTTACTCGTTGTTACGTTTACTTTTGATAAATTGTAAAAAATGGTAAACTGCTAAGGAAAAAATGGCGGGAAAATTGAAAATACCGAAAAAATCGCTTTTTTCGTGGTAATTTGCATATTTATCGTTGAATAATTGTTACTAATCATTAAAATCATTTTAATTTTTTTATGATTACGTAAACGACGATCATTCGGAAATACATTTATGAATAATTATATGCTTTCGTTTTCGATCTTGATAGAAATTGTTCGAAGAAAAAATCAACAATTACAATTTTAGTCGTACTAAAAATCTTTAAAATTAATTATTTCAAGAACACGAATATTAGCCTCTTTGTTAGTTTGGAATATTTTAGAGTAAAGATAGAACTGTTTTTACAAAAAAAAATAAATTAAATTCCAATTGATCTTCAACCCAAGCGCCATCTTTGAAAAAGTTTTTTTAATATTTTAATTTTAAAATTAATTACAAAAACAATTAATTAATTTTTTTTCAAACGATTTACTAATCACCTATTAAACAAAAAAAAGTTTGATAAAATTGCTAAAGCCGTTTTTGAGCAATTTGATTTCGAAGGTACATCGGATTGGCAGAATTTTCATTTTTCTAAAATATTTAATACTTATTTTAGTTTATAATATATATGATGGATAATAAATATATGATATGTTTTAATTTAATATGAATCTTTCATTGTAATTGAAAAGAAAATTCACTATCTCTTTGATAAATTTCAGCAAAATCTGCAACTGGCATATTTTTGCTAGCAAATATTCGAATGGGTTTTGATCGTCGAACAAAACGTCTGTCTGTAATTTGAGCATGTTTTGGGTAAAAGATTAAACCTTCAGAAAACTCAAAAAAGCCTTATTTAGTACCTTCTTTAAGCCTCATTTAGTACCTTCTAAAACCAAAAAAAGCGTAATAGAATCAGTAAACTTGGTTTTAGTGTATGGCACAAAGTACAAAAAAAAAAATCAAAATATATTCAAATGTCCTTTTCTCAAAAACTAAAAATAACGATTGTCCTTAGGTTTAGTATGTTTTGAGTAAATAACAAATCTGTAAAATATAAAAAACTGAAAGAAAACAACAAGGTACTTTTTGAGATCGATATGTTTGAAGAATAAAATTAACTTTTTTGTTACTTAAATAAACTAAAAGTAACGAAAGTATATATAATTATTCATAATTGTATTTCCAAATGATCGTCGTTTACGTAATCATAAAAATTTAAATGGTTTTATTAATTAGTAACAATTATTCAACGATAAATATGCAAATTACCACGAAAAGAGCGATTTTTTCCCTTTTTTTTTTTAAATTTTAGCGCTATTTTTTTGTAGCAGTATACCTTTTTTTTACCACTTATCAAAAGTAGACGTAACAAGGAGTAAGTGAGCCAAAACAGAACTCTGTAGGAGGCGTAGTTTTAAGAGGAATCGCAGTTAAAAATTTGGTTCTTTTTTTGAAAAAAATTAAATTTAACAACAAGGTCTAAATATTTCCCTCCGAAAAAATAACCGCCTTTTTGCAATAAATAGAGGTATCTTCTGTCAACGTTTGAGCTCCGCAAAATTTTTTTTGTCAAAGAAAAGAAGAAAAAAGAAAAAAATCGGTTTTTCGCATTTTTTCGAAAAATTTTGAGGTTAGGGTAAAAATGGTCCGTGCAAAAGTTGTAGATCTTTTTATTTCCTACAACTTTTACATATAACTCTTTTTGATAGGATGTACGGTTTAGCCTTAAATCACGAAAAACTGTCTTCAACCCCCAAAAACCAACCCCACTCCCCCGGATAGCAGCTGTTGGTTCGATTTATGTTTCCCTCTTTTACAATATCGTGTTCTACAATATCCCGCTGTCAGTTTGCTGTAACGAATTATTTTTTTTTTTCTAATTTTTTCTCCTATTATTACTGGCCTATTACTTGTATCAAAAGTTTATTCTTTCTTTTTTTCTACATCACTCCTAACATTTCCTATTCAATATTTGTTCCTTTCTTACCATCATTGATTTAAATTTTCGTATTATATTTTTTCATTTATTTATGTAATAAAATTAGTTCTCTTCAACAAAACAAAAAAAAAAAGAAATAATGTTTTATTTTTAAGGAAAAATGAAAATATTTAGTTTTTCTTTTGTGGAATTATTTTTCTTTTTGAAAAAGTTCTATAGGGAAAAATGTGGTAAATATTCGGAAAAGGAATTCGTATGGTATTCAGACATAAGAATAATCGTTCTTTATTTCTTGCTTTATAGGATTATATATGAATAGTAAGTAGCTAGAAAATTTTATATATGTTTATGTGTGTTTGTGAAAATAATAAAAATTGTAGGTGAGTTAAAGTTTAAACACGTTCATGTATCTTTATAGTAGTTTAACTATCTCTTTATTATGTGATGTAGGTCAAGTGTTCAACAAAAAATTTCTACACATAGTTCTTACAAGAAAACAGGAGAGATAAAACTTAACTTATCTGAACTAAACCCACTCTATTCGATATCTTAAACGATGGTTAAGATTAATTGATATCGTAAATAAGATTCTTCAAGCTTAAACTATAAATCATTACCTGCAGACAATAAATAACTTAATTAATTTTCAAATAACTAAGGAACATTTCGTCGACTTCATATTTTTTCATCAACCTTATTATAATTATAATCGGCTTAACTTTGTTTGGTACGAGAATCTTAAACAATCAAATTTTCGTTTTAATATTATTTTTGGAAGTATTAATAGATTTCTTTTCCAAGAATTTGTAGGTAGATTATGAAAACAATTGAATATAAAGTTAAAATTGTATACCTTAATAAGACAATAGTAGATTGTATTACTAGTGCGAATGCGTTTTCCAAACAAGAGTTAGTTTGCCGCACGACAGTAAGGAGTGTGGCAATAACTCGCGTTTGGAAAACGCATTCGCACTAGTAATACACACTATTTTGTGTAGCAAGTGCATAAAATGTATATAATATTTATTTAATTGTTAATTTAATCATTTATTTAACAAATGTATAAACAAATTTAAGATTTTTAAATAATTAAAGTGCGCCATCTTCGTTGTAATAGTTGTAATTTATAAGAATAAAACTACCGGTACAAAAAATATATATATAAGAATCCAACTACCGGGAATATAAAAAACAACATAGTAATCCAATTAAGCTGTTAAAATTGTAAACTTTGAAAACCCAAATAAATTGTTTTTTCTTGTAATTCAAATGATGCAATGAGTTTAAGTTGTTTTTACTATATGATAAGTTATTTAAATTATTATTTTGATATTTTAGTACTATAAAAATATTATATATTGAATAGAATTAACTACAAATCTCACATGCAGGCAGCGTTACGGTTCAGGCTTACAAAATATTTTGTGGTCAAATGTGCAGAAAAGTAGTTTTTTCTTTTATTCTATTCTAGTACAAAATTGAATATTTTTATGCATGTTTTTTTTTTTTTTTTTATTAATTAGTTAGACATGTTTAGCACACTAAATATGAAATATTCATTATGTAGACTCTTTGAATATCCGAAGATACCGTCAACTATAAAGGAAGGAAATGAGGAAAATGGAAGGAATGGGGATATAGGGATAACTGTACTAATTTTTTTAAATGATGATGGACATTTTCTTTAAATGCCTGAGGGGAAAATTCATCGGAAAACACAGAGAAAGGCATTGAGTTCCACAATTTGGCCACTCTATTAAAATAGTTGTTTTGGAAGGACACAGTTCTACAACGAGGTATTTGTACAACAAATGGATGGGATAGCTCGGCAGCTCTTGTATTACCAATCAACCGTATTGCTTTTCTCTGTACAGAGTCTAGACAATTTATTGTTGACTGACAAGCACCTCCCAAAACATGACAGCAGTACTCCATACATGGACGAATAAAGGACTTGAAGATTAGCGAAATTTGATCGGGATTGAAATACTTTTTACATCGACTCAAGAATCCTAATTTTCGCATTGCAGATTTAGTGAGGTTGAACACATGTTTATTCCATTTCAGATTATTTTGAATATCCACTCCAAGAAGTCTAACTGATTCAACCTCATGCAATTCCTCATGGTTTATTTTAATAGGAAAATTTTTATGTCGCTCTATTCGTGAAAGACGGCATAATTTGGTTTGGGTTGGATTAAATGAAACAAGATTACGATCACCCCATTCCATTATACGTTCCAGATCTTTGTTGATGGAATCAATTAGCAGCTCTCTATCAGTGGTAACTGCAGTATGAGATCGAAATTTAGGAGATGCATGTGATGCATGTAATGTGCTGTCATCAGCAAAACTATGGATTGGGTGCACTGTGGAAATAAGTTAGTCATTAATGTATAGCATTAATGTGATACTAAATTATTTTATTTCCTTTTACACTAACAAATAGATGAACAAATGAGAACAGTTCTTGAGTAAACAACTAGCGTTTAATTGGCAGTATGTGATAACGTTAGAGTATGAAAACAAAATTGTTTTTCTTTGTAATTTAGCTAGAGTGTGCTTATGTCCCTGCTAATATGCTAAGTGTAACTAATTATATACAAGTTACACAAATATTGATTACTATATTCAAACATTTTTTATTACTACCAATTTGAATGTAGTCAACAGCAAAATTTTACAAAAGAAAGCGAGCGTATAAATAAATACTGCTATTGAAATACAACGTGAGATATCACATAGCACTGGCAATAGAAGTGTATAACATTCAACTGTATTTAGTGACCGGTGAATTAAAGTTGGTTTAATATACATGTGGCAACATAAATCGTCACACAAATAATTTATATTCACCACAAAAATAACGAACAACTTCTCAGAATAATTTCTTCTTCATATAATCGATTATTACACTAACATATGTTCGAATGCATTATCAATTATAATTAATTATCAACACTAACATATCAATGTTTCTAACAAATAAAGAAGAAGAAAATGAAGAGTGCACAGCACCGATTTATTGGATCTCTGCTGGTTTGATCGGGATGCTGTTTTCTCGTTCACATAACTCACAGTTATAATTTTAATTTTATCATTATCAAAAATTATAATATTAATTGATTTCGAGACGTGAAATAAGTTACATTAAAATCAATAAAACCAAATTGTTATTTTTAACTTTACAAACTAAAATAAAAATTGTTTTTATTCGCCTATATATTAAAGTGTTACTTTATTACTGTGATTTGCGGCTTTAAAGTATCACTTTTCAACTATTTATTTTGTCGTCATAGCTACGTCCAAAAAAGTAAAAAGCATTTGTATTTGTTTAAATTCTATGAAAAATAAATTTATTATCAAAGCAACCCGCAAATTCAAAATTTCATTATCCAATTAAAATAGTTGTTATCATTTGTTGTCATAGAATTTGGAAAAAATAATATATATTTTTTCAAAGGTTACTTGTTCCACATATTTTTATTTTAAAATTTATGAAAATTTATAATTTAAATTTAGAATAAACAACTTTTGTTAAAATATTTTGCTTGCGGCGAATAAAAAATAGTATATGATGCACGGACGTAAGCTATTTTGGACTTAATGTGGGTGCAAATCTCGGCTAGCGCCTCGATTTGCAAACTCCACATCCGTCCAAAATCTTTAGCTTTACGTCCTAGCATCATAATGTACTATTATAAATAAAGTTAAAAGTTAAGTTTTTATTAACAAAGTTTTTTACTTGCATTGCATCAATATATCGTTTGTTAAAATAAAATATAATATCCAAAATAGGTTCTGCATTTTATTAATAATTGAATAAAAACAACCAACATAAAACCATTCAATATACACACCAATTAAATTTTTATAATATACATATATTTTCACAGGATTAATTATTAATTTATTATTTTAAAGTTGTATATGCACAAAGCCCGAAATAAAAGTGATGTTTTCAATATGAAAATATTTTACTGTCAACCAAAATGTCAATCGTTCCTTACGATTTTCGAATTGATTAAATAAATTAATTAGTTTGTATGAGTGGAAATAACGACATGTTTTATTTATTTCAACTCATATTTTATGTTGGGAATCAAAATATAACACAAAAACAACAAGTCAACAAACCAATTTATAAACATTTTTTTATACAGTAATTTAAACAATTTTGTGTGAGCTGATACATTTTATGTATAAAAATTGTTGTATAATCATACAATTGCAAGTATATTGATTCGCAGCGTCACACATTTATTTTCTTTTACATGTATTAATAATGCAAACTGCATCATGCAAGTGTTATGAGCTTTCGTCATAATGAATTACGGTTGATCAGTATTATTTTTTTTGATTTTCTTGTTATGAATCGATTTTTTTTGTAGAATGATAATTTTGAACTCATATAGAATTGTGGTATTGAACGTAAGATCTACCAAGATATATAAAAAAGAAACAAACGGTAGAAAATTCGAAGTTGAGGTTATGATTTCAATGTGCGTGCCTATCCGGCTCGAGGGACCAATGTTGTACCATAGATATAAGACAAAAATGGTTATGTTATTTTCAGTTTTAATCACAAATCTATAAAAGAATTTAATTCTTATTGGATTTTTCTTTGCTATATTTTTAATAGGGTAGCGAAATCCGAAATTCGACGTCCATGCCGTGCTGCATGGGTAATGCGGACAGAATTAGGTTGGTGTATTGAAAACAGGCAGAGTAAAAACTGCTTAGTCAATGACGCTACATCATGGCAAATTGGTGCCTTAAAACCGAGGGGACTCAAGCGTCTGTTCCCCATGTCTGGGACGACTTGGAGCGGGTGTTTGTCTTGGATCAAGCGGCTTGCTATATAAACGTGTAAAAAGGTTGTTTCTGGTAGCCTTAAGATGCGGAACGAACCCATTCACGACAATTTGGGTTAGGCCTAAGGTAAAAACCCCAACCCCGGAAAAAAACTATTTTGTTAAATTTGGAAATCAGAAAGAGAATATCAGACTCGGACAAAACAAAAAAATTTTACCTGGACGTGAAAAAGGACCAGACTATCGAATTGAAACGTGGCACGTGCGTAGTCTGAGCGCTTTTGATGCTCTAATAAGTCTAGAAACAGAGGATGAGAGGTATAGGATGGATATAATAGCTCTGCAAGAAGTTAAACAGCCAATAATCGGAAAACAGGATTTGGATACTCTTCAAACTGTAGTGGTCATCTCTCTCGAATAAAATTTGGTACTGGTTTTCTTGTTGGAGCACGCATACAAAAAGCCGAGAAGCCTACTGAAGCCAAGATCGTCGACAAGAAGGATACTTTCTGGAAGAGGTTATGAAACAAACACCAACACGCGACTTCATTATAATTCTTGGTGACTTTAATGGGCAGGTTGGAAGAGAAATCTCTTATGGAAATGTTGAGGGTCCCAACAGCTTGCATTTGAATTCGAATGATAATGGTGAGAAAATGACTGAGTTTTCATTATCAAATAATTTGAGAATTGCCAGTACTGTCGTTCCACATCGATCGATTCATAAGCAAACTTGGGTCTCGCCAAATGGAAACGCTCGAAATCAGATTGATCACGTGCTAGTAACACCATGTTTCTTTTCGAGCGTTTTGGATGTGCGATCTTTTAGATCTGCATACATTGGAAGTGACCACTGCCTTGTATGTGCAACAATAAGGATCCACTTTCCAAATCCAGACATTCCAAAATTTAGCCAACGGAAACGTTTTAACATCTCATCACTAAAGAATGCTGAAACGGAAGAGAGATATCAAAACCATATTGCCGAATATTGGAGAAATCAGAAAACATTAATGTAGACGTCATGGTATTTGCTTAAAGATGCTGTTTCAACCGCTGCTGAGGGAATACTAGGACGACCACAGAACCACTCCCAGAAGCCATGGATGGATCAATCATGTCTTGACGCTATTCAATACAAAAGAGATTGCTATCTGAAATGTCTACAAGGACGCAACACCAGGCTCACGAAGAAGAACAATAAAGAGGCAAAACATGCCATTACAAAGCTATACAGACGAACGAAGAAAGAATGGTGGTATACAAGACAGTGTGAGGAGATTGAAAGCTTCAATAAGGAACATCAATCGCGTAATTTTTTTCAACAGGTTAAAACCTTGAAGAAGGGACCTGAAACTAGATCGACTGCTATTCAAAACGAGGATGGGGTGCTACAAGTAGACATTAAAAATATTTCAGATACTTGGGCCGCTTATTTTGAGAATCTTCTCAATTTAAGTGACCAGTAATATGTCGAGCGACGAGCAGGGCTTATTTGTGCGTCAAAGATACATGTAGATGAACCAACCAAAGAGGCAAAATGTAATAAATACGCAATAAATCACCTGGTATGGGCGATATAACATACAAAACGCTTATACATGGTGGTAAAACTCTATCTTTAAGATTGTTTGAACTTGTTCAAATGATCTGAAGGACTGAAACCATGCCACAGGATTGGAACTCAGTTATGCTGATACCAATCCATAAAAAGGTAGCCGCCTACAATATTCAAACTGCAGAGGAATCGTTCTCCTCTGCACAGCATATCAGATATTTTCCTATATTTTACTAGCAAAGATCAAACCTTTTTCTGAACAACTGTGTGGAGAATGGCTTTGGCTTCCGGCAAGGCCGAGGTACTACCGATGCACTTTTCTCGATAAGGATGATTTTGGAAAAGTGTCGAGGGTTAAACATACCTGTGCAACATGTCTTCATTGATTTCAGACAGGCCTTCAACTCTCTCGAACGAGAGACTCTATGGTCTGCTCTGGTGTCAATTAGAATTTCTGTGTACGAGTAGAGGAAAACATTTCAAAGTTTTTTTAAATCGACACCTGTTTAAGACAAGGTGATGCTTTCTCTCCTATACTCTTTAATTTGGCCTTGGAATATGTATGGAATATGTGTGCCGTCAAAAGAAACTACCGACTAACAACAATATCTTGTCAATAAACTCAGTACAGATGATTGCTTACGCTGATGATGTTGTCATTCTCGGCCGAAGTGAGGCTGTTATTAGTTATTAGACTTTCAAGTCACTTGAGATTGGTGCTAGAAAATTGGTCTGTGAATTAACTACTATAAAACCAAACATATGAATATATCAAGAGATGCTGAGAAGAAAGATTTGATGTGCGGTGATGAACGAATTGAGGGAGTTTAATTTTTTAAATATTTGGGATTAATGCTTGACTCAAACAACAGCATACTTGCAGATATAAAAGCTCGAATCGCTGCAGGTAGTCGAACTTTCTACTCAATTAAAACTCATTACAAACTTAAAAGGAGAAATCAATTGAAAATTAATTTATTAGGTTAACGTTTTGTTTACTTAATTTTGCTCCCAACACTGTTTCTATTATTTTACTTACTTAATTTACGTTAAAGCGTTAAACTATTTTAAACTACCCCAAAACGTTAAACTACCCCAAAAAACTGCAAACAAAAATTAAAATGGTTTTATTTCATAGCCATTATGAGTACTTGCCTGGTGTAGTGATCTACCCCCTTTATATCTATGTAAGGTTATGTCAAATAAAGGGACTTAATTTGGCCAACTTTATGTAGAACTTTATAAGCTATTGTGGGTTTATTTCATCCATGCAACTTTCTCGTCATATTGTACTTAATTGATGGACTTTAGCAACGTCTTTTCTATGTAACTTTATACCGGTACCACTACCATCTATGCTATGAAATAATATCTAAAGTAGGGTAAAGTAGTGTATTTTCAAGGATCACATAGTCATTTTGTTTTTTTTGGCACAAATTTTAATGGCGGGAGATGGAAGTGCTGGAACATGTGTGAATTCATCTCCTAACTAGTAACTAACTATGTGTGTCGCATATAACCCACTTTCTCTGTAACTAAAAAATATATTATTGTAGACCAAAGGTTGTTGCTAGGCCTAGTGTTGAGTTACCTAGGGGTAGCACACTGGACTTCAAGCGGGTTCCCCTTCTGGGGAACAACGTTCGAATCCCCATCTAGGTCAAAGTATTTCAAAACATTAACAATCAACACACCAGTTTTCCAATTAGCCGATAGCCAACTAGTATAGCTAATAAATTGCAAAAATTATGGGTTGGGGTCACCCATATAAATACTAATCGATTAAACTAGGTTTTCAAGTGAAACTCGACCATAAAATTGAGTGAATTGATGATATTAATACAGATGAAGGGGACACTTGTTGATAGCCTGGAACATAACGACATAAAAAAAAAGTTGTTGCTGATTATACTATCACATTTTTGTCACCACTATCACAGCCAAATACTAATGTTGTACGATCAACATTAAACCAGCATCATCAATCAACAAGTAAGTGTTTCTGACTTCTGTTCTTTTCTTTTCTTCTTTTTCTAATTTTTTTATTTCTTAATATCGCATTATATTTTGCTTCTTTTATTTCTTTTTTTACATTCTTGCTAACTATCTCTTTTTATTCTCTTGCTTAATTTTCCTTGTCTGGTCTTAGTTAATTAATTCTCCACTTTTCTATTTATTCCATTCTCTTCTTAGCCGATTTTCTTTGATTTCGTTATTTTGTCTGTTTTTCAGATTCTTAATTTGTTTAGTTTCTTCTTTTATATGCTTGAATTTCACGCATTTTCTACAGATTGTTTTGCCGTTAATTCGGTTTTAATATGATTAACTCTCAATACTTTGGTATATACAGTTCTAGTATGACTTTCATTTAATTTAAATAATTTTTTTAATATGCACTTATATAAATTAATAATACAATTATTAACAACGTACACCTGTGTTACTTTAATATTTTATTTAATTAACTTTTTAAATAATATGAACGTTTCATGCTTACTTGTATTTTCATTTTCGTTTTATATAGTTGTGTCATTTGTCATTTGTTATATGAGTACTTAAAAACCGTTGGAAAAGTTTTCTGGTTTTAAAATATAAAGTTGAAGTTAATTTTGATGTTTTTATTACGTAGACGTAATGGTATGCCATATATGTTATGAAGAGTTGGATATGAAATTTGTTTTCTTAAAAGAAATCATGTGTAACGCCAGGTTTTACTAATCAAGAAATGTTTAGTTTAAATTATTTAAAAGTTTTTTGGTTTTGTTTTCAAAAAATAATTAAACCTCTTTAAAATCTTGATATTTAAAATTTGTGAATCCCGGGATGTGAAATACAAAGAAAAGCTATTTTGATAGTCCATTTTATTTCTTCAACAAAATTATATGTTGATTAATATTTCATGCTTGATTTGTTGTCAATATTCAATAACATATATCATTTAATGCAACTTTAACTCAGTTTGAGATAAAAAACTTTGGTAAGAAAAAATATAGTTAGACCTATCTTGTTGATCGTTGTTTAGATTGATTGAAACCTTAACTGGAATAAATAAATTATATTTGTAATTATTAGTTTCTTTTCTTCAATTATGAAATATTTAGACACGATCAATCACATGTATCAATGTTTCGTTAATTCAAACAAACATTAATAATAATATTTACGGCATAGGACAAAATAAATCAAAACTAAACTCTCATTTATCAATAAAAAAAACCTTTCGTACGGGTATAATAATCTTAAATTTTACCATTTGATTATTATCATGAAAATGTTTGTTCACCGTCTACAAAAAAACACCTGTCTCCTTACGTAACGGAAATATATTTTGGTTAATATAATGAACAGCTAGTTAGTTTTGATTTATGGTCATTTTTCTTTTGACCTATTAACCATTAATCAATTTGAATTGGACTAAATTGTTGGTTAGAAGTTGAAGGTTTACAAAATAACATAAATTTATTTCGTTTAATTTACTTCAACGGATGTTACAGGAAATATTATGACTTGTAAAATGTTAAAGAAAATTTGATTGAATTGATAAAAATGTCATCGAAAATATTTAATTTGTCAAATAAGATTAAGGTAAAAGCAACACTCAGTGAAAAGAAATAAATCTTACTTATCTGGAAAGGATTGCTACATTTTCTACCCCAGGCCCTCAAAACTTAAAAAATCACCCAATTTAAGTTGTAAAAATTACTTTAACTTTAAAAATTAGCTTAAGGCTTCAAGTATAGGTAGCTCAGCAAAATAGATTTCAGTCGTAAAAGTCGATAATTTTTTTTTTACCTTAGCTGATCATTACAAGTATTAGTATTCAATTTTGCACTGGCTTTTCTCTAAGTGATTTTTATCTATATATAATATAATTTTAAGGAAGTTTATTATTTCAATATTTGTCATAATATTTTTATATACTAATACATAATATTTTATTTTTATTAAATTTTCACTGACATAATATAGCTTTTTAGTACTGTAATAAACCAAGTTTCAATATTCTATACTTTTTATCATAAAATCACCAAGGTAACATCATAGTGTGTAATTAAATATTAAATATCAACAGCTTGATATTGTTAAGACAAAAACTCTCAAGAAACTAATATCGTATATAGTACTTATATTGAAAAAAGCTAAATTTCTTTTCAACTCCAATGCTAAGCGAAAAATTTTACGTGCTACTAAAGGCAACCGGTCATACTGGAATTTTATCCGAGAGGTTGGCAACAACTTTATCAAATCTTCTATACCACCATTGATTGATAAGCATGGCAACCCTGTAATCGAAACCATAGCGAAGGCAGATCTACTTGCTGCAAATTTTGCTGCAAACTCTGTCGTTGATGATGCCGGTATATATCCGCCGATCATTCCACCTGTCCAATCATCAATGAATAAAATTTACTTTCGTCCTAGAATTGTGCGGTCAACATTGCTTAATCTAGATCTTAGCAAATCTGCTACTCCGGACGGAATACCACATATTGTTCTAAAACGTTGCGCTGATACCCTGGTGTATCCACTTATTAGTCTCTTTCATTTATCCCTAAGCTCTGGTCTTTATCCATCAATGTGGAAACTGACCAATGTTCAACCAGTCCCAAAAAAGAGCAATAAGTCTGAACCATCAAACTATCGTCCCATTGCAATAACTTCGATACTTGCTAAAGTCATGAAAAAAATTATCAATTACAAATGAATGGCATATCTTGAAAACAACAATCTTCTCCATGACCACCAATATGGCTTTCGTAAAACACGGTCTACTGGTGACATTATGTCAGTCCTTACGGAGAAATGGGGTGCAGCAATCCATGACTTTGGTGAGTCTCATATCATTTCTCTGGAATTAATTACATTTGGAATCCGTAAGACCTTGATATGTTGGTTAGAAGATTTTTTATCTCAAAAATCTATCAGAGTAGTGCTAGATGGTGCTATATCGTCTAAATTCCCAATTCAAGCCGGTGTTCCTCAGGGTTCGGTCCTATCACCAACCCTTTTTCTGATCTTTATCAACGATTTGTTATCTATCACCACAAATCCAATATATAGCTTTGCCGACGACAGTACTATCTTCCACTCCTATTCTTTCAAAAAACAGCCATCCAGTTTATCTTCTAATTGTCAACGTAGAAAAATGATTGAATCTTTGGATTTAGATCTTGAATTAATCCTGGACTGGGGTAAACGGAATCTTGTGATATTTAATTCTATGAAGACGAAGTCGTGGGTTTTGTCCCATAAAACCTCACTCTATAACGGCAATGTAGCGTTTTCCAGGCAACCTTTATTAAACTCATCCACACTTAAACTATTGGGTACTAATATCAATCACAAACTGTAATGGCATGATCATATTCTTTCCGTGGCAAAATTGGGATCCTAACGACTTGGCTTTCTACGTCGCTGTAAAAGCTTCTTCTCTCCATTGGAAATTACTACGATCTACAAAGCTTCTATACGACCGATCCTTGAGTTCGACTCCCATTTATGGGCTGCAGCACCAGAAACCTCTTTAGATTTTGTCGGTAGAGTTCACAGGCGTGCTTTGAAATTGATTGATGACCAATATTAACATCGGGTATGGATTCGCTGCATCATAGAAGAGCGGTTGGAGCTCTTACACTGTTTTACAGATACTACTACGGTAAATGCTCTAAGGAAATTAATAACCTAATACCTCCATTACGAAGATCTTCACGAGCCACAAGACAATCTTCGCATTTCCATAAGCATACCTTAGAGGTCTCTTGTGTGAGAGCATCTAGCTATAATAACTCTTTCCTTTCACGCTCCGTATACTGGTGGAATCGATTACCAAATAATGTTTTCCCTGCTTCGTACAATCCCCAAGCATTTAAATCCGCAATACACCAACACTATCGCTCTAATCCTATCCCAAGTCCCTAAACCCTAACCTTCTAACTTTCCTTTCCCAACGTTAACACGTGCATCAAGCATTAGAGGTTTATAATTTAAGTGATTAACCTGAACTATAAAAAAAAAAAATCAAGCAAAAACAAATATAAAGAATAAGCTCCACACAACGTTTACAACATTTTCTCAAACTATTTGATTCGATGTTTTTGATTTTTTAGGGTCTATGTAAATAAAATAAAAGAATCACAAACCATAACATATACTTGCAATCACCATACTTTATATGGTGATTGCAAGTATATGTTATGGTTTGTGATTCTGAATTAAATTACATTAAATGAAAAAATTTAAAGCAATAAAAATATATAAATTCATTCCACTCATTCAATTCATTCATTAATTTTGATTACAGTTCATGTCTTTGCAACCTTGACCGGTGATTCCAAAAAATCCTTTTTATTACACCAGACGCACATTTTTGAGAATCTTCATCATTTGTTCTTCATCATTTTAAAAGAAATCATTAAAACGTTTGTGTGTGAAAGTTTCACCTAGGGAATGCAATCCCGGGATTTTTTGCTTCACCAATCCCGGGAGCCCGGGATTCGTGAAGCAAAAAATCCCGTAAATGTAATCCCTAGTTTCACCCTATCTCACCAAATCAACCTTAAATGTCTTTCAAATTATTATAATTATTTAAATTGTTTGAACATTTTATTTATTCAATCACTTCAATCAATTCAATCACGGTTTTTAAATAAAAAAGGAACAGTAAACTCCACTTCACCACCCTTTGCTTGTATTGTAATTTCAATCCAGATTAGAAATGGATTTATAAAGTAAAAAACTCAACCTTCATTTTTTGTCATGCTTCGAACCATTATTAAAGGAAAATGATTATTCCAAATTTTCAGATTTTTTTGCCCAAAACAAAACAGCCAATGTTGTAATAAGAGTTGCTTCACTCGATTGTTTGACTTTTTTGTATTCATACCGTCGAACATTACATTACAATCCCCTTGAAGTATAGAATTCAAAACAAAATAAATAGAAAAGCGTTAAATTTAGTTTTCTCTTTGAGTTTTGCTAATATAAATTTTAAGTTTATGAATGAGATCCTTATCAGTTTGAACTTAAAAAAAAATATTTTTGCTCCAATTTTTTGTGTCACATTAACCCTTTTAAAACTTTAAAATACTTTTATTTAATTTTATCTGAATTAAACTTTTTGTTGAGCTTTCTAAATATATATTTTTATTTTATAAAAAAAGTTTGACCATGGAAATCCTTCTTTTTTTATTTTTTAAACAAAAAAGTATTGGTTGTTTGTTACAAATATCTATTATTTGTTTTTTTTTCCAATTTTCCGTTGTTAAAATAAAATCACATGGTAATTTTAACACGATTTCAGATTAAATAATAAGATAAGAACTTTATTTTGTTCTCTATTCCTTCTTTTAGACTTGAATAACAGTTAAAACATAGAAGGGATAATCGGAAAGGATGTGGTGTAATGAATTTTAAAATTTTGTTTTAGAAATTTTGTTTTAATTTTCGTGAATAAATAAAGAGTTGGTCGAATCTGATAAGAATTTTGGATCTAGATATAAATAATCAAAATGTCGTTGTTAACCTACCCCTACCATCTTTCATCCCAACTGAAACAATGAGAATTGATACTTGTTTTCAATGCGACTGGTTGTTAAATCATCCCCGATTGTTTTCCCTAAAAACAATAAAAGTAAAAGTGATCGTTTAAGATATAATTAAATAAGATAAGGAAACAGCTACGTTTGTAATGTAAATATAACACTCAATCTCTTTTATGTCGTTTTCGTAATAAAATTAAGCTTTTATTACTTATTTAAACTTTTATGATTCCTTTTTTTTCAACGTTGATAAATCAAATCAAATGTGTTCGATCAATAAAAGAGATATTTTGTAATAAAAAACTTTAAGAATTCCTTAAAGGATATTTTTATTTCGAACCAATAAACTGTATTGATTTTAGATTTTTGAGGATTATCTGGATAATTTATAGCTATTGGAATTCATTTAGCTACTTTCTTTTTAAGATAATATAGACTGAATTGAATATTTTTAAAGCCATTTTTAAGAGATTAAATAATTACTAGGAAATTTATTTATAGATTAAAATATAAAGGCTGAACACCATTACCCCTAAGAGGCCCAGATCACCTGATCTGGGCTATGTTAATTTTGATTTAACTTAAACAACATAGTTTGTTGTTACAATCTAAACAACAAAATAAAATGAACCTTATAATAAAGGATTATTAAAGTTACAAAATACAATAATCATCAAATCTATTACTTTCTTGTAACTAACTAATTTGTACAATTTTATATTTGAATTTTCAAAACAATTTTTCTTGTTTAACCTTCATTCAATTGAAATAACAAAGCAAACACGTAGCCATGTCGATTTCCTTAGTTGGCAAGCATTTTTAGAATTCCTGAACACACACGTGCATGATTCAAACAATATCTAACATAGCAACCAAAAATTACTTGGTTATCTATTACATGCCAACAGCCTTACATAGAAATAGCTAGCTACCAACTACAAGGTGTATTTAAACCAATCATTAGAAGGAATTAAAAAACATAGATTGAGATGATCCAAAATTTATATCGCATCAGGTTAGAAAAAATTTTAAATTACCTATCATTAATTTTACATTAATTTTAATCACAATAAGAGTAAGAACAGCAACCTTGTACCACAGGATACCACACTTTGTTGCATTTTTTCCGAAACATTTGATTGCAAGTGTATATTAAAGTAGATTTTCTTAATGTTAAGTCAGATAATATTTCCAAGCACACATTCTGATTTTCAACAAATTCTATGGAGGCAAAACGTAGGCTTCATCTGCTTTCTGCATTTCTCCCCACTAGAGTTTTGAAACAAATCTACACTCAACAAACATTTATTATACCTACGGTGACCATTTTTTGAAAGGAAAATATAGGACATTAGCTAACTAAATAATTATGGTAAAAATAAAAAAAATAACGTTCATCTACTACCTATTCAAAATCCGTTTTAAATAAAAGTGCGCTAAAAAGTAATTATACAAGGTATTTATTGTTATGAGTATGTATTATAAAAATTAAATAAAACTAAAAACAAACGTCTTCTTGACTAGAATACAAAGATTAAATTTAAAATTTTATAATGTCTTAATTTAAAAAAAGTCCCAGCGGCAAGTATATCCGCTAGAAATAGGTAAATTTTGGGATCAGACAGTTGGATGCAATTAGAATCGGATTTATAAGATTACTTTATAAAAAACACTAATTAAAACAGAAGTATTAAACAAACTTTAAAAATAAACATTATTTTATAGAGTTTTTGGGCTCTAGGCACTTAACCTGTACCCCAATATGGCCAATTGTCAAACATATTCAGGAATTTTCACCGCAACATACCCAGAAAATATTTTTAGCGTAAGTGAAAAAATGCGACCGTGAGAGTGCCGCTAAATGCCGTACTTCACACAGTTTATTGCTGATAGCTAAAGAATCTTTCATTGCAGATGTCTGGCATTTTAAAAAATGATAGAAATATGTTCAAATAATTAATATTTATAAATTTTGTTTACATATTTTGCCCCAAACGGCCGTTGACAGTTTTAAGGCTCTAGACTCTTAACCTGTATCCGGATATGGCCAGTTGTCGAATTTATCCAAGAAATTGTTTGCTGCAACACGCTCAGAAAAAAATTTTGGTCTAAGTTGAAAAATGCGACCGTGAGAGTACCGCTAAATTCCGTTATACCTCATATCGTTATTTATATATCCTAGGTGACCAATGCAGAATACAATTGATAAAAAGGAGCGAAGATCCAAATCCAATCCAATCCAAAAGATATGTCCGAAGATATGTCCAAAATAACTACAAAATCGCTACTAAAAAATCCGTTTAATGTGTGGTAAATATTGCTGCATCTATCTCCGGCATAGATTTAGTGGAAAATCAATGAAGAATTTTTTAAACGGATTTGAAACCGATTTGTCTGACTACAACGATCGTATCGTGAATTTCGTCTATAAAATGTACTTTAACAAAACGGCAAAAAAAAGGTGAACGAAAGGTGGTTTAGGTGAACCTAAATCCTAATTTTTCAAATCGGTGCAAATCGGTGCTGTTTGTAAGGATTATACGGGAAAAAGCTCATTGACTGGAATATAAAGTTTCTTCCAGTTTGGCCTATATATTTGAAATTGCAATAATTAACCAGATATTATGGTATACCAGATTTTAATAAGTTATTGACCTTGGGTATATTATAAAAGATCAGTTTCTTGATGGTGTTTTGTTAGAAAACGCAAATCTTACTTTGAAATGTTAACAGATCAAATAACTTAACATAGAACAAACTTTACTACAATAGCCTACACGTCTTCAATTATCATAACTTGGCATATACTATTCAACACTTTCTGTCTATGATTCCTTTTTAATAAACCATATATTACTCTTTTTCATAACCATTGTTTTTAGAAATGGTAACAATACTATTCTGGAGCTTAATACTAAATTTATTTAAATCCCACACCATCACTTAATCATGGGTGAGTATTTGTAGTTAAGCAAACTGTACATTATTATAACACTTACCTTATGCATTCGACACCACATGCTTTAGGCTTTTAAGGAAAATGTGTACAACCGTATACAACACATTAACATAAACAAAACATATAGACCAAATTTATATTCTATGTAATATAATTATTATAATGATTGTAAGAGTTAATATCATCATATAAACTGAATTTTATTACATCAATCAAATTAAATAACTTGTTTAATAAAATCATCTATTGCTATTTATATCAAGTTTAATTTATAAGTAATATTTTGGAGTCAGGCATCATTGCGGTTTTTACACCACAGTACGTGGTGTGGTGGTACGGTAAAAATTGTAACATATGTTTAGGGTGGCTGTTCAGTCTTAGGTGAACATATTCAAATGAACTCCAATTTATTATCTTGAACTTTGTTATTTCCAAACACATAATAAAGTAAAAGACAATAAATTGGCAATCAGAATTTATAATTATATTGAATTTGCAATTTATAAATATTTAAAATATATTAAATTATGTAAGGTAACACAAAATTGCTATTTAGGCAATATACAGAACATCAGCAATTTTAGTTTTAAGTACTTATTTGTTGGTGTAATCAATGTATACCAATTTGTATATAAACCACAAATTTAAATGAATAAAATATAGTTTCATACGAACAACTATCGAGTTATTGTTATTGTCATAGCACCCACCAGAGGCGAGCGGATAACAATCCACTAATAATCGAATTGTGTTTATTCTGATTAAGAATAAAACATTGGGATTATATTGTTATTGTCATAGCACCCACCAGAGGCGAGCGGATAACAATCCACTAAAAATCGAATTGTGTTTATTCTGATTAAGAATAAAACATTGGTCCTTCGAAGCCAAAAAACAACGGGCACCTAAGAAAATACTGGAATACTGTATTACATCCAACGGGTACTATAAAATAGCGAAGCCAACCAACAACAGACGCTGAAGCTGAGCCATCAAACTCAAGTCGCAGAACATCCAACGGATACTATAAAATAGCGAAGCCAACCAACAACAGGCGTTGAAGCTGAACATCCAACGGGTACTACAAAATTACGGAACAACCAACCAACAACAGGCACTGACACGAGCCATCAATCAACTAGGGCTCAAACCGCACATAGCGCAAGCACATTTAAGCCACTGCATTTACCAACCAAGCAGCAATGTCGAGCTTACAAGATCTGTTACTGAAACAGAATATAGCAGCCCAGAAGAAAGATCAATTAAATACGAACTATCGTAAGGACGGCAGCAACCGTAAAACAATAAGCTATTTAGAAACAAAAATAGCTACACTAAAGACAACATACAGTGATTTTGTTGCTACAGATGACGCCATCCGAGCAATGCAGCCACCGTTAGAGAACAACCATGATTATTTCGAAATTAGGCGTAAGACAGTGGAAACTTACGACTTTCTAATCGATGACATGCGTAAAAGATTAAACAACGGGCCACCAACTACCCCGAAACAGTCAACAACGGGGGACGAAACGCAATTTCCAACATTCACATCGTCAGAAAAAACAACAATAGGAGATGGAAGAAGTTCTAACACTACAGACAGGAAAGAGTTCGAGCAGGTGTTAAAACTCCAAAATATTAAGATGAGAGCCCTTTACAGGGAAATAGAAGCAGCTGAAAACGCATTAGCGCAACAAGAGCCAAAACAAGCACTTCAGCTTGCATTAAGATATTTAGAAAAGTTGATGGAACAAATCATGAACCTCGACGAAAAAATTAACCTAGAGGCTTCAGAAGAAGATGAAATAGAATTAAAATATTTCACAGAAAATTACTTCAACAACTGTAAGCGGGCACATGATCAAACAGTGATAAAGATAACAACAAAAATGGAAACCGACAGCAACAACAACACCAAGTCAATAGATATTCGATTACCAGTCATAGAAATCCCACATTTTTATGGTGACAATATGAAGTGGAAAAGTTTTGCTGATACATTTGAAAAATTGGTACATAAAAACCAATTGTTGACGGATACTCACAGGATCAACTATTTAAAGAGTCATATAGGAGGTTCAGCGGCTCGGATAATAAACCATTTGGAATCAACAGCGGAAAACTATGCACTCGCTTGGGACATATTAAATAATCGCTTTAACAACGAACGGGTTCTAGCGGCAACATATTTCAACCTACTAATAAATCAACCAAATTTGGTAGTAGAAACCGCGGCAGGCATTAGAACAATGCACGACACGACAAGAGAAGCCATTCACAACATCAATAGTATACTTTCGGATGAAGCAAAATTTGATGCGTTAATAATACATATACTTATGAAGAAATTAGATTGCGAAACCATCAAAATTTATGAAACAACGTTAGAAGACCCAAAAAGGAGTCAAAATTTGAATCATTTTTTGTTGTTCATGGAAAAACGGTTTCAATCACTAGAAGCAATAGGAAACAAGCCAAATCGAAGTACGATATCGAATAGCCGACCTCAACCCCAAAAGGCCATAACAACACTAGTAGCAACAACATACAAATGTGTGAATTGTAAAGGATCACATAACATTGAAGCATGCAGATCATTTTTACAGATGTCAACAATGGATCGAAATAAAACATGCACAATAAAAAATGTATGTAGAGTATGTTTAGATGATCATCATGTCACAAGAAGGTGCCATGTAGAAACAAAATGTTGGGTATGCAAAGGTAAACATCACACTCTTTTACACACTAAAGAAGGCGCAACCACGAACACAAAGTTACACCAGCAGAGCAATTCATTGACAGCACGGAGTCAAACGACCCAACATATAACTCCAGTAGTGGAAACACACATGGTAAATAACACAACAACAGCAGCTCAGGTGATTCTAAGCACAGCGTTGGTAAAAGTTCCAACAAATGGTTGTTAGCCAGAGCTACTCAGAGTTCTAATTGATCCAGGCTCTCAAGCATCGTTCATAACTCAAGAAGCAGCAAAGAAATTAAACATACAGAGCCAAAAAACACACGTTGAATTCAGAGGTGTAGGAGGAATTAAAGCTGGAGTTTCAGAAAAACGAATCACATTTGAGACTGAGCCAAGATTTTCCTCAAATTTTAAAACAAAGGTTAGCGCATTGATAGTAAATGAACTAGTAGGTAACCTGCCAGAATACCATTTTAATGCATGGAAGTGGCCTCATATCAACAAATTACTGTGGGCAGATCCTAACTATAACATGCCTAACAAAATCAATATATTGCTGGGTGCAGATTACTCCCCCGCAATAGTACTGAATGATGTAATTAAAGGTGCAGCTGGGGAGCCAATAGCACAAAAAACGGATTTGGGATGGATTATATGTGGGCTAGTTAACCACAACGAATCGGAAACAGTGCAGTGTTTAATCACAAAAACAGAACTAGACAATAGGTTGAAGCCTTTCTGGGAGATAGAAGAAGTACAAAAGGAAAGGTCATTAACAGAAGATGAACAACGTTGCCAGGAATTTTATGAGGAAAACCATAGCCGTGATTCAAGTGGAAGATATACAGTTCGTATCCCGTTCAAAAACAATCCACCAGTATTGGGAACCTCAAAAACCAGAGCACTAGCCAGATTCCTACAATTAGAGAAAAAATTCGCAGCGTCACCAAAATTTGCCGACGACTACAAAACCTGTATCAAAGAATACATTGAACTAGGCCATATGCAACTCTGTAAAGGTGAAATGACTCCATCAGAAGAATACTTCATACCACATCATGCAGTAATAAAGGAAAGCAGTACGACCACAAAGTTAAGAGTTGTTTTTGATGCATCAGCAAAAACAAGCAATAACAAGAGCCTCAACGATCAACAGTTGATTGGGCCAACACTACAGGATGAATTAATATCAATCCTATTAAGATGGAGGAAACACAAGATAGCATTCACTGCAGACATTGAGAAAATGTATCGTCAAATAAGAGCACACAAAGATGATCAAAGGTATCAAAAAATTCTATGGAGAGAAAATGAGAACAAACCAATTCAGGAATACCAATTAACAACAGTAACCTTTGGAACCGCTAGTGCTCCTTATTTGGCTATCCGCACTTTACAACAACTAGCAACCGATGAGAAAAAATTATGTCCAACAGCAGCCAACATTGTGTTACACGATTTTTACGTAGATGACCTACTAACCGGGAGTGATTCAATTGAGCAAGCACAGAAACAACAACAACAAGTTATAAACCTACTAGGTAAAGGTGGTTTTCAGATACGAAAATGGGCGAGTAACCATTCTAGTCTTCTAGAACAAATACCAAAAGAACCAAGAGCAATCGGTAAAATGGACATCAAATTGGATGAAACAATTAAGACTCTTGGCATATCATGGAATCCAGAGACAGATACATTTGGATTTAAAATAAATATAACTAAAATAGAGACCACTACCAAGAGGAAATTATTATCAGAGGTGTCACAATTATTTGATCCATTAGGATGGTTGTCACCAACAATTATAGTAGCAAAAATATTACTACAACGACTTTGGTTAGCAGGATTAACGTGGGATGAACCATTACCAGTCGATTTATCATTAAGGTGGAACAGTTACAAGAGCGCGTTACCTGCGCTTGAACAAATCAAAATCCCAAGATGGATAGGAACATCCAACAATTCACCCATTGAACTACACGGATTTTGCGATGCATCCGAACATGCATATGCAGCCGTAATATACTGTTACCAGAAAGGTGACCCTGTAAGAGCAGCACAACCCCAACTATTAACATCAAAAACAAAGGTTGCACCAATAAAAACAAAGCTAGCAGTTCCAAGATTAGAGTTGTGTGGAGCTGTATTGCTGGCAAGGTTGATGTCAAGAGTAATCAAAAGTCTACAAATTCAAAAAACAACAACGTATACCTGGACAGACTCAAAAATCGTACTCGCGTGGATAAACTCAGAACCACATCGATTTAAAACATTTGTGGCAAACAGAGTATCCGAGATCCATAGTCTATCTAATCCATCAACATGGAACTATATTAAGTCATCTGAGAATCCAGCTGATTGTGCATCAAGAGGTGTGGAACCGGAAAATCTCGCAAAACATGAACTTTGGTGGAATGGCCCAAAGTGGTTAACGATCAACCAAACCAATTGGCCGATTCATGTTTCGGTAGCGAATTTTGAAGATCTTCCAGAAACAAAATTAGTAGCAACAGCCAAAGCAATGATTGTAAAAGATCACGAAGATCCATTTGATGAACTATACGCAAGGCACTCAAATCTAAAAAAGATTCAGAGAATAGTCTCACATTGCAAACGATTCATTAATAAGCTGAAGCTAGTAAAATACGAATCAGTCGACAATATTTCACCTCAAGAAATGCAAGAAGCTCTTCATCATTTAGTTGAGAGCGCTCAACAAGGTCAATTTGGGAAAGAAATTTACAATTTAAGAAACAACAAGCCAATTGATAATAAAAGTAAATTGCTGTCACTCACACCGTTTGTAAAAGATGGATTACTGAGAGTTGGCGGACGACTGCAAAATTTAACAACTTGGTCATATGATGAGAAACATCCCATCATTCTACCACATTCACATCCAACAGTTAAGTTAATAATCCAGGAAAGTCATAAACTAACAATGCATGGTGGAACCCAGTTAACATTAGCATACATCCGTGCAAAATTTTGGATAATAAATGGAAGAAATATTATCAGACAACAAATAACCAAATGTTTAAGATGCCACCGTTCCAATAATACCATCAAAAATCAACTAATGGGCAATTTACCTGAAGCAAGAATAGTTCAAACTAGACCATTTTTGAACGCAGGTGTTGATTACGCCGGACCATTAAATGTTAGAGTATCAAAGGGAAGAGGCAATAAATCATACAAAGGGTACCTTGCTATATTTGTTTGTATGGCAACAAAGGCCGTCCACATTGAGGTAGTAAGCGATTCAACATCTGAAGGTTTCATGGCGGCATATAAAAGATTTGTATCACGAAGAGGAATATGCACCGATATATTTAGTGACAATGGTACAAATTTTGTTGGGGCTAGTAAACTAATGGAATTAAAAACACCAAAAACAGTAGAACAAATGACGTCAAACATAATAACATCAACTGCAGAACATGGCACTAAATGGCATTTTATTCCTCCTGGAACTCCACATTTCGGTGGATTATGGGAAGCGGCAGTAAAGTCTGTAAAATATCATCTGAAACGAGTGATAGGAGAAACAACACTGACTTTCGAAGAGTTATCAACATTAACATGCCAAATAGAGGCTTGCCTCAATTCGAGACCAATATCGCCAATGACCAATGACCCAAGTGATCCAACATTTTTAACTCCTGGTCATTTTTTAATTGGACAATCCTTTTTAACCCAACCTGAAGCCAGCGTTTCTGAAGAAAAAATAAACTCATTGGCTAGATGGAAATTGGTTCAAAAAATGAAAGAAGATTTTTGGAAGAAGTGGTCACAAGAGTATTTGCACCAATTACAACAACGAGCAAAATGGACTACAAAAACACCAAACTTAAAGATAGGACAACTAGTTCTTGTACGAGACAAAAATATTCCACCATCCAGATGGATCACTGGACGTGTTGAGGAGATTCATCCAGGAGAAGATGGAATCGTGCGTGTTGCAACACTTCGCGGCCCCGGAAGGGTCCTTATAAAAAGGCCAGTTACAAAATTAGCGGTTCTTCCAATCGAAGAACGAACAACGGAAGACCAAGGCACAGAATTGGCTATTAAACCTTCTTCTGTCTTATCAACAACAACTCACCACAACAACAATACTCGGAAACGAAAAAACGACTCTAACGAAGCAACTGAACATGGCGGGAGAAAATTACCAAGGTTTTGGTTGAGAGGATAAGTAGACGAGACGGAAAAAAGAGGCTGCAGAAAAGATGAAACACATTCCACTACGTGAAAACCCAAAGAAGAGAATCCGACCTTGTTTTCAATCTAAACTAATATTGTATACTATGATTCCACTACTAAGTATACTGGGCATAGTGTCAGCAACACTTACAGAGTCAAGTTTTGATATCGCTCCGTTGAATTATACAACAGGCATATATTTTGAGAACATTGGGACTGCGCAATTATCGCATCAGCAATGGACGATTATATCCTATTTCAATATATCGTCTATGCTGTTAGAAGCTGGAATTTACAACGCCGCTATTGACAGGATGACACAAGGTTGTAACAATAACAATGGGTGGATACATCTAAGACAACTTTGTAGACCTGCAGTTTTGCAAATGAAACAACAACTTTTCAACATAAATACGAACAACGAAATATTTCATCCTACTTATAATCATACCCGGGTAAAACGTGGTTTAGTGAATGTAGTCGGTACTCTCACTAACCAACTATTCGGGATTCTCGACCAAGATGATGCGCAACGGTATGATAGCGAAATCAGTTCTTTAAAGAATAACGAACAAAACATTTACAAATTGCTCAAAGAACAAATCACAATAACAGAATCGACTGTAAATATCATAAAAAAGGACTTTACAGCGGTAAATACTCATCTGCAAGAGATAGATAAACAAACAGTATCAATGCTCAATCTAATACAAAATAAAGAGAACGAAAATTCGGCCGTTCAAGGATTTATGGCTTTATGGATACATCTATCAATCGAAATGACAACCCTTTATTCAATACAACAACAGCTAATTGAGGTCATCACAGATATTCATCATAGCAAAATAAATTCACTCATTCTCAAGCCCAATCAGCTAATAAATGAATTACAAAAATTACATGAAATCATTCCAGCCGATACCACTATATATGAAGAAAACAACCTGATGACTTTATACCAAATGATGACAGCTAAGGTTGGGCAAGTAAAGAATACATTAATTTTTGAACTAAAGATGCCCTTAGTCAGTAACAAAATCTATCAAATAATAAAACCAAACCCAACGAAACATAAAGATAGGTATGCATACATAAACCCATCAAGTGAACTATTATTGATAAGTGTAAATAGGGAATCCTATTATCCCATGCCAGAAGACGAGCTTACATCTTGCAAATCTGTTAAAGCTTCAGAATATATTTGCATGATCCACAACGTCATGTACCATACACAAGGTAATCCAACAACCTGTGAGATTGATTTAATCATGAATAAAGATACACATTCAGATGCTTGCCAGATTCAATTTATGGAACCAAGAAACATGTGGATTCCTACACATGATCCAAGCACATGGATTTTTATCGCTGATCGAGATCACACAATAAATATCGTCTGTAACAAGGAAGTCACAACCACACTGATAAATGGAACGGGACTCATTACGATACATAGGGCCTGTGCAATCATTGATGGTATAACAATCATACATTCCATAGAAAACTTCAACACTCGAATGAAATCTTTCTATCAGCCAACGATGAACCTCAGCATTCTTATTCTTCAAGGTAAAACTTACCAAAATATGACAAAAGAGACAGTCATCCTTCCTAAACTCGATGGCATTCTCACGGATCTAAATCAGCTATCAACTAACGTAACGCACTTGAAGAATGTAGCAGAAGGCAAGGCTCGAGAAATCAATCATCACGACGTTCATCATTACATTCTCGCATATGGGATCATTGCAACAATTATTGGACTAATTATTGTATATCATTGCAAGAAGACGACCAATACACCAGCATCAGTACAACTGCAGCCATTGCCGCGCCGGTTTATATCAACTAATGTCGCCCGGGAGGATGTTCAGTCTTAGGTGAACATATTCAAATGAACTCCAATTTATTATCTTGAACTTTGTTATTTCCAAACACATAATAAAGTAAAAGACAATAAATTGGCAATCAGAATTTATAATTATATTGAATTTGCAATTTATAAATATTTAAAATATATTAAATTACGTAAGGTAACACAAAATTGCTATTTAGGCAATATACAGAACATCAGCAATTTTAGTTTTAAGTACTTATTTGTTGGTGTAATCAATGTATACCAATTTGTATATAAACCACAAATTTAAATGAATAAAATATAGTTTCATACGAACAACTATCGAGTTATTGTTATTGTCATAGCACCCACCAGAGGCGAGCGGATAACAATCCACTAAAAATCGAATTGTGTTTATTCTGATTAAGGATAAAACAGTGGCACTTATTTGTATGGGTGATTTTTTTTTGTATTTTGGCATGGCGCCGGCCGGAATTTTGTTCCTTTGGGTAATTTAAGGATACTGACAAAGTTTCACCACTCTCTTACAATTTTAACACGTGGCGACTTTGATTCTTAAGCACGGTTACATACAAATTTTTTTGTAATTTTCACATAGTCGAGTCTGTATTAAAAACAAAACCGTATAATAGTTTCTAAAGTATCATTTAATGTTTAAAAATAGGAACCTATTTTATAATGTTAACAAAATTATAAAGGCCTTTTCAAATCCTGCAATGTAGCAGATTTCGAATATTTCTTACGGTAGTCTTGAACGGTCTGAAAATGCATTATATAAAATTAATTCTCATTCTATATATGCTTAAATTATCTTAAATTATTGCTTATTGTTTACCTTTAACAAAAATTGTTTTTGATCTTCATCTTTAGTTATTTTATCGTTGAACTCTTCCATTAATTTTATGCATCGTTCTGCTGGATCGTTGACTATCTTTAAGCAACTTACAATTTTTTGCGCTTCTTTGTATTTACTTAAGTTACTCCATGTGCATGTAAGTTACTCCATGTCCTTTTTAAAAAACATCTAGTGACGCAGCGTTGTGCTTTGTCTTTAAATATGGAGTGGTAAAAACAAATGTTCGAGTTAATTTTTAATTCTCTAGACTTTGATCTAGAAGTACTCCGACGGTTATCACGAGATTTAGAGCGCGACCTATGACCAGCATTTACTATCGAGTGAATTTCACTCAGCATTTGCGTTTTAAAATTATTAAAAATTTCATTAATGTTTCGATTTTTTTTATGTTGAGAAGCACTTTGATGAAACCGGTTTGAGTTAGTTGATTGTGCAGAAGTAGAGTAGTTCATTGCAAAAATTTGTCTCTGTGACAACGTTTCCATAAGATTGTCGGCAAGTTCTGCCAACAAGTTGGATGCTTTCAGGAAGACGTGCCATCCAAAGTTGTTTGATAATGCCATCGTTCATATTAGCACCGTTAATTCGGAATTCAGCTAGCAACTGTGTAGGTTTTTCATCACCTAATACTAATTTATGCAAAATATTATTAATTTTTGCCTTATCGCTGTCGCCCAAAATTTTAATTACCTCCGTCTTAAAGGTAGTATTAGGAGTATCACCTATCTCTTTAAAGAGCAACGGTGCCAATTTTTTGTGCAATCGTGAATCAATTGCACTTAATGCATGTGAATATTTGGTCATTTCTGACCTAACATTCGAACTAAAAAATTTTAGTTCCAACATCCTGAACTAAACAATTGCGTTTTGGTCAAACAAATTTTGCGGAGCTTTAAATTTAACAAAATTAATATTGCTCACTGTAGCTACATCTGGTTCAGTTGTTGGAGGTTGTGAGCAAGGTGGTGGTATCTGCCGCTGAGCCATGAACTGTTGATGGGCAAACTGCTGCAAGCAGTTTCCTTGGATAATATCAGCTAACTGCTGATGAGTCATTAACATGGGTGCTTCATTAACACCCAATGCATTCACATGTGAGGCAGGACGCGAGGGAGAATTGTTTGGGGAAGCCATATTTTTAAAATTAAAACAAAAATAAAATAAACCAACCGCAATAATCACAAAACAAAACAAACGATTTTAATAAAACAAAAACTTCAGAACAAATAAGAGATAATCCAGATACTGCTAGAGGCGATGAGAATTGCTGGGATGAATTTTGGTGTTCAATAAATTTATCCAATGAAGCTCCCAAATTTTAAATTATACATTTTAAATTATGCACTGTTTGCTATTGGCACTTGGCGTAAGTTTTCAAATAAGATAATGTCAATCTCTTGTTACTTTACGCAAATAACTTATTTAATAAGTTTAATAGAAAAATTAAAGAAAACAAACATTTTTTATAATTTTACTGTTACTCTATATATATTTCAGCTTGTTAGGCCATCTTCTGGAGTAATCTGGATTACTCCAGAAGATGGCCTAACAAGCTGATATATATATATATAGAGTAACGGTAAAATTATAAAAAACTTTTGTTTTCTTTAATTTTTCTATTAAACTTATTAAATAAGTTATTTGCGTAAAGTAACAAGAGATTGGCATTATGTTATATGAATAGTGTCTTTCGATTTAACATTGCGTTACACCTATTGACAGACACTTTTAAATTATATAGGGACGGACAGGTTGCACGAGACTCAACTTGTTCTAGCACGTATACTACAAAATGCCATAGGCCATGTCACAGTGACGGACCCTTTACTTATTTTGTTCGAGTTTTCCAATTTTTAAGTTGATAAGAAATATTTTTTTTGAAATTTCTCAACTTTGAGCTAAAGTCGAAACGTGATAAAATTGTTCAATTGAGCCCAAACTTCAGAATCCAGTTACACATGTATAAAGGAACAAAATTTTGACCGGCGCCCTTCAAAAATGCAAAATAAGAAAATAAGTGCCACCCTATGTATACTATAATCTGCATACACTACACATTTGCATAGTTTTTTGCATAGGATCTTCATGAAACTTTTGCAAATGATACAAGTTCACTTGAAAATAGAAGATCTGGATTCATTTTAAATTTGGACAAAATGGCGGGGGCTCTCCCAAACACCTCTAAGTTTAAATCTTGAATAACTTCTGATCCCGAGCTATGATCTTATTGAAACTTAGTATATAAGGTTTTAGTATTGTTTCCAATATTTTTGCATACCAACTTCCGGTTTGTCACTTCCGGTTAAAAAGTTTTTTTTTTAGGTGTTTATCCCTATTGTAGCCTACAATTACCGATCGATTTTCATAAAACGTTGCGAAAAGCTTTTAAATAACATGAGAAAGATTTTATCAGCTTTTGGAGCTCATTGGATAAAGGGTTGGGGGGTCCACCATACAACAGGTGGTTTTTTCCACAAAGTTTTTATGTTTGTTGGGAGCATAAAACATTCATTCGTGAATGAATTTCGATGACACTTTGGAAAAAGACGCAAACATGTATGACAAAGAACTGATTAGTTTTTGAGCGATAGTGAACAAAGTGGTGGGGGGTCCCTGGAGCACCTGTTTTTTTGAAAGCTCTATAACTTCTGTACCTGATAAGCGAATTGGATGAAACTTGGTACATGAGTATGTAGTACGGTTTAAATAGTTCTGCATCCCAACTTCCGGTTTTTCACTTCCGGTAAAAAATTTTTTTTGTACTTTTTTGAAGTTTTTTCAGTGTCTTTATGCACACTACAGCCTACAATAATGAAGTGATTATGATGAAACTTATGGAATAGGGTTCCAATTAGTGTGAAAAGATAATTATCATGTTTTGGGACACACTGATCAAAGTGGTAAGGGGGTCTACCATACAAATGCTGCCTTTTCACACTTTGTTTTTTAAGTTTGTTGGGAGCATATAGACTTCATTCATTAATTTATTTTAATGACACTTTGGAAAAAGATGGAGACTTAAGTAACAAAGAACTGATTAGTTTTTGGATAATATTGGAATAAGTGGTGGGGGTCCTCCCGAACACTTGTTTAATGTGTCACACTTTTTTCAATGTTTGTTGGGAGCACACAGCATTCGTTCGTGAACGAATTTTGATGATACTTTGGAAAATGATGCAAACATGTATGGCAAAGAACTGATTAGTTTTTGAGCGATAGTGAACAAAGTGGTGGGGGGGTCCCTAGAGCACCTGTTTTTTTGAAAGCTCTATAACTTCTGTACCTGATAAGCGAATTGGATGAAACTTGGTACATGAGTATGTAGTACGGTTTAAATAGTTCTGCATCAAAACTTCCGGTTTTTCGCTTCCGGTAAAAAGTTTTTTTTGTACTTTTTTGAAGTTTTTTCAGTGTCTTTATGCACACTACAGCCTACAATAATGAATTGATTATGATGAAACTTATGGAATAGGGTTCCAATTAGTGTGAAAAGATAATTATCATGTTTTAGGACACATTGATCAAAGTGGTGGGGGGTCTACCATACAAATGCTGCCTTTTCACACTTTGTTTTTTAAGTTTGTTGGGAGCATACAGACTTTGTTCAATAATTTATTTTAATGACACTTTGGAAAAAGATGGAAACTTAAATAACGAAGAACTGATTAGTTTTTGGATACTATTGGAATAAGTGGTGAGGGTCCTCCCGAACACCTGTTTAATGTGTCACACTTTTTTCAATGTTTGTTAGGAGCACACAGCATTCGTTCGTGAACGAATTTTGATGACACTTTGGAAAAAGATGCAAACATGTATGACAAAGAACTGATTAGTTTTTGGACAATATTGGGATAAGTGGTACGGGGTCTCCCGAGCACCTGTTTACTGTGTCAGCATTTTTTCAATGTTTGTTGGGAGCACACAGCATTCGTTCGTGAACCAATTTTGATGACACTTTGGAAAAAAATGCAAACATGTATGGCAAAGAACTGATTAGTTTTTGAGCGATAGTGAACAAAGTGGTGGGGGGTGTCACATACACCTGTTTTTTTTTTAAAGCTCAATAACATCTGTACCTGATAATCGAATTGGATGAAACTTTGTACATAAGCACTTAGCATTATTTACAAAAATTCTGCATCCCAACTTCCTGTTTTTTACTTGCGGTAAAAAAAAATTTTTTAATTGTTGGCAGTTTTTTCAGTATCTTTATGCACTTTTTAGAGTTTGTTGGGAGCATACAGATTTCATTCATTAATCAATTTTAATGGCACTTTGAAAAAAGATAAAGATTTTATTGACAAAAAATTGACTAGTTTTTGGACAATATTGGGATAAGTGGTGGGGTTCCCCCGAACACCTGTTTATTGTTTCAATGTTTGTTGGGAGCATACAACATTCGTTCGTTAAGTAATTTTGATTACTTTTTGCAAAAAGATGCAAATATGTATGACTAGGAACTGATTAGTTTTTTTGGCGATAGTGAACAAAGTGGTAGGGGGTCCTCCAAGCACCTGTTATTTTGGAAGCTCAATAACTTCTGTACCTGATAATCGAGTTGGATGAAATTTGGTACATACACATTTAGTACGGTTTACAACAGTTCTGCATCCTAACTTCCGCTTTGTCACTTCCGATAAAATTTTTTTTACTTTTTCTCGTACAACAGAATTTATGTTTGTTGGGATACTACTGCCTGCTTTAATATTTTTATTATTAGAACTACGAAGTCCATAATATTGGTTAGCTTTTAATTAAAGTATTTTATGGATATTAGCTCATTATATATCCAGAACACTATGTTTCCAGAGCTGTGGTGAAGTCAGCCTATGCATCAGCGTTGCAATATTTTTAATTTATTCTGTTTAAAGAAAAGAGGTATAAAATAAATTATCTATTTTATTAAACTATCCGTTTACGGTACGGTACATATATACATATGTTTGTTTGTTTTGTTTTATTCTGGTTAGTTTTCGTCCTCTTATTTCGTTATTTGATAAGAAGAGATTTTAGAAATTTGTTTATAGATAGTCTTTCATAGATCAAAATACAAGTTCTCTTACAATTTTTTTTTTTTCAACCAGGGGTCTTCACAGGGTGCCCCTCAATTTTTTGTTATTTTGTGATGTGAGTGCATTTTGACGAGCGATTGTAGAAACACTACTCAATCGATTTCCATAAATGATATGTCGTTAAATAGGTATTAGATTTTTTGAAATAATTTTTAACGGTGTAACATAAGAAAAAAACGGTGTAATTGAACAAAAGATGGCGCTACACCTTTTTGTTTTTAAACTAAATTGAAGTTTATTTCATATCTAACTACTTGTGGAAGTTTAGGACTAGTGATATTTTTTGTTTTAAAGATAAAATTTGTTGTACATATGACGGTCGGGAATCGTTTTTTTTTTGTTCTGAAGGCAAATTACAAAAATGGCGTTATAAACTAAGAGATTTTTTTTAGGCTAAATATCAAATATTTTATTATTAAATGAACTTTTTAAAATATTATAAAAATTATATATGTACAATAAAGAAAATATGAGCGATTTCAGCATAAAACCACAAAAGCGCTTATTGCTATGTACATTAACTGAAGCTTATGTGGAGTTTAAAAATAAGTTTCCTACTGTGAAAATAGGATTTACTAAATTCACGGCCCTTCGACCACAAGGATGTATAAAATTATCCCAAGGAGTTCATAATGTGGGCGTGTGTACCATACATCAAAATATAAAACTAATGATTCAACAGTCTAAGATATCTTGGATTACTGATGCTGCTTTCCAGAATTATAAAACATTAATCGACTTTGTTTCATGTGGTGAATTAACAGAAGATTGTCATACTTTGAAGTGCAATGAATGATCAAAAAAACTTCAACAACTGGAAGAAAGATGTAACGTTCGCAATATTCGCAAAACAATATTAAAACCAATTCATCTTCTGTTTCTAATTCAATAAAAATGTATTTCATTAGTTTCCGTTCATTTTTACATTAACAATAATTTTAAAATTTTCTAATACTTTACTGCTAGTTAAATTTCGAATATACTATAAAAAGCAAACGAACGTACTCAATTTTATTTCCAATTCTAACAAACAGATGTTGTTGCTAATCTTTGTTGAATTTTTGGTATTGCACGATTTGTTTTTTTTGATTAGAAGATGTAAAAACAAGAAAAGTCACATTTTTTGTTTCAAAACGAAGTCGATGTTTTGAAGAATTTTCTTTGGTAGATTGATTCGGTTGTTAACTCTGAAAGTGATAACACATTTTCTTAATTCCGGCTTTAGTTTAAAAAAAAAAAGATAACAGCTAGTCAAAGTTTGTTCATGCAATCATGTTTAGAAAAAATAAGTTCATTGATAATTACATCAAAAACAATTTTTGTAATGCTATATTTAAACACAAAAAAATGGTTTATGAAAGTTTGAATAGTGTGTTTTTTTATTATAATTGCCTAGAATTAAAAATAAAATAAAAAAGTGATACATATCAAAGATTACGTTTGATTTAATTCTAAATATGAAGATCAAATGCATATATTACACACAAATGAACATTTTCATATATTTATAAATAATTTAATGAGAAAATGTAAACAAGCTGTAAAACTATTTAAGGAAGTGAATTAAAAGCTATATTTCCAAATGGATTTTTTTTTGCTGGTGATCAATTTCTTATAACAAAATCAGAGGCTGCTGAGTTTTGGAATTTGAACTTTGGAATTAGGAAATCATACTGGAAGTGAATGAGGTACACCAATCAACAGTTGTAATTTAAGGTATTTTGAGTTTTAGTTATATTAATTTTTGTTTAAGTATTTTTTCTTCCCCTTTGGAATGTCAGGATAAATTTAGTAAAATAGTAAGAGATTCGCAAGATTAAGATTCGTTAAGGGGAAATTGCACCCGGGCAGATTTTATTAATTTATATGGTAGTAACAAAGGTCCAATTATTATACGTGGCTCCGTAACAGGGCCAACAGAATTTTTATACGTGCCGCCGAACAAAAGGGACCCTAGTGATTTTAGTTCAATTTAAACTGGGCGTTGTCAACCAGTTTTGGTTTTTTTTTACATATATATGATTTAGTCGTTTCATTATATATGTGTGTATAATCTATATAATTTTGATAATCTGGTTTGGGCGTTGGTCATCATACCAGTTTCCAATTCGAACGTTATTTTTCTTTTTTGGATAGAACCTGTTTAGGTTGTGGTTTTTTTGTATATACGTATTTATTATACGTGGCGCTTGAAACAAAGACCTTGGTTTTTGTTGATTTTTTTTTATAAATGAGTTTAGTGATATTTGTTTTGATGAGTCATATTTTTTAGCGCAAAAATAGATAATTTTTATTTATGGCGCAATTATTTCTAGAAAACCAGTTTAGGTTTTGTCATATTTTTTTTTGAATTTGTAACGCAAATGGGGCGTTGTCAACCAGTTTAGTTTGAGTTGAAGATTTTTTTTGGATAAACCAATTTTGGTTCTTTTTTGGGTAAACCAGTTGTGGTTTAATTATTTTTATGTACAGTATTTGTACAGGGTTTTGTAAATAATTTTTTTTTGTATATAGTTCCAATGTAAATTTTCATTGTACATATTTTCATTGTACATATTTTTTTTGAATAATATTGTACATATTTGTAAATATTTTTGTAAATAATTTTTTTTTGTATATAGTTCCAATGTAATTTTCATTGTACATATATTTTTTGGAATAATATTGTACATATTTTTGAATCTGATCAAGATTGAATCTGAATCTTGATTTTGACGAATCTTGATTTTGGGAATCTCTTATGATATTAAATAAAAATAAAATAAATCAAACAAATTTTTCAAAAATTAAATAAATAAAATTTTTTATTAAATAAAGTAAATTTTCGTAATTAAATAATTTTAGGTAAATAAATAATTTTTTTTAGAATCTAAATAATTTTAGGTAGCTAAATAAATAAATTTTCTTAATTAAGCAAGTAACGTCAAGATATAAATAAATATTTTTTGTTTTTTTAAATAAAAAAAAAAATAAATAAATATTTTGAGGGTAAGACGGTGCATCCAATAAATAAGCATTTTCTTTTAAAATATTTTTATTTTTGAATTTAAATAAATAAATATATTTTAGGGGTGCTATCGTCAATAACTAATTTTAGGTATATATAATTATTTCAGTATATCTGAAATTAAATAAATAAATTATACTTTTACATATATAATGTTTTAGGAATTTTTGTGAAAGATTCAGCAAAGATTGGCTACGACGGTGGTCCTTTTTGTTCCTTTACAAAGTTTGTTTTTACAAAAAAATCTTGTATGTTTTCGAATTGGGCGTTCGTTGTTTTTTTTTTCGTTTTTGTGCTTTCATCCTTTTTACATTTCCGTCGTACTAACTCCATTTTTTTTGTTGAGAATTGGTTTTACTATTGTTGGTGATTGCGAGTCATGATTTTGCGGGTTTTACCATCGAAATCTCTAGCGTCTGTTTCCTATATACCAAGCCTAAGTTTTTCAATATATTTTTTTTTATAAAATTAAATTTAGTGTTAGAATTATTAGTTGTCATAAATTAAACATCTATTCTTAATCATTAGTTATTATAGTTATAAATTTAATTCTCGGTTTTTAGAATTTAAATAGGTGTTATATTTAATATTACTTAGTTATTATAATTTTTTTTTACTAGTAATGCACTCATACGCAATCCCCATATTCGTCATTGGTTTAATGTGAGTTACAATTTCGAGGTATTGATTTATGTATTATTCACACTATAGAGTGAGCCGGATCCAAATCATTATCTCCACATTTGTCATCATATTGATCCGCTGACGTACGTGTACATATCTCGTATGAGTCCATTTTAGTTACCACCATTTTTAAAATTATTTTTTTTATTGCGATTAATTTAAAAAATAGGATAAATATAGAAATAATTATTTTTAGCTAACATTTATTTTCGTTTTGAATACAATAAATAAAGCGATAGAAATTTGACCTGAACAAATATATTAGAATTGTTATTATTAGTTTAAGTTTAATAGTGGTGGTTTCGGACGTGGAGGGGATGGCGACGTTTTTGTGATTTCAAGAGTAAAAATCTTGGCTTTTACCTTGAATTCATGGTGTAACGTTCGCAATATTTGCAAAACAATATTAAAACCAATTCATCTTCTGTTTCTAATTCAATAAAAATGTATTTCATTAGTTTCCGTTCATTTTTACATTAACAATAATTTTAAAATTTTCTAATACTTTACTGCTAGTTAAATTTCGAATATACTATAAAAAGCAAACGAACGTACTCAATTTTATTTCCAATTCTAACAAACAGATGTTGTTGCTAATCTTTGTTGAATTTTTGGTATTGCACGATTTGTTTTTTTTGATTAGAAGATGTAAAAACAAGAAAAGTCACATTTTTTGTTTCAAAACGAAGTCGATGTTTTGAAGAATTTTCTTTGGTAGATTGATTCGGTTGTTAACTCTGAAAGTGATAACACATTTTCTTAATTCCGGCTTTAGTTTTAAAAAAAAAAGATAACAGCTAGTCAAAGTTTGTTCATGCAATCATGTTTAGAAAAAATAAGTTCATTGATAATTACATCAAAAACAATTTTTGTAATGCTATATTTAAACACAAAAAAATGGTTTATGAAAGTTTGAATAGTGTGTTTTTTTATTATAATTGCCTAGAATTAAAAATAAAATAATAAAGTGATACATATCAAAGATTACGTTTGATTTAATTCTAAATATGAAGATCAAATGCATATATTACACACAAATGAACATTTTCATATATTTATAAATAATTTAATGAGAAAATGTAAACAAGCTGTAAAACTATTTAAGGAAGTGAATTAAAAGCTATATTTCCAAATGGATTTTTTTTTGCTGGTGATCAATTTCTTATAACAAAATCAGAGGCTGCTGAGTTTTGGAATTTGAACTTTGGAATTAGGAAATCATACTGGAAGTGAATGAGGTACACCAATCAACAGTTGTAATTTAAGGTATTTTGAGTTTTAGTTATATTAATTTTTGTTTAAGTATTTTTTCTTCCCCTTTGGAATGTCAGGATAAATTTAGTAAAATAGTAAGAGATTCGCAAGATTAAGATTCGTTAAGGGGAAATTGCATCCCGGGCAGATTTTATTAATTTATATGGTAGTAACAAAGGTCCAATTATTATAAAGATTACTAAATGATTTTGACGTTAAAGGAATCCTTCAAGTCAAATATCAACAATGGATTACTACTGATCGATGCAATTTGGATACTTTAATAGAAAGTGTAGAAGAATTTATAAAAAAGTTTGTTTACCGTTTACAAGTTTTGATACCACACAACAGCAATCTACATTCGTTCGAGGAAAGAAAATAAAATTAGAACCAGGAGCTTCGTTCAAGGGGATTTTTCTGAAAGCTATGCCTTCATAATTCAGGATTCGGTTCAAGGCTATCATTATAATAATTCACAAGCTACTATTCATCCATTTGTCATTTATTTTAAAAGTGCCGCAAGTGAATATATACAGCACCGAAGTTTTATACTCATTTCGGATATAAACGATCACAACAGTACTGCATTCCATTTTTTCATTACAAAACTTATTGAATGCATCAGAACGCATATAAATTCTAATATTAGGAAAATAATTTATAACACCGACGGGGCACCTTCTCAATACAAAAATAAAGATAACCTAATTAGCTTATGCCACCATAAAAAAGACTTTAAGGTTGATACAGAATGGCATTTGCATGCTACCAGCCATGGCAAGGGAACTTGCGATGGGATTGTTGGTACACTGAAGCGTTCTGCACACCGTTATAGTATGGGGAGCAGAGATATTATTGATACACCAAACAAACTCTTCGAATGAGCTTTAAAATGGGAATCTACCATGAATATCATGAATGTATATCATGAATGAATATCAATTAACAAAAGAAAAATTACAAAATCGATATAAAAATGCAATTACTATAAGTGGAACTAAAAAATTTCATTCTTTTGTTCCTTTAAATACTAAGACAATACAGTCGATTCCGCTTAATTTGGACACCGGTTAATCGGGACAGCCGTTTAATTGGGACAAATCCTAAAGAACGGAAACAAAACCAAGCAAATAACACAAATTTGCTTCGCTTTTTCGGGATAATATTTCGTTTAATCGGGACAGATCATACAAAAAAAATTTATTAATCATAGTAAACATAGAAAAAAAATTAAAAAATAAAACAAAAATAATAAAAAATAAAAAAGAAGAGAAGAAAAAGAATGATTTTTTTCGTCAGTTCGAATACATATTGGAATTCATTGATGAAAATATACTTACTTGTACGTCAACAGCGAGGGAAATCAGTAGCAAAATAACTATTTTACAGGTAATATAGTTTGTAGCTAACAGTTGGCGAGCAGTAAAAACCAGCACAATACAAAATTGTTTTGGGTATTGCGGCCTAAAATCTATGGAGATTGCAAAGCACAGCGACAGATTAAATGAAATCGCACCAGGTATTGATATTGAATTTTCGTTAATTGACAACAATTTACTGTGTTATGATGAGAATGACGATTGTGAGGACGTAATTGTAGCAACAATCGAATCAAAATATCAAACATTGGTAGAATCCAATGACAGTGATAATGAAGAACCTGTGGTCGTACCTTATCGTGAGCCAATACAATGTGTTGACAGATTACAGCGTTATTTTATGCAATATGGAAATGACGGGAGTCCCACGTCAGTATTAGATTTGTGCTCTGATTTTGTTCAGCTACTATCCAGCAAAAACAAAAGGCAAACCTCTTTGAACGAATTTCTTCAAAAAGTTTGATTAAAGTTTAAACCTTATTTTTCTAACCGAATGTATTACATATAATATGCACATACATATTACATATTTATTGTGTATATTTATACATATATTAATATTATTATTGATATTAATGTACATGGTACATACATCCATTTTATATAATTATTTAATGCATATGTATGGATACGTATAGTTTTGAGATTTTTTTTCAATTTGGTGCAATTTATGAAACAAAATACATTAAAAATTACTAATCCTTTTACTTTTACAATATACTTTTTGTGGAACTTCGCATAAATGGGCCAGCCGACAGTAATAGCAAAAATGTTTTCCAACTCAAAAGAAACTTTTGAATGTAAAATAAGTAAATAATTTTTTTTACTACTTGCATGAGAAATTTCAATTATCTACTCAAAAACCCAAGACAAAAGTTCTTTTTCTCAGCTAAGGTTACTAATAATTATTCCCCACACCTAATAATAAGTATTTTAGCACCTTAGTAAATAATGAAAATATAATTTTTGTTCGTTTGTTAACTGAGTTCATATTTGAATTTTTTTAGTTTCTTCCTAAAATAATAATAATATATTAAAAAATAATAAGCGTTTTGATTTTATTTTAATAATAATAAATAATGAATGAATGCAAAAACTTCTTTGCAACTATATTTTAGTTTATTTGAAATTTTAATTCGTGTTAAACAGAATTCTGTTGAAATTTAGTTTATTTGTGAGTTGTAGACTAAAAGAATTCTAAATTTGGCTCAACAATATTGAATAGATTTTCAATTCAATTCAATTCATGTCAAAAATAAATAAAAGCTATATTTTTTAATGCAAAGCATATGTGATTTTTATATAGTTTTAAGAAAATTAATTGAAAATAAATTTCTAACTAAGCAGCCCTGAATAATAAATATCCAATACGCAATCCAATGATATGATACACAATGTTTCACCAAATCAAAATTTTTATTTATTCACCATTTGCTTATTAATTGACATTTTATTTTGTGAATAATTAAGAGTTTTAGTGCATTTTTTATATCAAGGAGTAAAAAAAATAGTATATAAACCTCGGTGAAGAAAATTTTCTCCATTTCGGTGCTTAATTCGCTCGAAATTTCGTTTCTCGCGAATTAATATCCACCTCAATGTAGAAAATTTACTTTATCACCTCGGTATATAATGTACTATTTAATAACTATATTTATTTTCTTTAACCTACATATATAATTTGTATGATACTTTAAAAAGTTTATTCAATAATAAAATATTTGTAATTTAATGTTAAAATACAATCTTTTACTTTATGATTCCATAATAACATAATACGAACATAATGCTTCTCCAGTCAAAAGTTTCTAAATAGATTTAGTTATTTATACGGCTTTATTGTTTGCAGAATTATTTTTCAAATTATTTTTTATAAGAGTGACATGTGATTACTAAAAGTGATAAATAAACATTTAATTTTGTTATGCCATCTAATACAAAGAAAATAATTGCAGAACTGTTTTCCTATTCAAAAGAAACTTCTGTTTGTAAAATAAGTAAATCATTTTTAACAATTATATTTATTTTATTTATTGTACTACATATATAATTTTTATAATATTTTAAAAAGTTCATTTAATAATAATATATTTGATACTTAACATAAAAAAAATCTCTTAGCTTATAACGCCATTTTTATAATTTTCCTTCAGAACAAAAAAAACGATTCCCGACAGTCATATGCACAACAAATTTTATCTTTAAAACAAAAAATATCACTAGGTCTAAACTTTCACAAATAGTTAGATATAAAATAAGTTTCAATTTAGTTAAAAAAAAAAAAAAGTGTAGCGCCATCTTTTGTTCAATTACACCGTTTTTTTCTTATGTTACACCGTTAAAAATTATTTCAAAAAATTAACAGTCTACATTTTTAAAAACTTTGTTCTAATACCTATTCAACGACATTTCATTTATGAAAATCGATTTTTTTTTTTTTAATAAAATGTGTTGTGAATTAGGGTTTAGAATATGTGTCACAAGAACACATAAATACCTTTTAAGACCTAGGTCTAGACCTGGGTCCCACAACAACTGGCGTTCTAAGGTGTTGATTAACGCTGTCTTTAAACCTCTGCGGGTTGAAGCCACCTGAGATTGAGTAGTTTTTCTACAATCGCTCGTCAAAATGCACTCACATCACAAAATAACAAAAAATTGAGGGGCACCCTGTGAAGACCCCTGGTCGAAAAAAAAAATTCTAAGAGAATTTGTATTTTGTATTTATGAAAGACTATCTATAAACAAAAAATAATCAAAATTAAAAGGGGTCAAGTCAAAACGATGTTGAATCTCCGTGAAATTGCTCTTATACATAATAGGTTAATTGTTTGTTGAGCAATCGATCAAATTATTAAAATAACCCTCTTAGGTTAGTAAGAGGGGATTGAATTAAAAATAGTTGGAGAATTTATATATACTGATTAAAGTATAAATACTCTAAAATTTGTAATGAAAAACAATTAATAAACTTACCTTAAACTTTAAAGTATAAGTGTTTTAACTTTTTATCTGAAAGGAAGTCTGCCCAATAGGCCCTTGTTTATGGGTGATGCAAGGAGTTCTTTAGCTGTTAAAATTCCTTTCCAGCCTAAGTAATATAAAAAAAGTTGGAGTCATCAGTATTAATTCGAGTATCATCAAAAGGCCACCCAACGATATACGTCCACTATAAAATGTACTTCTAGAAGTCTGCTGGATAAGTGTCTTCCTTATCATTATTCTTTTGCCGTGTAATGATCAATCAAATTTTGCACTCTGCGCTCTAACCGTGTTGCATTTTATAAGCGCTCGGGCAGTGTAGCGTATTTAAGTTTGCACAAACCATTTTCTTTTGGCTTTATCGAGAACATCAATCCAATTGGCGGCGCACAAAATATGATTGTGAACGTGAACTTCGTATGTTGAATTAGTCTTTGAAACCTATTTGATAACAAATAATTATTTATTTTATATAACCATAATTTTATCATTGCCGCACACATACGGTTCAGGTACCGTTAAACCTTACAACGCGCAAAACAAATATTTATTGACTATCTGTTGCAAATGTGCAAATTCAGTAAAATCAACAAACATGCAAATTTTTATTGTTGTGTTCTCCGTTTTACATACATCCGTGTATGAAAATTGTGTAAGACTTTTATTATTCTGATAAAAATCACTCATATTTGTTTTCAATTATTTTCACAAAGTTTCGTGTCAAATATTTACCCAAGATGCAAAGGCTTATAATAATAAAGTATGACTTAATACAAAACAAACGAAACAGAATAAGATTTCGAAGACATCTAATTCTCATCGTTCCTATATATAGACACAAAAAAAATATTAATTTCATCAAAATAATAAAAGAAAACTTAAATTACCGCTTATATTTATAATAAGATTTTGAACTTCAAATAAGTTTCCACATCATCAACTTTTCCATTTCATTTCGAAAAATAATTTTCTTTATAACTTTTCCAGCTCTTTTTCTTCTTTTTTTGTTTTGATAATAATTTTTCTTTTTAATTTCAGCAACACAAAAACGAAGATAACAAAACAACGAATTAAATATAAATATTACAGTACAAAATGAGTGGAGTACAATAGTATGAAAGTTTTGTTTCTTAAGGAAAATAACACCACAAAAATATAATAACGAAAACACAAAAAACAAACAATTTTCACGGTAATTGAATTTTTCTTTAGTTTCTTTTTGGTTCTTCTCGTAAAATTTTTATATTAAGCAAAACCAATTTTCTGTAGTTCGTTTTTTCTTGCACTTCAAATTTGTGGTACTGAAAATGATTTAAATTTGATTGAAATTATGTTAGGAAAATTTGTTTCCGTGCTGGTATTTTGAGGTTAAAGCGTATTTTAAAGTTGAATTTTGGGTTCGTTTTAAACGGTGATAGAGAGAAGAAATATGCATACCGGAGTACATGATTTAAGCGATAAACATAAGGCAACAAACCCTGAATTATAATTGTGTTATATTTTAATTTAAGGAAGAGCTTTTTTTTTTCTTTGGAGGTCAGTGTTTCATTTTTCTAAAGTGGTTTTTCCTGTAGCAAATAGTAGATTTTGATACAAGTGATGAAAACGTCTCTTTTTGCGTGACTGAACGGTTTGTCCACGAGACGCGACAGCGTCGAGTGGAATAAGTTCAGGAACGCAAAAACGTTTTTACCACGCGTAGAAAACGCTATTTTTTCTACGCTTGTAAATATAAATGATAATATTTACAAATTTATCTACTAAAAACTTACAAAACGACATATCTAAATTTGACTGTGTAAAAAATAAACAAGATTGTATTTATATATAGTATTTTTACCAGTGTAAAATAATGTTATTATTGTGTTTGCCTACAGATGGAATAATAACAGGCAAACACAATAATAACATTATTTTACACTGGTAAAAATGCTATATATATAAATACAATCTTGTTTAATTTTTAAATAGACAAATTTAGATATGTCGTTTTGTAAGTTTTTAATAGATGAATTTGACAATATCAATAATGAAAATAGTTCATATATTTTCTCCAAAAACTTTTACAGATATTACAGATATTTTTTTCACCGACTGGAAGTCATCGTTTGAAGTATAAATTTAAAAAATTGTAGGTTTTTATTTTTGTAGTAAAATTTATTTATTTATTTAATACATTTTTTTTATTTTTTGTTTTGGCTGAAAGAACTCACTTTCAGAGAATATATTTTATATCTGACAGTTAATTATCGGAAGAAAAAATTATGCGATATATCTGATACAAATTTTATTTTATCGCTCCGATTTCTCCGATATAGAAAAAAAACACACTCATTATTAGTTTAATTAATTAATTACACACAATTGGTATAATGATTAGTTTCAATTCGATTCGATCAAAAAAACTGCGATATTGACAGAAATATACACAGCAACCGAAACAACAACAGAAACAATAAATCAAATTTAATCTCAAATATTCAATCAAACATTAAATCCTTTAAATGACCACCACCTGTAGGCGACCACTGAAACTTATTTACATTCAGTTCTAGAGACTGAAAACATTTTCAGTCACTGCTTAGAAAAAGTTTCCCTTTCACATAGGTTTTACTATATATTAAAATGACATTTTCGTAGCTTAAAGTAGAAAAAGTATATTATTGATTTAATACTAACGACTTGATTAGTTTAACTGGTGAGTGGAGAACTGCTAGAGACTGGTGACTGGTGAATGTTGACTGGTGACAGGTGATTGGTGACTGGTGACTGGTGACTGGTGACTGGTGACTGGTGACTGGTGACTGGTGACTGGTGACTGGTGACTGGTGACTGGTGACTGGTGACTGGTGACTGGTGACTGGTGACTGGTGACTGGTGACTGGTGACTGGTGACTGGTGACAGGTGACTGGTGACAGGTGACTGGTGACTGGTGACTGGTGACTGGTGACTGGTGACTGGTGACTGGTAACTGGTGACTGGTGACTGGTGACTGGTGACTGGTGACTGGTGACTGGTGAATGGTGACTGGTAACTGGTGACTGGTGACTGGTGACTGGTGACTGGTGACTGGTGACTGGTGACTGGTGACTGGTGACTGGTGACTGGTGACTGGTGACTGGTGTCTGGTGACTGGTGACTGGTGACTGGTGACTGGTGACTGGTGACTGGTGACTGGTGACTGGTGACTGGTGACTGGTGACTGGTGACTGGTGACTGGTGACTGGTGACTGGTGACTGGTGACTGGTGACTGGTGACTGGTGACTGGTGACTGGTGACTGGTGACTGGTGACTGGTGACTGGTGACTGGTGACTGGTGACTGGTGACTGGTGACTGGTGACTGGTGACTGGTGACTGGTGACTGGTGACTGGTGACTGGTGACTGGTGACTGGTGACTGGTGACTGGTGACTGGTGACTGGTGACTGGTGACTGGTGACTGGTGACTGGTGACTGGTGACTGGTGACCGGTGACTGGTGACTGGTGACTGGTGACTGGTGACTGGTGACTGGTGACTGGTGACTGGTGACTGGTGACTGGTGACTGGTGACTGGTGACTGGTGACTGGTGACTAGTGACTGGTGACTGGTGACTGGTGACTGGTGACTGGTGACTGGTGACTGGTAACTGGTGACTGGTGACTGGTGACTGGTGACTGGTGACTGGTGCCTGGTGACTGGTGACTGGTGACTGGTGACTGGTGACTGGTGACTGGTGACTGGTGACTGGTGACTGGTAACTGATGACTGGTGACTGGTGACTGGTGACTGGTGACTGGTGACTGGTGACTGGTGACTGGTGACTGGTGACTGGTGACTGGTGACTGGTGACTGGTGACTGGTGACTGGTGACTGGTGACTGGTGACTGGTGACTGGTGACTGGTGACTGGTGACTGGTGACTGGTGACTGGTGACTGGTGACTGGTGACTGGTGACTGGTGACTGGTGACTGGTGACTGGTGACTGGTGACTGGTGACTGGTGACAAGTGACTAGTGACTGGAGACTAGTGATTGGTGATGGAAATCATCACCAGAAAGCTAGAAGTTAGAATTAACTGATAAATTACCTTACCAATGATTTGGTTTACTTTGTTTGTATTTTAAAATTAACATTTGATTTTTTTATTGTAGCAATCACAAAACATAAAATATTGTTAACTTCTTTGTTTTTTGCGAATATAGAAAGTTCAACTGCGAAAATTGTAATAATAAGTATATTAGCGATTATTAAATTCCATTCATTTAAAACTTAAAACTGCGAGAGTTTAATGTTCAGAAATCATAATAGCAATTAAAACCTACAATTATACAAAGTTTGTGAAGATACTGATTTTTCTCATATTGAATTTCTCTGTGATTTGGAACAAATTTTCAAAGAAACAATCTTTACCAAAAGATTCATTGGTCCTTCGAGACGGATATTCAAAAATAAAATACGGCGAATTTTTGGATTTCCAGCAAAAAAATTGCGATATTGTGGATTATACAAAAAGATGTCTACCGCACGAGCGCTTAAACGTATTGTATCAAGATTCGAGGAAATTAAAGCAAGTGCAGCACTGTTTGATGAAGATACAACTTTATAAATTGTGGATACTAACATTCAATTGCTTGAATATGAATGGAAAAAATATCACTGCGTAGAAAATGTAATAGGATAGTCAGATGCATATGAACAGACTCAAACTTTAGTAGAAGAATTGTACTTTAAAACAAAAAGAGTAATAGTGCAAGCAAAAAAAGAATTAGGGATTGAAGCATCGGATCAGTCACGAAATATTTCGATGTTTGAATTAATAGCCAATCAACAGTCTCTTTTACATGAAGTTTCGGTTCTTAATCAGGGGAAAATGAAATTAAGCTGACGCGAATTAACATACCATACTTTTCCGGTAAATATTCGGAATTTCTATCTTTTAAAGATTTATTTGAAGTCTCAATCGATAATAATGTCAAAATATCAAGGGTCCATAAATTTCAATACCTAAAAGGCCTGTTAAAAGACGAAGCAGCCGCGCTAGTTCGTCATATCGAAGTAACAGATGCATATTATATAGAAGCATGGAAGAAAATAAAAGCAAGGTATGACAAAACAAAGCTTGTTATTTCATCCCTGATTAAACACTTCGTGAATCAATCAGTGATTACGAAGATTTCAGCTAAAGCACTTCATCAAATGGCTGACACATCCGAGGAAGTTCTAATGGGTTCAAGGGTGTTAGGTGCAGAAACGGAGAAAAGAGATCCATTACTAATTCAACTTTTGGTTAAAAAATTAGACAGTGTTTCAAAACAAGCTTGGGCGAATGAAACATCCGAAGAAGATTTTCCTTGCATGGAAAGATTTTTCAAATTTCTAAATAGAAGAAGTGATTCTTCGGATGTGATCGATCTTTATTTAACAACATCAACAAACAATGTTCAAATTAAAACTTTTCAAACGTCTTCTACAAATTTTACATGTGTGATGTGCTCTAAAGATCATTTACTTAGCAAATGTGAACAGTTTTTGATGTATAAAAAAGCGGGGTTTGGTGGCTGATAAAAAGTTATGCTTTAATTATTTGTCTCCAAGTCATCAAGCAATAGCATGCAGATCAAAATATCGATGCGGTACATGCCATTTGAAAAAAAAATTACAAGCTAATACCGCTCTCAAAGAAGAGTTTTTTAGATTCATTGGTGAATACCAAAGATTAGGATATTTGACCCCAATTGAAATAGCAGAGAATCAAATTAAAGATGCAAGTTGTTTTTATTACCTCATCACTACGTAATCAAAGGTTCAAGACAAACAACTAAATTAAGAGGGGTGTTTGATGGGTCAGCGAGATCTATAACAGGCATTTCACTTAATCAAACTATGTTGGTGGGTCCAACCATTCAACCAAGTCTATGGTCAGTTTTTTATTTTATTTTATTTTTTATTACGTTGAAATAATGAACAATCAAGTTATGATTGCGGACAGAGATACCCAATTTCAGCGAATTCTCTGGAGGAGTGAACCATCGAATGAGATTAAGCACTACAAACTAAATACTATTACTTTTGGGTTAGCGAGCTCATCATTTCTGTCAATCAGAACTTTGCAACAGACAGCCTTTGATTTTTTACATAATTTTTTTTTTTTTTTTTTTAATAAAATGTGTTGTGTAATAGGGTTTAGAATATGTGTCACAACAACACATAAATACCTTTTAAGACCTAGGTCTAGACCTGGGTCCCACAACAACTGGCGTTCTGAGGTGTAGATTAACGCTTTTTTTAAACATCTGTGGGTTGAAGCCACCTGAGACTAAGTGTTCCGGCAAACTATTCCATTTGTACGCAGTTCGGATCTGCCAGTATGACAGCGCGGGATCTTTACCGTTTCACTGGTTGCGGCAGCCGATTGCCGAGTGGAACGGGTGTAAGAATAAGTTTGAGGCATGATGCCGCTGATTTCATCTGAGCACTGCTGATGACGATATTTGTAAAAAACAACGAGGTCAGCAACAGTGCGACGATGTTGTAGGGAATCAAGTTTTGATGTCAAAGTTCGATCACCTACAATTCGTATAGCTCGCTTTTGAACAGAGTCCAAGAGGGCCAAGATGGAAACAGAGGCAGCACCCCAAACTTGACAGCAGTACTCCATACAGAGACGAATATAGGACTTATAAACATGGAGCAATTGGTATGGAGTGAAAAATTTTTTGCATCTATTTAGGAGGCCGAGTTTTTTGGACGCGCTTTTTGCCATCGCCATTACATGATCGTTCCAGAGTAGGTCATTTGAAACTGTGACACCCAATAAACGAATGTTTTTACATTCACCTATTGGTTCATCACACATACTAAATAAAATATCTTTGGGGAACTCGGTCTTTAATCTGGAAACAATCAACAGCTGTGTTTTGGTGGAGTTGAAATTGACAAGGTTTTGGTCACCCCAGTCGGCGACTTTATTCAGGTCTTTGTTCACGTTTATGGCAGCGTCTCTCCGGGCAGGATTTATTCGTTCGTGCATTTTACCTTTTGAAGGAAGGGGCTCGAACGACTTGTGCAGAGTACTATCATCTGCAAAACTATTTATTGGGTTGCTGGTGATTTTCAACAATTCGTTGATGTAAATCAAAAATAGGGTTGGGGACAATACTGAGCCTTGGGGTACACCAGCGTTAATTAGTTTAGACTCAGAAGAATATCCGTCTAAGGTTACCGAAATGTATCGGTTGGATAGAACATTTTGAATCAGCTTCACAACATTGGGATGAAAACCGTACGCAACGAGCTTGTTGATTAAGTTGGCATGCCAGACTCGATCGAATGCCTTGGAGATGTCTAAAGCGATAACGTATGTTTCACCACCTTTATCAAGTATGCTGTTCCAACAATGCGCTACATAGTTTAATAGATCGGTAGTTGATCTTTTGTTTCGAAAACCGTATTGGCTGTCGGATATTAAATGATTTTCTTCCAGAAATTTTGAAATATGTGTATTAATATAATGCTCATAGACTTTGGATAGGACCGATAGTAAAGCTATTGGCCTATAATTTGAGATATCGGATTTTGGTCCCTTTTTGGGGACGGGCTGGACATTTGCCAATTTCCAGCAAGAGGGAAATATACCAGATTTGTAGGATTGGTAGAATATTTCAGTTAAAGTTGGCGCAAGTTCTTTGGAAAAGGTTTTTAAAATAATGGGTGGAATATTGTCCATTCCTGATGCTTTGTTGATGTTTAACCCCTTTAAAAGTTTAGCGACTATTTTGGGTTTGAAGTGAAGTTCATTCATATTAACTCCCGAAGACTGGATTTGGGGTATTTCTTTAGGAGTTTCCAAAACAGTGGAGTTCAGAGCAAAGCGTTCAGCGAACAAGTTAGCTTTTCTTGCGGGATCATTGACGATTAAATCACCATCAGTAATAGGGGGAATAGAAAATTTTGTACCAGAATTTAAAGAATTAATGGCACTGTAGAAACTCTTGTCAGAAGCAGACATAGACGTAAGTTTTGAGGCTTTCGCTCTGTCAATTTCGGACTTTTCGTTTGAGATAATCTGATTAGATATTTTGTTGGCCTTGAGATATTGGGATCGATTAGTGGGAGTTTTGTTATGAATCCAAATATTAAATGATCTACGTTTGTTTTTAAGTGCCGTTTTGGCAGCTTTCGAATACAAGTATTTTTGTTTGGGTTTTACTATGGAGAAAGGGACAAATTTGTTGATAGCAAATTGGATGGTTTCTGTAAAGTTTTGAGCAGAAACATTTACATTGTCAGTGTAAAAACAATGACGGTCGAAAGGGAAACCATGGAAAAAATTTTGAAGACCACTCTTATCCATTTTTGAGTAGTGAAATATTTTACGGGGTTTGGGAGCTGTAGTTTTAAGTAAATCAGTTTTGATAACTGATGAGATTAAATAATGATCAGAATTTCCAATACTACCTTTCGCAACATCGACACTCGTAATATCTGGCATTGTGGTAAGATAGAGATCTAGTAGAAAACTATTATCACCGCCATTACGGGGAGTAATTTACAACCATTTACATTTACAACCTATGTTTTCCATCTTCTTGGGTGACTTGATAACCACATTAAAACAATTGTCGAGTCTGTCCAAGCATAGAGCTCCACAGGAACTTGCATAGTTTGCTTTATTTTTATGAGCAATTTGGACAATAGGTGTGCTCCACATAATTCGAGTCTCGGTAGTGAGATTTGCTTAATTGGAGTTACTTTGGTTTTTTGAACACATTAAATTAAATTTAATAACACTATTTTCATCAGTTACTCTGCAATACACTACTGCACTTCATATGCCTTCGTACTTCTGAAATTTAAGCGACCTGCCTCGAAAACATTGGAATCACGTGCGATCAGAACACAATCCAGCAGATTGTGCGTCGAGGAGTATGTGCCATCGAAACTAATTTGTTTAACGCAATGGTGGCATGGTCCAGACTGGTTGCATCTGGATAAAATACTCTGCTCCTAAGTATATGAAGAAAGAAACACTGAGAAATTTAAAGAAGAGGAACGAAAACCTAACAACTTTGTTGTATTAAATACTAAAACTGAAGGCGATGTAATCAATGGTCTCATCCATAGCATTTCTTCGTAAAACAAACTAATCAGAGTGGTCGCCTACATGTTGAGATTTATAGGAAATGCGCGTAAACCTAAGAATACGAGGATTTTCAGTTTCTTGTTTGTAGATGAACTAAGAGCAGCGAGGGACACTATCATACACTATGTACAGCGAGATTGTTTTGTATATGAAATAGATTGTTTACAGAGCTCAAAGAAATTCGAAAAAACAGCAACATTTTATCTTTGGCACCATTTTTAGACGCAAACGGAGTTTTGAGACTGGGTGGTAGGTTAAGGCTTTCAAATTGCCGATACGACGTAAAACACCCTATAATTTTACCCTTCCAGGTTTCCATCATTTTGGTGGCTTATGGGAAGCTGATGTGAAGTCTGTGAACACCCATCTTAACAAATATACATCCAATATAACATTGACATTTGAAGAAATGACTACGATGCTAAGTCAAATTGATACAATTTTAAACTCCCGATTACTCTATGCAACGTCGGATGATGAAACTGCCGAAGTATTAACACCAGCACGCTTTCTGGTTGGTTCAACGAATTTTTATTTACCATAGGAGGAAATATGCGATAAAACATCAGCAGGAAGACTCACGAGATGGCAGCTTATACAACAGCGTGTTCAATTGTTTTGACGGAAATTCAACATTGAATATTTTCACAACCTGCAACAAAGAGCTAAATGCAAAAGGTCCAAGAAAACCTTAAAGTAGGCGATATAGTTACATATGATAAAAGAGAGCAATTTGCCATCCTATAAATGGGCTCTGGGGAAAATAATTGAGTGTCATCCAGATGATCATGGCCTAGTAAAGATTGTCACACTGAAGATCTTACCACTCCATTACCACTCCAAGAAAAGGTTAACGACGTAATCGCTAACGGGCCGGAGAATGTTTGAGATCATCCTCAGAAAACTTGAAGTTAGAATTAACTGATAAATTACTTTACCAATGATTTGGTTTACTTTTTTGTATTTTAAAATTAACATTTGATTTTTTTATTGTAGCAATCACAAAACATAAATTATTGTTAACTTCTTTGTTTTTTGCGAATATAGAAAGTTCAACTGCGAAAATTGTAATAATAAGTATATTAGCGATTATTAAATTCCATTCATTTAAAACTTAAAACTGCGAGAGTTTAATGTTCAGAAATCATAATAGCAATTAAAACCTACAATTATACAAAGTTTGTGAAGATATTCAATTTTCTCATATTGAAATTCCTTCTGTGATTTGGAACAAATTTTCAAAGAAACGATCTTCACCAAAAGATTCAACTGGTTGGTGACTAGTGACTGGGGACTTGTGACTGGTGACTTGTGACTGGTGACTAGTGACTGGTGACTGGTGACTGCTGACTGGTGACTGGTGGCTGGTGACTGGTGACTGGTGACTGGTGACTGGTGACTGGTGACTGGTGACTGGTGACTGGTGACTGGTGACTGGTGACTGGTGACTGGTGACTGGTGACTGGTGACTGGTGACTGGTGACTGGTGACTGGTGACTGGTGACTGGTGACTGGTGACTGGTGACTGGTGACTGGTGACTGGTGACTGGTTACTGGTGACTGGTGACTGGTGACTGGTGACTGGTGACTGGTGACTGGTGACTGGTGACTGGTGACCGGTGACTGGTGACTGGTGACTGGTGACTGGTGGCGGTTGACTGGTTATTGGTGACTGGTGATTGGTGACTGGTGACTGGTGACTGGTGACTGGTGACTGGTGACTGGTGACTGGTGACCGGTGACTCTTGACTGGTGACTGGTAACTGGTGACTGGTGACTGGTGACTGGTGACTGGTGACTGGTGACTGGTGACTGGTGACTGGTGACTGGTGACTGGTGACTGGTGACTGGTGACTGGTGACTGGTGACTGGTGACTGGTGACTGGTGACTGGTGACTGGTGACTGGTGACTGGTGACTGGTGACTGGTGACTGGTGACTGGTGACTGGTGACTGGTGACTGGTGACTGGTGACTGGTGACTGGTGACTGGTGACTGATGACATGTGACTGGTGACTGGTGATTGATGACTGGTGACTGGTGACTGGTGACTGGTGATCGGTGACTGATGACTGGTGACTGGTGACTGGTGACTGGTGACTAGTGACTGGTGACTGGTGACTGGTGACTGGTGACTGGTGACTGGTGACTGGTGACTGGTGACTGGTGACTGGTGACTGGTGACTGGTGACTGGTGACTGGTGACTGGTGACTGGTGACTGGTGACTGGTGACTGGTGACTGGTGACTGGTGACTGGTGACTGGTGACTGGTGACTGGTGACTGGTGACTGGTGACCGGTGACTGGTGACTGGTGACTGGTGACTGGTGACTGGTGACTGGTGATTGGTGACTGGTGACTGGTGACTGGTGACTGGTGACTGGTGACTGGTGACTGGTGACTGGTGACTGGTGACTGGTGACTGGTGACTGGTGACTGGTGACTGGTGACTGGTGACTGGTGACTGGTGACTGGTGACTGGTGACTAGTGACTGGTGACTGGTGACTGGTGACTGGTGACTGGTGACTGGTGACTGGTGACTGGTGACTGGTGACTGGTGACTGGTGACTGGTGACTGGTGACTGGTTACTGGTGACTGGTGACTGGTGACTGGTGACTGGTGACTGGTGACTGGTGACTGGTGACTGGTGACTGGTGACTGGTGACTGGTGACTGGTGACTGGTGACTGGTGACTGGTGACTGGTGACTGGTGACTGGTGACTGGTGACTGGTGACTGGTGACTGGTGACTGGTGACTGGTGACTGGTGACTGGTGACTGGTGACTGGTGACTGGTGACCGGTGACTGGTGACTGGTGACTGGTGACTGGTGACTGTTGATTGGTGACTGGTGACTGGTGACTGGTGACTGGTGACAGGTGACGAGTGATGGGTGACAGGTGACTGAAGTTGCTGAGTGATAACTTGGCACTGTTATTTGTGGACTCGTAAAATGTCATTTCAAGTTAAAATATCAACTGATTCTACGGTTTGACATACGTTTAAAATTTTTAAAATAAATGTGTGCATTTCGTATATTTTTTTTAAAATCAATCTTATGTAACGAGCTATCTGATAATAATGAATACAAAATTAAGTTCAGTTGCCAAAAGAAAACAATATTAAAAATCCTTATAACAACATCTAAAGATTATAACAGAAAAATTTGGAAAACTATTAAGTGAAATATCAAAAATCTAGGTGAACTGGAAAAATAATAAAAAATCGATTTCTATCACTAAGAAAAAATTTCATTTCTGTTTTATATTTTCAATCGACATTACTTTGTTATTGTGTTATGTTTTCTAAAAAGATCCCTTTTTTAATACAATTTATTTATTGTTGTTATTTTTTTCGAGTATTTTGAATTAAAGCTGTAAACACTCAAGTGTAATCATCCAATTACTCATTGTTAAATAAACGTTGACAATAAAGAGATGTGATTAAGTTTTATAAATAGTGAAATTTATCGGGATTACCATAAAACATACAATTGCAAACTTTATGGTTTTCCTTCAATAATATCATATTACATTCAGAGACAAAGGTTGAATGCTTGTTAGATAACAACTCATATTTAATCTTTCAGATAATCCCTACATATTATGACATACTCAAAATTTATAATGAATTATATCAACTTATGTTTAAACTTGGTAATAATGGATTAAATTGTTGATTAACATAGAACTTAAGTGGCTTTTGAAATTAATATGTACAAAAATGAAATGCTTAATTAGAAAATATGTATAAACTTATTATGTTCATGTAATTAAAAAAGATTACTTTTGAAATTTAAATTACTTTAATTAAAAGCATTTCCTCGTATAGCAAATAAAAATCTAAACAATAATAAATTAATGTAATTGATGTTTCCATTCATAAATTCTTGTTTATAAGGAAATTGTTTACCATAACTGAGGGTTACAATTTCAAGCGAATTTTATAATTGAAAAAGTTTCAGCATTTATATTTATTTTAAAATAAAGCATAAAAGGAGTAAGGCACCGTAGCCATTGTCCTTAGAACGCACCGCTTCTTACTGTCTTCAAACGTTGTGAAATCCCTAAAAAGAAAATGAAGAAGTGGCGCATTGTCGAAAACTTCCATTAACTATACAAAATTACCATACGGGAAGCTTCCATATATCGAAGACATTTTAATGGCACCAAATGATGTGGCTTATAAAAAACTATTCGACTGCACTTTTTATTTGATGTTATTTGAAGTATCTGGTTGACCATTTAAAACAACTACCATTTAAAACAAAAACGACCACTTAAAACAAAAACGACCTCATCAACCTCACACCTCCAATTTTCTTTTGCAGGAATAAAAAGTACATACAAACAAAAATTTATCTCTCCATACTTGTTAAAGACAGACAGTGGCTTATAAACAAAGTTCTTCGCTGAAGGAAAAAACGAAAATTATTCTGCTTAACTCTTGATGCTGTATTGACAAATTTAATGAACACGATTTTTGAGTTTGCACACAATTTAAAACCCACACTGTGTGATTCTATATCAAACAGAAAAAGAATAAAATTTAGCCGAGAAGAACAAAATTTTTGTAGCATTGCACAAAAACGGATTAAAAGTTTATGTGTTTTTTCAACAAGAAAATCAGATGAAAAAGTTAAATTGACTCAATTATTAATTTCAGTGGAATAATTAATTTTTTTGTTGTTATGCAACAGCTCTAACCATTTTTTCTCTTTCAACTTTTAATTGAAATTTCAAAATATTTATTTTAGTTTTAGGATTTATATTTGATTATTATTAAAACGAAAGAAAAAGTTTAATCTAAAACAAACACTATTTGTGTAATTTTGTGAAACTGATAACATTTCAATCATTTATTTCACTTAGCACATCTATTAAAATTTAATTTACCAAATGACGCTTCCTTATTTGTTTTCTTAACTTTGAAAAATTTCAAATAATTATTTTAAATCTAAATTTGCTTATTGAACTGTTTATTGAACAAAAAGTTGAAATAATTAAAATTTTGCTATTCTTTGGAAAATAATGAGTATCTCGTATAACACGCAAAACTTTTTGAACTCATTTGAGTGCTTAAAAGTTTATTTCTTTATAAAAATTTAACCGAAATTTCTTAAGCTAATTTGAAAAGTTTTGTTTTTTATGTTTTCGTTAATGGGAACTTTAACAGAGGGTAGAAAACCGTGTTGTGTTAACAGAATATTATTGTTTTTACATTAGGGTGCAATTTTAATTTTCTATTTAATAGGTTAATTTGACATTAACAACATTTCATAATATATTACTTCAAATAGCACATACATTTTTTTAAATAACTAATGTTTGGGTTAAGCTCCACTAAGTCCTAGCATGTAGTGCTGACGAAACACCATAAAGATAAGCTTACATCGGTTTAAATAGTTGCGTTCTTACCATTTAATATCTGGTAAGTTTGCTACCGTTAAACATTTTATTTTAATTTTAAAATTTGCGACAGCTTTCAAGCAATTTTGAAAGAAATTCGACATATGGTTTGTTTGGAACTCTTAGAATAATTGATGCCATTTCAAAATATGCAGTGGAAAAGTATTTCTTATACACAAATTTTAATTCATTTGATTCCATATTATATTGACTGCGACATCCATAACTATTCTTTTTAAAAGGAAACGGGTTATTACCAGGGTAAGAGAAAGCTTATGAACTTAGCCTGGGCCAAGTCCGCGACACAGGTTTTGAGGGTTGGGTCAGGTTTAACATTTTTAAAAGGCCCAAGCTTTGACCAAGGAAACTATTGGGTCTACCGAGACAGTTCTAGTATCATATTTTAGCAAATTTAGTCTACTTTAAAACCGTCTTAAGAAAGTATAAAGAAAAAACTAGTCCTTTAGGGTTATAATCGCCAAATTTGAAAAAAATAACGATTTTTTCGCGGTTTTTTCGATTTTTGACAAAGCTGCGTTCGGCGCTCGAGGTTGCAAACTTGGATTATTCATTAGGCCAACATCATAAACAAGTCTGGAAAAAATCAGAAATACCGGATTTGACGCATACTGTGATGTATAAAGTTACTGGACTATAAAGTAAATTTTCATGAAATTTTAAAACTTTGAAATTTAAAAAAAAATACTCGGAACCGGAGTAGGTATCTGCCATTGGATTTTTTACTAAAAAAAGATTGTATACTTTAAGATATTAAAACGGCAGACTTGCTGAAATCACGTTTATGAAGTCAATTTTTACGTTTTTTGACTTGCGGCCACGCCCAAAGGAGCCATCGGCGGGGATAGTGAATACCCATTTCAACTACGGCAGGTGAAAAACTATACCTAGCAACAATATGGAGTTTGCTAAAATACCGTAAGTCTGCCGGTCACTGGCTCTCAGTCTATTTAAAAAATTTTTAAGAACTGAGTTTTTACAAAATTTGAACTGGAGTCTATGGGAACAACATCATAGTATATTGATAAATTTGTTTGCTTTTAGCTACCAACATAAAAGTCAATTTGACTTGCTCAATATTGTTATTGTAATACATATATATTTTTTGGTTTTTGTTAAGTTTTCTTTTTGTTTTTTTAAATTCAAATTGTTGATAATCAGCTGCTTATTTGTCTACAATGTTGTATTAATTAGAACTTCTATTTTCATGTAAATTTATATTTTTGAAAATAAATAAATAAATAGAAAAAAAAGGGTTGTTGCTTCGTACCAAATTTAAAGTGGAGGTAGACACAGGGTGCAATGAAGCTTGTTTGGCAATATTTGTGGTTTGCGAGCTCCTAGCATTTCAATAAATGACTCCTTTAGGACTCAGCAAGTCTAGTCATGCCTGAAGAAGCTTTACCGAAAAAAATTTCATCCATAGAAAAATAAAAATAGGTTCAACTTTAAACGAACTAAGCGAACCCTCATCGGTCAACCTGAAATAAATCTAAACTGATAATGTCAATATAAATTAACACTTTCATCTTGATTTAATGTAAATGAGCTCATTATTCCAACGTTAAAGAAGATTAATGGTTTATTTTTTCTTCAATTCCGTTTTTCTTTTGTTTTACTATTGTGAATTCTTTTTTTTGAATGTTACTCACCTTTAATCAACTTATTTATTGTAATTTAATTAATTCAAGGAGAAAATAAATGAATACAGCAGAATAAACAAGTAAGAGAATTAAATTGTCAAAACGAAAAATCCAATAAGCAAATGAAAATTTATTCCAAAAGTGTGAGATATTTTTATAGATTTTCCATCACTTTAATTTAAATTTAAAATTGTAAAAAGAAAATTCTATTTTATCGCTGTTTTAATTTACTGTGACAGATTTTGTTGAAGTTGTAATAACTTTATTATTTTATTCAACAAAAATTATAATGTTTATGCTGTTTCATAAGTATATCCCAAACAACTATTTGGTGTGGAATGATGAAAAGAGAGTTCATAAAATTAGAAGTCTGCGGTAAATTAATTGGAAATTTTAGTAGCTTCTGATAAAGACTCATAAACGTTTACAAAAGAAGTCGTAGATAATAATTTAGTAAAAAGAGTTTTGGAATAATATAGTAAAATGTGTTACGACGACCTGGTTTGATTTCTGTCATAAAACAAGAATTAAAACTATCTTATAATCATCTCTATATTAATAAAACAATTCATTATAATCCAATTCTTATAATCCATGTCAACAAACATAAAAACATTTATGGGTGCTACAGGTCAATCAACCAATTTTTAAGATTTTCTCAGCTAATTGCTTTCTTGCGTCACACAAGCTGTAATACATTCTTCTATCTACATAAATAATAAATATTTGATTATGTAAAGCTTTTGTCAAAATATTATATGTAGATAATTATACATACGGTTGTTCAAATTTAGAAAAATTAGAATGGTGGTCTGTAGTTGTAGAGAATAATATTTTCTCGTTTGACTAGAATTATATGTTGAGATGGGATTTTTTTTAAAATGAGTTGTGTAGTAGGAATTACAATGTGTGTCACAACAACACATAAAACCCTTTTAAGACCAAAGCCCCACGAATGCATGCGTTCTAAGGTGTTGATGGACGCAAATTTGTTTTTTAGTTTTTTACATTTTTTTATAGAAGGAATAACTAAACAATAAATTTTATCACATGTAAATTTGGCATAGGGCAATATTTCATGATACAGGATACAAAAAATAACTAGTGGGATGGGGGGTGTGACCATAGGGGCCACGCCAAGAACTTCCCGTAAGATTAAAAACTAACCAGTTACTGGATAAGGTATACTAAAATACCAAACATAAAAAAAATTGTACAATATAATTTAACTGCAATAAATACAAATAGAAAACGAAAAAGTACAAAATAAACATTAAAACAAATTTGAAAAAAAGTCAACAAAAAATAAATATTAGCTCAATGAGGGTTTTTAAAGCTTTAAATACGCTAAATTAAGATTTATTTATTATACGACACATCAATTGTAATAATTTTTTAAAAAGAATTTGAATGTGTACGTCCAGTGTGTAATCATATTTAAATTTAATAACATACTAACACTCAAACTGACCAAAAATAAGTTGTCTAGACCGATTCAGAAGGTATTGGAAAGTGAAGATATCATTAAAATGATCAATATCAAAAATGATCTCCAATACAACAACCTAACCTTATGGTAAGATAAAAGGTCAGCATTTGTTTGATGAACGGCGACCACTATATACTAGACACCTCAAAAGCAAATTTGTTCCATCTCATGTTAACTAAAAAGTTGTACCAAACATTCGGCAAAAACACTTAATAACTGTGGCTGTTGTTGTGATATATTTAAAAGAATAAGATTAAGTTTTTAACCGAAAGTGACAAGTTGCAAAACTACTATAAACATTACAAAAACCTTATGTTCTAAGTTTCAACAAAATTAAATGTCAGGACTGAGAATTATTGAAGTCTAAAAAAACAGTTGTTCAACGAACCATAGGCATCCTCCCTGACTCCTTTGCCAAATTTTGAAAATAGCTCATTCAAAATAGCATATTTTCCATATTCAAATAAACCCGGATGCGTTTGCAGATCATTTTAATTCAAGTCTCATGCGTTTGCATAATGAAAATACCACCTATTTTTCAAATTTTCTTAAAAAAACTCAAAAAGTAAGATGGCAATTGTTTATACAAATGTCATTATAAATGGCTGACATGATGACAAACAAAATGGGAGGTAAATGATCTTGATAGCATTATTTATTCTCGTAGTATTTGCAAGAGATAATTTTCAGTTTTTTGGAAACCCCTAAAAAATATATGATTTCATCAGAACAGGACTGGACTGTAAGTTACGCCAAGATATATCGATTGTGACCATTGAAGTTGAAATCAGATCATCCGTTGTTGAGCAAGCGTTGGACAAATTCTCGTCCACTTACGATGATACTCACGCACATACACACACAAACATACATACTGCTGCTAAAAATAGCCTAAACAGCTTCAGAAGGTCTTGAAACGTAAAGATATTATAAAAATTTCGATTTCGAAAATCGACCCAAAAACAATAACTTCTCATATCGGGAAGTTACTAAACAGTTGACCAGGCAATCTACTCTCCAACCTCTGACCATTTTATCAAATTTAGATAACAACTCAGGTTTTTGATATTCAAGTCCACCCAGATGCATTTGCAGCTCATTTACATACAAAAGTTTCATCCAGATATCATGCGTTTGCATAAAGAAAATAACACGCAGTTTTTTCACATCTTGTTAAAAATCTCAAAAACTAAGATAGCAATTGTTTATACATACCTCATTATAAATGTCTGACATGATGATAAACAATATGGAAGCTTTATGACCTTGATAGCATTATTTAATCTCACGGTATTTGCAAGAGTTGACTTTCAGTTTTTTGGAAACCACTAAAAAACAAATGATTTAATTTCGCTAGAAAAGGACTGGGCTCTAAGTTACGACAACATACATCGATTGCGACCCTTTTCGTTAAAATCGACCCATCCGTTGTTGAGCAAGCGTTGGGCAAAAATTCTCCACCCAGCAATATACACACACATACACACACACATACAGACTGCCAGCTAAAAATAGTCTAAACAGCTTCAGGAGGTCATGAAACGTAAAAATATCATAACAATTCTGATTTCGAAAATCGACCCAAAAACAATAACTGCCCATATCGGGAAGTTAAAAATAAAATAAAAGATAAACGGAAAATTTGTTTTAACAATTTGCAGGAACAAAACTAAAATGTGGTTGCCAATAATCCAACTAGTGGCATATTCCTAGATCATGCGACGCACTTTCTTCCTCAATGATTAAAGTCCAGATATACGAAGGTTCGATTTTTCGAGAAAGCAATAACGTGGCATTATCAAAGAATACTTCATAGCTAAGATCTAGGGTGTTACAGTTGACTGAATAGAGTTCATCTGCCAATACCCCTTAGATTTCACCTTGGCTAGTGTAGTATAATCTCATTGCTATTGCCAGTATTATGTGATATCTCACGTGAGCTCGTATGTCAATAGCAGCGACTGGAGCAGGCGGGGTTGTCACACCCGTAGATTGAAAATTAAAAATATTGACAAATCAACAAAAAAAATTGATCCCTCCATGCTGGATATGGGGAAATTCTAGCTATAGAATCAATTAAACTGTTCAAGACAAGATTATGTAAATTTTAATTAAATAGGAAATATTATAGAATAGTAGATTCTTGTATGAGCTTAGAATGAAGGCAATTCTTCACGAGCATGAAGTTTTCCGAAACGAGCGTAGCGAGTGGAGGGAATCATCCGAGTGAAGAATTGCCATCATCCTAAGCGAATACAAGATGCTATTTTATCCACGACTGTATAAAATATTTCGTTTAATTTCCAGTTTTCATGCAAAAATTTGTATCGCCATATTGAAATAAAAACATCAAAGATAGCGAAAAACAAAACAAGTTTGTTGTTTAATTTGTTGGGGGAATATTTAATAAACTATAGAGCTGTTAAAGAATTTCAATCAAATTCACTAGTTGTGGAATGAATACCATTACAATGGAAGACATACGCATGGAAAGCATATATTCTTTAGTAGTCGTGGATAAGAATCTTTTTTCTACTCCTGTCACAGTAAATTATAAATTACATCACACTATCCATGACATGTAAATTGATTGTTTCAAATAGCGTGCGGTAAGTAAAAAAGAGCGTGCGGTAATGGATTTTCATATATATATATATATATATATATATATATATATATATATATATATATATATATATATATATATATATATATATATATATATATATATATATATATATATATATATATATATATATATATATATATATATATATATATATATATATATATATATATATATATATATATATATATATATATATATATATATATATATATATATATATATATATATATATATATATATATATATATATATATATTACCGCCCGCTTTTAATAAAAAGAGAAATTTTTATTTACAGAAAAATTTGATTTTTAAATATTAAATATTTCAATTAATTTTGACACAGCATAGTGCAAAGCCTACCACAATTTGTAAACTATTTGCATTTAATTTTTAATTAGTAGTTCATTCAAGTAATTATATGCGTTTGGGCATTAAAACAAAGTCGTAGAAAAAGTATATAACAAATCTCGACTTGTAAAGCATTTTCCATGCTCGTCAAGATACTGCGCTCGACGCTACGCGTCTCGTGCGCAAAATTTTCCCTCGCATTTAAAATGCTATTTACAACTCTAAATATGTAATATACTATTGTAATTTTGTGGTTTGTCGATTGAGAAGATAAATAGAAAAATGAATTGATAAAGCGTGAAATGTTTTTACCAAAAGATGTTTTTTGTATTATGTTCGTTGTACGTGCGTTAATTTATTAGGTCTCGGACTTTGTCGAAGATATGTTTGCCGTGTTACCTTTGTGACGTATACAAATTCTGAAAGTAAAGTAGGTAAAAGCAGCAGGTGTTTGCAGATAGCACTGTAGTAGTAGAGAGCAGCAAATCTTCAATTAAACCATGGTGATAGACACAGCTGGAAATGAATAATTCAGAGACCAAGCGTTCCAGTTAGTAGTGCATGTACTAGAGATTACTTGAGATTCTTCACGGGTTGGTTGTACCCGAAGCAATCCATAAGGAAGGCTCTGAAGTGCAATAAACATTGTGATAAATTTACACCACCCAAAGCTAGACACTAGTTTTGCAGATATATTTTAGTCTGTAACATGCAAACTTTTGAAGACTATTTATCATGTAGAATCAATTTTTTTATAAACAATTTTTGATATACTTATCTTAGCTCTGAATGTTTTTGTTATATTAAAATGCTAAATTACTTTCTTTTGTTGTATTATTGTTTAAATTGAAAATTACATATACATGTAAATATCGAAATGAATTAAAGAAAAAATAAATAATGTTGTATATGCAAAAAAAATGTATTATAGACAATAGTATATTATTTTTGTCGAGTCTATAGTTTGGCAATTATAGACGGAATACAAAAAGTCACTCTAGCTCCGGATTAAATACACTATTTTTTCGACAAACTTTTTTAAAACTATGAAATTTATTATAAACATTATTTAAATAGGTAATATGAGGCAATAATTTTCTGAAATTAATTCATTAAAATGAACTGAAATGAATGCTGTTTTGAACAAATTCATAATCTCAAGCTTTGTTACTTTACTGCCGCCGTAAAAATATAAAATTTACTTTACTGCCGATGTAAAACTATGAAAATTACTTAACTGTCACCGTAAAAATATGAAAGTTACATTACTGCCGCCTCAAAACTATGAAAATTACGTTGCTTCCGCCGTAAAAATATGAAAGTTACATTACTGCCACCGTTAAAAAAATAAAAATGGCGTCACTTTACAGCTTTGATTATACGTAAAAAAAGTAAGTCTTTAACCTTCTGACTTGCGGCAGTAAAGTTAAGATGTACATTTACATTTATGCTTATAAAAATACACATTGTTCCATAAATATTCCATTCTATTGAATTATTATAAATAAGAATAATCATAATTCCTTTTACATTAAACAAACAAAATTCTAAACAAATTAAAAAAATACAACCAAACATTTATTGAAAATTGCAAGTTCCTGCGAAGGTTATATTATTAGATGATGCGGTGCGGTGTAGTATTTGAAGATACAGAAATTCGGAATTTTTTTTTGATGGGTCTATTATTTAAAGATCTGCTGGACGACCAAAACCATGGACAGCTATTGAATTTTGGGAGTTCGCAGAATAAACATAATAAAATGTTGGTCGGACAAGAAAAGGAAATATTAAAAAATCTGAAAATTTAAATTTAATTTAATGTTTCATTGAATTTAATTCAATGTTTCATTTAATTTAATTTATTGTTTTATTGAATTTAATTTAATGTTTCATTAAACTTAATTCATGTTTTATATAATTTAATTTATTGCTTTATTGAATTTAATTTAATGTTCTATTGAATGTAATTCAATGTTTTATTAAATTTAATTTAATAATTTATTGAATTTAATGCAATGTTGAATTCAATATTTCATTGAATTTAATTCAATGTTTCATTTAACTTAATTTATTGTTTTATTGAATTTGATTCAATGTTTCATTAGATTTAATTCAAGGTTTGGTTTAATTTAATTTATTGTTTCATTGAATTAAACTTCATGTTTCTTTGAATTTAATTCAATGTTCCATTTAATTTAATTTAATGTTTTATTGAATTTAATATTATGTTTCATTTAAATTCAATAATGTTTCATTTAATTTAATTAAAAGTTTAATTGAATTTAATTCAATGTTTTATTGAATTTAATTCAATATTTCATTTAATTTAAGTCAATGTTTTATTGAATTTAATTCAATATTTCATTTAATTTAATTTATTTTTTTACTGAATTTAATTTAATGTTTCATTGAATTTTATTCAATGTTTCATTTAATTTAATTTATTGTTTTATTGAATTTAATTTATTGTTTCATTAAACTCAATTCAATGTTTCATTTAATTTAATGTATCGTTTTATTGAATTTAATTTAATGTTCCATTGAATTTAATTTAATGTTTCATTTAATTTAATTTAATGTTTTATTGAATTTAATTAAATGTTGCATTGAATTGGATACAATGTTTCATTCAACTTAATATATTATTTTATTGAATTTTATTCAATATTAGGTATGTTTAGTGTTCATTATAATAAATTATAATTTAATGTCTCTGAATATACGAAGATACGAAGATAGATAATTGCGTTTCTCTGAGAAATTTATGAACGTTAACTTTAAACCCTTGAGGATAAAAGTCATCAGGGAAAACCCAGGCAGGTAAGGCATTTCAAAGATGAGAGACCTTGTTGAAAAAGTCATGTTGGAAAGCTGCTGTTCTACACCTAATTATTTGAACCGTAAAGGGATGGGTTGCTACAGATGCTCTGGTGTGACGCGAAAGGTTTGTTGATTTAGGTAAACTCAACTTGATCTCATCAGAAGCTCGTTCATCCATAAGATATTTATAAAATATAGTCAAATCAGCAACATTTCTTCTGTGCTGCAAAGAATCAAGACTCTTAGTAAGACTTGAGTTACCAATGATTTTAATAGCTCTACGCTGTACAGAATCAAGGCTTAGACTACTTAAGTAAGCTCCACCCCAAATGTTAGAACAGTATTCCATGCAAGGACGTATAAAAGATTCATAAACTAAAAGAAGTTGTTCGCTATTGAAAAACTTACGACTTCGCCCTAAAAAACCTAATAGTACGAGATCCGGCTGCAGGATTAGTTCGCTCATCGATTTTTTGCTAAAACCAAATATTTATGTATATTTATAATTAGGAGAATATATATCTACCAGGTTGCTTATCAAAATTTGGCCACCAGTATTTTTAATTAAATTATTTTTAATTGATTTTTGGGAAAAAAATTTCGTTCACTTGTTTTTTAAATAAAATGTCGTCTACATCACGGCAAATTATATAACGATTCTAAAAAATCACGGTTGCCGTTGCGCACCTGGCCGCACCTCTTCGCAGCCAGCCGTAAACAGGTATGATTTCGATACATTTATACGTTCATAACGTACATTCATTAATTCTATATCAAATTAAAGCTAATTTTTTTCTATTTATTATCATATATGGTTGTCTAATTAAATCCGGCCGCAAATAAGAGTTGCTGGCTGTTAAAGATGATAAATATTTAAGATAGAGTGAAAGAGAGATAAATCAATATTAATTTTTTGGGAACATTCCTAGTTTATCCCCCCAAATAAATTTACGTTTTTTTTCAGATAAATAGAAAGAAAGGGTGCTCTGCATCCAAATTATGAGAAAAAAAAATTGCGGAAATGAGGGGATCAAAAGTTATAAAGGATCAAACTTTCAATTTTACCTTGGTCCCCCCTGCGGCGCAGGTGACGCGGAGGCGACGCGGAGTGGAGGGGCACACGGGGGGGCGGTGCTATTTTTGATCGAAGTTGTGCAAGGTCGCAGAAGCGAGTCAAAAAAAAAATCAAAAATCAAATCATGTTACTTCTAAAAACTCAAAGGGGGGACCAAGGTATTTTTTAAATTTTAATATTTTAGTGTGTGATAAAATATAATTAAATAATAAATAAAAATAAGGAAAAAAAAAAACTAAAAAAAAAACCAAAGGGGGGACCAAGGTAAAATTGAAAGTTTGATCCTTTATATCTTTTGACCCCCTCATTTCCGCAAATTTTTTTTTCATAATTTGGATGCAGAGGACCCTTTCTTTCTATTTATCTGAAAAAAAAAACCGCAAATTTATTTGGGGGGATAAACTAGGATTCTACCATTTTTTGTTGTAATTAAAAAAATTTGTCATTTTGAAAAGGAAGACAATTTTTTTGGAGTATTTATTAAGTCGTCTCTATTACTCCCCGGTGGTTGAGAACACTAACATTCGACGCATGCGCAATGGCTTAAGAGCGTCGCACAGCTGGCAATCGCTATCCTCGTCTGACAAATGATGTTATGCGCTAACTCTCTTTCACTCTACCTTAAATATTTATCATCTTTAACAGCCAGCAACCCTTATTTGCGGCCGGATTTAACTAGGCAACCATATATGATAATAAATAGAAAAAAATTAGCTTTAATTTGATATAGAATAATTAATGAACGTATAAATGTATCGAAATACGTTATGAACGTATAAATGTATCGAAATCATACCTGTTTACACCTGGCTGCGAAGAGGTGCGGCCAGGTGCGCAACGGCAACCGTGAATTTTTAGAATCTTTATATAAATTGTCGTGATGTAGACGATATTTTATTTAAAAAACAAGTGAACGAAATTTTTTCCCAAAAATCAATTAAAAATAATTTAATTCAAAATACTGGCGGCCAAATTTTGATAGGCAACCTGGTAGATATATATTCCCCTAATTATAAATATACATAAAAATTTGGTTTTAGCAAAAAATCGATGAGCGCACTAATCCTGCAGCTGGATCTTAGACTATAACCTTTGAACAGCATTCTTAGCCAGATTTAAAATATGAGAATTCCACTTTATAATATTTTCAATCTCAACCACTAGAAGTCTGACAGACTCATTCTTCAAAAGATTTTTGGGTTCAAACGTTAATGGAAAAGGATAAGGTGTCGTTATTTTAGAAAAATGACAAACCTTTGTTTTACTTGGATTGAATTCAACACTGTTAGCAATACCACAATCCATAATTGTTTGAAGATCAGTTTTAAGGGAATCTATCAGTTTTGACCTACTGTCACTAAGCGCTAAGGGTGTATATAATTTAGGTGTTTCGTGGGACGCGTGAAGCGTGCTATCATCAGCAAAACTAAGTAAAGGATGAACCGTTGAATTTAACAAATCATTAGTATATAGATAAGAAAAAGAGTTGGTTACAAAGCGGAACCTTGAGGAACTCCTGCATTAGTTGAAAAAGTATTCGATGATACACCGTCAACATTGACCCAAAATTTTTGATCAGATATAAAGCTCTGTGTCCAAGATTTAAGCTTCTCGTCTAAACCATAGGATCTCAATTTACATATAAAGCTCTTATGACATACTTTGTCAAATGCTTTGGAAATATCAAGAGCAACACCTACTGTTTCTCCAAAGTTCTCAAGCGACTTGTTTAATGTTTGATTAAACTTAATTCAGTGTTTTATTTAATTTAATTTAATGTTGTATAGAATTTAATTCAATGTTTCATTTTATTTAATTTATTGTTTTATTGAATTTAATTTAATGTTTCATTGAATTTCATGCAATGTTTCATTTAAATTATTAGTTTGTTGTTTTATTGAACTTAATTTAATGTTTCATTGAATTTCATTCAATGTTTCATTTAATTTAATTTAATGTTTTATTGAATTTGATTTAATGTTACATTGAATTTGATTCAATGTTTCATTTAATTTAATTTATTGTTTTATTGAATGTAATTTAATGTTTCATTGCATTTAATTCAAAGTTTCATTTAATTTAATTTATTGTTTCATTGAATTTCATTCAATGTTTCATTTAATTTAATTTAATGTTTTATTGAATTTGATTTAATGTTACATTGAATTTGATTCAATGTTTCATTTAATTTAATTTATTGTTTTATTGAATGTAATTTAATGTTTCATTGAATTTAATTCAAAGTTTCATTTAATTTAATTTATTGTTTTATTGAATTTAATTTAATGTTTCACTAAATTTAATTCAATGTTTCATTTTAAAAAAAAGTAGGCTGTCTGTCAAACGAAAAACATTGAAGATTTTCTTGTCTGAAAATTTTCTTAAAAATTATTTTGTTTTTTTTATATTTTATGTAAAATAAACGCCTACCTGAGGATTTTGACAACCGTTACGCTCCACCAGAATTTAAAATTTAAAATGTCATCAACATATACTCCGGACCTATTTTTTGAATCTCCCGGTGCTACAAATGTAGAAGAAGTCATTTTGGAACAGTACGAAATTTTGGATGAAGATTTTCAGCCTCAAAATAAGTTAATTGGAGCTACTTTGAGGATCTGCCAAATAAATGTTGAGGGACTAAGCAAATCAAATGTAGATTATTTGTCAAGACTTCTTAAAGAACAAAAGTCACCTATGTTGAAAGGATCCATCATCAACATCATGGCATTGCTACGTTTATTAGAAACAACATAAGCGATAAATGCCAAGTCGTGCTCAAGACGTATGAAGATGAAATAGCTTTGATTGCTGTCTGTGTTAGTGGAGCTACGATTTTAAATGTTTATAAACCTCCCAGAAATTCATGGGTGGTTCCTTTGCCAACCTTCCCTTTTCCATCTGTTTACATGCGAGACTTTAATAGTCATCATTCATTATGAGGATATAACAACGATGACAAAAATAAAGAATTTATCATAAGCTGGTAAATTGTAAATAGACTTCACCTCATTTATGATGCTAAACAGAAAGCCAGTTTTCAATCCGGTAGATGGAATCAGGGATATTATCCTGATTTATGCTTTGTTTCCAAGGATAAATCTGGTGTAGCACTTCTGGTTACAAAGCAAGTTTTACATCTGTTTCCAAGAAGTCAACATCGATGTGTAATACTAGATGTTGGCATTAAAATTCTTATCTACACATCTCTTTCAAAGCCTAGATGGAATTTTAAGAAAGCTGATTGTACTGGGTTTGCTAAGTCCGTTGATATAAACATTCGTTGGTTTCCTCCATCAATCCAAAACTACGATAGATTCATTTCTGTTGTTATTTCATCTGCAAAAAAAAATTATACCAAGAGGATTCCGAAAAATTTATATCCCTAATTGGAAAGAAGAATGCGAAAGACTTTGGAATTCATACCAAGAATCTGAATCAAGTGAAGCTAGTGATTTACTTATTGTTGAATTAAATAAAACACGAATAGATAAATGGATTAACCTAGTTGAAAATATGAATTTCTCGCACTCTAGCCGTGGTGCCTGGGATATATTAAAAAAAATTGGTGACTCTAATCAATCCACCAATCACACAGTTGTATCGGTTAATCCAAATTCAGTTGCTTCCAGAATGGTTCAAAACTCAAAGTTTCCAATTTCAAAAAATAGAAAAATAAAAGTTATAAATCAGTACAGGAAAACAAAATCTAGAATTGCAGACTCTACATTTGGTAATCCAGTATCTATCGAAGAAGTAGATAAAGCAATATTTGTTATGAAACCTCATAAAGTAGCAGGGTTTGATAACATTTTTTCAGAATTTGTCACCCATTTTTCAAAGAATGCAAAAAAATGGCTTTCAAATCTGTTTTCCGATTACTATAACAAAGGAAAAATTCCTAAAATCTAGATCTAGACATGGCAAAAGTAAAAGCAATTCCGAAGCCATTAAAGCCAACACATCTACCGCCCAATATCTCTTCTCTCTGTAGTCTATAAATTATTTGAGAGAATCATTTATAACAGAATATCGAATATTATCGATTTAAGTATTCCGAAACACTAAGCTGGCTTTCGCCCTGGAAGAAATTGTTGTGATCAAGTATTGTCTATGGTCACACAAATTGAAGCAGGGTTTCAAGACAAAAAGCAATCAGCTATTGTGTTTGTTGACCTGAGCTCTGCATACGACAAAGTTTAGAAAAACGGGTTATTGCTGAAATTGGCCAAAGTCATTAAATGTCTCAAAACTCTGAATATAATATCAGCATTATTATCTAATCGAAAAATTGAGGTTCATCTAGGAAACAAAAAAAAAGAAGGCAGTGTTAAGGACTGCCGACAGAAGTGAAAACTTAAATTTGTGAAAAAGCTGTGTTTTTTGACTGTCTTCCAGCATTGCAAATTAAAATTTCAGAATGTTTAAATTAAAATCATTAAAATTATTCTGGGTTTCACATCTATCAGCATTCCAAGCAACTATTATATACATTTTTATATCTTCTATAACAATAATAATAATAATGATAATAATAATAAAATAAAGTGTTTGTCTGTCTGCGTGCGCTCTCCAGCGGAATCTGTACCACACAGGAGTCTGAAATTTTGCCAGGAGAAGACCATTAGCAGGTACTAATGCACCTCGGAGCCGAAATTTTAAAATTTAATTTATTTTTTTGAATTAATAATTTTAATTTTCCTAATGGTTAAATATATGCCTAAATGTATATTATATTTTATACTTAAATTATTCAACTTTCACTCAGTTATCTTTGATCGATTTTTTTTCCGCAAAACAGAATTACCATTCAAATGGAAAATTAAAGTTGACAAACAAATTCATTTAGATGAAAATTATATACATTTATATATTTATTATATACATACAATTATATGCATCCAACACATTACGTTGCAAATAATATTTCTAATTTATAACACTCATGTTCTTGGTTTGATGTATATACATGTGTAATACATATTTCATTTGCTTTATATATATATATATATATATATATATATATATATATATATATATATATATATATATATATATATATATATATATATATATATATATATATACATATATATATATATATATATATATATATATATATATATATATATATATATATATATATATATATATATATATATATATATATATATATATATATATGTTATACATGTTCAAAATATAGAAAATGGGCGTTTCTTTTCCTCTTTTTAGAAACAATGATGCAGCAAGTTTTTGAAATGGAACCGTTGAATTGAAGAATAGGATTATGAACAATAATATCAAAGCTACAGGTTGAAAGTGTTTTACTTATTAAGAAAAATAGGCGTCCCCATTAATTTCAAAAACAAGCAAACCATGTAGGTTATTTAAAAAAATCGATAAAATATATGCAAATATGTCAACAAATGAAGTGATTTGACTGGTTTTAGATTAGTATATAAGTCTGAATTTATAAATGATATTATTCTGTTTATTATTATTTTCTGCACACAAACTTTTTTATAGGCGTAGCAACGTACGCCGGGTCCTGCTAGTTTAAAATAATCAAAACATATCATAGAAAAATTTGCGTCTATCAACACCTTAAAAAGCATGAATTGTTGTGGGACCTTGTTCTTAAAAGTTTTTTATGTGTTGTTGTGACATACCTTGGAATTTATACTACCAAACACATTTTATTTTTAAAAAAATAGCGTATCATCAAAGAATATTCCATAGCTTAGAGTGAGGGATGGTATAGTTGATTGAAAATACTTCATCCACTAGCACCCCTAAGATATCACTTTGGCTAATGAGATTGCACTGCTATTGCCAGTGGTATACGATATCACAAGATAACTCATATGCCAATAGCAGGGACTAAAGTACGGTTGTCACACCCATAGATCAACAATTTTAAATTTTACAAATCTTCCTGCGGAAAGCTAAGTAAATTAATTGGTATTAATGCGCATTGTTGCCGTTTGTAAATCACTATCGGCTACGTGTCACCATTTTTAACTATTTTATTTATCATGATTGCCATCCAGGTTTAATCATACATAAGCTATACTTCTTTATATAGAATTTATGCGATTTCCGTCTCGTAATTGTGAGCTTTAAATCATGTGAGCTATTGTGAGCTTTAAACATGTATTACAAACAACTCTAAACCAACAATTTTGATATACAAATGTAATTGTTTCAGGTTATACTATCTTTCCTTCGTTCAATATTTATTTAGCATGATGACTAGAATACAAATTGCAAAAGACAGTAGCAATATAACTTTAAAAAACTGCATTATAGATCAATTTTTATTATTTTTATGAATTCATGAATAAAAAATAATAATTTTAATGGTATTTAATAAAAAGTAAAAAAAAAACAATAAAAAAATGTACCAGTGCAGGAATTGAACTCACGATCTACAAAACATCAGTCGAGCGCGTTTTCCACATCGCAATTTCAAACGTTAAGAAATGATGGATGTGTTTCATATTTAAAAATATTTTTCTGATTTAAAAATTAACGGTAACGCGAATATATAGATTTTAGTCCATATAAAATTTTGCAACGCGGCTAAAGAAGTTTTCACTTCAAAAAGTAAAATTCGAAGTATTCGAAATGGACCCACACAGTTGTTTATGCAGATGATCTGGCAAGTTCAATACAATTTGCATATAACTCACTATCAACTAGAGAAGCTGAACAAATTCTACAAAATGACTTGGAAACATTAGTTAGCTTTTATGAAAAATGACGCCTTAAAGTTAATCGTTCGAAAACCGAAGTGTCATAGTTCCATCTATCAAATCATAATGCGAACGATGTATTCAATGTCTGCATTGGGGAAAACGTAATCTTTTTCAACCCAACACTAATATACTTAGGAGTGACACTTGATAGATCGGTTACTTTTAAATTCCACTGCTTAAAACTGGGTTAAAAGCTTAAATCAAGAATCAATATTATTCAGAAGTTGTCTGGATCTTCCTGGGGTGCTAGTGCTGTAACTCTGAGAATTTCTGCTCTAGCGATTGTATATGTAAATATTGCCCCTCCTAGATTAAGAAGAAAAATGTTACTGTCCCGAGAAGTAACTAAGATTCTAAGTAACGATAATTTGCCGATCCATGTTGATTTGAATAACAGAAACCAAAATAGACTTGTATCAAGATTCCCTCTATGGTCTAAAATTACATCTATTGGTAATATTATTGAGTACTCCACTAAAGATAGATAGATAGATCTTTTAACTAACTTAGATTTCGTGAATAAAGAAATAATTGCCGATCCAACTGTTAAAGTTCCTGGTTTCAGTGAATCTCGTCGTCATTGGGTTAAAATTAATCGCATACGAAGTAACCATGGTGTAACTAACGCTGAAATTAATAAATACGATCCCAACATCTCTCCAAAATGTGACTGTGGATATCCTATACAATCCATTACACACATCCATAGTGAATGCATCCTTAGGTTCAAGGTGATCTAATCGAATAACATTAGTAAACACAAAATGCTATTTTCTTGGATTGATAGTTTGGATATAAATATTTAATTGTTTCTCTTGTTTTTCAAATGTACTTGCTCTTCTTTTAATTTGTAAATAGATATATACGATTAATAATAATAATGTTTCATTTAATTAAATTTGTTGTTTTACAAATTAATACAAATTAATTGTTTTCTTCAATTTAATCCAATATTTCATTTAATTTAATTTATTGTTTTATTGAATTGAATTCAATATTTCATTGAATTTAATTCAATGTTTCATTTAAACTAATTTATTTTTTATTGAATTTAATTTAATGTTTCATTGAATTTCATTCAATGTTTCATTTAACTTAATTTAATGTTTTATTGGATTTGATTGAATGATTCACTGTGTTGCGTTGACTTATCTCCAAAGAACAAAAATGAATAAAGCACTGAATCTACTTTATGAAATGTACATATATTTATTTATTGAATAAAATGAAAAAAACTTTATTTCAAAACACAATATTTGATTTTATTTTATTGAACAATTAATAATTTAGGGTTTAGAACTTAATTCTACGGCGGCTCAAACAAGAAGGAAGAATTGTTACAATAATTTAATTTAATTAATTTGACAACAGATATGTGTGAGTGTAATTTGTTTCTTTAGATAAAAAAAGTAAGTTAAATACAATCAAATGATTTTAGAGTTTATTTGGCCGTTTAAATATTCATTTATTTTAGGTTGAGTTGGAACATTCCGGCGGCCTTGAAGTATCACCATCTTCAACAATAGGAAGTATGCAGATCTTGCTGATAGGACGTCTTAACAAACCAGTTTTAGTTTTTAAAGTGACACGCACCAAATCGTCTTTCCCTGGATGTACTTCAGTAACTCTACCAAGTAGCCACCTTGCTGGTGGCAAGTTCTCGTCTTTTAATACAACAACATCATCAATTTTAATATTGTTTCTTTTCAGGTACCATTTATGCCTTCTTTGTAAGGCTGTCAGATGTTCATGTTGCCAACGATTCCAGAAGTGTTGTGACAACTGCAGCACCATTTGCCAACGGGACAATTTGGATAACTTAATATGCAGAACATCAGGTTCCGGAAGATATGTATATGGATGGCCAGTTAAAAAATGCGCTGGAGTTAGCGCATCCACTTTGTCTGATGGCATCGGGCAAATTGGACGTGAATTTAATATCGATTCAATTTTTACTAGAAGTGTTGCCATCTCCTCATAGGTAAGAATTGAATTTCCAACCACTCTTTTGAGGTGGTACTTTGTTGACTTTACAGCAGCTTCCCAAAGGCCACCAAAGTGTGGAGCTGCTGGCGGTATAAAGTGCCATTTGATTTTGTCCCTTAAAAGAAAGTTTGAGATATCATTAGAATTTTTATGTAAAAAATCAAACAAATGTGTGAATAGTCTATCAGCTCCGACTGTACGCGCATTCGGATTCAAAAAATAGTTTCTACAAAATCGTATCACCCATGCCAGAACATGGACCAGTTTATTGAGCGATGATATTCTTTCTATCAAATTATCCAGTATGACATATGGTATTTCAGTAGCAAAAACTCGAATCATGTCGGAGCGTTTTTCTTCATCTACAGCCTTATCATCCAAAGATAAATTCTCACTTGACGGCCAAGCTGATCTCTCGTTCGATAGCCAATCAGGACCATGCCACCATTGCAGATTTTGAATCAATTGCGACGGATTGATTCCTCGCGACGTACAATCAGCGGGATTGTGATTCGACCGAACGTGAGACCATTTAACGAGGGGCGCAAGATCGTGTATTTCTGAAACTCGGTTTGCAACGAATGTTTTCCATTTATCTGCTTCTGAATGAGGAATATTAACGGTCATTTCTTCCAGTTCCCAAAACCTACGGAGCGATTGATCAATGTCAGTTTCTGCATGAAGGTTTATGGTGGATTTTGTTATCTTTTGAGAAATGAGCTCTCCAGCTATTACCCATCCAAACAGCGTACTTAGAGCAATGGGTTGGTTGGGTTCATTGATAATTCTTTCAGGATTTAATATTTTAAAAAATTGGTCGGCTTCAATAAGTATGTCTAGTCTGCTTGACTTGTTTAAATTTGGATCAGCCAATTCAAGATCCGCTAGATAATCCCATCTGGAAATATCAAACTTCATTGGTGGAAGTTCAGATGTGATCCTAGATAGAATCAGTATATTGAATTTAATATTTAGAGCATTGTTAATGCTGGAGACAATAATAAGTATTTCTATTCTGCTTGACTTGTTTAAATTCGAATCAGCCAATTCAAGATCCCCTAGATGATCGCATCTGAAAATATCAAACTTCATTTGTGGAAGTTGAGATGTGATCCTAGATAGAATCAGTATATTGAATTTAATATTTAGAGCATTGTTAATTCTGGAGACAACAATAACTATTTCTATTCTGCTTGACTTGTTTAAATTCGAATCAGCCAATTCAAGATCCCCTAGATGATCGCATCTGAAAATATCAAACTTTATTGGTGGAAGTTGAGATGTGATCCTAGATAGAATCAATATATTGAATTTAATATTTAGAGCATTGTTAATTCTGGAGGCAACAATAAGTTCTGTCAGTCCTCTAGAGATTGTTGCCTAGTCCTGACCTAGTCCAGTGACAGACACACGATCGTTGCTGCGGTGCAGCTGTAGCCGCTGTACACATTCTTCTGTGACGAAAGACATCTGAGAACCAGATTCCAAAAGCGCCCTACACTGGCTGTATTCTCCAGCCGAGCTCATCACAAATATTAAGGCTGTCGGCAATAGAACCGTCGAGAGTTCTTTATTAATCTGGTGAACATTTAAACCTTCAACATTTCTATCATTAATGGATGTATTTGTAAGTAATGAGACCTTGGGGTCAGCATCGGAGGTTTCCTCTAAATGCAATAAAGTGTTATGCCTCTTTTTGCATATGTCACATTTCCGTTTTGAGCGGCAGCGGTGAACTGCATGTGAACCACTCAAAGAATTGTAGCATTTACGATTGTCTTTCACAAACTTTTTTCGATCGGTTATGTTCAACTCTTTAAACTTTGTGCATTCATAAAAATTATGTACTCCGGCTTTACAACATGCACAAGTATCCTCAGAAGCAAGGTGCACCAACTGTGTATACGAACGATATTGTGATTTCGTAATATTTTCTCGCTTTGCTCTATAGCCCTGAGTAGCATCCGCACGGTTATTGAGAAATTTCATCATTAACTCAACTGTTGGGCAATCTATTTTGACTATCTTATCCGCCCAACGATCTTGATTATCTTTATATAGGTTATTTAGCATCAAATAGATCATTACTGGATCGCGAGTTTCATATTGTGGTCCAAGAGATTTTAAACCTTTTAATACGTCGTTGTATTCGTCGGTGAAGATTCGAAGAGAACTGGTGGTTGAGTTTTTTATTGACTGCCCACTAAGAACTGATTCAACAAATGAATTCATTATGTATTTTCTTTTATCGTTGCGTTTAACTAAATTTTGAAATGCGTCGTAATAATTGGCTTCAGAAGCAGCTAAATGCCTTATGGAATTCTCTGCGTTACCTGTGAGCGCTCCCTTCAAATGCTGAAATTTTTCAGCAGCCGAAAGCGATGAATTTTCATGGACAAGTCTGTTAACTAAATCATTAAAGCAATACCATTCCTTATAATCGCCATTAAAGGTTGGAATGTTAAGCCGAGGTAACTTTACATTTACCGATTTAGAAGATGACGGACTACTATTCAATGTTTCATCAATGGAATTGAAGCTCGCGTAGTTAATATTATTCCGCCTAATGCTCGAATTGAGCTGGGCAACCACATGGTAGTAATGTTCTTCGAACTCAATAGCTTTGGTTCTTCACCTGAGAAATTTAACATGTGATCTTCAATTTCCGTGAAAGATTTTAATTGTTCATGTGCTCGATTGACACGTGTTACTAATTGCTCGGTAATAGCTTTATCTTCGTCGAGCTCATCTACAAACCGTACTAAATTAACCATTTGCCCCATAACAATCTCACGTTTTGCAGCTAACACCTTAGGATTCATTTTAAAAGTAGCCATTATACTATAATTAAATTTAGGACGCAATATTAAACACGAAAATTATAAGGAAAACACACCAAAATCACAAAAATAATAACAAATGTTCAAACAAAATATTTTAAATACACAGTAAATAAATTTTATTTAAATGATTGAAGAAATGTTAAAGAAGTTCATACGCTATAATGTTCAATGTTCACAAAAAACATTAATCAAAAATGCAGTTATATTCATTTAATAAATGTTCAAAAAGAATTCTGAATGCTTTTTTAATTTCACTGTAAATTAAATATCCTTAAGAAAAAATATATTTTATGTTATACTTATCGACCGAAACGTGGTTTGGTGACAGGTCTTGGCAAGGTTATGTATTCCCAGTTGAAATTTCCAAATTCACTTTTATTATCTGGTTCCAAATCTGCAGCTCGAAAGGACTAAATGTTGCGTTGACTTATCTCCAAAGAACAAAAATGAATAAAGCACTGAATCTACTTTATGAAATGTACATATATTTATTTATTGAATAAAATGAAAAAAACTTTATTTCAAAACACAATATTTGATTTTATTTTATTGAACAATTAATAATTTAGAGTTTAGAACTTAATTCTACGACGGCTCAAACAAGAAGGAAGAATTGTTACAATAATTTAATTTAATTAATTTGACAACAGATATGTGTGAGTGTAATTTGTTTCTTTAGATAAAAATGATTTCAAATCATTAAATCAAATGATTTTAGAGGTTATTTGGCCGTTTAAATATTCATTTATTTTAGGTTGAGTTGGAACACACTGCATTTAATTCAATGTTTCTTTTAATTTAATGTTCTATTGAATTTATTTCAATGTTACATTTAATTTAATTCATTGTTTTATTGAATTTAATTTAATGTTCCATTGAATTTAATTGAAAGTTTTATTTAATTAAATTTATTGTTTTATTGAATTTAATTTAATATTTCATTGAATTTTATACAATGTTTTATTGAGTTTAATTTAGTGTTTCATTAAATTTGATTCAATGTTTCATTTAATTAAATATATTGTTTTATTGAATTCAATTTATTGTTTTATTTAATTTAATCCAATGTTTCATTTAATTTAATTTATTGTTTTATTGAATTTAATATAATGTTTTATTGAATTGAATTCAATGTTTCATTTAATTTAATTTATTGTTGTTATTTAATTTTATTTATTGTCATTAAATTTAATTAAATGTTTCATTGAATTGAATTCAATGTTTCATCTAATCATTTCATGCATTTTATTTATTGTTTAATTGAATTTAATTTAATTTTCTATTGAATTTAAATCAATGTTTCATTTTATTTAATTTATTGTTTTATTGAATTTAGATTAATGTTTCATTGAATTTTATTCAATGTTTCATTTAATTAAACATATTGTTTTATTGAATTTAATTTAATGTTATTAAATTTAATTTAATGATTAATTGAGTTTAACTCAATGTTTCATTTAATTTAATTTATTGTTTTAATTGAATTGAATTCAATGTTTCATTTAATTTATTTTAATAATAAATTAAATTAAATGAAACATTGAATTAAATTCAATGAAACATTAAATTAAATTCAATAAAACAATTAAGTAAATTAAATGAAACATTGAATTAAATTCAATGGAACATTAAATAATATTAAATAAAACAATTAAATTAAATGAAACATTGAATTAAATTCAATGTAACAATTCATTAAATTCAATAAAGCAATAAATTAAATGATATAAAATATAGAATCAAATTCTATGAAACATTAAATTAAATTCAATGAAGCATGGTGCCGATAAATAGGGTTTGATTTCATCCGAAACACGTAAATGAAAAATGGAGTTCTTATCTGAGGAAAGTTTACGACAGAATTCGCTTTTGTCTCATTATTTTTTGGAATGAAAATTTAATTGTTATTATCATTTGTTAATGTCATTAGATTTTTTTTGGAATCTCGTGTTAAATATTATGAGCTAAACGTGCCGATTTTAGCTACTTAATATTGGGTTCAGTAATTTTTTAAATCTACATTTTTTTTATTTTTTATACAAACAACAAAAATTAATAGTGCGAGTAATCTTACACGCGGTTTAAGTAAAACTTCTTTGGCTACTGTGGCAAGTATTACTAAAAAGAATAAGTATAAAATAAAAATGTCATATTGAAATTTAGAGACAGCATTTATTGATATTAAAATTTACAACATGTATAATAAAAAGTCATAATTTACATAATATATTTCGAAGTCAATTCAATTATTCTCATAATTGGATTATGAAATTAGAGGTTTATGTTAATTAAAGTGAGAAACATAAGCTTTACTTTGTAAATTTGCTTATTTTTTTGTAAAAACCGCATCAATTGTTGTGCAAAATCTTGTTGTTGAATTAAATAGATTCATCGTTAAATTTAATTTGTAATACTTTGTAAGACTTTATAATACATTATGTAAATATATTTTTTTAATACACGTGTTGTAAATTATATTATCAATAAATATTATTCTATATTTCAATATGACATATTCATTTTTTATTTAAGTAATACTTGCTGTTTAGAAATACCTACCACAGCAGCCAAAGAAGTTTTACTTCAACCGCGTGTAAAGATTACCCACTTCATTTTTATTTTATATTATTGTTGCGAAGCGTTGTCCCTGAATTACTTTCTAGCATCTGCATTGAAATATAATTTTACCGATCGGATGCTGAGGATGTAAACTGCTATTGTTCGTTCTATATTTAATAGAACAATGATTTCAATGGTTCTTGCTGTTCATTTTTGTGTTTGATTTCGTTAATTAATTTCGAATATATACATACTTGCAAATGTATATAATTTTCATTAAACACATTAAATTTCTTGTTTAGCGTAATTTAATGAAAAATCTGGTAGAATTTACCTAGTATTGTTCAAAACTAGAAAGATTAGTCAAATTTTCAAGTTTTGCTGTGGCAAATTACTTAAAGTTTTTTTTAAACTAAAATAAAAGACCAAAATTTGTGCAGTTAAATTAACAATTATAAAAATTAACATACACAAGATGCAAGCATTTTTAATTAGTTTAAACATTTTTATTTGGGAAAAACAAAAATATCAGATACATGTTTTTCATATGGGTAGGTTGGTTTGAATAAATAAAATGATATAATTATAATTGATAATGATGTGTTGATGGTCCTGTTTCATCTCGGATTTTGGGTCATCTGAGTCGTCATTCAAAGAAACCTTTGATTTTTTCCCTTTTAGTTTGCAATGAGCTGAGGAGGTAGGTTCGAACTCACAAGCTGAGCATAGCCGGAACCCACTCTAGGCGTGCGACTGCTCGGAAGCTCATGATTGTTATTCTGTGATTGTGAGCCATTTACTGCTCATTACATTATTTTTTATAGTTTTGCGAAAATTTATGAGATTTAAGCTACATAACATTGAGCATATGTACAATAGCTAATCATCGAGCTTAAAACTGCCGATTATAAAGTAGTCAGCCTATAAACTTGCTCATTAGATCTGCTAGTTGACTGGAAAACATGATCACAATGAGCTTATTCACTTCTTCATATAAACTTCTTCAATTTAATCAATCCATTTGAAATTAGCTTATTTGATGTTTCATTTTAAATCACCATTATCTAATAGTAGCAAATTTATATTTTTGGAATCTATAAATCCTTTATAAGGCTTTGCTTTGAGTTTTACTGCTTACAAAATATTAATTAGAAAATCTGATTTTATTTATGAAACCACTTACCAAATACACTGTTTTTGAAACACCCGTCTTGTAACGCAATTCTATTTGATTAAATTAAACTTTTAAATATTTAAACTTTTTTAAAGAGCTACATAAATTTTTAATTACAACAAAAACTTTAATAACTCTATTAGTAATTATTCGCTTATTTATCTCCTATTGAACATTCCAATAACCAAATTTGTTATAAAATTTATTCAACGTTATTATGAGTAATAGAGGCAGAAACAGAAATCAGATTAACTGCATATTCTGTTTAATGATTATTTTTTTATGTTTGTTGGTTTTCAGTTAACATAAAAAAGCTTAAATTTCAATGAAACACAAAAGCTTTCATTAGATAAATGGAATAATTCAAATGTTTGATTTAACACAATTTTTTGTGTTTAAATTACTTTTCAATGCTTTTGGTTCAATTGAATTTCAATGCAGTTTTTTTTGCTGTTGTTAGTCCCGCGCTTGTTGTTTTAACGTTTTGCATGCATAATTTTTATCTATTTAATCGACTTTATTTGTATATTTTAATTTTATAACTTAAGTGTTGTTAAATTTTTTTTACAGTTTTAAGCTATTGTCTGTGAATCATTTTTAGAATCTCAGATAAATATATAATGCTTAATTAAACACTTAAAAAACTTCAATTACTTATCTTGTTCAAAAATTTATTTCATTCACTTTAACTGCAATAAACGTAACGAGGTGATATTCATTTCGTACAAACATATTCAACAAACTTAAACAAATAAATGGACAAAAGTTGAGTTAGAAGAAAAAACGACAAAGACAAATGTGATGTTAAAGTATTTCATGTTTAGCTGTATCATTTCATAACTTAAATTTTATTTTTTCTTAGTTGCTACTCAGAACAGAATAAATTTTCTGGAATAAAAACTGAACGGAGAAATTTTATTATTTTTCCTGTTATTTTTTTGTGTCGTTAAAACAACAAGACAGAGCTTTTAAATGAAAATAAAATTCAAAGAATGCATTAAGAAATTATGCTACTTTGAGGAGTGAAAAATAAAAACGCTTCGTTTCACTTTATCTTCTTATATTTATTTTTGTCGGGATTTTAAGGAATAAAAAAATTAAACTTTAGCATTTTTTGAAGATTTTCTGAGAAAATTAGATATGTGTTTGTGAAACTAATAAAGAGTTATAGTTGGGAAATAAATTTTAATTTTTGGTTTAGTTTTCATTGGAACTTTAATGTGCTGATTAGCAGATTAGCAGGTTTTTCTTGGAACTACCAAATTTTCTTTAAATGTGATAATGTTTATAATGCTAAATTGGTCATTTTTAGATTTATAGTTCAATGCGTTATTAAAGATACATTTAAAAGATGGATGGCGTTATTTATTCCATGTTCCAAACTAAGTGCCAAAGTAAGGTATTGCCTTCTTCCGGTATTAAAATGAGTAAGATATAGATAGGTCCCCAGATATTATCAGGTAATCTCTTTAATCACACTTTAAGAATGATTTATACAAAAGAAGCTTAGGAATAAACCTATAACCTAGGTGTAAAAGATTAAAGTAGATCAGAATATATGATAATGATATATATTTTGCATTATCATAGAATTTAGCACTAAGATTTTTCTGCTATTGAAATTTTATTGATAATAATAACCATTTTATGTTTTTAAATTATTTTATACTCTTCGATTAGCATTAATTTTTATTTTAAGCACTGCTTAGTCTTTTATTTTTTATTAAATCAATAATTAACGATATTTCGGCACATCGTCATTCTCAAGTTTTAAAAAATATTACAAAAAAATTACACAAAAATTATTTTTCAAAAAAAATCTCTACAAAATGAAAAACTAAAATGAATTAATAAAATTTAAAAAAAAAAACAAAACGACTAGGAAAATAAAAAACCTTAAATGCTACCTACGTTGGCTTTTCCAAAATTTGACTTTGATTGAAAAATAATGGGCTGCTACATAATTTAATAATTTATTAATCCTTTTTGTACCAATTTGTAATTATTAAATTGTTTTTCCTAATAAGCTGGAGCTCTAAAAAACTTATTTTGTTATTATTTGCTTCTTCTATTGTAAATTTTATATTGTCGTCGAACAACTCAAAAACCGTTTTAGTTGAAGTGTTTAAATCTTTCGGTATAGACATTATTTATCAACATATTTTTGAATGAAAGTTCGTTTCCTGGAAAAAATAAAATAGAATATTGAAACTTTGACTGATGTTGTGATGCTTAAATGATGGTTACTCAAATGATGATGATGCATTCCCTGAGAACATTCATATTCTAGGCGGTTCTACATATAAAATACATCAGAATACTTATCGAGATAATGGACATTTAAGTGAAAAACAAAATAAAAATAATTATCTACAATCAACTTCTCGTGTGACTGTTGAAAGATACATCGGGTTATTAAAAGGACAAATAAGAAGTTTATTACATTGTATACCAGTGACAAGGGTAGATTTAATGGCAGAGTACATTGTTGCATGCTGCGTCATTCATTATTTCTGTATTATAAGAGAAGATGAAATAATTGTTATCCATGTAAAGGAAAAATTCCAAGGAATACTTCTTTGATTTCTACTTTTCTATCATCAATTTTCACATGACGAATCACTTCTGACATTTGTTCAATATGTGGAATCAGTGGCGTAGCTAGCATGGGTGGCACCCGGGGCGGATATTGTGGTGTCACCCCAAAAATAAAAACTGTCAATAATAATAAAAAGCCGATAAACGTAATTTATAATTTTTTTTAATTAATACAAATGAGCATTATTATTATAAGCCCGCAAGCAATTTTTAACTAATTTTAATTTGCTGAAACTCCTCTCACACGAAGCCACTAATACGCAAATAGTCATAAATAACTTTAGTGCGACCGTAAGATTCGGAAAAAATTCTAAAAAATCCCATTCTACGATGAATTTCAAAAAGTCTAGGTACACCCAGCTAGAAACTGTAACATTGGCCGCTTTTGAATGCCTCCTCACCCTTTGCATCTCTATGAGGAGTTCTGTTGCCAATACCGCATCATAAAAACCAGTAAATTTTGATACCGATAATTTTAACTCTTCACTGTTCGCCAAAAGCTAAGTGTTTGTCTGCACAACCTCGAACAATGAAGCTAAATCTTGAACTGACTTCAGTCTAGTTCGGAGTTCAACACTGAATCGGTCAAGACATTCCAACATGTCCTTTTTAAGTTGAGCTCTCAGTGTCAGTCCAACATCAGGTGCAAACTCACCACCCGTTCGTTTTTTGCGTTTTTATGACGAATTCGGCTTTCCATTGGAATGTTATAGTCCGCCGATTTTTTCGCAGCAAGATCTATTGCCTCTTCTACAATGAGACTTCGTTATGAATTGACTCTATTTTTGTAGCTAATTGATCAATATTCAAGCCCGTGCTTTGCAATCCAATCTGAGCACAGATATTATTTCTCTTAGAATATCATTCCAAAACAAAAGATAGCAAAGAAACGAAAAATCACATGCTGCATTGATAAGGTTCTGTGCAACGCCTCTAGTGTCTACATTTTCTTGTTGATCACTTAACTTCTCAATTTCAGCCACAATCCCATCAAAGTTTTCGGCCAATACTTTTACTGCAGTATAATGAGCACTCTAATACGCTGTTAAGAGTATTTTAACAGTTGCTTTGTTGTGTTTAGCAAGTACTTCCCAGCGGCTAGTCGAAGCAGAAAAACATGTAAAAATGGCTTCCACTGACGAGTGTTGGCCGTATAAATTAATTGAATGATCTTTGCAGCCCACAAAAATTGCTTTGTTATTTTTTGCTTTAATAATAGCTTGCACTTCTCCATGTATACTACTCATAACAGCTGCATTATTATAACCTTTGGGAGCGACAATTCATAACTTCTATACCATCATTTTCAAGATTTTACACTGAAAAAACATGTCCTATTTCCAATCGAAATGCAGTTGTCTCAACCTCACCGTGCGGGCAGATATGGCGAATCGAAATACGAGATTGATTCAACAACCGTACAATGAAAAGCCGATGCAGTTGAGACAATCACATGAAATATTTATGTGAAAATAAAATATAGTTCAATTAATCTCAAATACTTAAATTTTTAAATGAAAAATTCATGATATAAGGCCAAAAAAATATGTTTTCATGGAAATAGTTATTAACTTTATTCAACTACTGTTATATTGGATAGCACTTTATATTTTAATTACACCTCATTCTGTTATCAGGAAAATGTTACTGAGTACTGAGTAGTTGTCCCAATCACGGTGAAATTGTTTGTAAATACCTTTTCTTTGCATGAATAATAAACTGCCATCTTCGAGATGAGGTTATCATTACTTCAATTTTTTTTTCAGTGTAAGAATTTCATCGCTTAAATCAGCAGCTTTTTTCCACGTAAAGGAAAAAATCCAAGGAATAAAGGAATACTTCCGTGATTTCCACTTTACTACCATCAATTTTCACATAACGAATCACTTCTGACATTTGATCAATATGTGAAATGTCAGGTGTGCTATCAAACATAATTCCAAAATATTTAACCGATTTAATTTCGTTGACAAGCTTAAACTTTACGTGGATCGCTAAAACATTTATGAACTCATTTTGTATATCTGGTGACAAATATGATACTTTTGGTGATTTACCATGCTCCAAATTCAAAATGTGTTCTTTTAACACTACATCATACTTTGACAATAGTTTGGTTAGTTCTAAGAAATTGCCTTTATTTGAAGAACTTTGTCCTTCATCATGTCCACGAAATGCTGGGTTTTGTTTAGATAAAAACAAAGTTATATCCAATAATCTTGATAAAAGATGTTTCCACTTCTGTTTTTTATTATATATTAATTGCAAGGCTGCGTCTCGTATCGTTTTATGAATTTTTAACCTCATTTCCAAAGTTTTCCACTTTTCAAAATTCTCCAGATGTTTATTTGAAGTTTCATGCTCGGCCACTTTGGGATTTAGTTTCCACCGCTTCTGATATCCAGTAGTAAATGTTGATTTTGTATTATTATTATTGGTGACAGCAAATACACGACAACAGAAGCAATACAGGACGCAAGTTATTATTTACAGGAGAATAAACAATCCATGGCCGTAGAATTTTTTCACCATTATTCATCATTTTATAAAACCATTCTTTAGAAAGATGGCGAACATCACCTTTTATGTCTAACCCGTGTCTAGATACAGTAACAAACGACCCTTCTCTATTTTGAAAATGTTCACTTTCTTTTTTTATGATTTCAATGCGAACATTACCAAAGACGAGTATATTCCAATGTGATACATCTCTTAAGTCCTGAAGTGATTCACCCATGCAAATACTGTCTTCAATAGTAGAAGCATTAGCGGCATTATCACTGTCATTTTCATTATTCCTTTCTAATTCGTCATCATAGGTTATCATTATTAATTCTGTATTGTTGCTGTTACTTTCCGAAGATGAGCCAATATTCTCTGAAACATTCGTTGCATCAACGTGATAATCAGTTTCTTTTGATGAACCTTGGATATCATCGGGTTTTGTAACATATTTATAGATTTGGTCTTTCTCTGCTGGAACCAACTTTTTCTTTAAAAAGTATGAACTCCTCGTGGCATATTTATTTTTTGGGATATTTGCTAAACGAAATCTAAAAAAATATTTTTAATTATAGTATAGGTAACAGCAAAGCATTAATTCTAAATATATTTGTAGGATACATAATAGGTACATAGTTCATAATAAGTACACTGTGTTAACGACTAAATACACCGCCAAGAAAATTAATTTATTTAAATTTCCTTGTAACAACTTATATTAAATAATATTTGATAAAATGGAATATACAAATCATAGCCTAATATTATAAGGAACTATTTAAAAAAATATAAGTATGAAATCCTAAAAGATATTTTATATAAAGAATTGAAACCAAAATTAAATATCCAATTAGAATCATGCTCAATAATTTACAAAATTAAATGTGATTTTTGTGAAAAATTTTACAACGGGAAAACCGGAAAATGTTTTAAAGACTGATTTAAGGAATACCTGCCTAAGAAGAAAAATAAACAAAATTTAAAGTTTATTTTTGCAAACCATTTACATAGTTAATAACAATAGCTACACCACTTTTAAAAAAAAATTGAAGGCTTTACATTTATGTAGCCAAGGATCTTTGAAAGAATCACTTGATGAGTTTGAAATTTCCAAGGGATTTAAAACCCAACAAAATGTAATTTTAAATGATAAACTTTCATTTAATTCAAATATATAAATATATAAAACTGAAAACAAAATGTATGAGTATGTATCAACCTACAAAAATTTGCAAAACTGCAGTAATTGCATAACTGCCATTTTATTCTACAGTAATTATTTTTGTGTCCATTGAAAAACGATCTATTTCAATTTATTCTTTGAGTTTCAAGATAAAGGAAAAAAAATTATTTTGAGATCATTTACAAACACGGTAATTTGATTGTTTGTTAGTTTCCTTGGGGGTTTGCAATTAATTTGTTTGAAATGTAAAACATATATTAGGTAGTAAGGTTAAGCGGATATTTTAGAAATAATTTTGGAATAGAGACATTGAAACCCTATCGACAAAGGGTGCCACATTATCGACGTAAACCACTTTTCCTATACATTATTCAGCATATGTGTTTTCAGACCTGGTCATTAAATAATCATGCTTGCATACTAAATAATATATCGTAAAAAACGGTCAATATGGTATCTATAGGAATATTCAAAGCTATTGAGTAATTGTGGTGATGGGGTTCAATGCTCAACATGTTGATTCGATTAATATTGTTAAAATTTTATTTCACGTAATAACTCAAAAATTTTAAAAAGTAGAATAGATTCTTTTTGAACCAATAACACATTTATAGGACACATTTATAAGTTATCACAATTTATAAATTAAAAGTATATGGATAACCTGGTTAAAATGGTTTCTAAGTGATTTATCGTTGAAAACATTGTGATGGTTTGTTAAAGTTGTTTACGTTCGGGTGTCACCCCAAAACGGTTTCGAAGGGATTTATCGTTGAAAACATTGTGATGGTTTGTTTAAGTTTTTTACGTTCGGGTGTCACCCCAAAACGGTTTCGAAGTGATTTATCATTGAAAACATTGTGATGGTTTGTTTAAGTTGTTTACGTTCGGGTGTCACCCCAAAACGGTTCCGAAGTGATTTATCGTTGAAAACATTGTGATGGTTTGTTTATGTTTTTTACGTTCGGGTTTCACCCCAAAACGGTTTCGAAGTGGTTTATCATTGAAAACATTGTGATGGTTTGTTTAAGTTGTTTACGTTCGGGTGTCACCCCAAAACGGTTTCGAAGTGATTTATCGTTGAAAACATTGTGATGGTTTGTTTAAGTTGTTTACGTTCGAGTGTCACCCCAAAACGGTTTCGAAGTGATTTATCGTTGAAAACATTGTGATGGTTTGTTTAAGTTGTTTACGTTCGGGTGTCACCCCAAAACGGTTCCGAAGTGATTTGTCGTTGAAAACATTGTGATGGTTTGTTTATGTTGTTTACGTTCGGGTGTCACCCCAAAACGGTTTCGAAGTGATTTATCGTTGAAAACATTGTGATGGTTTGTTTAAGTTGTTTACGTTCGGGTGTCACCCCAAAACGGTTTCGAAGTGATTTATCGTTGAAAACATTGTGATGGTTTGTTTAAGTTTTTTACGTTCGGGTGTCACCCCAAAACGGTTTCGAAGTGATTTATCGTTGAAAACATTGTGATGGTTTGTTTAAGTTGTTTACGTTCGGGTGTCACCCCAAAACGGTTTCGAAGTGATTTGTCGTTGAAAACATTGTGATGGTTTGTTTAAGTTGTTTACGTTCGGGTGTCACCCCAAAACGGTTCCGAAGTCGTTGAAAACATTGTGATGGTTTGTTTATGTTTTTTACGTTCGGGTGTCACCCCAAAACGGTTTCGAAGTGATTTGTCGTTGAAAACATTGTGATGGTTTGTTTAAGTTGTTTACGTTCGGGTGTCACCCCAAAACGGTTTCGAAGTGATTTATCGTTGAAAACATTGTGATGGTTTGTTTAAGTTTTTTACGTTCGGGTGTCACCCCAAAACGGTTTCGAAGTGATTTATCGTTGAAAACATTGTGATGGTTTGTTTATGTTATTTACGTTCGGGTGTCACCCCAAAGCGGGTGACACCCGGGGCGGACCGCCCCCCACGCCCCCCCCTAGCTACGCCTCTGTGTGGAATGTCAGGTGTGCTATCAAACATAATTCCAAAATATTTAGCCCAAATATTTATATTTTTTTTTAATACTTAATTCAAGATGTGTTTTTTTAATACTACATCATACTTTTACAGTAGTTTGATAAGTTCTAAGAAATTGCAGCTTTATTTAGTCCAATGCCAACAATCAGTCCAATGCCAACAATATATCAAAATTTCAGATTTTTAAAAATCAAAAATTTAAAAATCAACATAAAAATGTACGTTTTCAAAATAATAGCCCCAAAGCAATACACTTATGTGTTTGACAAATGATTTCTTTATTGCAATATTGCAATGTTATTAAATATTTGTGTCTTATTAAATTTTACCATTAATATTATAAAACTGAAAACAAACAGGATGAGTATGTATCTACCTGTAAAATTTGCAAAACTATAGTAATTGCATAACTACCATTTTATTTCACGATAACTATTTATGTGTCTATTCGAAAACGATCCATTCCAATTAACAAGTGTTTCAAGATAAAGGAAAAAAAATTAATTTGAGATGATCTACAAACATGGTGATTTGATTGTTTATTGGTTTCCTTAGGTGTTTGCAATTAATTTGTTTGAAATGTAAAACATATTAGGTAGTAAAGTTAAGCTGATATTTTAGAAATTATTTTGGAATAGAAACATAATTTGGAATAGAACAGAACTCAAGGGTGCCACCCTGTCGACACAGGGTGCCACATTATCGGCGGAGGCCACTTTTCCTATACATTATTCAGCATATGTGTTGTCAGACCTGGTCGTGAAAGAATCTTTCTTGCATACTAAATAATGTACCGTAAAAGAAAACGGTTAATATGGTATCTATAGGAATATGCAAAGCTATTGAGTAATTGTGGTGATGGTATTCAATGCTCAACATGTTTATTCGATTAAAAAAAAGAAATATACACATATTGTTAAAATTTTATTTCACGTAATAACTGAAAAATTTTAAAAAGTAGAATAGACCCTTTTTGAACCAATAGGACACATTTATAGGACACATTTATAAGTTATCACAGTTTATAAATTAAAATTATATGGATAACCTGGCTAAAATGGTTTCTTAGTGATTTATCGTTGAAAACATTGTGATGGTTTGTTTAAGTTTTTTTACGGTCGGGTGTCACCCTAAAACGGGTGACACCCGGGCAGACTGCCCCCCTCGCCCCCCCCCCCCCCTAGCTACGCATCTGGGGATTGATATCCTATTTTTGATAATTCTACAAGACATAAAAAACAGGCAATACAAATATTAGTTTTAAAACCTTAAAATTATGTCAACATAAGAAAACATAAACTTTAAAATTTGTAACTCTCATATTATAAAAAACCATAACAATATGGAAAGCTATGTAAGTGAATTAGCATTTATTAGGTTGAGTAAACTATTTTATTATAGAATATGTAAATCAGACTAACTACTCGAATACGTTATTTTTCGAATTAACTTTATTTATGAGTCTGTTATGTGCTTTCTATGTTGTTGAGAACGAAACGATATGCTTACATGCAAATTTATTCAAATTCTAGAAAATCTACTTTTCGTTATTGTTTTGTTTTCAATGTTATTGAGACAGGAATTTTCAGAAAACGAATTGTTACTTGTTGTTAAGGGAATTTATTAAGATAAATAAAACTTTCAGAATTTGCAAAAAGTATTTGAGTGATTAAGATTTATATTTGATACGAATGTTCATTGTTCTTTCTTTAGAATTGTATATCGACTTTCTGTAACTTTAAAACTTTCAACAAAATCTTTAATTTCAATCAAGTTTTATCTTTTATTTTTTGTTCTAAACAGGTAAGTTATTAAAAATTTATAGAAATTCGTTTGAAAATTCTATCTTGTGTTTTTTTGTTCGAGAATAAAAAAATCAAGCAAGGTTTAGTTAATAATAAAACAGATTTTCAATTTAGTAAATTGGTTGTGGAATTTTTGAAGCTTTAATAAATAATTTCATGTCATTCTTAGGTTGTATTGTAAGAAACATTTCAGATTTGAAAAAAAATTTCGTTTTTATTCAAATAAGTCTTTGTTTTCTGTTTCAAAAAATAGAATTGTGTAATTAATAGTTATTACAAAAGATGTAACAACACATATACCTATTTCTAACAGTGCTGCTTTTAGCAATCTGTCCTTTTTACATCTTTGCATAATAATTTACTATTTATTAATAAAAACTACGAGTTTGTGCTACACTATGAAATATTTTGAAGCTTTATTCAGAGAAAATTGTATGTTGGCGATCAATCATTATATTTTTTTTAATAAAATGTGTCTTGTAGTAAGAATTGCAACATGTGTCACAACACATAGCAACATTTTAAGACCTGTGTCGTACAAGAACATATGTTCTGAAGTGTTGATAGACGTTCCCTTTTGTTCGTTTTTTTTTTTAAGAATAGATAGCTAAACAGTAAATCCTGTCAATAATAAAATATAACAAATGCCAATATTTTATGATAAGATGGAAGAAATAAAACCAAAATAATACATTTTTTTTAAAAATTTGCGCCACCTAAACTACGATTGGGTTACCAATATTCCAGTCAGTGGCACATTCCTTGATCATGTAATGCACTATCTTTCTCAATGATTAAAACAAACTTTTATTTGACTGCTGTTTTTTCGAGCAAACAATTGCATACCAGTGTCAAGAAATATGCAAAACTTACTGTCGTTGACTGAATAGAGTTTATTCGCCAGCATCCCTAAGGAATCAGCTTACACTACTATATTACACTACCACTGCAGCATATGTAGGGTTATAATAAAACTACAACAAATAATTCAATCACGACTCAACAAATGTTTTAGTTACAAGGACAACAATTGCTTTCAGCATTTAAAGTACAGACTGTACGCTTAAAGCTAAAAAAAATTGCCAACCCAATAAAATAAAACCCCAGAAAGAAACCTGACAATGCAACAAATAGTGGTGGACCTCGATGTCTGGCAAAAATCCATTGAATAATAAACTTTTCGAAAACACTGGATGAGGAAACCGACTCATAAAGAATAAAGCAGGACCAATATATGAGGAATATAAATCGAGGTTCACCAAAATAAAATTTCAATTTGGTTTGAGGCAGGCTGTTTTAATCATTGTGGTAGCAATTCGCTTGAGACCATCCAAATATTAAATATTTATAAATTTTATTAATTTATTTTGATTTAAACGGCTGTTATAACGCTATAATTTATTCGACTTTTACACCCTCTCTGGCTCTGGCATTTACATTCCATGGAGGGATTTTACCGTCTATGCAATAAGCATCCAATCATCTCGTTCCATAACCAGTTTACCCCAGTTTCGACATTCTATTTCACGAAGGTCTTGGATGATGTCATCACGCCAGCGTTGCCTAGGTCTTCCTCTTCTAATTTTTTAAAAACACAAACACCAGCTGGTTGTTGTTGGGACGCTTTATTTATCATCCTATCTAATGGAGCCCTTTCTACATGATCAAACCATCTAATCCAGTTGGATTTAATGAATCCGATTACATCGCAGCCTCCCAGAAGCTGTCTGATTTCGTGATTCATTCGGATTCTATACTGATTTTCAGCAACTTTACATGGACCATAAATTGTTCGTATGACTTTCCTCTCGAACGTTGACACAATTCTGGTCGGAGGAAGTCAGTGTCCGGTTTTCACTCCCAAATGTAAGCACAGGTCGGATTAATTCTTTGTAAAGTGTGAGTTTGCAAAAGTTTTGAGTATGCGTAGAAAACTCTGTATGCGGCAGAGACACGGGCTTTGAAATCTGCCTGCATGTCATTTGACAATGTTATTACAGACCCGAGGTATTTGAAGTTTTCTACGCGTTCTACTTCATAGTCGCCAGTATTCAGATTGCCGGGAGGTATGTTCCTGGATGTTGTTAAAATTTGGTCTTGCCGTTGTTAATGCATAATCCAAGTCGTTTAGCACTTTTTTCAAGCTGAGAGAGACTATCCTTAATATCGCTTGGTCTACGTTCAAAAAGCGCCATATCATCTGCATAGCCAAGAATTTGATTAGATTTGTTAAATATGTAGTTTTGTGTCTCAATGCGGCTTTTTCTTATCGCGTACTCAAGCGCCAAATTAATAGTACGAGCGCGAGTGCATCACCTTGTCGAACACCTGATGTTATATGAAAAGAGTCAGAAACTGAACCTTCGATTACTTTTCTACAGATTAATCCCGATGATGTGAGTTTGAACAGAAAAACAAGTTTCGCTAGGATACCAAGGCATATGAGTGCGGACCAGAGGTTGTCGCGGTTGATGCTATTTATGCTTGCTTGAAATCAACGTAGAGCTGGTGAATACTGATGTTGTACGCCCAACAGAATCATCCTTAAGGTAAAACATTGATTTGTGGTTGACCGGTTGGGACGAAAACCACACTGATAGTCACCGATGATAGATTCGGCAAACGGGATAAGTAGAGCAAGTACGACATTAACTAGTATTTCATATGCAGTGTTCAACAGTGCGATGCCACGATAATTCGCACACTTTAGGTGGTCACCTTTTACGACCCTTCCTTCATGAAATCTGGTCAGTATTTGGCACATTCCCAAAACTATTCAAGAAAAAACCGGTTCACTTCTGTTATATCTTATATCTTCATATATTCGGTATCATTATAATTTTTTTTGATTTTTTGTCTTCGATTTTTCCAATTTTTTCCAAATGACATTCCAATTGCTAGATTGTTTTATGAAATCTAGTTAAAATTAATTTATTCAACGAGCAAAAATTTAATACTTAAAGAAAAATTTTAAAATATTCTAACAAAATTGAACGTCCAGACAACAATTAAATTTAATTTCCTTCTGTTATAACCTAAGTTAAAGCTATTACTTAAGAAATTTTATATTATTTTTGTCAGGAAGAGAAAATTTAATTTAATTTACAGAAGTTTAAAGCAGAAAACAGAAATTTAATTTAACTATTAAAAAAGATTGTTAACTAAAAGGAACAGAAAAAAGTTTGTTATTGTTTACCGGTACATAACCAGCGGCATTTTATTATAAAACTGCATTATTATGAGATTTAACAAAACAAAAACTTTGGAATATTTATAATGAATTGTTTCCTTCTTATTGTTTGCTTGCTTACTCAGTGACTTTAATTAACTTACTTTATCGTTATTTTTTAATTATTATTATTTTTATGAGCGGAAATCGTTTTAAAAAATCTAGTAAATTATACAAGTGCATATATGTTGGTTCAAATGGTGGTGGTGGAAATGGCTCAAGAGGTGTGTTGAAACAGTTTGTTTAATGTAGTTCTGGAAAAGTAGATGCTGCGTGTTTGTTCTGGCTGATAATTAAAAATTCTTGTATCAGTTATTTAAATGTACAGAAACATTTCAGTTTTAACCATTTAGTTTAAAAAAATATTTATTCTGAAAACTCTCCACTACCATATATGCGCCATAATAAATACAGAAAAAAAATTTAAGTTTTTTTTCTAACATAACAAATCAAAAAGAAAAAAGGAAAACTACTATCAAACAAAAGTAATATCATCTTTTAAAAACATTTCTTCTAATGAAATACTATTATCATTCGTGACCAAATCATCTATAGACGCTTGGGTTTATTGAATTGGACTCATTGATTTATACTTCGCATCGTCCAAGGATTTATATACTATTGGTTTTGTCAATTTCTGTTTTTCATTTCCATACTCAGCGTAGATTGTACTAATGCTTTGTCAGGTGTGCATTTACACTACTGGATGTTTCGATCGCAGGAGTTTTGAATGTGTGTAGAAAGTTCTAACAGCACGGCAGTGGTCCGCTCTTTTATATCTGCCTGCGTTTGACAATATAACAACAGAGTCAAGATTTTTAAAGTTTTAAGACGAATATAAGTCTCTCCAATAACTTTAATTTACCGAGTAAAATTACCATCAAAATTTAATCCTACATTAAATCTAAACTTTCTGAAACTTTTCTCCTAATAATTAAAAAAAATCTTATTTCAATTTAATATTAAAAATAAACAATTAAATCTGTTGTTTATTTATAAAAATTTTTTTGTTATTGTTAGGTTAGCACAAAAAAAGTTTATCGAAAATTTGACTAAAAATTTGAGAATTAAGCATTCTAACCAATTTATACACATTATAAAATTATTAAAAGTTTGTTTTCAAAAACTTTTGAGCTTTCGTTTTATATTTATTTGATTAATTGATTTTAATTATTCATTGAAGAGTTATGGTGAAGGCTAAATTTCTTAAGGTTTTCATTAACCTTTATGAAATTAAATGTTGAAATTTTTTGGGGGAAGTTTTTTTGGGAAAATGTTTTTCAATATAAAGGTGAAAGTTGAATACTGAAAACATAACGGTTAAAGTTTCTTATGTTTGTTGCGTAGTCTGGTATTAAAGCAAACTAAAATTATTAGTGACTCTACACAGTTATTTTACAGTTTATTTTACAACAAATACAATACAATTATTAGACAAAAAGTCATTTCTGTAATACAAATCTCCAAGAGACACTCTACAATTATATTTGATGTTTTACTCTACAGTAGTGCGGGCACATTTTCTTATCAACTTTAAATGCTAGTTTATACTCAAAAGACAAGCGAAGCCGACAAATTATGACATATGATATATATGACTGTTTTTCAAAACTGTTTAACCAAGACAATTCACACGTTTTAATCAAATAAATCATCATATTCACAGTACAAAGATAATTTAGGAAACGACCACCAAAAAAGCAGAACAACTCAATGGTTCTTATCTATGTATTTGCGCAAGAAAAGCCTTAAAACAGCGTCCACCTGGAGTTTGATTTAGAGTAGCTGTATATTATTTTACTTACAGTGCAACGATCTGGACTCAGAGTCTCCCACAGGTTCTATATGGCCTTTGAGTGAACGGCGCGGTGTGCCATAACATCCGTGGAGTACATAATGGGATGGGTACTGGTGGTAGCTACACCTTGCCAAGCCCATGGTTCACGTTTAACAAATGGGAGGAATCAGTTTCCTATAGATACTGCAATCTAGCTGGGTTAATAAGCCTGGTTTCTAGGAGTTCTGAAGTTGACAGTGGTGTTGGGGTGTCAGGTTGTTGGTGGTTACATGGGTTGCTCACCCCTTGTAACCACATTTCACTTACCTCGGGCCTGCGACGAACCAGACTCGAGACTAAGATCCCAGATTTTTTTTTTCATTTGACAAGACAAGAGATGTTCTAAATTAGTCACTTTGGGAAACCCTAACGGTTGATCAAAACGGTTCTCGAACCCATCTTAAATAAATTTTAATTTGCAGTAGGCAAACTACAATAAACTTTTTTAATTGGGGAAAATTTTTTTACTTCACCACAATTTGAAATGCATGTAGAAATGCAATCTTTTGAGAAAAACAAATTTTACATACCCCAAATTCTGAGTTTTCTTAAGTTTTGGACCATTCTCTAGCTAAATAGCCAATGAAAATTTTGATGTACGTCTGTGTTGGTGTGGGCCGTGGATGGTTGGTTGGCTGATATTCCTGTATAGGATCTTGACGAAACTATGGCATATGATCCAGGTTCACTTGAAAATGGAAGATCTGAATTCATTTCAAGATTGGCCAAAATGGCGGGGGTATCCCAAACACCTCTAAGTTTAAATCTTCAATAACTTCTCAGCGCGGCTTTCGATCTTATTGAAACTTGATAAATAAGGTTTTTCAATTGTTTCGAATATTTCTGCACACAAAATTTAAAATTTGTCACTTTCAGTTAAAATTTATTTTTGTGAAGTGTTTATTTATACTGTACCTTATATACCACCTACTGTAGCCCATAATTACAGATCGATTTTCATGAAACATTAGTAAAAGCTTTCAAGTAACATGAGACACATTTATCAGCTTTTGGAGTAGATTGGACAAAGGGCTAGGAGGTCCACCATACAACAGGTGGTCACCATGTTTTCAGTGTTTGTTGGGAGCATACAATATACGTTCGTGAATGAATTTTGATGACACTTTGGAAAAAGATACAAATTTGTATTGTTTTCTTGAGAGCTCAATAACATCTGTATCTGTTTATCGAATTGGATGAAACTTGGCACAAAAACATTTAGTACTTTTCACAACAGTTCTGCTTCCCAACTTCTGGTTTTTAACTTCCGGTAAAAATGTTTTTTTTGTAATTTTAGAATATTCTTCAGTGTCTTTATGCACACTACAGCCTTCAATAATAAAGTGATTATGATGACACTTATGAAAAAGGTTTCAATTAGTATGAAAAGATAATGATCATCTTTTGGGACACATAGATCAAAGTGGCGGGGATCCACCATACAACTGCTGACTTTTCACACTTTGTTTCTAAAGTTTGTTGGGCGCATACAGACTTCGTTCAATAATCAATTTTGATGATACTATCGTACAAAATGGAGATTTGAATCACAAAAAATTGATTAGTTTTTGAACTTTATTGGGATAAGTGGTGCTTCCCGAACACTTGTTTATTTTGTAACTATTTTTCAATGTTCGTTCATCGTTGGGAGCATACAAAAATCGTTTGTGAATGAATTTTGATGACACTTTGGTAAAAGATGTAAATATATATGGCAAGGAGCTGATTAGTTTTTGTTCCTATTTTTTTGAAAGCTCAATAACATCTGTAACTGATAATCGAATTTGATGTTACTTGGTACATAAACATTTAGTACGGTTCACAACAGTTCTGCACGCCAATTTCCGGTTTGTCACTGTCGTTTAAATTTTTTTTTCTTCTTCTCTTACAACAGAATTTATGTTTGTTGGGATACTACTGCTTGCTTTAATATTTTTATTACATTAGATAGCCATTAATTAAAGTATTTGATGGATATTAGCCCACTATATATCCAGAACACTATGTTTCCAGAGCTGTGGTGAAGTCAGCCTATGCATCAGCGTCTTAATATTTTCAATAAAATGGACGCCTCATTTACAGATGCAATAACACACCTACACTTGTATTACACAACTTCAAAATACGATCGCAATCTCATTTGTCGCATCAAAGCTACCATAAAAATTCGTCTAGGAAAAATTCATAACTTCTTAGAAAATCCTAAGTAGACAAAGATTATACCTATACTTTCAATATCAATGTATTTATGCATGAATGTTTTATGCATATTTTGTATACATGTTTTAAAAATGTTAAATTAAAATAAAAAAGTATGACGGTAGCACTCAGATACGTTCAAACTTCAACTTAATTTAAAATATACACTAGAATATTTAAAAAAAACTTAAAAAGTAGTAAAATGAAAATGTACACGAAATGTGCATAGACTCGTGCACCATGCGCAAAATGTTTGTTGGGAGTGTAGGTATACCAATCACCATCAAAAATACATAAGCCGAGAATGCCAATAAATCTGTTTATCTTGGTTGTGCTGTAGCAAAAACAGGTGGAACTGAAGAACATATTAATCAGAGTATTAACAAGGTCAAAAATACATTCGACATGCTCCATAAGATCTGATATGCGTCCGTCCTGTTAAGAAAAACAAAATTACGAATGTTCAATGCATGTGTAAGGTCAGTACTGCTTTAAGAATGTGAAACATGGAAGAATATACAAAAGATTACAAAACAACTGCAGGTATTTATTAACAAATATTTAAAACGACTGATCAAATGCTTCTGAGTCAGATATTAAGTCAGATATAAAAAAAAGGAAGTGAAGATTGTTATAGCGGTATCTAGGACACCGTTATGCCAGGATAATTTATATATATATATATATATATATATATGTATATATATATATATATATATATATATATATATATATAAAAAAGAAATGCCAGTGTGGCCTCTACCAAGAAAAATCTCTCGAAAAAAACGTTCACCCTACAATTCAAAAATAAAAATCTAAAGAATTTAATAAAATAATAAAAAAAAGAAAACAAAGAATAAATTATTAACTTGTTATTGAGTTGCGTGATGTCTTGATACGCTAAATGATGATGATTGTGGAGACCTTCGTCGTTGTATGCCTCTTGGCTAACTGGTGGCTTTCCTCAACTCTTAAGGGCCCAATTCACCTGCAAGCATGCTTGAACAGCACAGCTGTCAAACGTGCTTGTATAGCTGCAAAAAAGCTTGTATAGTGAGTGGATATAAATCAAGCATTATCTCTCAAGCATGCTTGCAATATTTCAATCTAGCAGTACAAGCTTTTTTTACATATTATCGACAGTTGTTTGTTTGTTCTTTAAGAAAATAAATATATATTTCTATAATGATTGATGGAGATTTATGTAGTCTCGTATTTTAGCAGCTGATTCACCAAATAAAAAAAAAAACAAAAAAATTTTGGATGAAAGATTGGTTTAAAAAAAGACCCAAACTTTCCAATCAAAACCTTGTGAAAGAGTTGCAGTTATCATCGCCTGGAGATTATAAAAATTTCATGCGTATGGATTACGAAGCATTTTCAGAACTTTTACAAATGGTAACACCGATTATAGTGAAGCAAGATACTATTTTAAGAACTGCAATATCTCCAGCCGAAAGATTATCAAGTACGCTAAGATTCCTTGCAACAGGTCAAAGTTTTGAAGATTTAAAATTTAACACTGCCATATCTCCGCAATGTCTTGGCAAAATAATTATAGAGACGTGTGATGCTTTGGTATCAGTGCTACGAGGAGTTATAAAGGTTTGTAAAAAAGATACAAAATACATTTTAACTAAAATAATTTATAACAACTCTTCATCTTCATAAATTCATTTTACAAAATACATTTTAACTAAAATAATAACAACTCTTCATCTTCATAAATTCATTTTACAAAATACATTTTAACTAAAATAATAACAACTCTTCATCTTTATAAATTCATTTTACAAAATACATTTTAACTAAAATAATAACAACTCTTCATCTTCATAAACAATACATTAATTTCATAAGATACATTTTAACTAAAATTATTACAGCACTTCATCTTCATAATTGATTTCATTATTATAACTCTTCATCTTCATAACCCATACATTCATTGACTGTACTGTGGTCAGTATATTGGTATTGTGGAAGTGTGGCATATGTTAAAAATGATTGAGTTGAAGGTCTTGAGCTTCGGCTTGGAACATGTTTGAAGCTGTTCCGATGGAGTGTGCCCATACTACCTTCAAATAGAATGTCGTGTATGCCCTTACGAGCAAAATCTTGCTGGTCCAGTTGCAATTTGCTATATTGTAAAGCCCAGGCTTTGGCTAACACTTCACTTTCATTGACGTGCGATATTCTATTTACAGCTTCCTCCATTAGTTTAATTTTTTTTTCTTCTAAGATGTCCTGATTGTTCTTCTTTCTTTTTATAGTGGGCGTGGTTGGATTTATGGTTGAGGTGGTGTTTTCCACAAAGCTTATCTGACATAAATTAAAAATTATTAAACAATATTTATTCAATTTATTTATTTGCAAAATAATATTTATTTTTATTACAGATTCCAAAGACCGAAGAGGAGTGGAAAGAGGTTGTCGATATGTTTGAGCAGAAGTGGAACTTCGCGCACTGTATTGGTGCTATAGACGGGAAGCACATCGAAATATGCAAACCATACGGGACAGGTTCTTTTTATTTTAATTACAAACACACCTTTAGTATTGTTCTTATGGCTGTTGTCAATGCAAATTACGAATTTATAATGGTGGATGTTGGCGCTAACGGAAGAGTTTCCGATGGTGGAGTGTTCGCAAACACTGTTTTCGGACAAAAACTAATAAAAAAAGAACTAAATATTCCTGCACCGGAAATAGTTGGGAATAGCGGTATAACAATGCCATACGTTTTTGTTGCAGACGGCGCACTTCCACTTTCATATAATCTAATGAAACCTTATCCACACCGCCACTTAACAAAGGAGGAAAGAATTTATAATTATAGATTATCTCGGGCTCGACGTATTGTTGAAAACGTGTTCGGAATACTGGCAAGTCGATTTCGAATTTTGTTAACAACAATTAAACTTCAACCAGAAAAGGTTGTAAAAATAGTTAGGACATGCTGCCACTTGCATAACCACTTACGCAAAAAGAAGGGTGGATATATGGAGCAAAGGATAGACGGTGAAAATTTGTCAGCAACACAGCTTTCTGGGTTGGAGCCTTCAACACACCGAAATTCAGCATCGTCTGCCAAATTAATTCGCGATCGCTTCCGTGAATATTTTAATAACACGGGAGCAATTTCTTGGCAAGACACCATGATCGAAGCTTAATCAATAAAATTAAATCCCGAAAATGTTTAATCAATGTTTATTAATAAATCCTTCATTGATTTAATCTAAAGTAGTTTATTAATCATTATCAGGTGACCAGATGTACTCATTTCGGGAGTACAGTATACTCATTTCGGGAGTACAGTATACTCCTTAAAGAGATATTGTGCTCCTTAGATTTCCTGTACTCCTTTCAGGTTTGTTGTACTACCACTATTGTACTACCGGAATGAAAAGGATTCTATTGGCTAGAATTCTATATGGGTATAAAAAGAAATTAATTGGAAATTTCCATATTAGAATTTCGATTAATTTTATACTTTCCTATATTTATATTTGCCTCTTTTTTAAAATCTCATCAACAAACCTGGATCGTTTACCAAAGTTTCATCAAGATCCAACGTGTTTTTGACAGCCACCCGTTTTTACCACAGTCCCGCCACAACTACCACGACCACCCGATATCTAAAATATATACTTACAGAGTCTGTTTCTTTCCCTCCTTCGCCTATTTCATTTCCCATTGTTGTTACCGATGGACTGGGTAGTTCATGGTCTTTAAGGAAGTTTAGCTCATTAAAGTACCACAATGTTGGGATGTAAATATCTTCCGCCCCTGCCCCACTTCGTTTACTATCAATAACCTTAAATATAATATACTATAGTAAAATTCATATATTTTAATTTGATTACCTTTTTTAGTTCCCGTCTGTAATTTGTTCTTAATATATTAATTTTTTTTCTAGCAGCTTCACGATCAGCTGTTGGTTCTATTTCTTTTAATTTAGAAACTAGCACTGAATAACACTGTTCTCTTTTATACTTGTCTTTATATTCGGCGCTTTTTATTCTCCATAAACAAGGGCAATCTCTATACAATTCAATAAATTCGGTCATAAATTTTACATTAGCGGTAAGACCCGCCATTTTTGTTTTAAATATAAATGTCAAACATAAATTTTAAATATAAATGTCAAAATATAAAACAAGTTGACCATCACAAATATACACACACGCGCAAGCATGCTTGTACAAACTGATGCTTGCAGTGAAAAATCAAACATGTTTGATATTTCGTCAAACATTTTTGACAGATTGAACAAGCCGTCAATCACTCCCATACACTATCAAAATGCTTGTTTCATTAGTACACAAGCACGTTTGACAACTGTGCTGTTAAAGCATGCTTGCAGGTGTATTGGCCCCGTTACAATTCACCCATTTCATATTAATATACGTTTTGTTACATGCTATATCCATGCTGAACAATTTTTTTTTTCTTTTTGGTTGAATTTGTTTTACTTTTAAATTTATTTTCTTTTTTCTTATCTCTATGATTTCTTTTGTTTTGTCATATTTTAAAGTATTGATTATTTATTTAAGAAAACCAACAAAAACAGAATTTTCTATATGATGTGATTAATCCAATATATAACTTTATATAATTATTTATATATTATATAAAATCAAGCCCAAATGCTATTCTAAATTTATGTATTTATACATCGTTTATAATTTTAAAAAAAAACACAAAACTTATTTCAATCTTTCGAACACAATTTATTGCCCATATTTGACATCAAACCACATTTTTTCCTCTTTTAATTTCTTTTATGTATAATAACTTAACCACATTGTAATTATTTCTATAAACTAATATTATTTAGATTAATAAGCACATTACTATACTTGCCTTTAATAAATATTCAGTCAAATCGAACAGAAATTTTGATATATTCAAATAAATTTTAAAAAGTCACGACCGAAAAAATTGTAATTTTAAAATTAAAAACCTCGACTGGTTTTTATTTTTCAAAAATGCAACAATAAATAGCATTTTCTAAACCTAAACGAGAGAGAAAAAAGTTCCTTTCGTTTTTGTAACTTTCGATATCATTTAAAAGATCACAGAAACAACAACCTAAAATCCCAGATTGTTTGATAAAAAAAATATCCTCTTTGTTTTCAACTAATTGAACGATATAAACAAAAATAGAGATCATCCTATATTAAATACAATCATATCATCATTTAACCTATTGAAAATATCATTTGTTCACATACAACGCAATATCTCAATAACAAAAAACACTGGAAATGATCATACACATATAAAGCTTTTCCTTTCTGCTTCAATACAATAAAATGAAAAAGAGTTCATACACTTTTAACTCATTTGTTTCGCTTTTATATTAAAACAAAGAAACAATAATAATAAAAAATAACTAACAATATCTATGTAGAGATGATGTGAATACATAACAATAACAAATTTATGAAATCATACATCTGATGGGGCGATCAAAAACGTTCTTTGTATTGTTAATTACATTAATAATAAATTATGTTAATGCAAAACATATAACGTTATAGAATCAAGGATGGAAAATAGAGAGGTGTTTTGCGCCGGGGTTAGTCTTTACTGTCAGGGTTAACTACAAAGATCTAACTCCATTGCCAACACCTTTACTCAGAACTCAAATTGTTCTGTATTAGATTGTAGACATATCCAAACGCTAAATGTTGGACATCACACAATTGGTGGCCGTAGCATAATGGATAGGACACACACTCAGAAAACTAGCCGAAGACATAATAAGGATGCACCTATAGTGGAATCCGCAAGGCAAAAGAAGGGTGCGAATGCCAGCAATGAGTTGGAAGAAAACAGTGGTAGTTTAAGCGAAACAAATTGGTAAGTCATGGGAAGAGTTAAAAGCAATTGCTCCAAATAGCTAGATGGTTCAGTCTAGTAGACGATGTATGCTCCTAAAATGGAAATAAAGGAGAAAAAAAATTTAATTATTTCGTTGATATCAGAAAAGTCTTCAACATTATAATTTGCTAATCAAAAAGATAAAATTAGTTGAAATTGATAATTTAGATTTAGAACTATTTGAAAGCTTTTTGAGTTATAGAAAACAAATTGTTAAAATCGATGATAAAGAGAGCAAAGATACAACTATTACTTGTGGTTTGCCATAAGGAAGTCTGTTTGTTGAAAAAATTAATTTTAATTTCTTTATTAACCGTGTTTTTACATTAAATCTAATATAGTTAATAATGAAACATTAATACGTATTACCCCATACAATATGGTTATAGAGCACCACATGTGCGAGTCCCATGCAGATCTCGTCGATATAACACCACTCCAGGTTTGATCAACTGATATAAATTTCGCAGACATCGCATGGTTGTGAGTGTCATTACTGTACAGGGTCTTATCGAAAAATATGCAAACAGACCATTTGTCGTCACTCCATGACTACTGTAGCGGCTAATGTGACGAGAAGGTGGATGAAACGGTTCCCTTTTCTGTTTGTATCATGATTTTGATGAGACCAGATTTAGGGTTCTAGAAGCATGCATGTTTCATGATCTGATGGATATCTGCATGAATATAATCGTCAGGGAGAGTTTTCTCTTCTTGAAAAAATCTGGTTGGTTTTCGAAAGATAGAGCTTGAATAACAAAAATGATAAGGTTCTAGACAGCTCGTGTCTATACCTCGTCCTTGGAATGGCCATTCTAACCTAATCGTCAAGCAGTCAAAGTGAACGAACATATTTTCTATCGATTTCGAAAACGACAACATCAACTCGAGCTACGGAAGTAGGAAGGCTTATTAACAAAAGATTAGAACCGTAAAAGGATGCTTATAGCCACAAAAAGTCATTACGGTATTAAGAGACTACCTTTACAGTTAATGATTCATTTTGAACTAATAATAAAATAGTATATTGTAGGCTTATATATTAATTTTATTTTCAATATATTGGGAATAGAGCCTATTAAAAACAAATTAATTATTTTAAATTAAAATGTATATTTTACGTTTCGGCAAACATCCTTTGTCATTTTCAAAAAAATTTAAAAATTTTTTAACATCAACAACATTCGTTGAAGAAAAAATTATATATACCTTGTATATATAATTTTTTCTGCAACGGATGTTGTTGATGTTGTTTGTTAATTTAAAAAAATTTTTAAATTGTTTTTGAAAATGGCAAAGGATGTTTGCCGAAACGTAAAATATACATTTTAATTTAAAATAATTAATTTGTTTTTAATAGGCTCTATTCCCAATATATTTATTATAATATTAACAATTAGTTCCATACATCAACACAGCAAAAACACACCCGACACCAATCAATAAAAATTTAACATGATAACACAAAATTTTATTATTTGTATGTGAATTTTGAAATTAATGTACAGTACCATCCGCCATTCTAAATACGACAACCGATATAACAATAACATTAACAAGGGTATATAAAGTATATAGGGAGCATAAATAAATTTCTTTATCGAATTTTATTGGATGGAAAATTCTAACGCTGAAATTTATTAACCAACATTTAAGCAGTTTGTCTTTATTACGACTGTCGAAATATACCGCTCCAATGACATAACAGAGTATCATTGGTTCATCAACTTAAAAATTGATTTGCCACAAATAAAACATCAAATTTAATACAAATAAAAATGTCAGCTGTTTGCAACATTAAACAAATTTGAATATTAAACAACATTTAAAATTATATTTCACATCTACTTAGTAATATCTATTAAGATTTAGTCAAGCTAAATTTTAATTTCAAAAAGCTTATCTCGTTTTTATACTGAAATTTTAGGCTCATTAAACAGTTATGTGAAACCAAACAAGTTAATAAATTTTTTCTACCAATTCCTAACAACCAACCCTTTTGAATGTATATTTCGTTGAGTTTGTTTACTTTATAATTTACCCATTTCAAAAAATATAAATAAAAAATTTAATTTGAAATGAAAATCAGATATTTAAATTATCATTCACATATCCAGGCGTAACCTTTTCACAACAACAACACCATTAACATAAAAAAATAACAATTTCCACTTAAGGAAAAAAATATTTATCTTGTTGTCAGTAAGATTGAAATCGCTTGATTTATTTCTTAAATAAATTTTTTATTATTTGCTTTTTCTTTTGGAAAATTTATTTAGAATAAAAAATTTAAAACAAATTTTGAGTGGGAAGCCATTGAAGCCATGATCTTTTTGGTACAAACTTTATTTTATTATGAAGTTTTTTTCTATTAATAAAAAATTAAGGGCCAAATACGAGAGTGAATAGAATATGCATGAAGAGAATATGTTTTTTATTTCTGTTGAAAATTTCCAAACAAACTAAATAAAGGGAACTAAAGGAAAATTATACTAAATACTACGGGTTGACCAAAAAAAATTGATAGTAATTCAAAATCTGTGCACCGCAAAATTTAAAAAAGAATTACAATTTTTCTTAAATTAGGTCTTCTTTCAAAAGAAGCCCTACTCGTTTTAGTCAAACAAGCTTCTACATTCTTCCCTCGTTCCATTCATTGTAATGTAATATAGGAATGAAAACACATAGGTTCAAACACGGTTGGTACACCGATTTTTCCGATGTTCAGTAAACAAATCACTTGATTGTCTTAACCATATTCGTTAGTATAACTGTTGGAACAATAAACTTTAATATTTATTTCAATAAATAATTGACTAGAAAATTATTTTATCCACGACTACTAAAGAATATATACTTCCCATGCGTATATCTTTCATTGTAATTGTATTCATTCCTTTTCTATATATCAAATTCTTTTTTATTTATTTCATTACGCTTTATTTTATTTATTCAAAATTTCCCTAACAAATTAAAAACTTGATTTGTTGGTATAGTAATATAAACGAGATAAAACACGAACAATATATATAAAATAAACAAACATGTTTTATTTTGTTTTTATTTTCATAGAAATATTTCAATATGGCGATATAAACTTTTACAGGAAAACTTGAATGAAATTATTTGAAATATTTGTAGTCGTGGATAAAATAGTATCTTGTATTCGCTTAGGATGAAGGCCATTCTTCACTCGGATGATTCCCTCCACTCGCTACGCTCGTTCCGGGAAACTTCATCCTCGTGAAGAATTGCCTTCATTCTAGCTCATACAAGAATCTACTATTCTAAAACAAATTTACTTAGACAAATTCAAAAAACAAACAATAGTTGAAGCGATTGATGTCTTTTCCCATAATTAATAATTTAGAATCTGGCGTTATTGAAACTTTCTTTAACCACCATTAGCAGCTATGCAGCAGATTCTGCCCAACGTTAAACTGTATTAACAGAAATTGTTTTTATATAAAGTATATACGCTGAACCCTCAGCGTGTGAGTTTTTTTCGCACTTAACGAACTATATGTATGTACTTATAGGTTTGATGAAATTAAATAAATTTAAACTTTGGAGTATTTTTGTCTTTAAAAACGATTTACATATAATTATTTTTCACTCTTTGTTCTTCTGTGTTATTTTAGGTGTTTTATTTGAAGTTTTGTAAAATATACTTTGAAGCACATGATTTGTTTTTTCCTGCAAGCTCAGCAAGCTTGACAACACCATCAATAAATTTCAAATTAAAAACTGAAGTATTTGAGCATACATAGGATTGACATAACCATCGAATGAAACATTAACGTTTCATTTATGTAAATATTGTCTTTATTAATTTAAGTAAATAAAAATATATATATATTCAAAAAAAATTATTCAAATTTTCCCAGTTCAAGATAAACTTTCCAGTTTTGTTATCGTTAACGAGTATTTATTTGAAGAAGAATTCTTAAGATTATTCTTGAAACCAATAGCTTGTGAGGGATGTTATATCATTTAATTGTACATATAAATAACTGGATGTTGCATCTTCAAAAACAGAATTTTCATTGAGATTGAAATTCATTGCGATTCATTCTCATTATATTGAGAAAAAATAAGATATGAAAAGGAATTGGAGTGAAAAATCAATTATTTTATTAACAATTTTTATATTGAGTTTCTGCAATATTTTTATTGAAATAAAGTGAAATATATGATAAAGAAATCAAATAAAAAGATAAAATATATGAAAAGTGAGATATGAATATGCATATGTGGACAATGTAATTATTTTTAGCGAACCAAAAATGAAGTTTACTGCTTTAGAAATATTGAAACGGTTTGACAGAGTACAAGTAACTCAGACAACTTCGGTTTGGTGATGGTTAATAACAAGCATAGAATGGTCAGTTGGAATAAAAATAACAACAATTCAGATTAACATTAGATTAGTTAACATCAACATATGGAGTGGCTAAAATCTCACAGCTCTGAGATATCAAGACTTCGATCTGAGTTAAGGATTTTGATATAGTTTTGGCAAAAAACTTTTATGAGGACATAGTTTTTAGTTTTGGGCAGCGATGTATATCAAACATAACTTTTTGTTAAAGTACATGTATTTTTATCTCTGTTTAGATATGTATTAAAAAACTAACACGAAACATACGTTGTCGGAAAATTATAACAGATCATAAATTAACATAATTTACTGAAAAGATTATACAATCAGCAAACTGCTCAAAAACCGCTCCATTTAGCGTTTCGATATTTCAAAATCACAAATTCATATTTCTTTCAAAATTCCAAAAATATTGTAAAAATTAAATAAAATCAAAAATTCAAACTTTTTTCAAACAAAATTTTAAAAATATTTCAAAAATTATTACAAAATCAAAAATTGTAACTTTTTCCAAAATTATAAAAATTATAATAAAATCAAAAATTTAAAATTTTTCAAAATTCTAAAAATATTCCGAAAATTCTAAAGCAATTGGACTTTATTATAGAATTAAATAGATACATTATCTATTATCCAGGGGTTTATTTTAAGTTTTTAGAATGATACAGAAATGTACGGTTTTTTTTGCGTGGACTTTACCAAGGAAAGATCTCTAATACTTATTCGAATAATTTACAAGACCATGATGGATAATATAAATAAAAAAATTCAAAGAATATAATGATAAAAGGAAACTTCAGTTATTTGTTGATAGATGGTTTTAATGTTGACAGCGTTTTTCGTCCTTGTATGACGCTACGAAAGATGACTTCCTAAACTCCGTTTGAGTGTAACTCTAAATTCAAATGTTTTTTTTCTTTTTTTCAAGTGATTATGACGAAAATTGTTTGCCTAAGTTATATTTTAATTTAAACCAATGAAATTCTCTAAAATGTAATGACATCATTCAATTTTACCAATAAAATTAGAATTATACTAATAACAAATATTTATACGTCTGGCCTACTGGGATATTAACAATTATCAGTTGTAATTTCCCAAGAGCGGTGATAATTCGAAATAATTTTTGGCCGAAAATTTCGAAAGCAAATATATTGATAAAAGCACGACGCCGTAGGCCGAGCGCTATTATCAATACCACTTGCTTGAGGAATTTTCCAAAAAATTATGAGAATTTATCAACAAACGAGGAGAAATCGTTTAGAAAATTTTTTGAAATTTTTGTATTTCTTTATATATTTTTTATGAATTATACGTTGTGTGATATCAGTTAATACTGTGTTACCTACTGTAATATCAGCTAATTATTTCAAAATTAGACTGATAATTTTTAATATCACAGTAGGCCAGATGTATAAATATTTGTTTTTAGTATAATCCAAATGTTATTGGTGAAATTGAACGATGTCATTACATATTAGAGAATTTCATTGATTTATATTAAAATAAAACTAAGACAAAAAATTTTCAATCTAATTTTGAAATAATTAACTGTTATCACAGTAGGCTAGGGATTGCAATCCCGGGATCCCGATCCGTTTTTATGATCCCGTAATCCTGGGATTATTGAAAGAAAATCCCAGGCTTACGGGATTGTCATATTTGCCGTGATTAATCAATGAAAACACGGAATCCTGTTTTGTTGATTTGCTTTTTTGTTGTTGTTGGTCATATGCAAAGAGACCAAATACCACTGGCAATAGCAATGAGAAAATATTTGTTAAGGTTTATATCTTAGGGATTATAAGGGATAAACTCTATTCAGTCAACGCTTGCACTTTTAATCTTGTTCCACTCTATCATGAAATATTGGCTAATGCACTTGTAGCTCTTCATGATGTATTGAGCTAGAAAAATAAAGCAAACTAATAAGTTCGTGAGTTGACAAATGTCTCAATAACTATAGCATAAGGGCAAGGAAAACCGAAACTTTTTAAGTATTTAAGTATTTGCAGAATGGAAGCTTGTAATGAAGCGCTTTCTTCGTTGCGGAGGCTTATAAAGGCTTTGCGACTTGCTTTCAGCCCTGGGGTCGAGTGAGGATTCCTGCTTCTTCAGCACAAATAACTGAACTGTACGCAAAAAACATGATAGACACGGAAATGACAAAAAGGCAAGTGAGAGAATGAGACTCTGGCGACCCCTTAGGTGAAAGAACCGCGATCAGCCCGTCCAACCCCACATTTACTCGTGCATTTATACGCTCTCGCACCCTCACACACATGCACCCTATCACCCATATCCACATACAGGCCCACATTCAAACACATTGAAACAAGCCACTATTTATAATTTTTCTATTTTTGGTTAATATAATTTATAGGTTTTTATTTACAGAGAATTATTTTATTGGCATAACTAAATTAAATTTATAAAAAATTGTAAAGATATGTATTTTGTTATTATTTTTAATGGAGATAACCTATGAAGAAAAGATTATTTTTATATCTCAAATATTGAATAGATACAAAACAAAACAATTTAAAACCGAAATAACGTATTTCTATTGTTAGTGCTTCATATCTTAATTATTCTTCTCAATAAGGCAAAATTTGGAGAACTATAGAAAAAAAGAACTGGTTAAATAATACAGGTTTAACTATTTGGTCTAAATAGTGTTACAAAATTATTGAAAATAAAATAAAAAAAAATTATAATAAAATTTGTTCATTTTTATATTGCGAATTTTTTTGACAATTATTATTACCTATTAATATTCCAATTGGGTCAATACAACATATCGGAGAGGTACATGCAATGTTCAACCTAATATATCCACCAATATATTTTGATACGAGTTATAAGAGTCATCCAGCTGGTACTAGGTCCTCAAGACCAAATGTAAGCTTGGCCTGTCCTTTACCGTAGACAAAGAACTAACTAATTTAATTTAAACAGTGTTATCATCTTTCCCGGAAAAACTGTTCGATCGCTTTGGTAATCCTTGAACTACTTGAAATACAATTCGAGGAAGAATTAAATCGAAGCCAAGATAAAACATTTGTGGATAAACTTAAGACATCGGTGGTTGTGCTGGTTAGTTTGAGTAAAGATGGCCAGCTTGTTCGAATATTAGGTAGAGCCGGTGAATTACAAAACATATACAAAGAAACAGATCTTAAAAAAATTCGATTCTAATTGGAGGTCCTTGTCAAAATGAGTACATCTCCAAGTAATTTTATTTGATAAATTATTCATATTCTTCTCATCTTTTTGTATAAGCATTATAAAGCAAATGGTTGGATATGAAAGCCAACCCTCTTGTATATTTGATGATAAACATTTACTTTTCAAAACTTCAAGTTCTTCCATTTGACCAGCATCCATATTGTTAGATGAATGAAATATACTATAGAAATTTGTTCACCAAACAGGCATCCCATGAACCCTCTCACATATTCACATGTACACGCAGCTAGACCTACATTCATGATCCTATACGTTTAACATTTTCAAACATTCATCCTTCACTTACACGTTAAAAATAATTTGAATTAAAAAGAATTTGGTAGATTAAGTTGAGCAGTTCCTGTTATTGATGGAATTGTTTATTCAATTATCATTTGAATAATTTAAGTTTGTTTTAATATTTTGAATTTGTTTTAATATTGTTCGAATGATGTAAATAAGTTACAGGTTATATAGTTTCATGGACCGAACGAGACCAAATATTGTCAGTAGTCTGAAAGTAACCATTCCACGCATTCCAAAATTTGGGAAGGCACAAGACAGAACACAAATAAAGGTATCACTTGTTGGTGGTATCAAAAATTGTCATCACGCATCGCGTGGGAAGCACTACATCTGTACAATAGGTCCATTTGCTGCTTGGCCCGTTAATAACACTGCCAAATTCCACTTTATCTCCCTTGATAACATCACCCCTACGATATGTTTCGGATGAAAGTATGTTTATGTCCTGCACCGGTTTGATGTTATTGCGTGAATCATCAACATAATATAAAACAAATCTATTTTATAAATTGAGTTAAACTTCGATACACGAATTTCCAAACAACGGTAAATCCTGATGCGATGTAAATAATCGAATGATGAAAATAATAAGATAAAAAAACAGGTTTGACTTATAGAATAACCAAAATAGAGGTAATCTTGGCTTTCTATGATAACAGTAAACCTCAATTATTGGTGGTGGAATGAAACTAATTTCCTCTAGCTCATTCTTCTATGACTCATACGCGCATGCACCACATATCCACCGCAGACCCACAAACATTCATGCGTAAAAATAAATTAAAATCAGATATGACTCACCTCATAATGTGAACGATTCCCGCTCGTCCAACTCGCATATCCGCCTTAACCCGTCATGCTCCTCGCCAAAATAAACACACTAGCAGAGGTTGACCTGCCACTTGTTGGTGCCGTGGTATTATATATATATATATATATATATATATATATATATATATATATATATATATATATATATATATATATATATATATATATATATATATATATATATATATATATATATATATATATATATATATATATGTATATATATACATATATATATATATATATATATATATATATATATATATATATATATATATATATATATATATATATATATATATATATATATATATATATATATATATATATATATATATATATATATATATATATATATATATATATATATATATATATATATATATGTATATTGTATATATATATATATATATATATATATATATATATATATATATATATATATATATATATATATATATATATATATATCTTTATTACAGGTGTTACAACAGGATCGGTAAATAATGCACTCGTTTTTAAGAATTTTCGTAAATTTGATGATATATTTGATATTATAATTTCTTGTATAATTTAATAATTTAAATTTGAATTTTCGGCTATTATCTTGAACTACTTTAATTTTTATTGAATTTTTTTCTTTTTAATACTATAGAGCAACAAGAGAACCCACTACAATTAGCATCAGGTTACTCTCAGCCTTGTAATAAATTAAGCTATCACAAATTATGCTATCAATAAATTAAACTAACATCACAGCACGAATAACACAAATAATTAATTTTTTTTTGTATATAATAACATACGCCAAACAATGGGCTCAAAACTAACAATTTTTTTGTTTTATAAATTAACTAATTCACATTTAAAAAAAATTGCAATCATGTAAAAAAACCGCGAACATGATATTGCGTCTTTTGTGACAGACGTCAAAATTAGCAATCATTCTAATCAGAACAATAGGACTAAGAGAGAGAAAATATTAAAAAATTTGCTTATTTATAAGTGGAACAAACCGGTGTTACATCATAATAAAAAAATAAGCTTTTCTGTTAGGACAATTTATATCTGGAAATTTAAGTGTATTAAAAAAAGAGTTGAGTCTTCGCTGCTGTAACCCGAGACAATTATCATGAAATGTCTTTAGGAGATTGCGTTCTATCAATTTATAATAAATCTTTGTGATAATTATGTTGGCACCCCACGGACCTATGAATCATTAATATTATACAACCGTTAATTAGCGATAAATGGTCACAAATTGAACAACAAATATTACCATGCAAACATAATACTTCAGAATAACAAATTGTTGTAACGGAAACTACATGGAGAGATATTAGAAATCTACATGAATACAATGGAATTCAAGAATACAATAAAGTTATACTGGAGAAACGTTACACAACTAACGTAGGTCAGTTCTATAATATTAAATGATTACAACTTGCATACAGTAAAAGGGTAAAACGAAAATGATTACGAAAGCTCAGTCCAGGCAAATCATAGGTGGGTGGGAAAGCAGGGCGAGTCCTAATTACAAAGATGGATCAACAGTCCTACAACTAACATGAAATTAGAGTATTAGCTTCGTAACAAGCTCTGCTTTATGATACATCGAACATATTTACTGTTCCAAGTCGAAGCTCCATAAAAGTTTTTATTGAAGATTACTTAACGTTACATCCGCAGCAGCAGACGTGAGATGTGAAACAAGTTATCCAACTATTCACACTGCAACATTATTGAGCACAGATTTCAACGAAAATGTAGCTAAGGATAAGATTTCAGTCGATTTAGTAGAACAAAGCAATTTGGAAGATGAACTGATGAACTGAACGCAGTTTAATTCACATTTAATACCTATAAAAATTCTTTTTGGCCAAAATGGAACAACATAAAATATTAAATGCTGGTCATTACATCATTATTAATTAATTATTATTATCTCTTATATATATATATAAAAATTAATGTTTGTTTGTTCGTATTTGATAATCTCCTAAACCACTACACCTATTTGAAAAATTCTTTCACTATTTGAAAGGTACATTATTCAAGATGAACATAGGCTATATATTATGTAGATAAATGGAACCCCAGGGCTCTTATAATTAACTTAAAAGGGGTTTTGCCTATATTATTTTTATCTAAATATATCGTTTTATACATTTGGGTTTCTTTGATCAATTTTTTTACATTGAACATAATTTAATGAAATTGAAAAAGTGTGATCTGACTAATAATTATGTTTATTTATATATCAAAATTACATATATTGGAATTTAGCACATGATCAAATTGTTTTATCTACACCAAATATGTAGCTGGTATGCAATTGTATGTGATACATACACTGAGAAAAAAACATGTTTGGACATGTTTGCGACCAATATATACATGTTTCAGTAAACCTTAATATGGTTAAATTTTAATTTTTAAACATAATAGTTTAAATATATTACAATAATATGTTTATTTTAACTTTATTAAATTTGTCAAAAATATCGCTTGTTTAAAAAATCTACCTAAATTATGGTTACAAGAATTACGATTCTTAGAAACATATAATTGTAAACAAATTTGGTTTCGAACAAAACTAATTATTATTGTTACAAACATTCCTTATCTTGCTATAGTAAAATTAACTATAGTATGATGCCAAATAACATATGTTGTCTTTAAAGTTCTATTTAAACATGATTATGTTTAATATGATTGCTATGCAAATAATAAAATATATTTAAATATAAATGAAATTTTTGGTTCTTTAATTTTTTCAGATACGTATTTAAAATTTAAAAATATAAGTTTTATTTGAACTTATATTAATTTATTATCTAACCGTATAAAAGATAACATATTAAATGACATTTCATGGAAGGACACATATGCATTTGTTTGCCATTATTATTATATTATTCAGAATTTATTTTGAATACCATTTTTGAATTTGTTTAACAACATAGATAATTACACTTTAACGTTGAATTCTAACATATTATGTTTGAATTCTAACATATTATGTTTAGTATTCATAATCAAACATATTATGTGTCGTATTCTTAATCAAATATATTATGTTTGAATAAGATTTCCAAATATGTTATTTTTGTTACGACCATAAATATAATGGACACAAAAATATAATGTTTGAAAAGCGAACATGTATGTATATGTATACATGTAAATGTATATGTACTCTTAGCCAAACATAATATGTTTGGAATTGTTTAGAAGAGATCTAAACAACTTGCTCAGTTCATTTAGTTTCGTACGTTCGTTGAGTTTAGTACTTTTTTTCGTGTGTTATTTTTTATCGTTATTGGAAAATGTGAATTTAGGCCAGTGAATTTAATTAAAACAAAAAAATTATTGCATTTAAATATATCTATTTACATAAAATAAAAAACAATTTCTTAATTTTTGTTTAAAAATAATAAGACTAAATTAAAATAATAAATAAACTTTAAAAAAAACAAATAGAACCGACTTCAGAAAAAACAAAAGGGGCACAAAAAAGTGAAAAATAACTCCATTGTTGCTTTTAGAAACAAAAATACGTTACATTTTGATTAATTTAATTTAATTATACCTACTATAGACAAAAAAATTACGCTATTAAACAAAGTTACTATATTAAAATAGTTAAATAGTTACTTTTTATTATAATTATTATAGTTATTATAGTTGTTATAATAGTTATTATATTTTAAAAGTTATTTGTAGTACAAAACTGTTGGAAATCGGTGCCAAGACCGAGACATATTAGTCGGTTTTTCGTCAATGTGGCACCGACTTCGAACAGTTGCGTACTACAAATAACTTTTAAAATATAATAACTATTATAACAACTATAATAATTATAATAAAAAGTAACTATTTTAATATAATAACTTTGTTTAATAGCGTAATTTTTTTGTCTAAAGTAAGGTATAATTAAATTAAATTAATCAAAATGTAACGTATTTTTGTTTCTAAAAGCAACAATTGAGTTATTTTTCACTTTTTTGTGCCTCTTTTGTTTTTTCTGAAGTCGGTTCTGTTTTTTTTTTTTAAAGTTTTTTGTTTTTTTATTTTTAGTGTAGTCATAAAGCAAATGTCGGCTAGAAAGCGTTCTAAAAGTAATAACTTCAAATGCCGGAAAAACTTTCATCAGTGACAATCTATTGATTATGGTTTTGCGATTTTTGGCACAAACGGCATACATATTTCCCGTCATAGAAAATTATTTACGATAACTTAGACAAGTAAAGCAATATATTACTGCCCACAACACCCAAACAAAATAATATGTTTTGACGAAATCAACGAAACTGCATAAAAAATATGGTTTTTTCCCAATTTTCTGAATAACGGTATTTTTCACATCATAAAAAAAATTATGGGACCCTCTTCGAATAAACCCAAATAGAATACAATTTAAATCATCCAAATCGAACGAGCCGTTTTCGAGAAATTGCATACATAAAAAAAAACCCACAATGAAACACAGAACCTCCTTCTTTTTTGAAGTCAGTTAAAAATAGAAGAAATAGAAAGAAATAAGAAGAAATTAAAATAATTGAAATAATAAAAATAAGAAGAGTATAGTTATTCCACATATAATATGCTTGCGCTAAATATAATTTTTTTAAATAATATATTTGATAGAACCTTATAATGTTTCTAGAGTATAGTTGCGGTAAGCATAATATATTAACACTAAACATATTATGTTAAAATAACATGATCGACGGCAAAATAGTATGGTTGCTGATAATGTTTTATTTGATCATATTATGTTTATAGTAAACACAATAACAATGGTTCAAGTAAACATGTTACATGTTTGTCATTTTCTAAACATGTACATGTTACCAGCAGAATATGTTTGGGGTAACCACATTAATTTTCTCAGTGTATTTCTAAAACTAAGTGAAGATAGTGGATAACATCGATTATATCGATTTAAAGCTCAAAGTTACGAAATGGAATTCGCACAAATACTATACAAAGAAGCATAGCTTATGTATAATCAAAAAGGGATGGCAATCATGATGAACAAACTGAATTCTGAATTCTCAAGATAAACAAACAACTTGAATTCTATATATTTTCTATGAATTCTATGAATTTTATATAAATTTTGGATCTATGGGTGTGACAACCCCGCGTACTTTGGTACCTGCTATTGGCAAATCAGTAAACGTGAGATATCGTATACCACTGGCAATGGCAGTAAGATATCACTGATATAAGGGGATATGTGATATTTTAGGGGTGCTGGGGGAAAAACTTTTTTTAATCAACGATAGCACACTCAGTCTTATAGTTATGGAATATTCTTTGGTGATGACACGCTTTTTTAGGTATTTTTAAATAAAATATGTTGAGTAGTAGGAATTACAACACAACGTGTCACAACAACACATAAGAACCTTTTAAGAACAAGGTTGTGGGAACAACATGCTTCTAAGGTGTTTATGGACGCAATTTTTTTATTTTTTATATTTTTTTTAATGAATGAACTTTTTTGCTTGCTCGAAGAAATGAGTTTCCATATAACTATTATATATGCTGGATTGAGGAAAACAATGCGTAAACTTAGAAATTTAGTAACCCAATTTTAGCTTTGTTCCTGCAAATTTGAAAAAAAAAGTATTTGATTTTTATTTCCTCCATCCTATTATGAAATATTGCCCTATGTGGTACATTATTATGTGAAAGGATTTATTATTTGGTTTTCCATTTTTTAAAAAGAACGTAAAAAACAAAAAAAAAAGAAATTTGCGTCCATCAACGTCTTAAAAACATGATGGTGTGGAACCTAGGTCTTAAAAGGTTTTTATGTGTTTTGTGACATACATTGTAATTCTAAATATGTCAAATACTTTGAAGTTGCACAAATTTTTTTGAAATGTTCAGTGAAAAAGATGATGAACAATGTCATTGAAGCTAAAATTTTAAATGGAAAATTCGAACCGGAAGATATAGTGTTGCCACGTATTCCAACAGATATGGCATTTGAACTCAAACGTTTCGTTTCCTGTGCAACTCGCTTTTACAATGACCATCAACATTTCACAAGGACAGTTACAGCAAGTATGTGGACTTGATTTGGAGAATCTATGCTTCTCACAAGGACAACTGTATGTGGCTAACGCGTTAGGAAAACCATTCCGTTAAACGGAAAAACAAAAAATAAAGTGTACCTACAAGTACTCGGATAAATAAATAGAATTAAAACGACATTTTGAAATTATTTTCATATTAAAATAAGTTAATAAAAATAAAAATGACGCAATGGAAATTGAATGTTATCATAACGAGTTTTTTCGAATTTTCTTTTTTATGACATAGTGGCAATATGCGACGAGCATAATGTTAAATAAACAAAACTTTTACACGAGTGATTTAAGAGATTTTTGTGTGTTTCGTGTCGGGAACAAATACAATGCATGAGCACTGTGAGCATTTGTAATTCTATTTTGTTCTGTATAATGTTCTATATAGAGATGACACACCTCTACTAATTCAACAAGTCATATAAATTGTTTTATTGCTTACTTGAAAACTTATTTAATCGCTAATTTTTTATATATCCGAACAAATCAGCTAGAGTGCTGATTATTTTTCATTCATATTTTTAAAAAGTACAATTAAAAATTATGCTATCATTTCTCATTACCACTTTTTTGAAATCATTGCTACTACGTCAACAAAATGTCTGCGCACAAACTTTATATATAAGCGTAGCAAAGCACGCCGGATCCTGCTAGTTACATTAATATTAAATACTGGTAGTTACTGGTCATCTATTTCTTAAATCATTCGGAAGTCAAAGGTACTGGTTTTTCTTTATGTAATATTATTAAAGTTTTATTTTGGTTCTTAAATTTTTATTTTTTTAAGAAGTTTATTTAGTAAGTAAATATTTTACTTGTTTATTCTTTTCGACATTAAAATAGTAACTTATTTATCTAGAACCAAAAGTGAAACTATAAAGTACGAGCTAGTTGTTTACGGCCGAGGCGTCTAGCCGAGGCCGTAATTACTTGTGAGTACCTTTAAAAACACTTTTCGTTTGAGGTAAATACAAAATTTTATTTCATACTGGAAATTTATTAAAATAAAAAGAAATGAGTTTTAAATTTTGCTCAAAAAGTTGAACTTTAACGTCCTAGGACTTTTTAAAAATTTATAAAGTCCTAGGACGTTAAAGTTCAACGTTTATGGAACAAAAAGTTGAACTTTAACTTCCTGGGACTTTATAAAATTTTATAAAGTCCTAGGACATTAAAGTTCAACTTTTTGTACCATAAATAATCCGAAAAATGTCGTTTTAGATATCAGTATGAAATAAAATGAATAATGTTATAAGTTTTGCTGTTCAATGTATACACCTTTGGTACATACACTGAATCTGATCTACGCGATGAAATTTCTTATCGTCACTGGTTTATTGGTAGTAATAGTTTTCTCTAGTAAGAGTTTAGTAAGCCTTAGATCAAACACGTTTGATCTAAGGCTTGGTGTTTCATTTGTAGTGAAAACTCTTACTACCAATAAAACCAGTGACGATAAGAAATGAATAATGTGTTTTTTATTTGAAAATTGTGTTTTTTTCTTAATTATTTATGGTTTTCCATACAAATTTTAAATCCCGGGATCCCGGGAATCTCTGGATTTAAAATTTATGAATCCAATAGTCCTGGGATAAATATGAAATTAGTACTTCACAATTTTTATAAATATGAATTTTTATCAGTTGAAGCTTCCCAAGGGGGAATCTTTGCATAAAACACCAAGAAATTTAAAGGTTTGCCGAAAAAATAGGTAATTTAATTCGGCGCTAAAGTGACTTTTGTGTATCGTCTATAATTGTCAAACTATAGACTCAACACAAAAAGTTTCACTTTAGCTCCTAATTAAATAATGTACTATTTTTTAGACGAAACCATTTTGTTCAAGAAACATTAATTTTTTTTCAGTGTTGCAACTTGTAACGTAACGAAAAAACGAAATAACGAGATGAAATAGCGCTATCAGTAATAATTACATTTATAACGTTTTAAAAATTAAAATGCGTTACAATAACCTAAGACGTAACAATAACGTTAATAATTTATTTCGTTTTTTTGGTATATTTTTGTATAATTATATGAAAATAGAAGCGCAAAAATCTGTTGTGTAAAATCTAACTTCTCTGCTTTTTTTCAATTTCTGTGGACGCTTAAAATAAAAGTTTTAATAGTTATGAAATTGTTTGATATTTGTAACAAAATAAATAATGAATATTTTGTAAAATTTTAGATATATTTCAAGTAATATCAAGGCTGTACTAGCTGTTTCTGCATCACAGGTGTTTTTCGTAATTTTGAGAAAGAATATTATTGTGCTGGCCGATAAAGGAAATAAATCTGAAGATCTATTAAAAGTTGTTCTATAATAATCATAACAAACTATCAGATTTGTCATGCCACAATTCGACGTGAGTTAGGACCAGTAGCATTTATAAGAGAATCTACTCCCCACTCCAGAACGAGTTCAGGTTCGGTACTGGTGGATTGGTGGAAATGTATGCTTTGGTAGTTGAGGTTTAATAACCAACGAACAGTCAAAGATATATTTCCATCCAATCACCACACTGTTCTATTTTTCTTCCTTATAATATGACCACTTAGTATTTTTAATATCAACATCTGCAAATACGCATAACAACAAACATAATATTATCGACAATGCATCACATTATTCATTGTCCGTACAACTAACATTCAATATAGGGAATCTATTAATCTATTAATTCTCACGACGATGTACTTTGAAGAGATCCCGATCAAGCTTTTCGTAGCTCCTTCAGTGAAGGGTGCTCTCCAGTTGTTGTTCTATGTTGAAGAGTATGTATGCATGATCCGACATAGACGCTACATTCGTAATTGGCATACTGATAAAATACTCGTTGATTTTATTGCACAGAGTTCGGTCTAGGACCGAATTTCTGATTAAATTTCTGGAAATGGGTTTCCTGCGTTTCTTAGCTATAAATATGTTGTTATAACATATATAGGTATTAGAGCAGAGACTCACACTTTGTGTTGATGTTGTTACTAACCCACCACGGTGTGATGAACATTTTCATCGCACGTTATCAAACGTTGATAGGTTGTAGTGGTTCTTCTTGTAATGCTGCGTTAGCTTGCTAGCCTTATCAGGTTGTATGTCTCCTTCTTCTCCTGAGAAGTATACAGATGCTAAAATGAGCTTGTGAACGCCGCTGTTGGGAAGAGGGATTTCAATCTACGCAGCTGATAGATTTCTGCAAATAAATTTAGTAAGCGGAAATACTTTTAAGCATTTGTTGACGAGAACCGCCTTTAACTTTCTCCTTTCCGCCTTTCTCTTTCTCTTTCACTGAGAAAAGATTGACTGTGATTGCTGATCAGTACAGGTTAATTTCAAGGAAACCTACTTTTGGAATTGTTTTGGCAAAAAGTAGTTTAGAGTTTGTTTTCGGTAGGCCATGCTTTGTGACTCTTCTTTAGTTCTCATGAGCAAAACAGTTCGTACGCTTGGTGTTAGGATGATTTTTTTTGGCACATGGATGTTTTAATCTGATTGAGGAGATTGGATGTCGATGTCTGCAGTTAAGCAGACACCAAGCTAGAATCATTCCTTGCGGAAGCACATGTAGATGGTTTTTCATTTGAAACTGGTAGCTCTAACATTTTAATCTGTTTGGATAGTTTGTGTTGTATTTTATTGATATAGACGTCGAGGTGATCGTATATAATTATCTATGAATAGAAATATCCGTTGAAGTTTTATTGTATGTGTATGATTGCATTTTTAAATGAGGCATCAATTTTTGAACGATAAAATTTAAATTAAAAAATAGAAATCGAAAAATTGGAATATTTGGCTTACATATAAAAATAATATTAATTTTCTACAATTTTCTTAATATTATAAAAAAATTAATTTAAATATTATGTAACAAACTGATTTGTTCCAATATGCCTTTAATCGATATAGCTACGCCACTGTCCAATTTGGTAGGTTTTTTTTTATTACATTGTTATAACGGCTTAATCCTGTCTGTGTAATTTGTACATAATTGTTTGCGTGTGGGTGATTAATTGTTATAATCGTTAATGTTGTTATCAAATTTAAAATCATTCGTAGATCAATGGTGCAAGTGATAAGAAATATTTAAAATTGAATTTAAATAATTAAATTTAAATCTAACTTCTTATAAAAAAAATAAAGTTTAAATTAACTTGAAACAGATCATCTAAAGGAAAAAATCTGATAGTTAAGGTAAATTCTAGTAAATTTATATAATTTCATTAAAGTCAAAAACAAAATTGATTGGTGAATTTGTTTCTTTTCTCTTGTTTCGTGTAGTTTATCGTGGATTAGCAGTTTAAAACTATTACTCATCAATTTGCTAATCCACCGGAATTTAACTGCAAACATTACAGCCGTAATACCGGCATTGTTAATTGTATATATATTTTGTGGCGTACAACTGTACAACTATAATTGAGTGCAGTTTTTATTGGAATGAAAATTTAATATTCGGGAAAGAAATTAACAAATCAAAAATAAGAAATAAGAATTGAATAACGGAGTTCTTAAGAAGAAAAATTATTATGTTGTGATGGGTTAGCTCGTTCAAAGTTTACGAGTTTAGTTTTAAGTTTTTGTGTTTGTGCTAATTTAAAAATTTAATAGGTATAAAAAATACAATCGCCTGGAAAACAAAGCCATGGTTTTGGGATTCACAGCTATAGTAATGTTAATGTAAGTTTATTTTTCTTATTTCGTTAATTTATATACACATTTAAATTCGATATTTATTCTTATTAAATAGTTATTCTTATCTAAAATATTAAATAATATCACAGTGAATTTTTATGTTATTATAAAATCGTATTATTAAATATATGTGTTAAAATAATTATACAAATTTATACAGTTGTAAAATATATAAAGCATTATATAGTATGTCTGTACGTCACCAATCTATAGTACCAGTATCGGTAATGCGAATAATGGTTTTTTTTGTAGTATAATTTTGTTTTTGCTTTGTTTTTCTTTAACTTTTATGAAATAAATACTGTGATTTGATTATCCTAAATTTAGTTCTTTTTCTTATCAATCTGTACGCGCATGTATTCTTGATCTTGCGAATAGTCAGTGTTTGTAATATGATGTTGTAAATAGGATAGTGCCTGGATGATATCAACATACCACGTTGGGCGTGCAATAAAACATAATGCACGGGGCGGGATTAAGTCCACTACTTTAATGTTCGTGGCATGTTAGTGATGTTCTGGAAAGTCAACTTGAATTTACTGTGATATGGTTCAATAGTTTCTGTTGTTTTTTTTTGTGTTATGAAAAAAGGTTCACATAATCTTGGTATTATTTCTTTTACTATTATCGTATGAAACACGATCTTCATATGCAGCACAATCTAGCTCTAAGCAGTTTTGATGACTAGGACCACGCCACCTTCTCTCTGAGTCATAGCCTCGCAAATGTGCTGCGTCATCAAATAACGCTGCTAGAGATTCTGATAACGACCAAGAATTAATCAAGGTCGTTACAGTGGCGCCCAAGGCAAGGTAGTAAGCATACAGTACAAGCTAAACGGTTAATAGTGGAAGAAGAAAGAAAATAATTTAATTTTTCTAAATATTTTTACGGTAACGTGTTACGGTTATACAATATTAGTATCATTCAGTTATCTACGGTTTTCTGAACGTATATTAATTCGTTCTTTTTGATATTTTAATTTAATTTCGGCTGAAGTCAATATTAAGTAATTGTAAACTGTTAAGATTATGTGATTTTTTTTTCTGTAGTGTTAATTTATGGTTATTTATGTTGAACCATTTCCGTTTATATCACCACGATGTTGTTTGAAATAAATGGTAAAATAATGGTTTTCAGCTTAAATGAAGTTTCAACTTCGTTATGATGTTTCTGCTGGTATCCACTATGCTTAGTATATAGTGTTGATTGCGAGGATCGCAATCGTTGGATTTAGCAAGACATCATATTTGTCCGTTCAATAATATTTTTATACTTGCTGCTATAGTAAGATGTTCTTCTCCTTTTAAGGGTTTTTTCTTTCTGATAATCTTACTGTTGGAAAAGCAAGTTATTTTGTTTTGTCTTTAATCTAATAATTCGGTATGTTTATCTGTCATATCATATGACATTGATGATGTTCATCTATTGAGTACATATTGATAAATATTTTACCATATAAAGTAGTTTTTCTGCTTAATTCGTATTTGACTTTACAGAACAATGCACTAGCTAAATATAATTTTGGTAGCGTAATTAGTATGTCCTTATCATCCGGGATCGTTAGAAGAAAAAAAAAGAAAGTATAAATATTTGATAATTTGTTTTTGCTATTTCTGTTGCATAATATTCGTTTTATTTAATATATTTATTATTTGTGGTTATTTTGAATTTGCATGGTACATGGTAAATTATTAATTAATATTTATTGACTATTTCGGTTATTATTTATTTCGTTCTATCTATTTATTGTCTATCTTGTTTAAAAATTTGAATTATTGTTTAATTAATTCTAACTCAATATGAATGTTGAGTTTCTTGATTGTGATGAACTGTCGATTGAATGCCAGATGCGACAAATTAAGGGCAATATTGTTATGAAAATGGAAGCTTTAAAAAAATCATTGGAGGAAGAAGCTAATGGTGAACGGCAACCTCCCATTCGAGCTCACCTAATTGCTTTAAAATTTCCTAAGCGGGAAATTAAATTCTGTTCTCCAAAATTACAATGTATGGAAAGTGAGTTTGAAATTCTAAAGGGAAATGTGGACAATGTCGATTTGGAAAAAATAAATGAGATTATGACGTGCCTTTTTCACGTGCAAGGAAGATTACAAAGAATACGGTCTAGGCAATCTGTATCTCGAGAGGCTGAGAAGCTTCTTAATCCTTGCGAGAAGTTAATTAAATGTGTAAATGATATTACATTGTTATAATCATCGTGGTGATATGGTCTGCGTAGTTTATCTATACTATAATCTTGGGGTTATAATAATTTAAACTGGTATTATGTATTTGGTTTCCTTTCAAGGAATTGCAAGCTTTATCTGTTTTTTTATGTCTGTGATTATATTATTACATTTATATTTATATACATATACAAGGGAAGAGAGAACCTGATTTACGGGAAATAAAGGAATGTATATATGTATTACATTTTTTTTTGTTTTGTTTTGATTTGTCTTAACTATTGTTGGAAGCCCGACTATATAGAAACTCTCTCAAGGTGTAGGGACAGCCCCACGATTTGTAACAAACTGATTTGTTTAAGTATGCCTTTAATCGATATAGCTACGCCACTGTCCAATTTGGTAGGTTTTTTTTAATTACATTGTTATAACGGCTTAATCCTGTCTGTGTAATTTGTACATAATTGTTTGCGTGTGGGTGATTAATTGTTATAATCGTTAATGTTGTTATCAAATTTAAAATCATTCGTAGGTCAATGGTGCAAGTGATAAGAAATATTTAAAATTGAATTTAAATAATTAAATTTAAATCTAACTTCTTATAAAAAAAATAAAGTTTAAATTAACTTGAAACGGATCATCTAAAGGAAAAAATCTGATAGTCAAGGTAAATTCTAGTAAATTTATATAATTTCATTAAAGTCAAAAACAAAATTGATTGGTGAATTTGTTTCTTTTCTCTTGTTTCGTGTAGTTTATCGTGGATTAGCAGTTTAAAACTATTACTCATCAATTTGCTAATCCACCGGAATTTAACTGCAAACTTTACAGCCGTAATACCGGCATTGTTAATTGTATATATCTTTTGTGGCGTACAACTGTACAACTATAATTGAGTGCAGTTTTTATTGGAATGAAAATTTAATATTCGGGAAAGAAATTAACAAATCAAAAATAAGAAATAAGAATTGAATAACGGAGTTCTTAAGAAGAAAAATTATTATGTTGTGATGGGTTAGCTCGTTCAAAGTTTACGAGTTTAGTTTTAAGTTTTTGTGTTTGTGCTAATTTAAAAATTTAATAGGTATAAAAAATACAATCGCCTGGAAAACAAAGCCATGGTTTTGGGATTCACAGCTATAGTAATGTTAATGTAAGTTTATTTTTCTTATTTCGTTAATTTATATACACATTTAAATTCGATATTTATTCTTATTAAATAGTTATTCTTATCTAAAATATTAAATAATATCACAGTGAATTTTTATGTTATTATAAAATCGTATTATTAAATATATGTGTTAAAATAATTATACAAATTTATACAGTTGTAAAATATATAAAGCATTATATAGTATGTCTGTACGTCACTAATCTATAGTACCAGTATCGGTAATGCGAATAATGGTTTTTTTTGTAGTATAATTTTGTTTTTGCTTTGTTTTTCTTTAACTTTTATGAAATAAATACTGTGATTTGATTATCCTAAATTTAGTTCTTTTTCTTATCAATCTGTACGCGCATGTATTCTTGATCTTGCGAATAGTCAGTGTTTGTAATATGATGTTGTAAATAGGATAGTGCCTGGATGATATCGACATACCACGTTGGGCGTGCAATAAAACATAATGCACGGGGCGGGATTAAGTCCACTACTTTAATGTTCGTGGCATGTTAGTGATGTTCTGGAAAGTAAACTTGAATTTACTGTGATATGGTTCAATAGTTTCTGTTGTTTTTTTTTGTGTTATGAAAAAAGGTTCACATAATCTTGGTATTATTTCTTTTACTATTATCGTATGAAACACGATCTTCATATGCAGCACAATCTAGCTCTAAGCAGTTTTGATGACTAGGACCACGCCACCTTCTCTCTGAGTCATAGCCTCGCAAATGTGCTGCGTCATCAAATAACGCTGCTAGAGATTCTGATAACGACCAAGAATTAATCAAGGTCGTTACAGTGGCGCCCAAGGCAAGGTAGTAAGCATACAGTACAAGCTAAACGGTTAATAGTGGAAGAAGAAAGAAAATAATTTAATTTTTCTAAATATTTTTACGGTAACGTGTTACGGTTATACAATATTAGTATCATTCAGTTATCTACGGTTTTCTGAACGTATATTAATTCGTTCTTTTTGATATTTTAATTTACTTTCGGCTGAAGTCAATATTAAGTAATTGTAAACTGTTAAGATTATGTGATTTTTTTTTCTGTAGTGTTAATTTATGGTTATTTATGTTGAACCATTTCCGTTTATATCACCACGATGTTGTTTGAAATAAATGGTAAAATAATGGTTTTCAGCTTAAATGAAGTTTCAACTTCGTTATGATGTTTCTGCTGGTATCCACTATGCTTAGTATATAGTGTTGATTGCGAGGATCGCAATCGTTGGATTTAGCAAGACATCATATTTGTCCGTTCAATAATATTTTTATACTTGCTGCTATAGTAAGATGTTCTTCTCCTTTTAAGGGTTTTTTCTTTCTGATAATCTTACTGTTGGAAAAGCAAGTTATTTTGTTTTGTCTTTAATCTAATAATTCGGTATGTTTATCTGTCATATCATATGACATTGATGATGTTCATCTATTGAGTACATATTGATAAATATTTTACCATATAAAGTAGTTTTTCTGCTTAATTCGTATTTGACTTTACAGAACAATGCACTAGCTAAATATAATTTTGGTAGCGTAATTAGTATGTCCTTATCATCCGGGATCGTTAGAAGAAAAAAAAAGAAAGTATAAATATTTGATAATTTGTTTTTGCTATTTCTGTTGCATAATATTCGTTTTATTTAATATATTTATTATTTGTGGTTATTTTGAATTTGCATGGTACATGGTAAATTATTAATTAATATTTATTGACTATTTCGGTTATTATTTATTTCGTTCTATCTATTTATTGTCTATCTTGTTTAAAAATTTGAATTATTGTTTAATTAATTCTAACTCAATATGAATGTTGAGTTTCTTGATTGTGATGAACTGTCGATTGAATGCCAGATGCGACAAATTAAGGGCAATATTGTTATGAAAATGGAAGCTTTAAAAAAATCATTGGAGGAAGAAGCTAATGGTGAACGGCAACCTCCCATTCGAGCTCACCTAATTGCTTTAAAATTTCCTAAGCGGGAAATTAAATTCTGTTCTCCAAAATTACAATGTATGGAAAGTGAGTTTGAAATTCTAAAGGGAAATGTGGACAATGTCGATTTGGAAAAAATAAATGAGATTATGACGTGCCTTTTTCACGTGCAAGGAAGATTACAAAGAATACGGTCTAGGCAATCTGTATCTCGAGAGGCTGAGAAGCTTCTTAATCCTTGCGAGAAGTTAATTAAATGTGTAAATGATATTACATTGTTGTAATCATCGTGGTGATATGGTCTGCGTAGTTTATCTATACTATAATCTTGGGGTTATAATAATTTAAACTGGTATTATGTATTTGGTTTCCTTTCAAGGAATTGCAAGCTTTATCTGTTTTTTTATGTCTGTGATTATATTATTACATTTATATTTATATACATATACAAGGGAAGAGAGAACCTGATTTACGGGAAATAAAGGAATGTATATATGTATTACATTTTTTTTTGTTTTGTTTTGATTTGTCTTAACTATTGTTGGAAGCCCGACTATATAGAGACTCTCTCAAGGTGTAGGGACAGCCCCACGATTTGTAACAAACTGATTTCTTTAAGTATGCCTTTAATCGATATAGCTACGCCACTGTCCAATTTGGTAGGTTTTTTTTAATTACATTGTTATAACGGCTTAATCCTGTCTGTGTAATTTGTACATAATTGTTTGCGTGTGGGTGATTAATTGTTATAATCGTTAATGTTGTTATCAAATTTAAAATCATTCGTAGGTCAATGGTGCAAGTGATAAGAAATATTTAAAATTGAATTTAAATAATTAAATTTAAATCTAACTTCTTATAAAAAAAATAAAGTTTAAATTAACTTGAAACAGATCATCTAAAGGAAAAAATCTGATAGTCAAGGTAAATTCTAGTAAATTTATATAATTTCATTAAAGTCAAAAACAAAATTGATTGGTGAATTTGTTTCTTTTCTCTTGTTTCGTGTAGTTTATCGTGGACTAGCAGTTTAAAACTATTACTCATCAATTTGCTAATCCACCGGAATTTAACTGCAAACTTTACAGCCGTAATACCGGCATTGTTAATTGTATATATCTTTTGTGGCGTACAACTGTACAACTATAATTGAGTGCAGTTTTTATTGGAATGAAAATTTAATATTCGGGAAAGAAATTAACAAATCAAAAATAAGAAATAAGAATTGAATAACGGAGTTCTTAAGAAGAAAAATTATTATGTTGTGATGGGTTAGCTCGTTCAAAGTTTACGAGTTTAGTTTTAAGTTTTTGTGTTTGTGCTAATTTAAAAATTTAATAGGTATAAAAAATACAATCGCCTGGAAAACAAAGCCATGGTTTTGGGATTCACAGCTATAGTAATGTTAATGTAAGTTTATTTTTCTTATTTCGTTAATTTATATACACATTTAAATTCGATATTTATTCTTATTAAATAGTTATTCTTATCTAAAATATTAAATAATATCACAGTGAATTTTTATGTTATTATAAAATCGTATTATTAAATATATGTGTTAAAATAATTATACAAATTTATACAGTTGTAAAATATATAAAGCATTATATAGTATGTCTGTACGTCACCAATCTATAGTACCAGTATCGGTAATGCGAATAATGTTTTTTTTTGTAGTATAATTTTGTTTTTGCTTTGTTTTTCTTTAACTTTTATGAAATAAATACTGTGATTTGATTATCCTAAATTTAGTTCTTTTTCTTATCAATCTGTACGCGCATGTATTCTTGATCTTGCGAATAGTCAGTGTTTGTAATATGATGTTGTAAATAGGATAGTGCCTGGATGATATCGACATACCACGTTGGGCGTGCAATAAAACATAATGCACGGGGCGGGATTAAGTCCACTACTTTAATGTTCGTGGCATGTTAGTGATGTTCTGGAAAGTAAACTTGAACAGTAAATGTGATATGGTTCAATAGTTTCTGTTGTTTTTTTTTGTGTTATGAAAAAAGGTTCACATAATCTTGGTATTATTTCTTTTACTATTATCGTATGAAACACGATCTTCATATGCAGCACAATCTAGCTCTAAGCAGTTTTGATGACTAGGACCACGCCACCTTCTCTCTGAGTCATAGCCTCGCAAATGTGCTGCGTCATCAAATAACGCTGCTAGAGATTCTGATAACGACCAAGAATTAATCAAGGTCGTTACAATTAGTAAACCGACATCAAAACATGAAAAACAAAAAATATGAAATAAATAGAATAATTTTTTTGAATCACTAAAGTTAATTATTCTAAGGCCCATTTGTTTTTTGAGAATTTTTTCATTTTTTCAATTTTCTTTCGCACATAATTTTAGAAAAAAAAATTAATTTCATCAATTTATTATTAGAAAAATCATATTATCTTATAAAAGTTAATTAGAAGTCATTTTAGAAAATGTTAAACTACTTTTTCACTTACCAATTTTTTTATTCTTTATTTATTATTCTTATCATTAAATAAATTTCGTTTCGCTTCGTTGTTTATTATTCGTGAAACATGAAGCTAACGTTTGTGTGCACTTATAGACTAAGGCGTTTTACGAAATGTACACGGTATGGTGCACATCATGTGCCTGGCATGTATTATGCATAATTTTGTTCACGGAGATTTTGTAATATGCACAATCCATGCACATTTCTCTTTTTACCAATTGTTTTACGGGTTAGTCAGCAAAACTTCTCAGAAAATCTTCCTCTACAGTAAATGCTTCTTTTCAATAAACAAAACTGTTGCGAAATAGCAACATCTGATCTGCAATAACCTAATAGTTTTTAATTGTTCCTTTTAGTTGAAAGTGTATCAAGCAAAATTTATTCTGAAAAGTACTGTCCGTATTGCCATGCCATATTTATGTCAAATGTTTCTAGACGAAAATCGAAACAATCAAATTTTGTTTGTCATAAAAATTGCATCACAAAATGTAAGCAAATTATTTTTTGACGCACTCAATGACTTTTTAACATACTACTCGTATTTGTTCAGATATCGAAATCATTGGTCTTTCCTGGTTCATCATTAATAAAACATATTTTAAGAAACAAAAAAATTTTAAGCTCGGTCTTGTGGTTTCCTTGTTTTATTCCACGAGATGCCTTGTAACTTACGTCAACCACCTGATAGCTATAAAAGTTATGACCCAGAACGTAGAGAAATGCAAAAATAGTAAGAGTAAGATTTTAAAACTTCTTTTTCGATAAAATATATACCATGTGTCAATTACAAACGAAATTTTTAGGGTTCCGTTTTTTATAACGAACTGTATTGGAATGTTTTTCACATTATTTTGTAAACCATAAATCCTATGAACCCAAAATTTGAGATGCGTATAAAAATAAGGATGTGAGGATGGACACAAGATGATGGATTAAAAATAAATAAAATAGATTTTGTTTGTTTTACTGGGTTCAATGTGAGACTTTTGAGAAGACACATTTTTTTAAAGAGTCAAGTAAGGTATTATATGAGAAGACTTCACTTCAGTTTTCCTGAAAAATACATTTTGGAATTTTTTAACCCACTATTTTTTGTTTAATTTTGAATAAGGGCGTTTTCCTTAAGTTTCCTTTCCTCGACTAGCTCCGAACCTAATTCCTTCCAGGCTATCAGGTCGACTGGTGAAAACTACATTTTGGATTGCATTGGAATGTTTCCCTGTAGAAGTCAATTAACTATTCCTGTAGAAAGTAGCTGAGTATAGACCTGTGTTGGGAATTGGAAGAGGTAAGGTTTATTGGGGGTACGAGCTCTTGCTGAAACATCGATGGAAGGACGGAGGGAGGGACGAAAGATACATTGATCCCGAGTGAATGTGCCACTTAGGACGTCTGCTGATTAGGCTGGTGATGGACTTCAGGATTTTAATGATGATCAAATTGATAATTCGAATAGGGACTATACAGGAGATAATGCTGTTGGTAAGTTCTCGAAGAGGGTACCTAATTTGAATGTTGAGCTGAAGGTGGGAGGGATTGGGGTTCCTTACGATGAGATAAAGAAAGTCATGCGACCTCTCAATCGCAAAATATTTGCTTCGCTAGCCTAAATGACAGCTTCCATGGTTTCGTACATAACTGCACATTTGGACAGCGTACAGTCTCGGAAACAGGTAGGGGGTTAAAAACTCTGTGTTTGGAATTCACATATACCACCGCAATCATTTCCGTAGAAATACAAGGCGTTTGTGTTAAATTTCTATTTGTAGATGGTTGGTGAGGGAGACGATCCTAAAAGGATGTTAGTCATCCTCGCTAATGTCCTTTTAACTTGCTCTGCAGGTACGATTGGGAGGTGGCGCAGTTTGTCATTCTACCCTTCCTAAAATAAGATTTTCTTGGGGTTAGTGATCGGTAATTTAAAAGGAGCTTTACCTTTAAAATCCGCCTTGAGTATTTAAGTTTGGCGATATATGAAACAATGGTCATCGCCGACTCAGAAGAAGCCAATCGCTCGTCTCAAAGACGTTGAGCATTTGTTTACGAGTTTGTTAGGAGTCCACACTTTTTTGGTGGCTCCTATTGGCTAAGAAGTAGGTACAATGTTGCCACATACATTGTCTACTGTACTGCTATTGGCCAGGGTAATAACGGAAGTAGAAGTCATAGCTAAAAAAGCCGAATGAAAAGAGATTGGAAAAGAAAATCTAAGAGAGAGAGCCTTTTTAAAAAATGGAAAGGAATGCGGATTAGAATTGACGATTGGAGTGTCAAAGGGGACCAAAAAAACTTCAGAGAAACAAAATCTGCCACATATTTCGAGTGGGGTTACGAGAAAAGAACTAAGGCGTCTAAGAAAACTGTAAAAAGAGAATTTTTAAATTCAAACCTAGAAAATTAATCAATCAATCCCACAAAATTGATATCATTTTTTCACACACAACAAAAAATTGGTACAAAAAGTAAAAACCTTCAAAAAAAAATCAAAATTTTCAAAATATCAACACATACAAACAAATTAAGTAACCAATTGAGTTGGGAATTGACAGTTGGTGAACGCCGATTTTGAGCTGTCGAATAAAATCAAAAGATTTCAGAACCAATATTCAAACATATCAAACTTAATCAAAAATAAATTCGATGGATTTTACCGCTGGTACTTGGCGAAACATGATGAATCAATTTTATGTAAGCTCCTGAGGATGATGTAATAATTGAAATCGGATCGAGCACATAAATTAAATATAGTAAAATTAGTTGATTTATAAATAATAAAAACTCAATTGCGAAATACATACTTCAACAAGAAATTTTATTTATAATTATTAATCCAAAATTTCAAAATATTTAAAATTGCTGCAATTAAAAACAATTTAGAATTTCTAAAAAAATAATTCGTTCACGAAAAATTCAAAAATTCATTATAAAATTCAAAAATACAATAAAATTCAAAGATTAAAAATAAATGCACTTGTAAAAATGCAAAGATTAAAATACAAATGCTATCAAAATTTACAAAATTCTAAAATTAGTAAAATTCTAAATAACTATATAATAATTACCAAAAATTCAAAAGAAAAACTTCCAAAAAACTTAAATTTCTGGCAATAACTAGAACTTTCTAGCAAAGCTCCATTTTGAGCACGATCTTGTAGTATTAGAGGTGTGGTAGACCGTCAGGTTTCCTTGTCATGCACGGTGGGTTCTATTGACCAACCTCACTCAAAAGAAAATTTAAAAATACAAAACAACGTGTGCTCATCTAACCTAAGCTACTGAGAAGAACCACCATGCCACATTCCTCCTCATATCATAAATTCACTAACACATCTTATTCGTATTTTTAAAATAAATCGAAACATAAACAAAATAAAAAAATGCCTCGTAGCTGTTAATTTTTCATTGGTTGTCATCTGTTGGCCGATTGAAAATCTTAAACTGTCTGCTGAATTGATCGGAAATCTTAAAATGTATTTGGAGTTATCGAAAAAGAGCAAAATAATTTGGAGTAATAGAAAGCTTGAAAGAGCACTTGATTTTAGAAACATTGCAATTTTTTTATAACTCATCGGTGCATTGTTTTTGAGATATTTTCAAAAAAGTGCAACTTTCAGACGGTTCCCTTCCCCCTTGGTTTTGATGTTAATTGACAGAAAATTTAAAAAAAAAACTCAGAAAGTTTGCTAAATTTTTAACGAAAATTATAGTGAAGTCTCAAATAATTATATTTCTGTGTTTTTAGGGGATGGAAGTGGGTTAGGGTGTAAAAAAGCTTTTTGACCCACATTAGTGAGGTGTCTGAAGAAACCACCTAATTTAAGAAACATTGCAATATTTTTTAGGAATTTGCGGTTTACAGTTATTAAGTTATTTTCAAAAAAATGCTAGTTTTAGTATGTATATTTGTCCGACTTCTTTAATTTGAAAATGGTTAAGGATGATGACTTTTTTAAACATTAAAAACGTAGATTTTTATGAAAAATTAAGACGAAATATAAAAGGTCAGACAAGTGCGAATAAAATTCGCTCGTCAAGGGTTCCGTGAATGTAAAAGAACACAATATCAAAAACTATTGACAAAAAGTTGTGTTGTAATGTCCTTATATTTCCAGACCATAAACGCATAACAAAATAATTAATGTTTAACCGTAAATGTCAATAGTAAATTACATTCAAATCCACATTGATCAAAAATAACTCAAAAAATGTTACATTAGGTTAAATCTCATCCATAGATGTTTACGGTAACTCAAGAAAGATTCACCAGCTTGTAAATGGTTTAAATTTGATTATTTTTTCGGTCAATCAAGTGTTGAAATTTAGGAGAGGGGGAGAGGCTACATACTACAAATATTTTTTTTAATAACACAAAAACTGTGCACCGCTAAGTTCTAAGAAAATTGTAATGTTTCTTAAATTAAGTGCTCCTTCATATGACACCCCATTCGCTTGGGTCAAAAGTTTCTGATTTTCTCTCTAATATTTTAGTTATTTGAGACTTTGCTATGATTTTCATTCAAAATTTACAAATTTTCCTGTCTCTGCGAATTTTTTCAAATTTTTCTGTCAATCATCGTCGAAACGTAGGGAGCGAAACGATCTGAAATTTGCACTTTTTTGATAATAACTCAAAAACTTTACATCACAAAATTCTAAAACAAATTGCAATGATTTATAAATTAGGTGTTCTTTTAAATGTCATCTCACTCGCTTGGGTCCAAAAAGATTTTCTTTTACCCTCTTTACCCCGGTCCCCAAAACACACAGAAATATAATTATTTGAGACCTCTCTATAATTTTCATACAAAATTTACTAAATTTCCTAGCTCTGTGAATTTTTTCAAATTTTTCTGTCAATCAGTGTCGAAACGTAGGGGGGAAACGGTCTGAATTTTGCACTTTTTTGTCCATAACTCAAAAACTGTGCACCGCAAAATTCAAAAAAAAACTGCAACAAATTTTGAATTAAGTGTTCTTTCAAATGGCATCCTATTCGCCTAAATTTTTTTTTTACCCTCTTTACACCGGTCCCCTAAACACACAGATATATAATTATTTGAGACCTCTATATAATTTTCATACAAAATTTACCAAATTTCCTAGCTCTGTGAATTTTTTCAAAATTTTTTGTCAATCAGTGTCGAAACGTAGGGAGGGTAACGGTCTAAATTTCGCACTTTTTTGTCCATAACTCAAAAACTGTGCACCGCAAAATTCAAAAAAAAATTTTAAATTAAGTGTTCTTTCAAATGACACCTCACTTGCTTGGGTCAAAAATTTTTTTATTTACCCTCTTTACACCGGTCCCCTAAACACACAGAAATATAATTTTTGAGACCTCGCTATAATTTTCAAACAAAATTTACCAAATTTTCTAACTCTGTGAATTTTTACAAATTTTTCTGTCAATCAGTGTCGAAACGTAGGGGGGGGGATGGTCTGAAAGTTGGACTTTTTTGAAAATAACTCAAAAACTGTGCATCGCAAAATTCTAAAAAAAATTGTTATGTTTTTTAAATAAAGTGTTCTTTCAAATGACACCCCACTTGACCCCATTTTAAATAGTGATTTAACCCCTCCTCATATCCACCCCATTAATAAATCTAAGTATGAGAATATGACACTTTTTTATATTTTTTATTAAAAACGTACTAATTTTTCTATCATTCCAAATACATTTGAAAATTTTCGATCAGTTAGGTTCGGAGCTAATCAAAGTAAGAAAACACGAAAAAAACGTCATTATTCTAAATTATACAAAAAAGGTGAGGTGTAAAATTCCAAAATAAATTTTTAAGGAATACTGAAATGAAGCCCTTTCATATGATACCCTACTTGAATCTATAAAAAAAATATTTTCTCAAAGGTCTCACATCGTCCCCCTGTAAACCAAACGAAAACCACTATAGTTTTATTTGTATCCGTCATTTCATGTGAGCAGATTAGTTTTATACGCACCTCAAATTTCAAGTCCATAGCATTTATAGTTTATGAGATAATCGATATAATGTGAAAAACTCGTTTTACTCTCACAGAGTGTTCCGTATAAAAAACGGAACCCTGAAAAAAAAGGAAAAAACAAACACAACTAATAAAAAGCCGAAGCCAGTGATTGAACTTAGTTCTAACAAAACACCGTGTACAGAATTGAAAAACTTCAAAATAATGAAAAAAAAACAAACCCTCTTCTCCTCATCCCTTTTTTCGAAACTTAGCGTATAAAAAATTAGTTGATTGAACATAATTAAATAAGTCGAACATATCAATTATATAAATGAACTCCAATTATTTTATAATTATCTACATTTATTATTTTACGGCTATCTTCTATTTTACAAAACTTTTTAATTCAAGTGAAGCAAAAGTGTCACTCAAGCAGAGAACTAAAAATGAAGAATTTTATATGGAGAAAAATTCCAAATTTTCATGAAAACTATAAAACTGCACACAAATTTTCAAAGTTATATGGTTATGCTACTTATACTTTAGTAATCGATAAAAAAACTAAAAAAATCAATGGTGTCAAGATGAAACTACTCGATATCCTTGTATTGTGTTTTCAGATATATTCCTTTTTCGTACTCACAGTGTTAAATTATGAAATATCGTTTAAAAGTTGGGCTGGTGTCACAATGATGATTTTTAGAATGGGAATTAAAGTTGGTTTATCGAATGCAATGTTCATGACCATTGTGGGGAAAATTATTATGCTCATTTTTCAAAAAAACATCCCAAAAGTAGTAGTTGGTATCTCCAATATTGATTGTGAGCTTGAAACACTGGGAATTGAAATAAATCATCAAAAGCATAATAAGTTAATATGGTTGTGCTTTACCCTAGGAATATTTCTATATCTTTTGCTTTTCGGTTTTCATTTGCATTTCATAGAAAATCAATCGTTTTTTGATGACTTGTATTTTAGCTCGCGTATAACGGTTTTCGTTCTCCATTGGATTAACGTAATTTTAATTTCAGAATATATTTTGAGTATATATGCAGTGCATCAAAGATGCAATGGGATTAATCGATGTTTAAGGTAAGAACTAGGTTTCTGTGTTTCAAAGTTTTTGTCTAATGTAAGTTCTATTTTTCTGACCCAGTAAATATTTTTCAAAAAATACGTATAACAAAAAGATCAATTTTGCACTTTCTTTGAGGGAGGTGGTTTCTAGGCTTGCTCAACTACATGACAGTCTTGCATCGATTCTTCAACTAATCAATAAATGTTTTCTGCCGCAAGTATGTATTTATATTATATGAAAATTATAGGTTTTATTTAGAGATTCAATCACTCAAAACGAATTTTATTCTAATTAAAGATAATGGTATTTTTACTATCAACTTTTACCTACCACTTACTATCAGTCTATGCTTTATATCGAATTCTAATTGATGGTCCAAATGAATCAACACTGTTAGCGTTGAATAATGTATTTTGGTGGCTAATGTATAACGTTTGTTGTATATGTTTGGTAACGTTGTCGTATATGGTTGAATCAGAAGTTTGTAAAAATTCACAACAAAAAATTATATTAAACAAAATGACGTTTTTTTAATTTCAGGGAAAATTTTCTGTCGTTTTAATTTTCAAGGCAATATATAAATCTAACGATTTATCAGTAATTGACCAATTGTTAATTTTTGCGCAACAACTACGACATAGACGACCGATTATAAACTGTGGCCTATTTTATATTGATTGGATTTTGATGTTTTCGGTACGCATCAAAAGTTTTGGAATTGAACTCATATAATGATTTGATTGCTAATTTTAGATGTTATCAGCAACAGCAACATACCTTGTGATATTAATTCAATTTGAAGATACGTTTCAGTCAGCAACGTATCCTTTTTTAAAACACACTGAATATAAGATAAATAAAACAGAGAAAGAATTTGTTTTTTGAAGTTTTTGTATTCAATTTCATGACAATACTGTGTGTAAATTCATTAAATGAGAATATTTCTATATTTTTAAACAGGTAGCCATCATAGCCTGACATGTAAAGTGCTAAGTATTTTAGTCATATGTGTCATATTTGTTTTGGGCATACGTGTATCACCTTTTATCATTTAATTTGTTTAGAAGCTGTTTTACCATCAAAATCCAAAGTAAAAAAGTGAAAGAGCACAGCGTAGTCCTTCGTATAAATAAACAGACATCAATCTTTCAGAGGGCGCTGCATGCAACATGGAAGTTTTAGATTTACTTAGTTCCTCTCTGCTTCAATAAGGAGTTACTCAGAATGGAAATATCTAAATCTTCTCCTTTGTCAAGAAAAGCACCAAGAGTGAATTCCTTGGAGCCAGTTTCTTCAATGTCAGAGAAAACTGCTGAAAGGATAATGTTGTTGACTTTCATGCTTGATGCGTGTTTTGCACATTCCCTAGCAGAGATTTTTTCAGACAGAAATGTTTAATTTTTTTTAATTACAATGTGTTATAAAATTGTGCAGTGCAATATGCCTCTCCTAGAATTTATAAAAAGAGACTGATCGGTTTGAAGATTTTCGAAACCTTACGTCTCTAGGTCCAGTTTAAACAAAAGCTATGCAGGTCTCAAACATTCTCGAGAATCTATGTATCTCCTATTAATTTTTAACACAGTTGTCATATAAGGGATAATTCCGTCAGAAACTTGAGATTTATAGTGCTCAAAGAGCTGATAACTCACGAAAAACTTCGTTTTGCCACGATCCGTCTGAAAAATCTAACCAAAGGCGAGGACTGAGATGGAAGGTCTAGTTAGAACACAAAAGGCTTTGAATCAGTTTGCATGCATAAACCAGACCTACGAAGAAGAAGGAATATGTGATAAAGATCGTTGGTAGGGAAGGAATTAGAAATCAATTGCTTTTTAAAGAACCTGGTCTTGACTAGCAACAATACTGTTTACCAGTTTAATGGATCAATTGAAGTTAAGAAAAAATGATAGAAAGAACTACGAAACTAGTCAAATAGTTTATGGAAGCCATTTTTTAATGATTAAATTTATATATGAAAAACCTACCTGTGATTATGAAATAAAGAAAAGGAAATATTTAGTTTTTTACGAGCAGCGAAACAAAGTTAGCATCAAAAATTAAATATACATAAATAAATTAAAAGGTGAAATTTAAAACATAAGTAAGTTGTTTTAATTGAATATGTTGTATGTTGAACCAAAATCGGAGGGCTCCAGCGATAATCACAACATTTTGGTGACAGCGGTGGGATAAATTAATGACAATGTGGCTAAAAAAATCTTCAAAGATACATTCTTCTAAATATGCTCAAGGTTGGTTTGTAGGAAATAAATAAATTCAAATTTATCAAAATAAGTTCTTCAAATATTTTGGGTAAAGAAGAATTCCAAAAAACTTTAACTACAACAAAATATACAATAAAAAAAATCAAAGGATAAGAAAAATATTTGCATGTGGCGTCATTCTTAAACAAAATAAAGTAATACAAAAGAAAGTAAATCTCAAATGTTTGGTCGTCATAGGTGCGAAGGTGAGTCTGATAAAGAAAGATTGTATTGCTGCTGAAGCGTTATGCTATCCTGATTGTGAGTGTGTACTCACCGGCCTTTCAAGTTTGAAACTATCCCTACTCTTACTTTATGTTATCCATTAATTAGTATTAACGCTTAATGCTTTAACTTACTCAATAATTACTGAGTTTATCTTCTTTAAAAAGCACTGAAATTAACTACTACTCCTTTGGATTCACGGATACAGAGATACATTCGGAAAAGTCTTAGAATTAAAAGTTGATTTGCCAGATGGTGAATATATTACCCATCATATGAAATTTTGTCAGAAGTTTACGTGTGTGGCGCATTAGTAAAAGTGAAGTGTAGTGCTACCATTTTTATTATTATCAACACCAATGACAATCTTTTAGACATTAATTTTCATGCGATTAGAAATTACAATGCTGTCAAATTTTTTTGATTAACAGTTTTAATTGTTACCCTGTACAAAAAATATTAGATTATTTGGAGCAAAAATAGACACCTCTCATTTAAATAATAAAAAGGATAATCTTAAATTTTCTTCCAAGTTGTTAGCCCGTTAAATATAAAGCCATTTCCCATACCTGAATCCCTTTAGCAAAAATCAGATAAACAAGTCTGAGCGTGCGTTGAATAGCTTTGAACAACCTAGTAAAAGTAGTTAGAACTTTCCTTTGTTTGTCGTTCCAAAGAAGTTTGATGATAATGAGAAAAACTGGAGATTGGTTATTGATTTTCGTAAGTTAGACGAGATTACCTTTGGTGAGGTATTACCCTTGCCCAATATTACAGAAGTTTTGGCACAGAAGAAAATCGACATATTTTAGTAAATTGGACATGGTTAAGGGGTAGCAAGTTCCTTTATGCGAAGACGGTCGGGGAAAGACAGCATTTAGTACTTATTTAGTCCATTTTTAGTTTCTACGAATGTCGTTTGGTCTTAAAATCGCAACGTCAATCTTTCATAGGTTGATGAACACTTTTCTATCTGGCCTGAATAGTTTGTAATCACTTGTTTATTTAGACAACGTCATAGTAACTAGAGTAAATTTAAATTATCACAATGATAAGCTACAAAAACTTTTATCATGTTTCCGAGCTTATAATTTAAAATTAAATCCTGTTAAGTGCGAGTTTTTGGAAAAAGAAATATTGTACTTGGAACACTTGGTAACAGATAAGGGAAATAAACCTGACCCCGAAAATTTATATTCCGAAAATTATCGTTGTTTTATCAAAAACCTGTCTAATTTAGCCCAACCATTGACAGCTTTATTAAATAAAAATGCTAAATTTACATGGAGTCCTTTTTTTAGGAAGGTTTTAGAAATTAAAAATCGCATTAGTTAGTCGTCCGGTACTGCAATACCCAGATTATACAAAAGATTATTTATATTATTACGGATGCAAGCAAAGTTGCAATAGGAGCAGTATCAGTTGCACAAGGAGGATGACCTACCCTACGCATTCACTAGTAGAGTTCACCATCGAGCTGAACTTAATTACTGAACTATCAAAAAGACTTGCTTGCTATTGTCTATAAAATATTTTCGTTCTTATTTATATGGTCGTAGCTTTTTAGTTGTAATAGATCATAAGGCCGTCGTATGGCTGAGTAGTATTATAGACCTGGTTTCTCGTCTTGTCAGGTGGAAGTTAGAGTTAGAGGATTATGATTTGAAAGTAATATGGATCAAGCATGCCTTGACGCTATTCAATACAAAAGAGATTGCTATCTGAAATGACTACAAGGACGTAACACCAGGTCCACAAAGGAGAACTATAAACTGGCAAGACAAGCCGTTACAAAGCTATGTAGACGAACGAAGAGAAAATGGTGGAAGAGATTGAAAGCTTCAATTAAAACCTTAAAGAAGAGAACTCAAACTAGATCGACTGCTATTCAAATCGAAGATGGGGAGCTACAAGTAGACCTTAAAAATATTTTAGATACTTGGGCCGCTTATTTTGAGAATCTTCTCAACTTAAGTGACCAGAAACAAGTCGGGCGACGAGCAAAGCTTATTCGTGCATCAAAGGTACATGTAGACGAACCAACCATAGAGGAATTCGAAGCGGCGCTGTAAAAATTAAAACGCAATAAGGCACCTGATATCGACGATATAACTTCCGAAATGATTGTACATGGTGGTGAAACTCTATTCTTAAGATTGTTTGAACTTGTTCAAATAATCTGGAGGACTGAAACCATGCCACAGGACTGGAACACAGCTATGCTGATACCAATCCATAAAAAAGGTTATCGCCTATAATCTGCTATAGAGGAATCGCTCTCCTCCACATCATATAATATCTTTTTCTACATTTTGCTTTCCAAAACCAATCCTTTTGCTGAACAACTGTTTGGAGAATATCAGTGTGGCTTCCGGAGGGGCCGAGGTACCACCGATGCACTTTTTTCAATAAGGATGATTTTAGAAAAGTGCCGAGAGTTCAACATACCTGTGCACTAACTCTTTATTGATCTCAGGCAGCCCTATGACTCACTCGAACGAGAGACTCTATGGTCTGCTCTGGTGTCAATGAGAATTTCTGGTAAACTGGTACCATTATGAGAAATGACAGTCCAAAATTCTTAATGCTGTGTACGAGCAGAGAACGAAATATTGAAGTTTTTTAAAGTCAACTCCGGTTTAAGACAAGGTGAAGCTACCCAAGTAGCAAAATCGGTGTTGCTTTGGGATGTCATTTCTTAATTCCAACTTAATTCATTCGTTTTTTGGTATGTGAAATTTTTATTTCTTTAATGCTTCTTAAATCGTTCTTAAAATGGTACTCTCATCTTGGTTTTAAATCGGTATTTAAGATCTCACTTAAAGTATTCTTAAAGACTTCTTAATTTAGTATGCATATCAACATCTTAAATCGGAATGTATGAGCACGCGTAAAGAATTCTTAAAGGCTTCTTAATTTGGTATGTATATTAGAAGTATTAAATCAGTATGATGTGCCTTCTTTAATACGTCGAATATTGGTATGTCACATACCATAAGTTTGTAGTGATGTACACTGAAAAAATATGTTGGTAAATTCTACACTATTAGTTAAACCAAATCAATTTTGTAGCTTCATATACAATTTAGTACGATTGAAAAAACGTTTTAGCGTTAGACAAATGCTTCGTATGTTGTTCTTAATTTTAGATCATGCTACAAAATTAATTTGATTGAACTTACTTATTGTAGATTACACCATCTTTTTTTTACAGTATACATGTTGAAAACTAATCATACCCAAAATAGTATATATTCGTTTTTGGTTTTCCTCCCGTATTAAGAAGGAATTTCAACTTTTTTGGTATTGTGTCATACTAAATTAAGAAGATATTTGGACTTAATTTGAGAATTTTCCATCTACTTGAGCAAGAACAAAGTTCCGCCATATTTTCACACAGCAATTTTTAAGAATTAATTTGAAAAAATTTCCGTTAAAATATAAACATTAAATATTGCACAAATATTTTATTTTTACTTATATTTAGATAGCTAACAACGATGTGAGCATGAATATGTCGGGGTTTGATCTACAAATAATTTAAAATATAATTTAGGGTGCATTGGATTTTGGCATATTTTCAGCCATTGTAATCAATTAGAGAAATTATGGAAGCGCGTGACTTTTAAAGGAGCTAGAAGTTCCAATTTCACCATAAAACTCGTTTGGTTTGCAAATATCGGTTCAATATTTTCTTAAAACTGATTTCAAACCTTACGTATAATTTTTCTATATTATCAATTCTTTCATTAAATTTAAAAACAGCATAAAATGTCATATTTTTTTGTTTCATTTCAACATTGTCTATTACTTTAATTTAAATCAATTCAATAAAGATAAAGAGAGATAGAAAATTCTGCGTCACTCTTTGACTTTGATAGTATATAACAAAAAAATGACATACCGATTTAAGAAAGAGTTAAGCCGGAGTTAAGAAGGAGTTGAAATATAACATACCTATTTAAGAAGCAAATAAGATAGAAATACGCTTCTTTATTCGTTCTATCGGACCGCCCACATGGGCCTTTTTGTACTTAATTCATACTTAAATCCTTCTTTAAGAAGGCGCGTTGCTTTATTTAAGTCTTCTTAAATCCTTCTTTAAGTACTGACAATCACTATTTTTGCTACTTGGGTATCTCTCCTATACTTTTTAATTTAGCTTTGGAATATATGTGCCGTCAAAAGAAACTACCGACTTACAACAACATCTTGTCAATAAACTCAGTACAGATAGATGTTGTCATGCTTGGCCGAAGTAAAGCTGTTATGACTGTGGGACTTTCAAGTCGCTTGAAAGTGGTGCTAGAAAAACTGGTCTGCAAATTAACAACAATAAAACCAAACATATGAAAGATTCAAGAGAGGCTGAGAAGAAAGATTTGATGTGCAACAATGAATGAGTTAAAGTTGAATCTTTTAAATATTTAGATCAATGCTTGACTCAAACAGCAGCACACTTACAGAAATAAAAGCTCAAATCGCTGCAGGTAATCGAACTTTCTATTCAATCAAACCTCTCATTGGATCACCGTATGTATCAACTAACATCAAGCTCAAGTTATACAAGATATCGATTAAACCGGTTTTGATGTATGGGTCACAAGCGCGGACCCATACATCAAATGACGAATCGCATTTATCTGTATTTGAGCGTAAGATCCTACGCTACATTTTTTGTCCACTTAAGACAGACGATGGAGAGTACAGAATCCGGTATAACTTTGAGATCAGAGACCTTCTTGAGGGTCGTGATATAATAGATTGTATCCGTTCTAATAGGATTGCTTGGTTTGGGAATGTTCTACGAGTCGATTTACAGTCTGGAATGATAAGAAAAATGTACTTTAGTACCCAGGGAGTGGACGACCGCGAGGTAGACCACGACTACAATGGGACCCCGACGTAATAAACGACCTTAAAAAAATCGGCTGCTATGGTAATTATGTCGCTGTGGTGAATGACCATGGTGAATATTCAAAGCTGATTAGCCTGGCAACGCTCCTACATGGGGCATGAACGCCGAAAAAAATTCAAAGAAATGTATAGGTATATATCCCGAGTCGAACTTTAACTACGATTTAAGTAGTAGACATTCTGAAATGAACATATTTTAGTTCTTTTCATTCTTAATTGCATGTAAATTGAAACCTTTTAATCTCGTTAATCTTATTAACTCCTTCAAAATCTAAAAACATACTATTTAACTTTTAATTAGAACCTCAAAAAACTAGTTTCAGACTACTTATTCCTAAAATACTACTTTACACTTTAATAAGCTACTTTTTAAACACCTTACTAAGTACTTATCAAGTCGTAAGAACTTGATATGTCCTATCAAATCTATTAACGTACAAAATTAACTTCTCATTTGAATCTTCAAAAACTATTTACGATGCTGATCGATTCTAGTAATTGTACTTAGTTTAAAATTAAAACTATAATAAATTCAGTTGAAAATCAGACATCACTGGGAGCAGGTATGTTGAGGAAACATCTAATATTACAACATTCTATGACTAATAAGTATCGAAATACTTATTAGAACCTAAATATTCTATCTAAAAAATAGATAGAATATATGTAGCAGAATTAGTCTACCTAATGAGTTTTTAGTGTATTTAGGACAAAAACAGAATTTATTTTTAACGCCTATTCAACAACTCAAACGGGATTTTTTCCGGTAACTCACTTTTGGAGAAGTTTTATAGAGGTTATTTTTCTATTGAAAATAAATGATATTTGAATACTCTAAATTCTAAATAATAGAATCTGTAGGTTTTAAAAAGGAGTTAAATTTCGACTCGGGTACCTAACTATTAATTTATTTCCTTTTTAGGAATAATTATCTTTTGATGCTACACATCGATTGTAACAAATTCCTGGTTTCAGAAGGTTCACAATTCTTTTTAAGGTTTATTCTATTCTATTCATCTATTCTATACACTTTTAGCAGCTACTTTTGTTGCTTTGTAATTTTTGAAGGCCTACCTTCTATTCAGAGCTAGTCAACAAGGCTTTGGCAATATTAGCCGTTTTATCAGTATTTGACTGCGTAAATTCTAATATTAGGTACCCTCTTGCAACAATGGTTTATAAAGTTTCAGTTATTAAAAGGATTATCGTTCAAATTATCATAATGTTAAACAATTATTTCAAACGTTTATTAGTTACACCATGACCATTAGATTATTAATATAGTCTATAAATTTTAGTAATAACTCATTAAATGTAATTATTTTTCGACAAAAAAATTCAATATTTCAGTCTATCATTGAAAAAAATGCTAGTCTAGAAAATTACCTATTTATCTAATATCTAGTACAGCTAAAATGAAATATTTTCAGCGCAAAACTGCTCAGAATTTTTATGAAAATTATAGAACTGCATATCGGTTTTCTAAATTGTATGGTTATGCAAGTTACACCTTGGTGTTAGATAAGAAAAATGAAAAGATTAATGAAATCGAGATGAAGTTATTTGATGTAATAACATTATTCATTCAGATTTATTTTATCATAGTAGTCCTATTGTTGGATTCAACTATAACGTATAAGAAAATGTCAGGCATGACGATGGTGATTGTGACAATTGGAGTTACAGCGGGACTATCAAACGCTTTAATTTTGGTTATTATTGGTAAAATTGTTTGGCTTTATCATAGCAACACCGTTTGGAGAATAATCAAAGGTATAAATGATTTTGATTACGAACTTGAAACACTTGGAATTGAAATAAATCATCAACATCAACATAAGCTAATATGGCTTCTCTTCACGATAGGAGTGTTTATATATGTTATATCATTTGTGCTTTCTATGAGTATACATTTTAGCCTAGCACTGTTCAAAAACGGTTTTAATTATTTTTGCATTACACAGTTTATAATTCATTGGAATAATATTATTTTAGTGATTCAATATATTTTAGGGCTGTATGCTGTATATAAACGATATTGTGGAATAAATCAATGCCTAAGGTAAATAATGGCACGAGACGCAAACTGTGAATCAAACTGTGACTTTAATTATAATTTTGATTCTCTTTTTAGTACCTATTTTACCATGAAGAAAAATGCTGTTACTTTCACATACACTTCAACATGCATGAAAAATGCTATTTTAAAACTGGCTCAAATGCATGACCAACTTGGTTCTCTTCTTCGTCTTTTGAATATATGTTTTTTTGCCGCATGTAAGTTCTAACCTCATCGAGCATGAATAGATAAAGCATCAGATATGCATGAATGCGTACTTTATTTCTGTGTTATTGAGTGGATATCGCTTTTTAAAGATAAAAACCACTATATGAAATTTAAAAGGGCTGAAGTTTCAAGACAAAGATATCAAGACTTCGGCTTGTGTTATGGTTTTTTATATTGTTTTCGCAGGACAATTGACGAGCTAACCAGCTTTGAATATTGACAACGGTCATTCATAACAGCGGTATAAATACCATTTTTTTATGGAAGTTCATTACGTTCGCATTCTTAAGTACCTTAAGCAGCCACTTCCGACCAATAGGAGCAGTTGAAAAATATCAGACCTTTGCAGGCTAGATTGTTTTTCAGAAAAGTTAAAAGTTTGCGCTAAATCTAGAAGCTTGGCAAACTTATCTAAACAGTTGGAAAATATTAGGTACTGGTAGATCTAATGTTCTGTTTTAAGAAAAGTTAAAATTATTGAACGCAATGGATAAGATTTTCGAGTTAATCTTCATTTCCCTTCATGTCATATGAATATTTTAATTTACGATATTTTGTATTTTTCCGACAACACATTCGTGTTTCGTGCTAGTTTTGTGATCTTTTTCTCAGATACTCCTATACTTCTATCTGATACTCCTATCATTTGACAAACTGCATTTTGGTTATATGTCTCTGTCTAAGCATTATAGAGGTTTGTAGAGGTTAAACGGTTGCAATTTATAACTCAATCAGTGCACAAGTTTATTTTTGATTGATTTTTTGTAAAATTTTCTAAAGGAAAAAGAAAAAAATAATTATAATAAAATAATAATATTTATAAAAGTGGCATATTCTTTAAATTTTATGCTAAAACAGCAAATAACTATTATAACTGTGAATATAAAAATAAAAATAATTTGTTTTGTTTTGCTCCATGTGGCATATTCTATAAATTTTGTGCAAAAACAGCAAATAATATTATAACCTTTTGCTTTATTTTATGAACGAAACTAATATTAGAGTTACTCGTCTTGTGATATAATATTTTTTTTGCAAATTTTTTAAATAAAAAATCTGGTTTAATCCCTCATTTTCTAAATTAAAGCTGGTCATGATGGGATCGCCCAGGAGAACAAGACTGAATTGCCAAGATAACATAATCGCCTATAAACTGGATTCATTTGCAGCTGAAATGCGAGCTTCCATAAATGAAATTAATATCAAACTTGAAGGTTTTAATCTAATTAAGGTTTCCATAACTGAAGTTAAGGAAACTATTTCAACTATCCAAGCTGATATTAGTGACAATAAAACAAATATACTCGCAAATTCCGATAATCTTAAAGTAATATGTGAAGATGTAAATGATCTCAAAGCAAAATTTAATGAATGTGAAATTAAATTCAATGCCATTGAACATGAAAAACGTAAATGCAACGTTATAATATCTAATTTACCTGTTTACCATAATGTACCGGACTCTACAATTATTGAACGTATTGGAAATTATCTAGAATTGGATTTTCATAACCAAATAATGGATATTCAACGCTTTCAAGATTTACGAAAATCTGGCAAGCCATCTTTATTAATCCGGTTTAGTAATCCCGGTATTAAAAACTCGCTCATATTAAAAGTGTTTACCAGTAATGCTAAAAAAAATTACGCTTGCTAAATTGAACTTATCTGAACTAGATGAACAAATATATATTAATGAACATATTGATAAATCCACCAGAGAACTTTTGTATTTTGCAAGAAAGCTTCAAAAGATGGATAAACAGTTTTTTCTGTCTGTATGCACAAGAAATGGACAAGTTGCTGTTAAAACCAAAGATGAAACTAAATATATCATCATCTCTAATAAAAATCAGCTGCTTGATTTGTGTCCTCACCATCTCATTGACAAAATCAAGTAAATCAATGATAATAAGTAAAATGATGTCAACAATTCACCTGCATCCGTTATCAATTCTAACAATTATTTGGATTCAATTTAAGGTCATTACAGTGAAATTATTGTTTTTTCTTCAATTTTGTTTTATTGCTTTTATAATTTTTCATAAAAAAATTATGCTTTGTTTTAGGTTTAATGATGATTTCTTACTTTTTATTATTATTTGTATATGTGAGCAACTTGTAATTGTGCTGATTATCTTGATTTATTCAATTAATTTTGTCAAATATTCTGCAGTTTTCGATTTTCAACAATTATTAAAAAGAGGCAAGTGGTATTTATTTTACGAATATATTCTTATTTTTATTTATTCTTTAACCTTATATTATAACTTATACTGGTTACAACGGTGGCTTTCTTTTCGATTTAATTATTCTGATGCTTGACACACGTTCACAAATTCCGTCAACAATAGATATTATCAACAACACCTTATCTAATTCCAAATATTTGCTTCGTATTGGACATTGGAACTCACAATCTCTGTGTACGAGCATTGATGAACTTAAGCATAAGATCTCTAAAACCAACTTTGAATTTGTAGGTATATCTGAAAGTTGGCTCAAACTGAATACCCCAGGATCTTTTTATAATATTCCAGGATATAAAATTGTAAGAAATGATCGAGCTGGTCGTGGAGGTGGAGTCGCTTTATATTACAAAGAAATATATAAAACTAAAATTGTGGGTAAATCCGCTGAGGGAAGTAAAATTGAGTATATTTTTACTGAATTCAAATTATTTGGTTAAACTTTTGTAATTTGCGTATTTTATATACCAGAAACTCCTATTGCATCCGATTTTCTTGAACTTGAAACCATATTTTCTGAAATTGTTACTAAATTTGATAACCTTATTATAATGGGTGATTTCAATGTTAATTTATTATCTCAATACTCTGCATCAGTAACATTTAAAAACCTTCTTAGTAATTACGCATTGTCTTATATTAATACAATTGCAACCAGGCATGGAAAATCTCTTCTTGATATTTTTATTGTGAGAAGTGACTGGAAAGATCAATTTTTGAATGTTGGTCAAGTCATCATGGACTCTGATCATGATCTAATTTTCCTTAATTATCGATGTCGTAAACCTAAATGTAAGCCCAATTATAAAATAATTTTTGATTGTAAAAATATTAATGTAACTAATCTATTAAATGATGCTCGTTCGTTAAACTGGGAAGTCATATTTAATCAAACTCACTGTGATCGTAAATTATCGTATTTTTACAATAATATTAATGTTTTATTTGAACGCCATGTACGAAAAAAGAAAATTATGATAAAAGATGCCGAAACTCCGTGGTTAACTCAAGCAATTATTCAGGAACTAGATAAAAGAGATAGAGCATATGTGTTATGGAAACGTGACCGAACTGTAGCTAATCGTGACGTTTTTAAGTGTATACGTAATCGCGTACGCAAGATGATCTACTCCGCAAAGTCAGCATATTTTCAAACCCATCTTAATCCAAACCTCCCCACCCATAAAATTTGGAAAAACATACATAAGCTTGGCTTAACTGATAAACAAGTCAATTCACCTGTGATTGATGTTGAAGTTTTGAATAAACATTTTGCTGGCCACGCTTCTTTTAACTCGGCTATTGTGTGCCCTGAACCAGGATTTAGAGACGACCCGTGCGTTTGATTCAGTTTTGTCCCTGTTGATGAGTTTAAAGTACTTTATCACTTTAATAAACTTAATTCAGATTCAATAGGTTCCGATAACATACCCTTAATATTTTTGAAACATCTTATTCCTGTTATATTACCATACTTAACTGATATAATAAATTATTCTATCTTATCTTCGAAATTTCCGACTGAATGGAAAACAGCGATTATAACACCGATCCCTAAAACTAAGAGTCCGGTATCGGTAAATGACTACCGTCCAATCAGTATATTACCGGCACTATCAAAGGTGTTCGAAAAAATTCTAGCTGAGCAAATTCAGGATTACCTTCGAGTTTCAAATAAACTTCACCCACTCCAATCAGGGTTCCGAGCTAAATATAGTACTGTTACAGCTCTTACAAAAGTCCACTGCGATATTTCTGAAGAACTTGATAAGTCTATATTGGTTGTTTTGCTTCTGCTGGATTTTACGAGGGCTTTTGATCGTGTCGGGCATATTAGTCTGGCTAGTAAACTTAAATACAATTTCAAGTTCTGTAACCCTGCGGTGAACCTTATTTATTCGTATCTAACTTCGCGACAAGATATTACTAAAATTGGAAAATCATATTCTTCGCCTTTACCAAAATTAGCTGGAGTTCCTCAAGGCTCTATATTGGGACCATTGTTGTTTTCGATGTTCATAAACGATCTTGCTAATTGTATTGTTTCATGTCGTTTTCATAAATTTGCTGATGATGTTCAACTATATTTTGCTTTCAAAGGTGATATGGTTATTAACGCAGCTGATCTGATTAATCGTGACTTACAATCGATATGGAGTTGGGCCATGACTAATGGACTAATGTTAAATGCATCTAAAACTCAAACTATTTTGATTTCACGGCCGAAAATGGAAGTTGTCAAACCTACACTTTATCTAAATGATACTAAACTTTCATACTCCAATAAAGTTAAAAATCTTGGTATGATCTTTGATCAGCATTTGAATTGGTCTGATCATGTGTCTAAAATCTGTCAAAAGGTATATGGTACTTTATTTAAACTGAAAACTTTTAAAAAGTTTACCCCCCGGCAAACCCGTTATATGCTTATTCGGTCTTTGCTACTTCCTGTATTTATATACGGAGATGTTTTGTTTTATAATATGAACTATGCTGCAAAATCTAAATTAACCACTTGTTTTAATTCTTGTGTTCGTTACATATATGATTTAAAGTGGAGAGATCATGTCACTCCTTTCAATATTTCACTGCTAGGTTGTTCACTGTCTGATTATTACAAGTACCGTGTGATATGTTTCTTGCAAAAATTAATTTACTCGTCATGTCCGGATTACCTCTTTGAAAAGTTAAAATTTGGTCGTTCAGTTCGTACTTTAAATCTTATTATACCAAGATTCAACTTCAATGTTTATGGGGATAATGTTTTTTGTTGATGGAATTTCCCATTGGAATGATTTACCAGTCGAATTGAAGACGCCGTGTAACCACAATTTATTCAAAAAGAAACTTAAAATTCATATGAATATTTCTAAACCTCAATTTTTACAATTAAACTAATAAATTAAATATATGTTGAAAATCGAATTACAAATTCTCCTTTTTTTTTTTGTTTATTCAAAATGGTAATAAATTTAGTAATAGTAATAGTTATAGTAAATAGTAATAGTTATAAAGTAATAAAGTAAATAGTAATAGTAGGATAATCATTTATCAATTCAAGATTGTTTTTGTTTTTTTTTTCTCTCATCATAATTTAATTTTAGTAACTCTGTAAATTTTTATTTTTATTGTGTATTGTTTTATTTTCTCTTTAAAACTATAATTTTGGGTTTATCTTTATAATATGAAATTAATCGATATATAAACTACCTAGTACTTTTTTTTGTCAAATAACAATTATATACTTTGAAAGGGCCTTCAATTTTGTACATTTGAGTACATAATTGTGAGGAGCACCCTATTTATAATTGACTATTATTGTACCTCAAATTGAAAAATAAATAAATAAATAAATAAACGTATTTTTATATAGTATAATTATTTTCTTTTATGAAGATTTATGAAATAATAAAAAATAATAAAAATATCAAATCATATTACATTTTTCATGATGAATAAAATATTAAAACAATATTATTTATACCTATTCTAGATTTTCATATTTTTAACTGCAGCATTTGTGACTCAGCTACTTGGATTATTTAGTATTTATCGTGCATCTGTAGATAAGCTTAGTTCTTCGTATATGACAGCAATTAATAATATTATTTGGTGTTGTTTGTATACAACATATTTACTATGTTTGGTATCAGCATCGCATGTTACTGTATCAGAAGTAGATAAAGATCAATAAAACTAATTTTTTAAAAATAATTAATTATGTTACTTACCTTTTACAATAGGCCAACTATACTAGAAGTTTGGTTTTTAAAGCAATGTATAGTTGTAACGATATTACCGTAGTTGAAAGATTGTTGATTTTTGCTCAACAGGTGGACCACCATCGACTTCTCATTACGTGTGGAATATTTACAATTGATTGGGGACTTTTTTTTCCAAGTTAGTGTTTGTTTTGATCAAAACAAGATAAAAAAGTGTTAAATCAACTCTTTTTTTCAGATGATATCAGCCACAACTACATATATAGCAATTCTAGTTCAGTTTGATAATACTCTTTAATTAGAATGATAGGCGCAACCAAACACGCTTCCAAAAGTCACCAGATGAACAGTTTATTATTAAAATTTTAGTTGCTCAAGCAAAAAATAAAGATCTCTATGAAATCTAATTGTTTCTTCATTATTTGATTAATTGATCTACGTATATTTGCATTTTGTGTGTAAAGTGGACTTTAATGCCTAGCACGCTGTACTCGAACTCGGAGGATCTAAGTTCAACTTCTATTTAGGTCAAAGTGTTTTGAAACAAATCATTGTCAAACCATCAACACATCAGTTTCTCAATTAACCGATAGTCAATTAATATGATTGATATATGGGAAAAACATCATCAGATACAAAAAACTAATCGATAAAAATTACATTTTCAAGTAAAACATTTAGTGAATTGAGATTTTAATACCAGTGAGTAACACATCTTGGCAGTGTAGGTTCGTTTGTAACATAAACGGCAAACAAATCTCCATTTTGGGACATATCAAGATCTTTTGTAATCATCAAGGATCTTTTAGAATCTTTGGCGATATATTAAGATCTATCATGAAGATCAGTAGTGATTTTTTCAGATTGTCACAAATTTACAAAAATCTATTTTGATTCAAAATGTTAAACTGTTAGGATCTGGAAAAATTTCTTCAAGTCTCATAAAATCGGTATCTATACATTTCGGTCTGTGTTAAGGGTTTTCTCATGGCGTTCGACATAAGACTTCTATGAGCTCATTGTTTTTACTTTTGTGCAGATAGGTATATTAAACATATAACTCTTCGTAAAAGCACAAGTATTTTATTTATGATAAGATATGTATTATAAAACTGAAACTAAACATCAAAGCAGTATCGAAATATTATAACAAAAATCATTATTGATCGTAACTAGATTATCATAACATTTATAACATGAGTCCACTCCTTCGATCACTGATTACTAATAGGTGCAGCTGGAAAATGTTAGCTCAATGCAGACTAAATGTCGCATTTTCAAAAACAAATAAATGACTTTTATAACGAGCTTTTACGCTAAATAAAGAGGTTTTCTAAGAAGTTTTCTAGAATATTTGATACAGTTGGGTTGAAAAGTATCAAGTTCGTTCACATTAAATGTCATTTTTCAATGAGTGAAGGCGGATTAGGAAATGTCATGTCAGTTCATATTAAATATTGATTTTTTCATAATAAAGTCGTCAGTTCATATTATTGAGGTGAAGCATTCGCACTAAATAGAAAAGTTTTCTGCTAAGTTTTCTGGATAAATGTAAACAGTTGGGTTGAGAAATATCAGATCGTGCCAGATTAAATGGCGTTTTCTACAAAAGTTGTAATTATTGAAGATTAAATTGAAAGGTTTTTCAAAGCGTTTTATGGAATAGAAACAGTTAGATTGGAAAAATATTAGGCCGGTTTATATTAAAAGTCGTTATGTCACAGGAGAGATTTTCTAAAATGTTTTATGGACTAATAGAAACATTTGTGTTATTTTATTTTATTTTATTCATTCGCAAAAACTAACATACAGACATTATGTCCATTACATGCTAGTATAAATATTATACAATTACCTACATATATATATACAATACAAAGAAAAAAAAATTTAATTTAAAGTGAAATATTCAAATATTCTATGAAATACATTATAGTATTCTATAAAGACACTTGTAGTTCAAAAGAAATATAGTTAAATTTATTGTTGTTAGGTTTTTGTTAATATTAAATCTATAGGTTAGAATGGTTAATTTACAATTTATTATTAAAAAAGTTTACATGTTGTTTTAAGTTGAATTACTTTGTAAAACTGATTTTTTAAATACGGAAAACGAAGACGAAAACAAGTTAATATGATTGAAATTATAATTATGCGAGGTTTGCAATCTTATTAATGGTGAATGCATTCTTAAATTTGTTTTCTATGTGTTTAAATGAAGAAGTAGCGGATTTCGTATATTGTAACATGAGTTATCTCTAGGCCGAATCGAATCATTTAAGTCGGTCTCGATCAATCTATTAATAATTTTAAACAACGTAAGCTCATCCGTATTAGTACGTCTCTCTTCTAACGATTTCAATTCATATCTTTTAAGTCTATCCGGGTATGGTTCCTTAGGAAGGTTCATTTTAAAATTTAAGAATCTCGTAAATTTTTTTTGTATGCGTTCAATTGTAAAAATATGAATAACATATTTTGGGTTCCAAATTGGAGATATATAATCGAGATGAGATCGCACTAAGCCATTAAATGTAGAAATAAGAGACTTAGCATTTTTGAAATCAGCACAGACTCTCATTATAAATCCTAGTAATTTATACGATTTATTGACTATGTTCTGTATGTGGACATTGAATTTTAAATTATTATCTATAACGACTCCTAGATCGCGTACAGAGTCTTTTTGCAAAAGTGTCCAGTTATTTATGTTATATTGACAATTAATATGTATTGGCCTTGGTTTAATTTTTAACGTGACACATTTTTCAACATTTAGATGCAAATAGGGCATGGTTAGATTAATCGATTGTTCGATTAATTGATCATTTCGCAAATTGTTCGATTAATCGAACAAAAAAATTATTAATCGATTAATCTAAATTTACGAAAATGTTTAAAATTTACAAATTAATTTAACGAATTTTGCATTAAATTGTGAAAAGGTTTATTGACTGAAGATGTATTCTCTTTTCCTTACGAATTACTTTTTAGTTGTTATGGGTATAACACAAAGTACATTAATAAACAAATTTGATCCCAATACAAAAATCTTTACTATGCCTTAAGTAATATTTTTATTATTAATCCAACCAGTAAACTATGGTTTGGAGTATATTGAACTCCATTACTTTCCATTTTGAAGTAAACAGCTTCTTTCTTATCATTTTCATTTAGTACAGTATATTTTCAAACACATAATTTTGTAAGGTCTGTAAACTTCAATGACAGAGAGGGAGATACAAATCCTAGGCTAACGCCTAGAGCAACGATTTCGCTCTTATGCAAAAAAGACCTACTTTACGCCCTTAATACATAGATAGCTATTAAATTTTTGTTTATTCTTATGTGATTGTAAAAGTTGAACTTTTAAATATGATATAACGCGCGTATTTGTTTAAAAAAGTTAATAAAAATATTAGAATTAGTAAAAATTTTATTTAATCGATTAATCGATTAATCGATGTTAAAATTTTCATATTAATCGTTAATCGATATTTAGTCCCAATCGATTAATCGACCATGCCCTAGATGCAAATCATTTTCAACACACCAATTGTATAAACAATCTAGATCCGATTGTAATGTTACACAGTCATTAAGGGATTTTATTGATAAAAATATTTTTAAATCATCTGTAAATAGAAGAACCTTGCACTTGAGGTTGTCAATAATATCATCAATAAACAATATAAATAATAACGGACCCAATATGGACCCTTGCGGAACCCCAGATGTAGGTGTAACAGTATTTGATTTGCAGTTTTTAAGTTGAATGTATTGCATTCTCTCTTCTAAATATGAACGTATCCATCGTAATAACAGATTTCCCATACCAAAACGTTTTAGTTTAGATAGAAGTACATCATGGATTACTTTGTCAAATGCTTTAGAGAAGTCTGTATCAACTCCGAAACCAGAGTCCAATGACGCGTACACATATTCTGTAAAATTTAAAAGATTTGTCATTGTGGAACGGTTTTTAAAAAATCCATGTTGCTTGCTTGAGACTTGATTTTTTACATGTTCGAATATGACGTTATGTAAAAGTCTTTCAAATACTTTACTACAACTGTTTAAAATGGAGATCGGCCGGTAGTTTATTATATTTGTTAAATCGCCCGACTTAAATATAGGTGTTATTTTGGCATTCTTCCACTGGGTTGGAAATATACCCTCGCTTAGAGATTGATTGAAAATTATTGCAAGTGGCTTGTAAATAGAATCTGCACAATATTTTAAAAAAATTGGTGGTATATCATCGGGGCCACTTCCTTTATTTATATCAAGAGCCTTTGTGCTGAGCGTACACCAAAAGATCGTTCTCTATATCGTGAGTAAACGACATTTGTGCACTACCCTGATCTGACTGCGTATTATAACTTTTTTCACTTTAAACTTATATTGACTAACTTTAACTTTAACTTTTATTGGTGGTAAAATATACCACAGGAGATATTTAAACACTGCCCGTCTATACGTCCGTAAGTCCTGAACTGTCCGGTTTTTCAATGATACAGTTTGCCGAAACAACTTTGCACCAAGGAAGAAACCGTTAGACCCGTTTGACGTGCGTCAACTGAGGTCGTCGGGAGGATCAGAGAAAGTAAAACACTATTTGAATTTAAACTGATTCTGATTTTTATTTGTTCGAAAACTTTCTTTTATACAATTTTTGGATTTGCATTTTCATTTTCCTAATCCCCACTTAAATCAATCAATATATTTATTTCAAATTAATTATGCTAGAAAATGCAATTCTAGCAAAATGTACATATAATATATATGTCAATTTAATTACTTATTATTTTTCCCTTAATAAAATCTGTGTCATCATAATTATTTACCTTTTGTTTTATTTAAAATTATTTAAAATTAGTTTAAATGTTTTGAAACATAATATATGATGACACACTTTGAGTAATGTATAATTCATAAAGTTCATAAAACTTGCTTACTTATAATTGTAAACATATGAAATGTTGTTTACTAAATTATTATTATTTTGTTTTGATAAAAAGAAATTACGTCACGGGAATTCCTTTATAACTTATTATATGTGTTTTGATTTGGATAGGTAGATGTAGTAGTATCTCTACACCTTCAGTTCTAAAATGATGTCATTGTCAGATATAACAAATGTGTCTAATATATTTATATTTCTGTTATTATTACTAGGCCTTATACTGCATGTGTTATTGTTGTAGACAGAGCTAAAATAGTTTGCAAAGAGATCGCAAATTTCATCGGGTGTCTTAGCAGTTTTTTCATTTAGGCTAATTAAAGCAGGTATTGTGCTAGACTTCTTGAGACTTTTTGTGTATGCCCAAAAATATTTTGGATTAGATGATATATTTAGCTCCAATGATTTCATATAATTAGCATGAGATATCTTAATTTCTTTTTTAACTTTGGCTCTAACAGTGGAGAACATATTGTAGTATTCGGTGTCACTCGTGCGCTTATATATACTACGAAATTTGTTTTGATATTTTATCAGTTCGATAAGACTATCGGAATACCAGTCTGGAAATTTCCGGCTTTTGACTGCTATCTTGGGTATATAAGATGATATAATTCGGTTAATCTCAGTATAAAAGATGTCTACTGAGTTATTAGTATTGAGATTCCCCAACAATTCATCCCATTTTACTAAATTGATTTCGCGATTGATGTTTTTATAGTTACAACCCTTGAAGTTGTATCTCTGATTTTTATATTCTTTAAGAAGAGGTATCTTATTCGAATTGAGTAATATTAATAAGGGAGGATGATGTCGATCGATTTTGCTTAGACATTCAATAGCTTTATCAACTGTAATGTTGTAAAAAGGAATGTTTGACAATACCAAGTCTAGCAGTCTATCGTTGGCATTAAAAACTCCGTTAAACTGCTGCAAGTCCGAAAAATTTTGTGCATCTATGAGTTCTTGAGCAGGTCCAGTATCGTGTAAAATTGGTTCTAAAAAATTAGATGTTGTTTTTGACCATTTAATATTGGATAAATTAAAATCACCTACAAGTAGGAACTGAGAATCTAATGTATTAGTATTGATGATATTATTGACATTATCGAAATAACTTCGATAATGGGATTGATTTGCTTGCGGGTAGATGTAAGGAACATTGATATATAAATTTGTATTTTTCAGTCTAATACATACCCAAATTTCTTCTAAATAACTGAAAAATAACTGTAACTGTAAAATAACTGTTGAAAACACATTGGGTTGGTTTATATTAAATATCGCTTTTCTTAGAAGTTACAATTATAGAATAGAAGCATTTAGACTTACTCGAGAGGTTTTCTAAAAGCATTCTGGGTTAATAGGAACATTTGGTTAAAATATATCTGGTAGTTTTGATTAAATGTCGTTTTTTGACACAAGTTTTAACTATTGAAAATAAGCATTTAGAGCAAACGGAGAAGATTTTTAAGACAATTTTCAGTCTAATCGAAACAGTTGGGTTGGAAAATATCAGTTCACATCATATGAAATTTCTTTTTATACAAAAGTGGTAATTATCGAAAAGAAGCATTTACGCAAAAGGAAGCGGTTTCCTAGACCGGTTCCTGGAGTATTTGGTTTTGAAAATATCATCTCGTGTCAGTTATAATTATTAAAAAGAACCATTTACCAAAACAAATAAGCATTCTTATCTGAGAAGTTTTTTGTACTAATAGAAAATATTAGTATTAGCGGATAGTAGGTTGGTTATTTTTGACAAGTTGAAATTGTTGAACGCTAAATGGAGAGGTTTTTGAGTAGTTTGCAAAGTGGGTCATGGTTTCACTAAAATATGTTAATTTATGATCTGTTTTAATTTACCGGCAACGTATTGTTCTTTGGTTTGCGTTGTTTTATGTTAGTTTTGTAATAAATTTTTTAAACAGAGATAAAATACTAATAATTTTATAAACAGTTTTATGTTTAAATACATCCCTCCCTACCCAAAATTAAAAACGACGTCGTCATAAAACCCTTCTACCGAAAACTACAAAAAAACACTAAACAGAGATCGAAGTCTTGATATAACATAGCTTTGAGATTGCATCCGATTCATGTTTTTAATCTGTTTTTAAAAACAACCTCATTTTACACAATTTAAAAATAGTAAATTAAGAAACTAGTTTCATAATCGACGATTTTATCGCACGCATTCTGTTTAGAAAACGACCCGCGCAGCGGGTAAGGATAAGTGCGATAAAATTTTTTTCTATGTTGCAGTTTTTGTCTTGAACTTTTAAAAAATGTGTATTTATTGATTAAATTCTGTTTACATCAATGTAGAGTAATTTAACATTTCATATTTACAATTAATACATTACATGCAATTCAATCAATAAACTCTTTTCAACAATAACTTTCAGCTACAATTTTTCCTTGTTTTGTTTTCTACCACTGCCGGTGGGATAGTGAGAACTCACAGAGCTGCAAAATTTTTTATGGCCTATGCCAATCTTATCTTTGCAGCCTATGTTTGTGTTACTCTATCAGTCTCTTCTGGTCTTTGGTTTTTTTAGTATCCTCCCTATTAACTTTTATTTTAACCATTATTAATTTCAGTACAATGCCTATACCATACTCAAACTTCGTAATCGATTCCACTAACATACAGGGCCTTTCAAAAAACTTTCTTAGCATTCAATATTATCTCAACCAAAAGAAACCGCATTTACTTGCGCTAGGCGAAACTCAAGTTTCAAATATTGACAATGCAAGATTCAGCTGTAACAATTATTCTCCTGAATTTGCACTTTTTGAATTCCGTGGTGTAATGGTATATATACGTAATGATGTTAAATATACAAGGCTCCTTCAATATGAAACAAGTAGTATTTCTGAATTCTGCTTTATCTGGCTTAAAATTACCGTAGATAAACATGACATGTATCTATGTTATTTATACCGCAGTCCTAATTACCACCATAATCAAACCTTAGACGCATTTAATTCTCTGACAGACACAATCGATGTCATCTTCACCACAGCACCTAATGCAGAAATTATATTAGCAGGTGATTTCAACGTCCACCACAAAGATTGGCTCCGTTTCTCAACCAAAACATCATTAGAAGGTCAATATGCTAAATTTCTTGCTGATTCCAATCAGCTTACACAACTAGTAGATAGGCCAACCCATATTCCAAATATTGCTAGCCATTCTTCTAATCTACTTGACCTTTTCATGACAACTCATTCTGCTAAATATACCTGCTCAGTTGATGCTCCTCTTGGCAGATCAGATCACTGTGTGATTTCTGCCTATTTTGAAATAAGTTCTCGAGCGCCTATCACAAAATTGTCCCCTCCTCAAAAGGTTTGGCATTACAATAGATGCAATTGGCAGAAACTGAACCAATTTTACAACGAAATCGATTGGCGTTTATTTCTACAGATTACAGAATAAAAATGTTAACCAAGCAACAGCGTTGATCACGTTCATTATTCTACTGGGAATGAACATTTTTATTCCAACCAGTATTGTGAAAAAGAAAAATGGGTCCAAATCCTGGTTTTCTGATGTATGTTCTATAGCTAAAATCAACAAAATGTTGGCGTTTGATAAATACCAGAGTGATAAATCTCCCAGCAGTCGATCTCTTTATATCAGGGCTAGAAACAACTGTCATAGTATATTTAAAAAAGCAAAATTTCTTTTCAATTCTAATGCTAAGCGTAAAATTTTACGAGCCACAAAAGGCAGCCGATCGTATTGGAATTTTATCCGAGAAGTTGGCAATAACTTTATCAAATCTTCTATTCCACCATTAATGGATAACCAAGGAAACCCTGTAACGGACATCAAAGTGAAGGCAGATCTACTTGCGGCAAATTTTGCTGCTAACTCTGTTGTTGATGATTCCGGTATAAATCCACCGTACATTCCACCTATTCAATCAACAATGAACAAAATTTACTTTCGTCCAAGAATTTTGCGGTCAACACTGCTTAATATGGATCTTAGCAAATCTGCTGGTCCGGACGGTATACCACCTGTTGTACTAAAACGATGCGCGGATACCCTGGTTTATCCACTAATTAGTCTCTTTCATTTATCCCTAAGCGCGGGTGTTTATCCATCAATGTGGAAACTGACTAATGTTCAACCAGTCCCGAAAAAAGGCAACAAGTCTGACCATTCAAATTATCGTCCCATTGCATTAACCTCGATACTTGCTAAAGTCATGGAAAAAATTATTAATTATAAACTAATGGCTTATCTCGAAAACAACAATCTTCTCCACGACCGCCAACATGGATTTCGTAAAAAACGGTCTACTGGTGACATCATGTCAGTCCTCACGGAGAAATGGGGTAAAACAATTCATGAGTTTGGTGAGTCCCATATTATTTCCCTTGACATATCCAAGGCGTTTGACAGAGTTTGGCATCGGGCTCTTAACAATAAATTAATTTCATTTGGAGTCTGTAAGACCTTGATTTGTTGGTTAGAAGATTTTTTATCCCAGAGATCTATCAGAGTAGTGCTGGATGGTGCCATTTCGGATAAATTTCCAATTCAAGCCGGTGTTCCCCAGGGTTCGGTTCTATCACCAACCCTTTTTCTAATTTTTATCAACGATTTGTTATCTATCACTACAAACCCAGTATATAGCTTTGCCGACGACAGCACTATCTTCCATTCCTATTCTTTTAAAAAACAGCCATCTAGTCTAACTACCAATTTCCATCGCAGAAAAATAGTTGAATCCTTGGATGTAGATCTTGAATTAATTCTGGATTGGGGTAAACGGAATCTTGTGACATTTAATGCTCTGAAGACGAAGTCGTGCGTTTTGTCCCATAAAACCTCGCTATATAGCTATAATGCAACATTTTCCAGACAACTAATAATAAACTCGCCTACGCTTAAGCTGTTGGGTACTAACATCAATCACAAACTAAAATGGCATGATCATATTCTTTCCGTGGCAAAATTGGGATCCCAACGACTTGGCTTCTTACGTCGCTGTAAAAGCTTTTTCTCTCCATCTGAAATCGCTACAATCTATAAGGCATATATACGACCGATCCTTGAATTCGACTCCCATTTATGGGCTGCAGCACCAGAAACCTCTTTAGATTTTGTTGACAGAGTTCACAGACGTGCTTTGAAACTGATTGATGATCCAATGATAACATCAGGTATGGATTCTCTGCATCATAGAAGAGTGGTTGGAGCTCTTACACTATTCTACAGATACTACTACGGCAAATGCTCTAATGAAGTTAATGATTTAATACCATCATTGCGTAGATATCCACGAGCCACTAGACAATCGTTACATTCCCATACACATACCTTGGAGGTCCCATATGTGAGAACATCTAGCTATAATAACTCCTTCATTTCACGTTCCGTATACTGGTGGAACCGATTACCACAAAATGTTTTTCACGCTACATACAATCCCCAAGCTTTTAAATCAGCAGTACACCAACACTATCGCTTCAGTCCTATCCCCAGTCCTTAAAAAGTAACCTTTTAACTTTCCTTTCCTATCGTTAACACGTGCATAAAGCATTAGAGGTGTATAACCTAAGTGATTAACCGAACTATAAAAAAAAAAAAAAATTCTATTAAAAAATAGTCAATTTGAAATTTTGCTATTATTACTAATTATTTTAATTAATTAAAATATTTAACACTAATTTAGATATTCTTATTAATTTTATTTACATAATTACTCGTTTTAATGTTCACTGACGTTTGTACGACCAATGTGACCAACCTTAAAAGACAAAACTTTGCGTATCGTAATGAAGGCCATTTCGATACGCATTTGGGTATCGAAATGACTTTATTTTAGACGCAAAATAGAAAAAAATTTAATTAGAAATTCAACTGCAAGTATTTAGATACAATTTTTATTTTTTGCATCTTCAACTGGAGCAGCGCTACAGTGTCAAAATTTGTGTTTAAGAAATAGAGACTCTATTAAGTACTTTCTTAAAACAGGAACATCAATGACAGATGGAAAATAGTCGAGCATATGGACTTTCATATGCAAAATTTTTGGTATTGGTGAATAAAAACGAATTGTATTTTATGTTGGTGAAATTATAAAATAAGAAGAGTTTACTTTATTTTATTTATTTTAATCGAGCACTCATTTCACTTCTCAAAATAGTATTCATAACATCACTCCTCCGGAATTTTTCATTCCTTTCGAATTTTCATTTTAATTATTTAATTCTCCTTTTCTTGCAATTCGTTTGCAAAAGTAGAAAATTAGTGCTTTTTCGTCATATCTTTATAAATATAACGTTACTTGCAAAATTGAACAAAACATTCACAGATATTATTTATTTTTTACATTGGCAAGCATCAATTTGGAAGTAAAAATAAATGTGTGAGAATTTGAAAGAAAATTTTTATTTTTATATAGGAGTAAGAACAACATTTTATTATTTTTACCTCTGTATTTGGGAATGTTATATTTTTGTTTAAGTTACTCACTCTGAAAGAACGAAGCAAAGGAGTGATATAAGAAGCGTTTCAAACTCTGGAAAAAACTAAAAAAAAATGGGCGAGTCTCATTCACATAAGCTCACGTTTGAAATGAAACTTCTTTAGATGTAGATGTAGTTTAGACAAATGTTTAAAACAATTGCACTGATATTTAATGCTGTTTTAAACCCTTTACCACTGATTGTTCGATTTTTATTAACCGTTATGTCAACAGCAGAACTGTTTTACGCAAGTCAACAGTAACATACCCGGGTATACATATAAATATACATATATATATATACACTAGACTGGTCGTTAAAAACTAAATTTTCCGAGACGCCCCCTAGAAAAATTCTTTGTGGTCAAAAACCCACAACGGCATTATTTTTTTTTTAAATCAAAAGAACACGTGCCGCAAAATCGTCGAAGTTGATTTTTTGAAAAATTCGTAGATTTTTTCAAATATCTCATAAAATATGCAGATGCCAAAAAAATCACATAACCATTTTTGTAGAAAATTTAATTCTCTACAAAAAAACATCCAGGTCCTTTTTTCCCGAAAACGTATAGTTCTCATGATATTTTGAAAATGAACTTGTAAGTTTTCGTAATTTTTAAAAAACATAAAAAATAAAGATGACGAAAAAGTCCTAATCTTCTTCTTATGCTATAGAATGAAATGTATAAAAAAATAATCGTGACAAAAAAATCAAAATTAGAACTTTTTCGTCGAAATTTTCATCATTTGGTTTTACGAGTTTCGACGAATTTCAAGTTTTATTTCAAAATATCATCAGAAATATAGGTTTTAGGAGAAAAATGATTTGGAATTTTTTTGTAGAGAACTACATTTCCTACAAAAATGATTATGTGATTTTTTTGTGACATCTGCATATTTTATGAAATATTAACGATTTTATCAAAAAATCAACTTCGATGATTTTGCGGCACTTGTTCTTTTGATTTAAAAAAAAAAATGCCGTTGTGGTTTTTTGACCACAAAGAATTTTTCTAGGGGCGTCTCGGAAAATTTAGTTTTTAACGACCAGTCTAATATAAACATATACACATACATATATATATACTGACTAAGCTACGACTAAATCCAAAGGCTTTACTTCCATTACAATAAGCCTTTCTTGTTTAATTCACTTTATACAGATTTGCCTTGTTCTTCGGGTATTTTGATGAATCAACTATAGTTTACTTATCTAATATCCATTATTTAAACCAATTTTTATTGTTTTAGTTTTATTTAACTATTTTATGTTTTCATCTTGTTTTGCAAAAAAAAAAAAAAAAAAAAAAAAAAAAAAAAAAAAAAAAAAAAAAAAAAAAAAAAAAAAAAAAAAAATTATATTCACATACCGCACCCAACTAATTCAAAAACAATTTCTGAAGTTTACTGCTTGAAGTTCTACATGCCACAATACAGTTAACGCTTTAACTAAGTGGCAGTCCATAAACAATTAAATGTACAATTTACAAAATTAATTTAGATAAACTTATTTATTATATGTAATTATATTGTAAGAAAAATGTATTTAAAACTTCTATGAAGCTTACTATGTATAACATTATATTATGGAAGAACAAATAAATAAATAAAAAAAAAAAAAAAAAAAAAAAAATATATATATATATATATATATATATATATAAATATATATATATATATATATATATATATATATATATATATATATATATATATATATATATATATATATATATATATATATATATAAATATATATATATATATATATATATATATATATATATATATATATATATATATATATATATATATATATATATATATATATATATGTATATATATATATATATATATATATATATATATATATATATATATATATATATATATATATATATATATATATATATATATATATATATATATATATATGTACATATATATATATATATATATATATATATATATATATATATATATATATATATATATATATATATATATATATATATATATATCGATTACTTTCCGATTTGCCTGCTAAAGTTTTTGTCATCATATAGAAATATGTAAATCATAGATAGCATAGAAAATCAAAACAATTGAAATAACGGCAAAATTTGAATTTATTATTTTATATTTTTTATATGTATTGTTACCGTTCTTACCTTTTGATAATACTATACCAACAAATTAACTATAGAACCGTAGTAGAATATAACGATTGCGTCACATTCTTAGAACAAGTGAAAGAATGAATAAAATTACAATGAAAGACATATACTTGGAGGGCTATATATTCATCAGTATTTTACAATTTATATGTTCATAAGTATTTTATGTTCATATATATATGTTCATCAGTATTTTATAATTTATAATAATTTTTATCCACGACTACTAAAGAATATATACTTTCCATGCGTGTATCTTTCATTGTAATTGTATTCATTCCCATTTATATAAAAAATTCTCTTTTATTTATTTCATTCCACTTTATTTATAAAAAAATCCTCTAACAAATTAAAAACTTGATTTGATTTGGGAAACTTCATCCTTGTGAAGAATTGCCTTCATTCTAAGCTCATACAAGAATCTACTATTATACCATAAGTATTTTTTTCATATATTTTCATATAATTATTATAATTACAAAAATAACTCAAAATAAACTATTCTTTTCAATTATATAATCATATTTGCATGCGTTTTATTATACATACCCAGGTATGTATGCTGTTGACGTAAGGGTGCAACTTTGTAAATGGGCTTTATCTTCTAAACGGATGATCCAATCCTAACCAAACTTGAGACTATTGCGTAAAACACTTTTGGCTAGGATATCATGAAATTTCAAGTCGATTCGGTTATCCAGTTCCGAGCTACAGCGTTTTTAAAACGCAAAACATACCCAGGTATGTTGCCGTTGACATAAAGGTTAAAACATTTACACTTTTTTACAATTACATAAAAAAATTTTTTACTCTTTATTATTTATTTATTTCATTTTTTTAACTAGCAAATTAAAAAAAAGAATTTAAAACAAAAAATGTTTGCAGAAAAGAATCTGCATCCGAAAGATGAACTCAGTAATAGGGTTTGCAATCCCGGGATTTTTCGCTTCACGAATCCTGGGATCCCAGGATCCATGAATTACTCACCGATATAAAACAACACACATTAAATAATGTTAATACTTCCAAATATATTTTATTCACAGTATTAACAAAACTGAATTGATATTTGCAAATTTATCTTGCAAAACCTTTTTGAAAATCAAAACCGACCATAAATAAAAACAGACGTACAAGTGCGAATATAATTCGCTCGTCGAGGGTTCCGTGTATATATTATTTTACGAGAACAGTTCTTCTCCTAAACACAATTTTAGAAATAAGCCAAAAACGACACCTTCGAAAACTACAAAAAAATGATATTGCACTACAAAAAACAATCACTTTTCATATGACACAACACATGACATAATCAAAAATAATTTTTTTCAAAATTTCAACTTTATATTTATATTTATTGTGAGAGATTTAACCAGTAATTTGAAACGTTTTAAAAATGAGCTAAGAAAATCTATGAAAAGTAAAATACTGGAGCCTTTGTCACTATTATCGATTGAGAAAGAGTTTCTACAAAAATTAACTACTGAGCCGTTTTTTAAAGAAAAAGTTATTAATAATGTTGCAGCTATAAAAATAATAAAGAGGAATTGAACTACAAAAAATATATTATTTCAGTTTATTTTTTTAGATTCATCAATATAATAGTTGTTAGTTTTTGTTATGATAAACTAAGAAAAATATTAAAAATATAAATAATAAAACCAACTTTTCAAATTTTATAATCCAATCAAAGTACATAATTTTTTTTTGTTGTTGTCAAAGTTATACGATTTGTTTGAAAAAAAAAAAACAAGTATTTTTTTTGGTCAAAGAACTCTTGATCAAAATATTTCATCGTAATGTACTATAATTGGTTTCTGGTTCTACTTGGTCCCTAGCTGGTTTCTATGCATATTAATAAAACTTTTGAATATGTCTACCCTAGTTTCAAAAGCACGCTTCGCCACAGATAACAACATGAAAAAAAATTGAACTTTGATTTAGTAAAATTCCTACACCCGTGAATTTTTTAAATTTTTTCTTTTGTTATGTTCGCAGATGAGGGGGAGGCAAAAAAAAATTTACATTTTCGAAAATAAGTCGAAAACTGTGCTTTCGAAAATTACAAAAAAGAATGTTTTGCACCACAAAAAAACATCTTTCATATGACACCCCACTTGCCATGATCAAAAATAAATTTTTTTCGAAATTTTCACTCTCCCCTTTTGAAATGTTAAAAGTTAAGGAGGGGACAGAAAAAAAAACACTCGTGTTTGGCAATAACTCAAAAACTAAGCAGTCGAAAATTCATTGAAACTTTTTTTAAAATGCTTCCGTCTTTTTCGCTTTTTCTAAACCAAACCCGATTCCTTACAAAAAACTTTTGTTTTACTATCTCCTTATCAATATCCATAAAATATAGATAAAAACAAATATTTGAAATTTTTTGTGGGGGAATCAACATGCAATAATTTATAATGAAAACTACATTTTTATATCGAAAATTTTCTTTTGTAACGTGTTATTTATACCCTCAGGATCATTCGTGGGTCATAAAAAGTTGGTGGTCGACCTCACTTATTTTACAACCCCTTAATATGCCTTTTATCAAAATAAAATATTTTTGTCGATTTATAATTTTTTAAATAATACGTTTTTTAGCCTGAAAATAGGTTCCTATATGTTTTTTTGGTCGCTGATTACGAATCCGACGAGTTTTCCAAAATAATAACGTGAAAAGCGGAAAATCGAAAAAATTTCACCGAATTTCCAATTTTAGAGTATTATTACGAGTTGCATATCATTTTCAATGTTTTTAAGTACGCTGGCAACGAATTTTCACTCAAAAAGTGAAAATCTTTAAAAAGTATTGGAAAACTGTGAAAATTATTTGGAAAATTTGGAAAATTATGATTGCAAAACCATGCAATATATCGTTTTAGTGCTTTTTTTTTGTCTCTGATCTCAAATTTAATATTTATAATGAAGAAATATTTTCTATTTTCCCGGAAAATGGCAAAAAAAATTTTCCGATTAAAAAATTTAAATTTTTTATTAAAAATTTAAATGTTGTATAGATGAATGTATAAATTTTTAATGCGAGTTTACTGCGCTTCAGTGAGTCCAGGTAATTTTGTCGTGTTTTTTTCGGTCACTGACCTCAAATTTGATATTTATATTTAAGAAAAATTTTCTATTTTTTTGGAAAGCAAAAAAAAAATTTCTGATAAAAAAATTTGAAAAATTTAAATACAATTAAATAATATATGTTTTAATTTTTTTGGTGACTTTAATGTCAAATTTGATATTTAAAATAATAAACAAAATTTATTTAATCGGAAACCTGTGAAAAACTCCTGCAAGTAATATTTGGTTTTAAGCTGTAAATTAATATTTTTCTATTTTTTAACTTTTTTTTTTCAATGATGATTGTGAGTTATCAAATTATAATAAAAATTTAATAAAATTATAATTATTATAATTATAATAAAAATTAAAATAAAATTATAATTATAAATAAAATTAAAATAAAATTATAATTATAATTAATAAGTAATTAATATAATTAATAATAATTAATATATTTATAAATAATTAATATAATAATTAATAAATAATAAATATAATTAATGAAAATTATAATTATAATTATAATCAAAATTTAATTTAATAAAAATTTATTTATTTATTTATTTAATTTTTATTTCTTAATTAAAATCATTCAATATTTATAACAAAAAATGTGTTTTCAGGGACAATAAAAAAATATATAAAATTTTGTATGCTACGCAGTAACATAAAATTATTTTATTAATATTTTTGGAAATTTTTTAGGATAAATTTTTATTATAATTTGATAACTCACAATCATCATTGAAAAAATAAGTTAAAAACAATAGAAAAATATTAATTTACAGCTTAAAACCAAATAATATTACTTGCAGGAGTTTTTCACAATTTTCCGACTAAATAAATTTTTACTTCACCACAATTTTAAATTGTGTGAAGTAATGCAATCTATCGTGAAAAAAAAAATCTTACATACCCCAAATTTTGTTTTTTCTTTTGTTTTGGACCATCCTCTATCTAAATAGCCAATAAAAATTTTGGTGTACGTCTGTATGTGCGTGGGTGGGTGTGTGGGTGTGTAGGTGTGTGTGTGTGTGCGTTACTTTTCTGCATAGGATCTTGAGGAAAATTTGGCAAATGATACAAGTTCATTTGAAAATGGAAGATCTGGATTCATTTCAAATTTGGACAAAATGGCGGGGTCTCCCGAACACCTCAAAGTTTAAATCTTGAATAACTTCTGATCCCTGACTATGATCTTATTGAAACTTAGTATACAAGGTTTCAGTACTGTTTCCAATATTTCTGCATACTTACTTCCGGTTTGTCACTTCCGGCTAAAAAGTTTTTTCCAGGTGTCAGGAAACGTTGGTAAAAGCTTTCAAATAACATGAGAAAGATTTTATTAGCTTTTGGAGTACATTGGATAAAGGGTTTGGGGGTCCACCATACAACAGGTGGTTTTGCCCACAATGTTTTTATGTTTGTTGGGAGCATAAAACATTCATTCGTTAATGAATTTTGTCGACAGTTTGGAAAAAGAGGCAAACATGCATCAAAAGGAACTACTTAGTTTTTGAGCGATAGTGAACAAAATGGTGGGGGGTCCCTGGAGCACCTGTTTTTTTGAAAGCTCTATAACAGCTGTACCTGATAATTGAATTGGATGAAACTTGGTACAAGAGTATGTAGTACGGTTCACAATAGTTCTGCATCCCAACTTCCGGTTTTTCACTTCCGGTAAAAAATGTTTTTGTACTTTTTTGAAGTTTTTTCAGTGTGTTTATGCACACTACAGCCTACAATAATGAAGTGATTATGATGAAACTTATGAAAAGGGTTGCAATTAGTGTGAGAAGATAATTATCGTCTTTCTGGACACATTGATCAAAGTGGCGGGGGTCTACCATACAAGTGCTGACTTTCCACACTTTGTTTAAGTTTGTTGGGAGCATACAGACTTCGTTCATTAATTTATTTTAATGACACTTTTAAAAAAGATGGAGACTTAAATGACAAAAAACTGATTAGTTTTTGGACAATATTGGGATAAGTGGTACGGGGCCTCCCGAACACCTGTTTACTGCGTCATAATTTTTTCAATGTTTGTTGGGAGCACACAGCATTCGTTCGTGAATGAATTTTTATGAAACCTTGGAAAAAGATGCGAACATGTATGGCAAAGAACTGATTAGTTTTTGAGCGATAGTGAACAAAGTGGCGGGGGGTGTCCCAAACACCTCGTTTTTTAAAAGCTCAATAACATCTGTACCTGATAATCAAATTGGATAAAAGTTGGTACATAAGCATTTAGTATGGTTTACAACAGTTCCGCATCCTAGCTTCCGGTTTTTTACTTCCGGGAAAAAAATTTTTTTTAATTGTTGGAAGTTTTTAGTGTCCTTATGCACACTACAGCCTGCAATAATGAAGTGATTATGATGAAACTTATGGAAATGGTTCCAATTAGTGTAAGAAGATAATTATCATCTTTTGGGACACATTGATCAAAGTGGCGGTGGGTCTACCATACAACTGCTGACTTTTCACACCTTGTTTTTTAAGTTTGTTGGGAGCATACAGACTTCATTCATTAATCAATTTTAATGACACTTTGAAAAAAGATGAAGACCTTAATGAAAAAGAATTGATTAGCTTCTGGATAATATTGAGATAAGTGGTGGGGGTCCTCCCGAACACCTGTTTATTGTTCCAATGTTTCTTGGAAGCATACAACATTCGTTCGTTAAGTAATTTTAATGACACTTCCCAAAAAGATGCAAATATGTATGGCAATGAACTGATTAATTATTTAGCTATAGTGAACAAAGTTGTAGGGGGTCCTCCGAGCACCTGTTATTTTGGAAGCTCAATAACTTCTGTTCCTGACAATCGAAATGGATGAATCGTAGTACATACACATTTAGTACGGTTTACAATAGTTCTGCATCCTAACTTCCGGTTTGTTCCTTCCGGTAAAATTTTTTTTTTACTTTTTCTCGTACAACAGAATTTATGTTTGTTGGGATACTACTGCTTTCTAAAATATTTTTACTATTAGAGCTACGAAGTCTATAACATTGGTCAGCTTTCAATTAAGGTATTTGATGGATATTAGCTCACTATATCCAGAACACTATGTTTCCAGAGCTGTGGTGAAGTCAGCCTATGCATCAGCGTCGCAATATTTTTTATTATTTTAAATATCAAATTTGACATTAAAGTCACCAAAAAAATTAAAACATGTATTATTTAATTGTACTTAAATCTTTCAAATTTTTTTATCAGAAAATTTTTTTTGCTATTTTCCGAGAAAATAGAAAATTTTCCTTAAATATAAATATCAAATTTGAGGTCAGGGACCAAAAAAACACGACAAAATTACCTGCACCTACTGAAGCGCAGTAAACTCGCATTAAAAATTTATACATTCATCTATACAACATTTAAATTTTAAATAAAAAATTTTAATTTTTTAATCGGAAATTTTTTTTGCCATTTTCTGGGAAAATAGAAAATTTTTCTTCATTATAAATATTAAGTGTGAGATCAGAGACCAAAAAAAGCACTAAAACGATAGATTGAATGGTTTTGCAATCATAATTTTCCAAATTTTCCAAATAATTTTCACAGTTTTCCAATACTTTTTAAAGAATTTTACTCTTTGAGCAAATAATAATTCGTTGCCAGCGTACTTAAAAACATTGAAAATGATATGCAACTCGTAATAATACTCTAAAATTGGAAATTTAGTGAAATTTTCTCGATTTCCCGCTTTTCACGTTATTATTTTTGAAAACTGACGTTGTATTCGTAATCACCGACCAAAAAAACATATAGGAACCTATTTTCAGGCTAAAAAACGTATTATTTAAAAAATTATAAATCGACAAAAATGTTTTATTTTGATAAAAGGCATATTAAGGGGTAGTAAAATAAGTGAGGTCGACCACCAAATTTTTATGACCGACGAATGATCCTGAAAGTATAAATAACACGTTACAAAAGAAAATTTTCGATATAAAAATGTAGTTTTCATTATAATTAATTCTCCCCGTTACAGACCGTACTAATAAATGTGTTTTTTAATTATGTAAATACAATTAGATTTGTCAGATTAGTTTAAATAAAAAATTTAAGTAGGAACAGAAATAAATCTCTTGGATAAACTCGCAAACTGGCTCTATAAGGGAACCATTTAAGCAGTTAGAGCTTTAAAGTCGATTAATCTAAGGCGTTATAACGGTCGTTTGAATTATAATGTTTAAATAAAGTTTAAAGCTAAGTTTACAAATATTAAATATTTAAACCTTTTTTTATCCTTTTTTTTCAGATGAGAACATTGGCGTTTAAGGTTCTTGAAGAATCAGCTGTTTTAAAAATTTACTAAACTTTGTTGTCCTTGATCTAGATAAATATGACCAAGCTCACATTTGAAAACTTTTACACTTATAGATACAACATAAATCTTTTCCAAATTAAAAAAAAAACATATCTAAGTCCAGAGATTGTGACTCTGGGGCTGTTGAAATAAGACGAACGAAAACGGTCGTGCTTTCATCATTTTTGAGTTTATGTTGCTTAAACTCCCGCGTTATTTTAGATGCACTTTTCATATCTGACCTCAGAGACATTGAGCTTTCTAACCCAAGAGGTTCCAATGTAGATGGAATACTACGTAATGCACGACATTCTCACGCCATACAATTACAACAACATAAAAATAAAAAATAAATATTCTTTTGTTTCTGTTTCATTTATTTGAGTTTCGCAAAAATTTAAATAAAAACAAAACAAAGTTGTCATAATTCTTTTGAATTAAGGAATATTTTCTTTGGAAATTTGGAAAATTTAAAAAATGTTAGTTGCAATAAATATATAAATTGATTGTACATTTTAAAAGTTTTCCTAATTTGATAGATATTTGTATTTTTTTTAGGTGTAAAAGTTGTTTGATAATTTTTTATTACATATTATGTTTGGTGGTATTGTAGGTGTGACGTAGTTAGAACGTTAATTCACCAAAGGATATAGTATGTTATTAAGTAGTATTTCCCAAATTAAACAAATCTGTTTCGAAATTGCATTGCTAAAGTAGTTTCCGTTTGTTATGATAAATTTTTTGGGTTATTCTGATTCTACTTAAATTTTTTATTTAAGCTAATATGACACATCTAATTCTATTTGAACACAAAACTATCTGACCCCAAAAACTACCTTTTTCTAGCTAATGTACCTGCCGTTTGTTTTTTATTAATTCAAACTTATCTGATACATCTAATTCTACTTGTACACAAATCTGTGTGATCCCGAAATCTACCTATTTCTAGCGGATGTCCTGCCGCTTGAACTTTTTTATTTCTAGTTTTGTTTCTCTTCAATATACTTAATGACTAAATTTCGTTGTTTGTGTGGAACTTGCTGCTCTTACAGGATATTATAGGCAGATCCAAACAATGTAAATTGAAAGGTGTTTGTGATGTTAATCTGATGATTTTTTTGGATTGCTTTGCATGTATGAGGTTTTCTAATTCGGTTTTTCCGTTGTTTCGCTGAAATAAAACAAATACACAACAATTAAAGGAGTAGCCAGAGATTTTTTTAAAGTTACCAAGTCGTTGTATGTAACGATTTGGTTACTGTAGCTCAGCTAAGTGTTAACTTTGAAAAATAGAATATTGGTAGCTCACAAGCTACTAAAATTCGATTAATACTTTTGGTTATAAAGTTGTATAAAAATATTTTTTGATTATAAATCATTTAAGTTCAGTTTATTTTGTCTTTTAAAAAAATTAAAATGTTAATGGTGATTTTAAAATAAATTTGTAATCGAAATATAATTGTGATTTTTAAAAATAAATGAAAACATAAGAAAACAGAAACGGAATCAAAATGGGTGTATTCTAATCTATTGGTGAATTGGAAGGTCGGTAAAGGACAAAAAGATACAAGTTTATAGAAATTATAGAAAAGGCTTGGGCCTAGTTTTATTCTTGCATTACTGGAGGAGGATTAGAGAATTGGATAGCCTATCGGATTTTCAATATAAATCAAATACCAGATGATACCAAACTATCCAGGTTTTTGATTGATGAGGTTTTGTATTTTGGCTTAAATAAACAGCAACTTTGAGGTGTTAGTGATCTACGAAATAGAGTGGTTCAAGAAATCAGCTACGAGAAGTGTAACGGGCTTGAAGAAGTCGAATATTTTCAACGGATTTTCTGGTGTATGGATAATGTGGCGGTTTAAGGTAAACTAACGGAAACTAGTTGGATTAAATCAGAACAGCAATCAACATTATATAAATAAAGTCTTTTTTTAATTATATATAACTTTACATTATGTTCTTTTATATATACATTTTTTTTGTTTATATGATGTGACTCGTTCAACGTAGTTTATTTCAAATAGAGATTTTCTTGGGCCAGAGGCCAGTTGTGATTTCAACTGTTATAGTTTTTGTAATCCCGAAATAAACGAATTACCGTTTATTACAAGTTCGTGCAGGAAAAATTCGCTAGTCGTGATATGCTTCTAAGTATCACACTGATTTGAGTTCATTTAGTGATAAGGCTATATTTAAATAAATTAATTACAAATTAATAACTGTAAAATAATAAGTTTGTCCAAATAGGGCTTGTCTGTTTGCGAACTAATCACGCCCTGACTGCATTATGGCTATTTTTAACTTATTTATGCTCAGGTTACCCAGATAAGATAAGTTGTGTGTAAAGTTGGCGGATTTTGGAGGAAACTGTATTTATTTAAAACTATCCTAAATATGATTAGTACTATATGGGGAATGATAACTGCGATTGACATTGAATGAATGTTTTTATTAATAAAAATTGAGATGTTATATCAACAAAAATAAGAATATACAAAAAACTGGTCTCATTATCGTTATCGGCATCAAATGAAAAAAAATTACTTAAACCACAACACCATTTTTATAAAAATAAAAAAAACGTTGATATTTTTTTCCTTATTTATTGTAACTCAAAAAATTAATCAACGTTTAAAGTTCAACTCAATAATATTTTTCAAGTGTATTTCGTTTTATCTCATTTCATCTTAAATTATTATTTTTTTTCAACGTTTTATCAAATTCATCCAATTTTTCTAGATATCCAATCAATTTTATTTTATATTTTCAATTTCTTTTCATTTTCTTACAGTTCAGAATTTTCTTTGAATTGATGGAAATGAAAAGAAAAAAAACTAATTTTTTATAATTTAATATAAGTCAACCATAATAGAAGCTTAATATTAATTTATCTAATAAAAGAAAATGAAAGCTTTAGAAATATAAAAAATAAAATGGTAAACGAAAAACAGAATAAGTTATATTGTAATTGAAGAAATATTATGAGAAAATTATTCAAATTTTTCTAAAGATATTGCTATATTTATATAATTTTTATTTTATAAATAAAAGCTTTTGAGATAATATTTTAAGAAAAATAAAACTTTTTGTTGCTGCAAAAGATGAAAAAAATATTTTTACTTTAAACCTGATTCGTAAGGGCAATTTAATTGACAACAATTCATTGCAAGGCGAGTTTTTCAAGATAAGAAAGTTAAAGATTCTTACTTTAAAATAAGCAAATAAGCAGCTGTTTTAGACAGAGGCTATATATGGGGGGCTTTAATCTATCATTAAGAAAGACTAAGTGTCACATAATTGAAAAGTATGCACTAGCTGCAAATTTTTCAAGAATTTATCTTTTACCTATGGTTGAATGAAACGCATTGGATCTTAGTGAAACTTTGGTATATGATCCAAGTTAACTTGAAAATGATATATTTTAAAATTGGACAAAATGGCGGGGTTCTCTTTTACAAATCGATTATTGTGAAACGTTAGTAAAAGTTTTCAATCATTATGAGTAAAATTTGATCCTTGTAGCTGGATTACGCGCAGCGTCACTCAATTGTTGTATCCAGTCTTCACTGTTGTACTGGATATCCCGAAAGAAGCACTCCACCCATAATTCGCACAGATCGAGACCGTAAAACGGTTGGTCTAAAGGTACAATTGACATTTTCTTTTGTTGTCAATTAAAGGAACAAAAGATAGAATATAACAATTTCCGAAAAAAAAACTGTAACCAATTGATAATTATAACACACCCTGAATACGATTCTGAATAGCGGAACGCAAAAACCACACTCTGCAATTTCGCAACAAGAAATAATGAATCAACCAGCACAAAAAAATGTAAACGTGACTAAAAATGTGAAATACGTAATCCACAATACTAAAAAATTTGTAAAATTCGACCAGCACTAAAACGTGGAAACTTGACCAAAAATGTGAAAACGCGACCAACAGAAACGTATTGCAATGAATCACCTTATGTCTCGTTTTACAAAAATGTTTAAACCTAAAATTTTTAATTAATTTGTATTTATTTCTCGAAAAAAATGTAAATAACCATTTTTATTATTTTTTTATTATTACATCATTTCTGTGCAAGTAAAAATTGATTTACTTATAGTTATTTATTCATATGCAAAAAAAGTTATTGATTTACTTATAGTAATTTAATGTTGAAAATATCTAATTATTTAATTACATGTATAAAAAGTATTTATTTAATAATATTTATTTATTTATTGAAAATAAAAATTTATTTATTATTTATTTATTTATTTTATAATAATTTCAAAACTTGTTTATTTATTTAGTAATATAAAAAAAATATTTATTTAATTTATTTATTTATTTAAAAATATTCAAAAATGTTTCTTTGTTATTTATTTATTTATTTAAAAAATAATTTATTTATTTATAGAAAAATATCAAAGATATTTATTTATTATTTATTTATTTATTTATGTGTATTAGAGATTTTTCCTGGGCAAAGCCCACCGACTTGACTGTATTAGAGAAAAGAATTTAAAAAAAATCTTAGCAGACCAAGTGGAGTGGAAGATCGAACTCGTTATCTCCTCCCAGCGATGATATGTGAGGCTAGAATGAAAATGGGTCTAAAATCCTAAAATCTACATTCTAGTACCTCCCGAATGATGAAAAGAAAACCCAGCATTGTTTGAGATTCAGCCTTAATATCTGTTATCAACAAAATAAGATGTTGTGTTCCTTCATCCTTAAAACTAAGAAAACATTAACGCTAATATCATTGCTGAGAGCGGACCTGTATAGAGTTCCAACCCCAGTCCGCCTTCCCTACTAAAATTAATTTTACTATTGTTCGCGATGGTGGATGGATTTAATACCATTGAAATTTTTTGAAGGAAAAGTAATATGAAATTTATTACTGTATAAAAAAATCAACTTGGTATGTTCAAAAGACAGAGTCAACTCTACCAACGAACCATGTTAAGGGTAGAAGCCCCCATGGATCCTTTTTTAGAGGTACCAATGTGATTCAAATTAAAACATTTTCTAAAAATTAATTGTTTCAATAACAAACATCAGAAAAAAATGTATCATATCAAAATATTTCGCAACATCTGGCCATCAGTAAAAAATCAAAAGAATAATATAAAAAATATCAAAAATAAATCCAAACATCCAGATATCACCAAAGTATCAATAAAAAACATTACATCAAAAATATTCAAATATCAAAAACGTATATTAACGTTATCATAAAAAAACCGTATCATTCAACAGAACAAGTTCAATAAATTGCAAAATTAGTATAGGTATTACAACATCCAGCATATTACAATAACAAAAAAAAAATTGTTATATTCAAAATGCCAAAAAATAACAAAAAGTTCAATATATGAAATATTATCAAAAAAAATATTAAAATATGAAATTTTAGTTATTGTTATATAACGGGTAACCAACCCGTTATGTAAACGGTCCCTGTTTCGGCGCCATGTAAAGTCTGCGCTTTTCAATTCATAAATAGATACCTATGGTTTCTATTTATCCAAGAGTTTTTTATTTTAGTTGTTAAATGATACACAAAGAACCGTACGCAGACTCTACCAGGAAAAAATCTCTAAATAAATTTACTTGTTTATAAGACCATGATGGTCTTATAATATACTCAACGAAAATTCAAAAATCTTATAACATTAAAATAGTAAAATTAAATCTAACCTTAATCTTATAGCTGTTTGTTGACTTCAATGGTGCAAGCAAGCAAGCTTATTTTCCTTCTATTTTGTAAATTATGTTTCCCAAAATTGTCTAGATCAGTGGATTCATCGAAATTGTTTTTAACGTATTCATAATCTGTATCCAACTTTTGAATTATGTTTATAACTATTTGAAACTGGACCAAAACCAAACGATGTTCGAACTATAATTTTATCACCCGGTAAGCCGACAACTTTTTTGCACGCTTGCACTATTGGATTTGTTGGTAGTTTTGCTATTATTATATCACTACGTTCTATACTATAAAATCGTACGGTAAATCATACAGTTAGTAATTTATTAACTGCATATAATGCTGGTTCAATTGATGGTCCTGAACAAATAACTATACATCACCACTGTATTCAAGCGTACAATAAGCTTATTTAATTGCATTTCCAAAACTTCTTGCAGACTTCACAAAAATATATATATATATATATATATATATATATATATATATATATATATATATATATATATATATATATATATATATATATATATATATATATATATATATATATATATATATATATATATATATATATATATATATATATATATATATATATATATATATATATATATATATATATGTTCCGCTTTCTTGAATATTAAGTATTAGGTACGCTTGAAATTATTAAATTTCTACTTTATTTTACACCAAATGAAACAGTTCAATTACAAAGTTCGAATTAAATTATTTTTGAAGATATAAATTCTCTTTTTCTTTAATTTTAAACAAACTTTTATTATTAACAAAACATATTTATCAACACAAATATTTTAATTTAAAAATTTAATTGTATAAACAATCCTTAACTAACGAATCTGAGAGAAATGTGTAATCCATTTTAATTTTTATTAATTTTCTTTTGGATTTAAATATCAAACAATAACTTTCAAAAATATACATTTTTTCTTAGAAAACAAAAACTAACTTAATTTTAATAATTATTTTTGATATGATATCACAATTCAACTTGTGTATAATTTTAATTAAATTATTTTTGATTTAGAATCAAAAACCAACTGTTCCAAAAATATAAATATTTTTGGTTTGAAATAAAAAAACTGACTGGTTTTAATCAAGCAATATGCAAACATTAATATTATTTTAGTTGTAGGAGTAAACAAAACAAAAAAAATGATTCAATGCAAGCTGTTTCTTTCTTTCGTTCATTTATCGAAACTTATATCAAGTTCTTGTTGAGTTATTAAAGCATTTAAAAAAAACAATTGCAAGAGAAAAGATTTAATATTCATTTTTTTCCCATTTATTTAAATATGCAACAGATAAACAAATTACAAAGGAAAGCCGTATGATTTCGTTTAATAAAATACTTTTAAATTGCAAGGTGCGTCATCATTGCATTATTTCTTTATTTACGTTTGATAAAAAAATTGAAATAGTAATGTGTATTAGGTTATATACATTAAAATGAAAACATAATTTAACCACGATGATATCAGTAAATAGTGAGTTTAGGAAAATACGATGTTATTATTATACGATAATTATTATACGTATATCCGATGACAATACACGAATATCATATTAACTAACAATTTCAATTGTTTATTCGTTGTTTAAATAAAAAAATCGATTTTCATCGGAAATATTTGAATTCTCTCGATCTACTTAACGTAGCGACTTGAAATTTGCACAACATAAAGATCGATAGATAAACTATACAGAATTATGCATTTTACGTTTATAAATTAGGTAAAAAAACAATTAATTTCAAAAATTTTCGCCGATTTCGGCCAGCATTTGTATGTTATCAAAATTAGACGCATATCAACGCTGACGCGCACGTAAAGAAGCAGAACGTCAAGAAGAAAATCTAGATGAAGGGAGAAATCAGCTTACTACCACAGTTCAAAATTGTTGTTACGACGACTTTGAGGCTGAAGTTAACACTTTTACAGACAAAGTATGTGATATTTTTACGAAACAGTGCTATTCCAAGCAAGTGTCTAACTACCAGATTCTAATCCGACCTCCAGATTGGATGCTGCCTGAATTAAAGTATAAAGTTCGCCTTTCAGTTTGTCACCGCTGCAAGTCGCACTTAAGAAGTAACAAAACAACTCCACCTGCTAAAGCTTACTGGAACCATTTAGACCCAGGCACATTCCACCAGAAATTCAGGCACTTTCTCAAGCTGAACAATGTCTTTTGTCTCGGATTCACCCTTTTCTTAAAATTGTCAAGTTTTCAGAACTAAATTAATCGCAGTTATAGAATGGCTCAAATCAAATAACCAATTACCGAGACATTGTTATTGATGAAAATGCACACCTTGATGAACGCGATTTGATTCGACTATCAAATCATGGCCCAAGTAATGAAGATACTGAAGGTCCTAATGAAAATATCGAAAAATATATATCTACACGTTTCGTGTAGGATTAGCGTCCCACGCTTTTCTTTAACGAATCTCTCAGATTTTCTCGATTTTGAATTTTTTTACAGAAGTTTTTGGAAAATCTATTCGAGTTTTGGAATAATTTTTGTTTTTGAATTTTTTTACAGAGGTTTTTAGAAAATTTATTTGAGTTTTGGAATTATTTTTTGCCTTTTAGTAATTTTTTTTACAGTTTGCATAACAATGAAGTAGAGAAAAGCGTTTCTTAAAAAAATTTTTTTTTCAAATATTTCAAGTTTTTTTGAATATTTTTTTTCTATTTTTTGGTTTTATTTTTTTTTTTTTAGAAATAAAATTAAAATAAATCAAAAATTAAAAGGAATGGAATATGCTAAAAACTTGTGGCAAATTCACCAGGAGGTAATTTTACTAGGTTATTATAGTTTTATAATATGTAATTGTTATATCTTTATCTATATAATTCTATTGTACGTGTGTATGAACTGAACTCTTCCTAAATGGCTGGACCGATTTGAATGAATTTTTTTGTATGCGTTTGGGTGGCACCCTCGATTAGAGTTTCTAATCCGGATATCCGGATATCGAATTATCCGGATTCTTCGACCATATTTTGACTATTCGAATATCCGGATACTTTTTTGCAACTATCCGAATATTGAAAAACCCATTATTTTGCAAAAAAATAATCGAATTGCGTTGCAAAGTTCAAATAAATATTAAGTTGCGTTGCAAAATTTGTTAGTGCAGTGAAGTGACTATAAGTTTTAAAAATTTCTTCACAACTTTAATGTGTTGAAAACTGTAATCATTGAATATTTTATGAAACACTTCGTGAATCTGCAGTGTAAAGATATTTTACTATTATTTATTTAATGCTATATTAATTTTAAAAAAATAATGTTTTATAAGCTTGTGGCCCTGTCAATAAAATCTGAAGTGTTGGCTATTTTTTTAAAGTTTATGAGAGCTGTACTTCTAAATTATGACTCTGAGGAAATCACTAATGAAATTACTATTGAAAGCGAAGATGAGAAAAGTCTAAGTAGTGAAGTTTATATAAGAAATCGTGACTGCAGAAAGTACTTGGGAATTAATTACTTATGTTGAGAAGCAGAATGGAGGAAGTTCCATATTGCTGAAAAAAGATTTCATTTATTTAAATAATTATAAAAAACGGACGGGCAATTTAAATATTCTAAATCGCGTATTATTACCAATAAAACCGACACCGACTGCAACGGTGCGGATATTTTCAATTGCTGGTCTTACCAGGATAAAATTTAGAACTCGACTCAATTTCGAGACATTGTAATAATTAATTAATTAATGCAATAATTTTTCTAAAATATGCATTTTTATAAATGATCAATAACTTAAATTAATGAAGTTATTGATGCATTTATAAAAATGCATATTTCAGAAAAATTATTGTATTAATTAATTAATTATTACAATGTCTCGAAATTGAGTCGAGGTCTAATTTAAATCCTAATTAAATTTATAACTTTATTTTTTTATTATTTTTATGATTTGTTACTATTTTTGTTATTTTGTGACTATGTATCAGAGACGTCAATTGGGTAGGGTTGGGGGGGGGCATTGCCCCCCCCAAGGATCTGATACTATCAATACATCGATTCAATAAAACCATCCAATTGTGGTAGAATTATACACTATAAAAATTTCAATGCACTGTTATTTTGTAAATTCGTCTAATTTTTAGCAGATTTACTTAACTAATATACCAATTTCATCGCAAACTATTAATTGAAATATATCTGATAATATAATTATTACGTTACATATTATTTTGGCCCGACTAAAGTACAGTTCACCGCAATATTCAAACCGTTATCGTTCTTTGTATCAAGGACTAGAGCGCCGCCGATACGAAAGGCGGTCGCATTGCTTCTAATCTTCTGATGAAATAAGTTTTATAAACAAAACACGATCGTTCTTCCAAAAACGCCGTGGGTGCGTATTTTGACAAAATTCTATCGTACTATAAGGTGCGCGGCATCACCGCTTTTAGAAGAACCATTGTGTTTTGTTTATAAGATATTCGTGTCTGAGCCAGAGGAAACAAAGTATTTCATTAGTATAGGGTTCCTCGAGAGTTCATAGTGCAGTATTTAACATTCAAATTTCAATTGTTATTGGTCATTGGTAATTTATATAAACTTAAAAGTAAGTAAATGCAGGAGAACACAACCTAATTATATCCCACTTATTTGGAGAACCCTGACTGTTTGGCCCTGTTTTTTATCTATATCATATTGTACAAACTTTACAAGATTTTTTAAAAACAATAAATTAAAAACAATTCTAAATGTAAAATCCTATATTAAAGGTTTTCTTGATAGTTGTGCTAATTTTTATAAAATGAATGAAAATAATTACGGGATTAATATAAATTTGTTTGTGTTATTTCCAGTGATTTTATAATAGTGAATGTTTTATAATGGACAAGCAATATTTTCTAACGACACGAACAAATATTTAAGTTATGTAAATATTTTCAAAGTATGTTATGAAAACTTGCTGACAAATTCTTTTCGCTATATGGACAATAAAATAGCACAAATTATGTGTTTGGTTGGTTATAATATAATCCGACACGTATCCTAAACGTCAATCTTTGTTCAATTTTTTATACAGTCATAGGGAGGGAGAAACTATTATTTTTTTGTGGTAGGTTTTTCTTATAGATTTAAAAGAAGCTCGCAATTATTGTACAATTTTGAATCAAATGAAAAATTTACGCACGTTTATGGGTAGTAAACTGACCAGACGTCCCACGCTGCGTGGAAAGGTCCCACATTTCATTGCGTTGTCCCACGGAGAAATTTGTCCCACGAAGCGTACCACGAAACAAATATTTCCACCACATTTGCCCGCATTATCGAAATAATCAAAAAACCTTATATCTACCTACGTACAGTTTGCGTAATATCTTAGTCAAAGCAATGGCTTCACAGTTTTTTCTAGCGGTTTGTGTAATGTTATGTATATGTTGATTTAACTATATTGAGAGAACAAACCAAAGCAATATTTTTTTACTAAAATAGTGTTTTAACTATAATTTTATTAGAAATACTAAGCTCAGTTTTTTTCACTTCAATAATTTACATTTTGTTTTGCGAATATCTTTTGATGTCTAACAGATCTACCTCGTTGAAAAGGTTTCTTTCTTTATAGAAACATCTCCCCGGTGTATATGCGAGAGATCGAAAGTATATTATGAAAAATAAAATACAAAATATTTTACTTAAAAAGACGCAGTTTTCCGTATAAATTCATAAACATTTAAATTTTCAAACCAGAGTTTTACTTTATTCGACTTTATTCGAGCACTCATTTCAATCCTTTGAAATAATATTCAAAAATTAAAATGTTCATAATTTGAATATCGTTCTTACTCGTAAGAGTAAAATTTTTGTTTTTTCGATTTTACTCCTTTGGAGCAGATTACATTTTCCTGTTCCTTTATTCGATTTGCAAAAGAACAAAAATAGTCCCTCTACGTCATCCTTTATATTCATTTTTCTAACAATACATGAATAATTGAACGAATCATTTGAAGCATTTTACGTTGGAAAGCATCAAATTTGAAGCAAAAATAAAAGTTTTGAGTATTAGAAAGAAAATATTTATTTCAATTTAGTAGCAAGAATGATATTTTATTATTTTCACTCCTGTATGTGGGAGTGTTATATTTTTTTTAAGCTACGCACTCTGAAAGAACAAAGTAAAGGAGTGATATAAGTAGCGTTTCAAACTCTGTTTAAAACACACTTTAACTAGGTAGCTCAAGAGTAAAATTATTATTTTCTATTTTATAATTTTTTTTCTCAATAAAGAATAAACAAAGTAGAGAGCATAAAAACTTGATAAATGGCATAGATTTGCAAAAGATAGAACGAGAGGTATACTGTATACCTCTTAAACTTACAGAATACAGAAAAGATATTAATTATTTAGTAAAATTAAAATAAATTGTTTCAATTGTTTTGCAGTCTTTACTTGTGTAACAAAAGTTTTAAGCTACTATAAAAGGTAAATTTATACTAATTTTTAAAATTATATTTAAAAAGTTCTCCTGTAAATCAAGATGGATAGAAAACGTTTACGTAAATTATCATACAATATTGAATTGGACTATCCTTTTATAATCAAAATATAACGACGCAACGGTTTATTGTACTACCAGTCGGAGTGAATTTGCAAATTAACAGTGGATATTATGATATTAAAAGACATATAGATACAGATAAACATAAAAAAGCGTTACTATAAGCCGCCAGCTCCAGTAGCTTGAACAAGTTTTGTTGTTATTTTGTTTTCTTGTTGTTATTTAATATTGACAAAAAGTTAGTTGCAATTTGCGCTGATAACACGAACACCAATTTTAGTGGTGTCACGTCAAGAAGTGAAAATTCAAAAGCAAGCTTAGCTTGAATTTGAACCAGAATGTATTGGGTATTGGATTCGCAGCCCATATTCTAAATAATGCAATAAGAAGTGCTGCTGATTTAAATGGCAGGGTTAAAAAAATTTGGATATTTTACTGTCTTAACTGGAGACGTTGAAGGAGTTCTGTGGCAAAAGTAATGTCGAACATAACCAACTTATTGGATACAGTGAAACTCGCTGGCTGGCGGTAATGCCAGCACTAGAAAGAATTTAGAAAATGTACGAACCACTGCAACCACATTTCCTAACGGTTGAATGTCCAATTAAAATAAAAGAATTTTTTGAAGAATTAAATAGTAAACAAATAGTAAAGGAAAGCATTAAATAGTAAATTTATGCACAATCTAGTTAGCACGTTTTCACCGTGCACATTTTAACGATTTGGCTCTGATCAGTTTAGGGTAGACATAACTCTTTCTGTCTGAGACAAATAAAGGAAAACAAACAAACAAACAAACAAAAAAACGATTCGACATAAGAGGAGTCACGTAGCGATTGCAATCCCGTGGTGTTTTATGGATCCTGGGACTACGTGACTCATAAATTTTAAATCCCATGATGCACGGGAGCTAAAAAATCGTATAGAAAAACCATCCTTCTTTTTATGCTGCACATTTACAAATTCACTTTCTGAACAGTTACAAAGCACAGATATAATAATTTCTAGCACAAGCGCTTTAATTAAAACTACTTTCTTGATGCTTAAACAATGCAGAGATGATACTAAATTTAAAATTATTTTAAACAAATGAAGGGATTTCGCAGAACTTTGCGGCATTCGCTTCGATGAAACAACAGTAGAAGACAAAGATCTAGCATAGTAACCAAGGTAGCTCAAAAGCATTTTATTTTCATTTTTAAGTCAATGCATTTAAATGCTTTTAAATATTGTGTGTATAAAAATGTGCATGTTATGTTTTACAAAAAAAATCTTTTCATGTCCTTTAAATTCTCGCCCCCCCCTAAGATTTTGGTGAAATGACGCCACTGCTATGTATAAAAATTAATTAATATAGATACACGAAAAATATACATAAATGATTTAAATACCGCAAAGTAAAAAACATGTTTTATTTATTGTTTAATTATCTGGATATCCAGATTATCCGGATAATGTATTGTTTATGTATTCGATATCCGGATAATCAAATAAGTCGGAAATTTCAAAACCCTACCCTCGATGGTTTAGATTCACAAATCAACCCGCCAGATGGCGCTGCAGTCGCTATTGTCACTGAACTTCTCCTAAACGGCTGGACCGATTTGAATGAATTTTTTTGTATGCGTTTGAGTGGTGCCCCTGGATGGTTTAGATTTACAAATCAGCCCGGTTGATGGCGCTGCAGTCGGTATTGTCACTGAACTCCTCCTAAACGGCTTGAGCGATTTGAATGATTTTTTTTCTATGCGTTTGGGTGGTGAGAGAACACACTGAGATGTTTGTTATTTATACTTTTCACACGGTACAATGTTTATTAAATCTTGAAAATTTTAGAAAATTAGACAAAGTTTATAAAAATTGTCACAAAAAAGTAATCAAATAAATTATTAATAAACTATATCAGAAACGTGGCTTTGGCAGACTTTTAGGACAAAAAACTGCATTAATCTATAAATTTTTGATGAATATTTTGATGATCCGGCTAGATGGACCATAAAAATGTATACTAATAAATAGCTTATTTCTGGCAAAATAGTTTTTCGGGACTTGTATTCCATTTTAAATTGTTAGTAAAAAAAATGCAACCCCTTTTAAAAAATTTTATGATATGTATTTGTTGCTCAATCAATGACTGTTGCTCTCATTGTTTTTATTATAGTGTTATTCTCATTTTTTCACCACTATTTGTTTGATGTAAGTTTTTCTTTTCCATATTAAAACAAAAAATGGAATTAAATTATGTATATTTTTTAAACAAATAACTTTTATTTTATGAAAAGCCTGGACACAGGAAGTCAAAAAGGGATTCAAAAGTTTTATTGCAAAAAGGAATACCACTTCAAAACAACTTAACGGTTGAGCCTTAGCCATAAACGAGGAAGATAGTCTAAACATTTTGAAATTTCAATTAAAAGTCATGTAAATTGCCGTCGCGACATTATAATTTTTCGTATTGTATTTTCATTGTTCATATGATACAATTGCTATTTTCAAAAGCCAGTGTCTTGAAGAAGTTCAACAATTTGCATCCGAAGTTTAAAGTAAACAAAACCGTACTAATATGGTTTGTTTTGTTTTTAAGTGGACTAGCAGTACCCTTCAAATGAACAATATAATTGGTTTAATAAGCAAAACATTTTAAATAGTTTTCAGTTTGTCACCGTTATATTTGAATGGCAAAATGCGCTAGCCTGGTAATTCGAGTTTGATTCCCGACAAAAGCCACTTTACCTATAAACTGTTCAAAATATGTATTTGCAGTCCTGGTTTTTAATTAATGATTCAAAACGTATAGTAAAACGGTCAACATATGGTGTCGACAGGTATAAACTATTGAGTCAAGCGATGAAATTCAATGTTAAGCAGGTTGATTCGATTTATAAAAATAAATTTATATAAGTCGGTGATTCACTTTAAAACCTTAAAAACCGTTAAGACAAAAATTTCCATTCCAATAAAACTAGAAATCTTCAACAAGACAATAAACTGATTTTTCATTAACCCTTATTATATCTTTCCCTGTAAATTTAATTTATTTTTTACTTTTTACTAAACCCAACCCAGATTAGAACCTTTTCCTTTACCCACTTCTTACTTTATTTTTTTGTTCTTCCTTTTGGCTTAGTGGTAAATTATTATTAATTCTATTCACGTTTAATGATGTTCCTTGAGATAGAAAATTTGATAAAATATTTTATTTAATGAACAAACCAAAAACAACAACAAAATTGAAAATGTTTGCATTTTCTAATACTTGTTGTTGCTGTAACTGTCTTGTTATTTTGGATATGGTAACAGGAATTCTTCAAATAAAAAAAAATGTTATCATCAAATCTTAGATATTATTTCTAAAAATGTTTAGAGAATTTCCTGGAAATATACACGAATAACAAAATAAAGAAAAGAAAATTTTTGTTTAGCAAGTGAACAAAATTGGTAACACCGACAAAATGGTAATCTGATTTTGGTTGTAAAAAAACTGAAACTTTAGCTGAATGTAAATGTTTTGAGTTTATTTGATGGATTATGAGGGTGAGATAATTATTGTTACTAAATTTCTAAGATAGATTGCTTTTGTTTTGTGATTATCGGCTTTAAGGTGTGAACCATTAAAGGCTCTGTTAGAATTTTATTTTTATAAGGTTGTTTTAATATTTGGTAGACTTAATCCAAAGGAAATGGGTAAATTCCCACTTTAAGTAAAGATTAATATTTTTAATTGTTTGTAATTAACCACAAAATTATTTTGAAGCAAAACAATAAATAACAATACGATCAATATTTAAAATAGAAACAAATAAACCTTTAAAACTCATCTGTGCAGTCTTAAAAATGATAATAGTCCAGTCATTTTAGAATTTTTAAGCCCCAATCTGCGGAAAAATTCCTATTGAGCTGAATTTTTGTATGCACCTCTGTTATGGCATTTTAATGAATATGTGAAAAATCGACATTGATATCGTGCCGGCAAAAAAAGTTATGAAGGTCAAAAGGTCGTGAAAATCAGTTTTCCGCGAATATCTCTCGATCTTTTAGTCAGAGGCAACAGTAGTTAAAGCAAAAATTGTTCATCGTGAAATTATCTACAAAAAATGTTTGGTGCATTTTTCTGAAAGATCAACCGTTTTTGGAGTAGAACGATTTTTTGTAATCGAATTATAAAAACATAGCTAAGATCGTTCGTTTTTCACCTATAACTACTTCAGTTTTGATTTAAAAAAAAAATTTTGTCAACAAAAGTTGTAGATGTTAAAAAATACATCGATTTTTTTCTTTGTTCATGCAAAAAAAAATTTTTCAAGCTTAAAAAGAACGATTTTTTGTAGTCGAATTTTAACAAAATAACAAATATCGTTCGTTTTTCGCCTATAACTATTTCAGTTTTGGTTTTACAAAAATATTTTGTAAAAAATAAAAAAAAGTTGTAGATCTTAAAAAAATACATCGATTTTCTTATTTGTTCAAGCAAAAAAGAATTTTTACAAGCTTAAAAAGATCGATGTTTCGTAGTAGAATTTTAAAAAAATAACTAATATCGTTAGTTTTTCGCCAATTTTTTTCTTGAACAGAGAAGAAAATCGATGCATTTTTTTAAGATCTACAACTTTTGTCAAAGAAATTTTTTTGTGAAATCAAAACTGAAATAGTTATAGGCGAAAAACGAACGATATTTGTTATTTTTTTAAAATTCGACTATATAAAATCGTTCTTTTTAAGCTTGTAAAAATTTTTTTTGCTGAAAATCGATGCATTTTTTTAAGATCTACAACTTTTGTTGACAAATTTTTTTGGAAAATCAAAACTGAAATAGCTATAGGTGAAAAACGAACGATATTAGTTATATTTTTAAAATTCGACTACAAAAAATCGTTCTTTTTAAGCTTGAAAAATTTTTTTTTTGCTTAAACAAAGAAAAAAATCGATGTATTTTTTAAGATCCACAACTTTTGCTCACACAATTTTTTTTAAAATCAACAACGAAATAGTTATAGGCGAAAAACCAACGATATTAGTGATTTTTTTAAAATTCGACTATAAAAAATCGACCTCTTTTAGCTTAAAATTTTTTTTTCGTATAAACAAAGAAAAACTCGATGTATTTGCACAAGATCTACAACTTTTGTTCACACAATTTTTTTGTAAAATCAAAACTGAAAAAGTTATATGCGAAATGCTGATTGTATCTCGTTTTCCTTGCTCTTTGAACATAAAAAATAAAATGGCGAGTGGTAAAATTTTTTTTAAAAATCTGAAAAAATTCAGGAATGGTTTTTAGACGATAAAGAACCTAATTCCGGTACAAGGTTGTGACAATTAAAACAAAGCTGATTTGGTGGGACACCCTAATATATATTGTATATTAGCATAAGTTAGTAATAAGTTTATTTTTTGTTGTATTTTTCAGTTTTTAAATAAAAAACTCTTCAGTTTTAAATAAAAAACCTTTTATTACATATCCATGGATTATGCTTACTGGGGAAACCATGTAAAAAAAACGTGCCTTGCATTCTACCTCGAGGGTGGTGCGGAAACGAGTGCAAAATCATCATGTAGTCGCTATCTCAGCGCTCTGCTCAAAAACAGCTGATCTTACAGAAAAATGCTCCAATCATTTTTTGTAGATAATTTCACGATGAACAATTTTTGCTATCACCTTAGTTGACCTCTGACCAATAGGTCACGAAATATTCGTGGAAAACTGGTTTTCGCGACCTTTTGACCCGCATAACTTTTTTAACCGGCATGATATCAATGTCGATTTTTCCGTATTCATTAAAATGCCGTAATAAAGGTGTAAACAAAAATTCAGCTCAATAGGAATTTTTCCGCAGTTAAAACCTATAATGACTGGATCAATAAGCCATATGTTTAAAAGTAATTACAACCAATTGAACGAGTATTTGTCTTCATCTTATGTTGTTTTCTATCTGTCTTCTTCTTCGAATTTTTGTTCTTAGACGCATGAAAGTTGATCAAGTTTTTTTTGGCGAAGTTTGATCAGTTTTCAAAATTGAAATATAACATTATTATGTTTTTGGCTATCAGGCTAGAGATAATATTTTTGGATATCAACAAAATAAATTGTATATTTGAATTTTTTTAAAAAATGTTTTAAATTTTAAATCAAGAGAATCATTATTTACATTGATGATAATTAAAGAGATAATAAGGACCACTTCTAATATTAGAAAAATAGTGTATCATTTGAAGCGTCAGATATGAATATTCTAAGCTTGGGATAATCGAAAAGATTTAAAGATTTCTAATTGTTTTTGCTTGACTTTAAAATCCCGTGATTTTGTGAAGAAAGGGTGACTTCAGGATATTTTTTGTTTAGTTATTTAAATTTAACCATGGAGTTGAAAATAAACCTTGTTTTAAAAAATGGATTTTGGGATGATTTCGCACAACAAAATCATTTTGAATCAAAAAGTTAACTGACTGTAGTTAGTGAAAAACTAATGCATTTTGGATAATACGGCAATAAAGTTCTAAACTTATATTTCTCATATACCTGTAAAGAGAACTTAGTTCCAAGCCAATGGTGAAGTTGGATAAAACTATTAGAATAATTTACTAAACCTATTAACCAGATGTTTGGAACAATTATCTGCTTACGGATGTGGATCAATTGAGAGACAACAAATGGCATTAAAAAACTTTTTGAAGTGAAAACTTTTTTAGACGCGTTGTGCAATTTTGTATGGGGAAAAATTTATATATTCGAGTTATCATTTTTACAATTCACCAAAATATTTTAAGTATAAAATTCTTCTATCTGTTCTTTACGTTTCAAATTGCAATATGGATATCGCGGTCGACGAGGTCGAGGTTCTATAGGTCGTGAGTTCAATTCCTGGAGTGGTACATTTTTATAAAATTTTTATTAAATACCATTATTTTTTTTTGTTCAAGAATTCATAAAAATCATAAAAATTTCTTTTTACGATCTATGATGCAGTTTTTTAAAGTTATATTGCTACTGTCTTTTGCATTAGAGTCATCATGCTAAATAGATATTGAAAACTAGCAGGACCCGTGTGCCTTGCTACGCTTATAAATAAAGTTTGAATGCAGACATTTTGTTGGCGTAATAGCAATGATTTCAAAAAGTGGCAATGAGAAATGCGAGCATAATTTTTAATTTTTCTTTTTAAAAACATGAATGAAAAATAATTAGCACTCTAGCTGATCAGTTCGGATATATGAAAAATTGGCGATCAAATAAGTTTTCAAGTTATATGACTTGTTGAATTAGTAGCACTCTAAAAAATCGATATATGAAGACGTACATTTACCATTATAATAAGCCTTATTTTACGTCTTTTTTTAAGTAATATTCCTCACGGAGTTAAAAACTCCACCAAGAAGGTGTATTGTAATTATTTAACGACGAAATACGTAAATTTTAATTTTTTTGTTGTGTTTTTACGAAAAAATCCAAAAATTTAAAATTTAAATATTTGGTTTTTTTACTCTTCTATTGTTGTAAATTTACGAATTACTATGTGCGAATAAATTATATACGTATCAAAACTAAAAATACGTTGGAAATGGAATCAAAAGTTGTTAATTGTTATAAATTTTTTCGGATTGTTTTTTTTTATAATGTTGTGTAGTGTCGGATTAATTATTGTTTATAATGTTTAAGTGTTTTACTTGTAATATAAGCTTTTCTTTCATATTATAAAAATATAATTATTGTTATATATGGAGCTTATTTGAAAAATATTTTTCAAACACTACGTAAGACTACTTAATAGGAGATCAAAAAACATATTTAACATTAACAGATCATGGATACTATGTGCGTTCGAAAGCTCTTTTTAAATATATTTACAATTTTATTAATTATATTTATTTTACAGAAACATCAATTCAAAACGATGAAGAACGAGCATACATATATATTATTATTGAACGCGTTTAAACATCAGAACACAAAGGATTAATTTTAATAATAGACTTAAGTTTAGCTTTTTTTATAATTTTAATAAAAACCCATCCAAATTAATAATTTTAATATGTTATTAAGAGATATTAGGGAATGTAATCCCGGGATTGCAATCCCTAGGAGATATCTCAAACAGTCAAACAGTCAAACTATTAAATTCTTTGTTAGATATTTTTCAAATATAACTCAGAAAATGTAATTGATTCTAAAACTCATATCAATAATTTTTCAAAAAATCAATAATTTAATTTTAAGGTTGATGGCCACAGAATGAGTGACTTATACAAGAAAATTGAAATTTTTCTTTTTTCTTATAATTTTAATGTTATAATTTGTTAATGAATTTTTAAATGATTTTCTTTTTATGAAATAAAGATTTATTTTTTTATGCAGCAAAGATAATTTTGTATTTATTGCAAAAACACCTTTATTGATTAATTTACACATTGTGACGTAATATGCAGATAAATCAGTGTAAAATATTGTTAAAAAATACGTCTAAAGTTGTATTTTTACAGTCAATATTACACAAAATTAAGACTAATAATACACACTTTAGTGTATTTTAACTTACAACTAATTGCGTATTTTTACTGACTTTAAAGCGCTGGTTGGAAATTACTCTTATTATAAATGGTAACTGAATGCCATTTATAATAAATGTAATTTTACACGGTTTTTTTTTAGAGTGAGGTTTGTCATACTCATCTCTTTATAAAACATTATTCAAAAAAAAAAATAGATTCACAGTGCTCATGCATTGTATTTGTTCCTGACACGAAACACACAAAAACTGTTCTAAAGAAGTTTTTCTGAGAGAAAATGAAAAATGCTTTCAAATTGCAAAATTCAAGTGAATTACAATAATTACTTTGATCCTATTCACTCACAAAATTTCTCAAAATTTTATTTTTTTACACCAAATAGTGTGAAAATTTTGTTGAATTAATATTATACCAGTTGTACATTGCCGCTATCTCATAAGAAAGAAAATTCGAGAAAACTCGTTATGATAACATTCAATTTATATTGTGTCATTTTTATTGCAACTTATTTATTTTAATACGGAAAGAATTTCAAAATGTCGTTTTAATTCTATTTATTTATTCGAGTACTTGTGGGTATACACTATATTTTTTGTTTTTCCGTCTGGTGCGTACACGAATAAATCAGAAGGTTTTCCTAACGCATCAGCCACATACAGTTGTCTATGTGAGAAGCACGGATTCTCCAAATCTAGTCCACATACTTGCAGTAACTATCCTTGGGCTTTGTAGATGGTCATTGCAAAACCGAGTTGACTGGAAACTAAACGTTTGAATTCAAATGCCATATCTGTTGGAATCATTGGAATACGTGGCAACACGGTTCATCTTCCGGATCGAATTTTTAATTTAAAATTGTAGCTTCAATGACATTGTTCATAATCTTTTTCACCGAAAATTTCAAAAAAATTTGTGCAATTTCAAACTATTTGACATATTTGGAATTACAATGTGTCACAACAACACATAAAAGCCTTTTAAGACCTGGGTTCCACCTCATCATGCTTTTTAAGACGTTGATGGACGCTAATTGCTTTTTTTTTGGTTTTTTATGTTCTTTTTACCGAATGGAAAACTAAATAATAAATCCTTTCACATAATAATGTACGATATAGGGCAACATTTCATAATAAGATGGAAGAAACTCAAATAAAATACTTTTTTTTTTCAAATTTGCAAAGCTAAAATTGGGTTACTATCCTAGTGCTAGAAGCATATACCAAGATTATGTATTGCATTGTTTTCCTCAATCCAGCATATATAATAGTTATATGGCAGCTCATTTCTTCGAAAGTCAATCAAAAAAGTTCATGCTTTAAAAAAAAAATAAAAAAATAAAAAAATTGCGTCCATAAACCTTAGAAGCATGTTGTTGTGGGAACTTGTTCTTAAAATGTTCTTATGTGTTGTAAAAAATATCACTTATCCCCTTATATCAGTGATATCTTACTAACATTGCCAGTGGTATACGATATCTCACGTAAACTGATTTGCCAATAGCAGGTAATAAAGTACGCAGGGTTTTCACACCGATCCAAAATTTTAAATTTTACATATGTTCCTGTGGGCGCGAAGGTATATTAAATTCATTGGTATTAGTGCATTGTTACCGTTTGCAAATCACTATTGCCAACGTGTTGCCGGCTAAGTGCCACCATTATTAAATAGTTTGTTCATCATGATTGCCATCCGTTTTTAATTATACATGCTATGCTTCTTTATATAGTTTTTGAATTCCATTTCGTAATATTGAGCTTTCAATCGATAAAATTGATGTAAACAACTATCTTCACTTAGTTTTATAAACATGTATTACATACAATTTCAAACCAACAACATATTTGGTGTAGATAAAAAAATTTGTAAGATCGTGTTGTGTTGAATTCCAATATATATAATTTTGATATATAAATGTAATTGTTTGTCCGAATATACTTTCATTTTTCAATTTCATAAGATTATGTTCAATGTTAAAAACATTGATCAAAGCAACCTAAGTGTATAAAACGATATTTAAATAAAAACCAAATTAAAATAATTAACAACATTTAAGCTAAACCTCTTAAGATAATTATAAAGGCCCTGGGGTTTCATTTATATACATAATATATAGCATATGTCCATCTGGAATAATGTACCTGTCAAATAGTGAAAACATTTTTCAAATAAGTGCAGTGGTTTCGGAGATTATCAAATACGAACAAACAAACAAACATTCATTTTTATATATATAGAAGAAGAAGATAGAAGATATATAAAATTGAAAGTATGTCTGTTTGTCCTTTATGCAGCAAAACACCATTCATCCGATCATCATGAAAGTTTGGGAAGTTGTTGCGTACACTAACCTAAAGGTAACTGGCAAATTTTCTATTTTCAAAAACTGCACTTCAGGGCCCTTACAATTATTTTAAGGGATTTTGCCTAAAGGTAGTTTGCTTTGATCAATGTTTTTTTGTTGAACATAATTTTTATGAAATTATATGTATTATATGTATTGGAATTTAGCACATCATGATGTTACAAATTTTATTATCTACACCAAATATGTTGTTGGTTTGCAATGGTATGTAATACATGTTTCTAAAACTAAGGGAAGACTTAAAACCTGTAACCTAACACTTGATAACATCGATTATATCGATTTAAAGCTCAAAATTACGAGATGGAAATCGCAATCATGATGAATAAACTTATTAATGGATGGCAATCGTGATGAATAAACTTATTAAAAATGGTGGCACTTAGCCAAAAGTGATTTGCAAACGGCAACAATGCGCATTAACACCAATGATTTGTAAAATTAAAAATTGTTGATCTATAGGTGTGACAACCCGCGTACTTTAGTTCCTGCTATTGGCATATGAGTTTTCTTGAGATATCGTATTCCACTGGCAATATCCATGAAATTTCATTAGCCAAAGTGATATCTTAGGGGTGCTGGCGGATGAAGTTTTTTCAATCAACGATCCCTTAGTCTTAGTTATGGAATATTTATTGATGACACGCTATTTTTTAAAAATAAAATGTGTTTGGTAGTAAATTACAACGTGTGTCACAACACACATAAAAAACTTTTAAGAACAAGGTCCCACAACAACATTCTTTCTAAGGTGTTGATAGACGCAAATTTTTATATGGTATGTTTTGATTATTTTAAATATAAAAATGTATATATTAGTTGCTTGAAATGTTGATAGATGTGAAACCCAGAATATTTTTAATGATTTTAATTCAAAAATTCTGAAATTTTAATTTGCAATGCTACAATAATTGGAAGATACAAAAAAAAACACAGCTATTTCACAGATTTAAGTTTTCATTTCTGTCGGCAGTCCTCAAGACTGCCTTTTTTTTTTGTAAATGTAAGTTTCTTTTATTTTTAATCTATATGATCTTTAACTATATTTCAAAGTACTGAATAATTTATTAGAATTTTTTGGATTTTTTTAGAACATATTAAGTTTTCTTTCTTTTAATAAGAGATTACCAACTCTATTATAAGTCCAACTCTACATTAATTAAAAGGAACAGGCATGTTGTATAATAAGAATTACAATATGCGTTAAAGCAATACATTGATACATTTTAAAACAACTTAGGTTGCATAAATACATGTGTTCTGAAGTGTTGTGGGAGACAAAAAAAAGAATGTAATCTAGCGCTATTGCTTTCAGTTTGAATTAATTAAGTACAGTAAGCCGTAATAACAGACAACACTAGGTCACTCCGCTGAAACAGTGCAAAACTGTCGCCACAGATTAATTACACAAGAAATTGGAAGACAGACCGATTATCCGTCCGCTTGAGGTACAAAAATTACGCTTGCTTCAGTTCATTTTGTAGTAATATGGTATAATTCTAGGCTAAAACCGGTAACTCACTGCCAGTCTGAACATGATCAGTTTAATGGTTGGATAAATCCACCCAGATCCTTAAAACTTTTGAAACAAGCACCAATGTTTTCCTGTTCTAATGATTTGATGTGCTATGTGGCTTAGTGGTTAGAACGCTGGACTTGAACTCGGTGGACTAGTCTCGACTTCCCATCTAGGTCATTTTGCTTTAAAACAACATTAAAACCGTCAAAACATCGGTTTTCCAATTGTGTCTATTAGATTCAAAAGCGATCTATTCCATTTTAAAATTTTTTGATGTAGTGATTAAAATTGTGATATAATACACAGTAAATTAATTAATATTATAAAAATTGTTAGTTAAATAGTTGATTATAGGTTTCTGAAGAAAACAATGAATCAAATTAAGAAATCCAGTTGCAAATAATTTAGAAATTTAAAGTTTTTTTCAGCTGATTCTAAAATGTCAAAAATGGAATAGATCGCTTTTGAATCTAATAGACACAATTCTCAGTCAACCAATATGGTTGGTTTATTGGAAACAAACTTTATGGGTTGGTATAAAACTAATATATTATATTAGGTTTTCAAGTGAAACTCGATGTGAAAACCATAGTTTTTTTTAAGAATCACGAGAAACGCATCCAAACGTAAAGTTGCAAAGGGGTTAGTCTAGTGGCTGTCCGATCGTTAAAGTCAACTCAAAATTGGAATAGATTTAATTACATTGTAAGGGGAGTGAAATGTTTCACTACGACCACAAGAATCTTTTATACCCCTTCTGTCTACACCCTGGTGAGTTTCCAGTTAGCACCTCCCTAATTTAGTTTTGTGTAGGAACTTTAGGATATAAGGAGGTTGAAGTAAATGTATGTTTTGCCATTTTAATGTACCATGTAGGTCAAAGCTCCACGCTCTTTGAAAGCAAACTTATGGGCGCCCCTGTATTTTTGAGGCGTTTTCGTAATACAACATATTGCCTTGTAAAAATACCTAATAGTATTTTGGCTGTTTTTTTTAAATGTACAGCACATTACTGCTATTTTCTGATAGAACAACCCTATTAAATCGACCGCGTTAAGCTCTTGTTTTGATAATTTTTGCTCCATCAAGAGTCTGCGCATCTTTTGATGACACATGTTTTAACCGGGAGGGTGTTAAGGTAGGTACCTGATGTACCCACTCTTCACGAGATTAGTAGGATCAATCTGCTTTGCTGGAGATATCCGACTCCACCTGGAGAAGGAGAAGGCCTAGAGGTATAGTAATTATAATTTTGCGTGATGCAAATGCTAAAAACAGCACATTGGGTAGCACGAGAACAATCCATAAAAGTGAGTTTTTTGTTTGAATATTTAATTTAAAAAAGCCTTAGAATATTTAGCATGTTGAGCATGTGGGGCATTCTTTTACAAACAGAACAAGTTTAGACAAAATCTGACCGACACATTTTTGATTTGCCTTAAAATTTTTTTAATGGATTTTATATTGAAATAAAAGATACACCTGCTCGAAAATGTTCAATTTTTTTTTGAAAAATATAGCGGTTTTAAATTTCGAGAATTTCGTGATTTTTGCCTTGACGAGTTATTTTCAAAAACTCATAACTTCGGTTCTATTAAAGATAGGACATTTATGAAATTTTGTGTCGTTTCGCGCTCGATAAATTAATTTTTTAACAGTAAAAATCATTTCTCTATTAATTAATACTACGTTTTTTATAGGAAATGAAACGTAGAATACGATGGTCATACTAAAAACTCATTTCGTGGGTGGTGCAATGACTAAATATCTATTTGGACTTTTTATTGGTTTTTAAGAATAGGAATTTGTGAATAACTTTTATTGAATTTATTATTTTTGTAAGTTAGCATTTTTTAACTTTAAAATAAAACAAAACAAAGTTTGTATCTTTATTAAAACTGAAGTTTTGAATTTCTGAAAACAACTCGTCAAGCCAAAAATCACGAAATTCTCGAAATTTAGAACCGCCATATTTTCCAAAAAAAAAATCGTCGAACACGTAGATCTTTTTTTCGATATAAAACCCATAAAAAAAATTTTAGCCAAATCAAAAATGTGTCGGTCAGCAAGGTGTTCGGTTTGTAAAAGAATGACCCATGTTTGAGACAGCTTTAGAGTAAGTATTTGAAACACACCAGCTTTTGTAACAAGGACATGACAGGAGGTGTGGGACCTAAAAGTAGAAAGTGTTGGTGTAGGTCATAACCAAAAAGACTTGGAGAGTCTTAAGTGAACCCTCCTTGTGGGATCACAAAACTATTCTGTTTGAACTAACGAGTACTAAAGGAGAACTACCATCGGTTACCCTAGGAACACGATGCGAGACTTATTTGAGTAGAACCACAAAGAAAGTTTACACCTAGAAACAGTTAAACGGAAAAATAGTTCCCCATAATTTAATCTTAATCTGCAAGCATATATGACAATAATTGAACAAATATCGATCATTGATTTCGCATTGATTGGAAACAATCAATAATGACTATACACTCATGACTTATGATGTTGGCTATAATAGGAATACTATCCATCCTATGAATTTACACAATAGTACTGTCTAGAAATTTAATGCAAAAACTTTTCATTTGGAGGTAAAGTTAAACATTATACTCCACTTGAACAAGCTGTAACGGAGGTAAGTTTGTCAATTGCCAAAGCGATTCAAGCCACCCGTTTAATTACTAATGTAAAAGAGCAGAAACATGCGTTTTGATGTATCAAAGAGGTGTCAACATTTGGAACAGAAGCAAGGAGGTTCTTAAGACACAAATATCTGTTATCGCACCTCCAGGAAATCTTTAGCAACAGTCTGACACTTAATCATATGCCAGAACCGTGATGATCTATACTTTAAAAGTAGGAAAGATAGATGTCAATGAGTTAAATCTCATAAACTTAGCTAAGCACCTTATATGTTAAAACGATAGAAAAGGTGATCGACAAACATAAATGAATTAGTACTTCTGTAAGCTTTTCTTTGCAAGATAGACAACACGCGTATAAAACGAACAGATCAATTGAAACTGTAAACCAGAAGCAAGCTGCTGGTGGTGCCTTTCTATACGTCGTAAAAGCCTGCATCAACACCTCATATGAATGGCCAATAAGGCTCAAATTTAGAAAAACGTTGGCAGCACTACAACTAACTGAATGTGTGAGGTGCTGAGCTAGAGTAGCAAAAACTTACTCTGATAAATATAAGATCAATCACTACAAAAGGTTATGTACAAGGCGGAATGCTATTAACCCTCATGCGGAGTCTATTGACCAATGAGCTCTAGCTTTCTTAGGTTGTCAGGTAACCTGGTTATCTTAAGTAACCTATTAATGTTTTGGGTACGATTATGAAATAGTTATTATCGACAGAGTTAAGTTCGAGGAAACACTCTATCGTATTGTACAGAGGTGACTTAATCTGGTAGACACTTGTTGTTGGTGAAAAAAACGTCGTCGTCGCCTTGATGTTCTGCTTTCGATATTTTTGTTGTGTTTTTGGCTTGGTCTATGTAATTGTTTTTCTTCATAGTTGTTCACACGATGTGTAGATATTGGGACTTATATTATTATAAATAGAAACATACGCGGACTCTACTAAGGAAAAATATCTAATGTAACAAGAATAATTTAATTAACAAGACCATGATGGTCTAAAACAATTCAAAATAAATTAAAGAATTTAAAAATAGAATATAAAAATAAACTTATCTTAATTTTTTGATAGGTGTTATGATCTCCGTTAATAAGCCAAAAAGCATAAAGATCAATTTATTTTTCGCCTCTCACATTACTTCCTCAACAGTATAAACATTAACATCGACTTCTTGCAGTGCTTTATTTTTCACAAAAGCTCTAGTATTACGTCGTTCGATCATCCGTAATCGTGCTGTTCTTTTTCTTTTTTTTTTTAACAAACTATGCTTCTTCTTACTATTTATCAACGAGCACGGTTGACAAGAAAACTATTAAATATGTCATGACGTAATTAAAAAACACAAATTTTTCTTTCTTTACTTATATTATTATTTTTTCTTTCGTTTAATATTTTTATTCAATTTTTTTTTCTTGTAAGTATTTTAAGCAGACATATAGGACAAGAAACCGTGTTAAAATAATTTTTATTTATAAACATTTTTTTTCTTTAAACTTGTAACATTGAGACAAGATTATATGTATATATATACAAATTTTTTTTATGTTAAATTTGGTTCACTTTTCAACTATTTTTCTTTTTTTAAACTTCAACAAACTTAGCACCCATAATTTTGGTAATATATTTTGATGATTTTATTTTGGTTTTAAAAACATAATTTTTTTGTTAATATGAATAATCACATAATTGATTCCCTAAAGGAATTCAATTTAATTCTATAATTATACATCACAAATGCGACTGTGATTTTAATTATACAATTGTAAATCACGGACTGACCAAGATCGGAAAAATACAATCAATTATATAATTAAAGGTAGGCTAAACGAGAGAGTAAAAAGAGTTGATTGCATAAAAACCTTCACGTGTCGTACTTTGTTGAAAACAAACATTTAAAACAAAACCAGTTAAAAGGTTGTTTCATATTTCCAAAAACATTTTTACTTATTTCTTTGTTAATCGCAAGATACAAACAGAAAATAGGATCACCCTTTCCTTATCAAATAATCATATAATATTATCAACAGGTTTATTGCACACATCAATTGGCAAAAAAACAACTCACACATCGAAATGCTTTAGAAATCTAAAATGAGCATACACACTTTGAGTTTTCCTTCTTATATGCTTTAATACAACAAAATTAAACGAAAAGAGAGTTCACATTATCATCTCTTTTGCACTGAAAAAAAAATTGAAGTTCATGACAACCTCATCTCGAAGTTGGCTGTTGATTATTCATGCAAAGAAAAATTATTTGCAAACAATTTCACTGTGATTGGGACAACTACACGATAACATTTTCCTAACAACAGAGTGAGGTATATTTAAAATATAAAGTGTTATATCCAATATAACAGTAGTTGAATAAAGATAATAACTATTTCCCTGAAAAAAATTTCCTTTGGCCTTATATCATGAATTTTTCATTTTAAAGTTTAAGTATTTGAAATTAATTGAACTGTATTTTATTTTCACATAAATATTTCGTGTGATTGTCTCAACTTCATCGATTTATAATTGTAGAGTTGTTGAAGCAATTTCGTAGTTTGATTCGCCATATGTGACCGCACGGTGAGGTTGAGACAATTGCATTTCGATTGGAAATAGGACATGTTTTTTTCAGTGTGGCTTCATAAAAATTGTCGTAATCTGAAAATCAAATAAATAAATAATAAATCATAAATACAAAATATATTTTAAGGAAATTTTTATAGATTGGTGTAAAATCTGTGCATCTCATTTTTTTATTTTTTCCATCGGTCGAACTTTACCGGGCGAATTTCTTTTTTTCTTTTTTTTTTTTAATAAAATGTGCTGTGTAGTAGGTATTACAATATGTGTCACAATAACACATAAAAACCTTTTAAGACCAAGGTCCCACAACAACATACATTCAAAGATGTTGATGGACGTAAATCTTTCTTTTTTTGTTTATTTTTATATTTCTGGTTAAAGAATGAAAACTAAACAAAAAATCCTATCACTGACAAAATATGACATAGGCCAATATTTTATGATAGAATAAAGAAAATAAAAGTAAATTAAAAAGTGAATATCAAATTTTTACAAAAATTTGCTGAATCAAAACAAAACTGTAGTTGCCAATAATCCAGTGTAGCTGCCAATATTCCTTGATCCTGTGACGCTCTGTTTTTCTTGAAGATTAAAGTCCACACAAAGATATATGAAGGCTCGTTTCCTCAAGAAAGCAATAGCGTCTCATCATCAAGGATTATTTCAAAGCTAAGATTGTTTAGAAGATTATTTAGAAAACAATCATCCGTTTTACGGATTGGAGGTCGACGAATTGGCTAGCGAATGCATTCTGAGGGGTGAGGACTTCCGCGGGGAGAATTAGGTGGAAGAACTAAAGAAGCATGCACTAAGTGCTGCAGCTCCATTAACGGTTTCGTAAGCAACGGATTTGTTAGCAGAGTTGGAGATAGTGGTGATGGGAGCAGTACGGATTGCGAGAGAAGTCAGGAGTTTACGATACCCAGTAAACATGACTATACTATGAAGATTTACAAACAGGATCAAACAGCACTATTTTGCGAGGATGAATAGGTTGGGGATGCGGGAAGACGTGCGTGAAGCCCAGGTGCCATATTATCAACAGTCAGGTCCTAGGGTTGAGGACTATGCTATTCCAACGTTGGGACCAGCGTTGCAAATTGAACAACTTTTCAACAACCCAACATTTGCACATCCACCAGAACCAATAACAACACCACCACCATATAACCAGCTTCGTCAGGGCTACCGCAACGTTGCCACCTGTAGAATAGCGTGGAGAACATAGAAACAATTTGAGTCGTTATGACTCAAATTGGGTTTCATTCTTCACTGTTGACAGTCACTCTCTTGATGTACAAGAGTTTATTCACAGAGTAAAGGCGGCTGCCAGAAGAGATCGTGTGTCATGGGACGACCTTAGGTCTAACATAGAAAGATACCTTAAGTTAACTGCTGATCTAACTCACGAACATCAGGTAGTCCTATCCAGTGCTAAAGGAGGGACTTCTACGGACTTTCAGTACGCTCACAGACGACAAGACGATATTACGTGTTCTTCTGAACCGTAAACAGAAGCCATAAGAGAGCGTGTACGAGTACCTTGTGGAGGTTGGCTTGTTAAACCTTCGGTTTGAGCGTCCATCTGCTAAAAGAGAAATGGTAGAAATGGCTAGGGAGGGACTGAGTGCAGAACTAAAAAATGCTACTTTAGTAACAAATATTAAAACCATCGACGAACTTCGGACCTTAGGTCAGAAGTTTGAACGACTATGGTCTGCACCAGCCCCAACCAGAGTATCAAATTTCAGGATAAGTGAACTTCAGCAATTGGATGACTACGAGGTGGAACCTGATCAAGATCAATATATGGAAGCTGTGGAATCTAGACCGTTTCGAATACTTCAAAGACCGATTATGCTTGCTGGTACAAATCAACCTGGTTCATCAAGACAAATGGTACAAATCATTTGCCACAAATGCAGGGAGGTTGGACATCTAGCTTCTGGTTGTCCAAAAAAACAACTGAAATTATATTGCTGGAAATGTCATAAACCGGATGTGATATACCGAAACTGTTCAGAGTGTCATCCATTGTTAAACTACAGACCGGGAGTATGAGGTTTAGGAATAGTACCTTTGGTTCAATATCCACCAAGCCCGAGGACGTCAACGAGAGACATAGGAACTCAAATGAATTCGGTTCCACCACATCAAAAAGAATTAACATCACCAACCTCAGTCAATCTATTATCATGTCACTACACTTATTACAGACGTCTTCAACGTTGCATCAAATATTGGAGGATGCGTAAACTGTTTCGGAAAGCGTGCGTTTCTTCTATTCTTTCAGAATTTAAAGATCCTCGGCCGCGTTTGTCAATAAAAATTTTGGACAAAAACATGTAAGGATTATTGGATAGTGAAGCTTCAATTACCATTCTTGGAAGAAATTTTTTGGAATTATTGGAATCAGCTGGTACATCATATCGTAAATATACATCGTGTATTCGCGCAGCAGATGGTACCGTAAATAAAATTCTAGGTTATATTGAAGTACCAATAACAGTGAATGGCCCCACAAAACCAATGCGTTTTTATATAGTCCCTGGATTACGAGAAGAGCTATACCTAGGCATAGATTTCTGGGAGGCTCTTGGTATCGTTCCTTTCTTTGTCAGTGAACTAACAAGTACGTCAGATAACACAAGGACACATGACCTCACCACTGACCAGCTTCAGGAGTAAGAAAGGATCATGGATTCTTTCCTGTCCTTTAAAGTGTCTGGGCTCGGAAAGACTTCTTTGGTTGAACATGTCATCGATGTCGGTAATAATGCACCTTATGAACAGAGACATTATCCCACATCGCCGGCTGTTAAACTAAAGATCTATGCTGAACTCGACCGAATGCTTTAAATGGGAGTGATCGAAGAGTCCTGTAGCAACTGGTGCTCGTCAGTGGTGTAGGTTCAGAAAAATTCTGGTAAAAACGGACTGTCTATAGATTCTCGTCATGTTAATTATCTGACTAAAAAGGATGCATATCCCCTTCCTTTAATTGATGGCTTACTAGGTCGTCCAAATAGCACAAAGTACATTTCAAGTATTTATCTCAAAGATGTTTCTTGCAGATTCCTGGCAGAAGCATCTACAGACAAGACAGTCTGATTGTGCAATGCTCCCCAGACAATGTGTCGGCTAATGCGTAAGGTAATTCCACACCAGTATCACGAGAATGTCTTCGTTTATTTAGATGATCTATTGGTTGTCTCTTCCACGTTTCAGGAACATATGGAATTGCTGTCTAAAGTTTCAACATTGATAAAAGCGGCTGGGTTAACGATAAACCTTAAAAAAGTACGTTGCTTCTGAAAGAAGTGAGATATTTAGGTTTTTTGGTTGGTGAAGATGGTTTACGAACAGATCCTGAAAAAGTAAGAGCTGTCGCAGAATACCCAGCTCCATCGATACGTCCACAGATACGTCGTCTTCTAAGTATGGCTGGATGGTATCAGAGGTTCATATCAAATTATGCGAGTGTGGTATCTCCAATTACTAATTACTCTAATTAAGTTCTGGTAAGCTAAATGGACATTGGAAGCCCAATTAGCTTTTGAGAATTTGAAAGCTTTGCTGACTACTGCACCAGTTTTAATTAATCCTGACTACAATAAAGAATTTTTCATTAGATGCGATGCTAGTCTTACAGGGGTCGGTAGTGTTTTGTATCAGGCCGATAACGATGGACAAGAGTGTCCGATAGCCTTCATTTTGAAGAAGCTTAATAAAGCTCAAAGAAACTATTCGGTTTCTGAGCTTGAATGTCTTGCGGCAATTCTGAGTGTCAAGAAAATCAGGGGCTATATTGAGGGTCACCGTTTCACAATTGTGACTGATCACTCAAGTCTGAAGTGGCTTATGTCGCAGAAAGACTTGAGTGGTCGTCTGTCTAGGTGGAGCCTAAAACTTCAACATATGGATTTTACCATTATCCACCAAAAGGGTACCCAAAACATAGTTCCTTATGCTCTATCTCGTCTTTATGACGATACACATGAAGAATTTGCCGAAGCATTAACACATCACGTAAATGAATTAAAGCTTGACGACGAAGGTTATAAGCACAAAAAATATACGGATATGATAGCTCAAGTACGGATGTCACCTATGGATTTTCCTTTGGTTAAAATTATGGATGATAAGCTGTATATTCGTATAGAACCAAAACCTGGTGCGATTTCAAACGATGTGCCTGTGTGGCAACTCTGGTTACCGAAACCGTTAATTAATGATACTATTGCTGCTCATGAAGGTGTAAAGAAGATGTTGGAGTTACTCCGACGTCTCTATTATTGGCCTGGCATGGTATCACAGGTACACAATTATGTTGTGTCCTGTAAAACATGCAAACAGTAAAAGGCTACAAATCAGATGTTGCAACCTCCGATGCGATATCAATTCAAAATAGCACGTCCATGGCAGAGAGTCAATGGTCATACTGATTGTTCTGGATCATTAATATGGGATCGGTAATATGGTCATACTGATTGTTCTGGATCATTTCACAATGTTTGTACTACTAAACCACTTCAAAATGCAACTTCACCAAAGGAGAATGCATTCTTGAAGAATGTCGCGTTTCTAACCTATGGGGTACCATAGTTTCTACACAGTGACAACGGCAAACAGTGACTCAGGAAATCATTTCAGAATTTATTGTCATATTTCAACATACATCATATCAGAACTGCTGTCTATAGTCCGCAAAGTAACGCATCGGAGAGGGTTAATAGATCGGACCTCGCTGCAATTCGAGCTTTTGTGAAGGGTAAACACACCAAGTGGGATGCTCAACTAGGAGAGATAGCCTATGCACTGCGTGCCGCAATACATAGTGCTACTCAATACTCACCATACTATTTGTTGTTTGGGCAGCATCCAATATCAGATGGGAAAACCTATCATCTGATGAGATCCCTTCACATTATTGGTGAAAATATTTGTGAAGAGTTAGATCATTCTGATCATTTGGCCATGCTAAGAGGACGCGTACAGTAGAACCTGAAGTCTGCTTTTGAAAAGACTCAACACAACTATAATCTGCGTGCTAAGGTGAGAACCTTTTCGCCGCAACAACGTGTGTTTGTACGTTAACACCACTTAAGTGATGCTACAAGGAAATTATATGCGAAATTAGCTCCAAAATTTTTACCTGCTATAATTAAAGCCAGGATTGGTAACGTACTCTATGAGTGTGAGAACTTGAGCGGTAAGAGTATTGGGGTTCATCATGCTAAGAATATCAAGGAGTGATGTCTTTAGTTGGTTATGGTAGTTTTTTCGCCTGGTTTTCGACGTTGGGTTCACAATTCTGCAGTTTTATGTTCCTGGTTTGTATCGAGGATTCCGCGCTGCTGGGGTTCATGGTGTTCATAGATTTCAATACTCTATGCCAATTTATAGAAATTTCGCTGGTATTGGAATTTGTCACTCATCTGGATTTCGGTTATTGTTGAATCTCTGATCCCAGATAATCATTTACTGGGTGCCAATTCGAGGACTTCCTAAAATAAAATTCTAGTAGCCGGGATTTTCTGCTGTGAGCTTTTTTTTGTATTCTTAAATATATATTAGTAATTAAATGGAATTTCTTAATTTTTTCTATATAATGCTACAGTAGATATTATTTTATAAGAGATAACCAATTACGGAGATAGTTTGAGTAGATGCTATCCGGCATTTTTTTTTTGAATTCGTTGAATTCTATATAGATATATGTTAAAGTCCGGAACCAGTGCACAACATAATTCAGCTTATAATTTTCATAATTTGTAATTCAACAACATGCATTCTGAGTTTTTTTTCAAATTTTGTCTATAATATATAGTCTACACTCTTCCCCGTAGGTTCTTGGCGTAATTCGTTGATAAACATATTTGTTTAGCACTTGTTTCATACGCACGTTAATATAAATTTTAAAAATAAAAGGTTTTATTTAATTTCTATGATCACTCAAAATATTTCGTCTTTTTAGGTCATCCTCAGGAGTATTCCTGATCTATTACAGAATTTTATGCACCATAGCATTCTATCAATACTATCAGTTAACTGTACGTTTTATATCTCTCATACATTTTATCTCTTATACATTTTCTTTCTCTAAGCATTGGTTTCCCATTTTATTAAATTTGTTTCAGATTCCATTATCATATTCAACTTAATTCAAAACAAACCATCAAATTGTATTTACTGAATACGCATAACACAAACGCTTGAAATTTATTTGACACAAATTAATGCTAATAACCATCATCATCATCCTCATAATCTTTGTGAGCATTTAGATTCCCTTTAGCTTTTCATCGCTTACATTTTCTTGTTGTTTATTTGAAATTACAAAATTTTCCATTGAATTTAATTTTTCGCCCTAAATTTTGACGTTTGTTTGCGAATAATGAATAAATTAAGTAATTTCCGAAATGTATTGATTTTTTTGGATATTTTATACTTACTTGTATAACAAACAACCAAAATGTGTTGTTGTTGTACCAAATTTGAAACTTGAGATCTTATAATTAGGAAACAAAAATTCTTGTTTACTTTGAATTAACATCTCTAATAAGATCAACCTTGAATAAGAACAAAATCTGTGTTCTGTTCTTCTTTAATTTACAAAACTAAATTCGTTTGAGCTTCCGGAATTTAAAATGATATAAAGTTTGGTAATATAGATACTGGATGAGAAAAAGCAAAAAAAAGGAAATTATCGGAAGAACTCAAATATTTCAGTTGGATAAAATTGATAGTCAGTTTTTGATGTGTAATTTGGGAAAAGGAAATAGAGTTGGAAAAAATAAAAAATTTGGGAAATATATTTAAACGACATGTGAATCTTGTAGTCGGATGTTTTGATTTCTGTTTACATCAAATTGAAACTGATTTATAAATAAATATTGAGTTGAGTTACATTGAATTTCGTCTAAGTATAAAAACTTAGAGTAGAGTGTGGTAATTTAGGCAGATTGTTTCGCATTGGTGAACTCTATTTCTTCTTTCTGATTTAAACCATAACAACACCAATTTATCTACCTCCAGGATTCTAGCCCCCCAAATATTGATTTTACAATGTTTGAAATATGGAATCGTTTGGTCATCGTTAGGTCAGGAAAGGTCACTAGTTTTTTTCGTTTGGTCGTACCCCGTTTTTTTTTTACAGCCTTTTCAAAATTTGAGCTTTGGGGGGCTAAAATCCACTTTTCCAGCCCCCCAACATGCTCAAAATCTAATTTTTTTATTTTTTTCAGATGAAGAATCGTTAGGTCAGGAAAGGTCACTAGTTTTTAAAGTTTGGTCACATATAATTAATTAGTTATAAGAAATAAATCATTTCAAATGCAACAAAATTACAACAACAGAAAAACACAATTTGCGCCTAAATGTTTTCTTGACACAATTGTTAAAATTCTTGAGCTTTTATTATTGCGTTTCGAAAATGCTGTAAATATTGGATTAACCTATTTGTAACCGATATTTTAATGCATTTATTTATTTAGTTTAACGTTACATATAAAAAATTTCTTTATTTAGTTAAAAAACAAAAACTTTTTATTTTAATTTTATATAATGTTGAAGGTATGAAGAGGCTGAAATCCACTAGCAGTAACCCTTTCCTACATGCCGTAAATCAGTTTGTTTTATTTTCGTTGGATATATGATTGTTAGGTCAGGAAAGGTCACTAGTTTTTTTCGTTTGGTCGTATGCCGTTTTATAATTATAGACATCTCTAGTTTTGAGTTTTGGGTAAAAAGAATTCTCTTTCACGAACTGGAAATTTCGAAATCTCAATATTTTATTTTGTTTTTATGAAAATTCATTGATCGTGAGAAGTCAATTAAAATATGATTAATTATTAGAAATAAATCATTTCAAATGCAACAAAATTACATCAACAAAAAAAGCAATGTTCGCCTAAATGTTCTCACATCAAAGATTATTTTAATGACTCACCTCCAGGATTCTAGCCTCCCAAGTATTGATTTTACCAAGTTTAGCATATGGAATCGTTTGGTCATCGTTAGGTCAGGAAATGTCACTAGTTTTTTTTCGTTTGGTCGTAACCCGTTGTATAATTATAGACTTCTCCAGTTTTGAGCTTTGAGATCTAGAATTTGCTTTCCTGTCCCCATATATGCTCAACTTCCAAATTTTTTATTTTTTTTAGATGGAAAATCATTAGGTCAGGAAAGGTCACTAGTTTTTTTCGTTTGGTCGTATGCGGTTTTAGAGAATTTTCAAATTTTTGAATTTTGGGGGGGCTAGAATCCACTTGCTGTAACCCCTTCCTACATGCAGTAAATCAGTTGGATTTATTTTTGTTAGACTAATAATGGTTAGGTGAGGAAAGGTCACTAGTTTTTTTCGTTTGGTCGTACCCCGTTGTATAATTATAGACTTCTCCAGTTTTGAGCTTTGAGAACTAGAATTTGCTTTCCTGTCCCCACATACGCTCGAAATCCAAATTTTATATTTTTTTTAGATGGAAAATCATTAGGTCAGGAAAGGTCACTAGATTTTTTTGTTTGGTCGTATGCCGTTTTAGAGAATTTTCATATTTTGAATTTTGGGGGGGCTAGAATCCACTTGCTGTAACCCCTTCCTACATGCCGTAAATCAGTTGATTTTATTTTTGTTAGATTAATAATAGTTAGGTGAGGAAAGGTCACTAGTTTTTTTCGTTTGGTCGTATTCCGTTGTATAATTATAGACTTCTCCGGTTTTGAGCTTTGAGAACTAGAATTTGCTTTCCTGTCCCCACATACGCTCGAAATCCAAATTTTTTATTTTTTTTAGATGGAAAATCATTAGGTCAGGAAAGGTCACTAGATTTTTTGTTTGGTCGTATGCCGTTTTAGAGAATTTTCAAATTTTGAATTTTGGGGGGGCTAGAATCCACTTGCTGTAACCCCTTTCTACGTGCCGTAAATCAGTTGATTTTATTTTTGTTAGATTAATAATGGTTAGGTGAGGAAAGGTCACTAGTTTTTTTTGTTTGGTCGTACCCCGTTGTATAATTATAGACTTCTCCAGTTTTGAGCTTTGAGAACTAGAATTTGCTTTCCTGTCACGACATACGCTCGAAATCCAAATTTTTTATTTTTTTTAGATGGAAAATCATTAGGTCAGGAAAGGTCACTAGACTTTTTTGTTTGGTCGTATGCCGTTTTAGAGAATTTTCAAATTTTGAATTTTGGGGGGGCTACAATTAGACTGAGAGCCAGTGACCGGCAGACTTACGGTATTTTAGCAAACTCCATATTGATGCTAGGTATAGTTTTTCACCTGCCGTAGTTGAAATGGGTATTCACTATCCCCGCCGATGGTTCCTTTGGGCGTGTCCGCAAGTCAAAAAACGTAAAAATTGACTTCAAAAACGTGATTTCAGCAAGTCTGCCGTTTTAATATCTTAAAGTATACAATCTTTTTTTAGTAAAAAATCCAATGGCAGACACCTACTCCGGTTCCTAGTATTTTTTTTTAAATTTCAAAGTTTTAAAATTTCATGAAAATTTACTTTATAGACCAGAAACTTTATACATCACAGTATGCGTCAAATCCGGTAGTTCTGATTTTTTGCAGACTTGTTTATGATGTTGGCCTAATGAATAATCCAAGTTTGTGACCTCGAGCGCCGAACGCAACTTTTTCAAAAATCGAAAAAACCGCGAAAAAATCGTTGTTTTTTCAAATTTTGGCAATTATAACCCTAAAGGACTAGTTTTTTCTTTATACTTTTCTAAGACGGTTTTAAAGTAGACTAAATTTGCTACAATATGATACTAAAACTGTCTCTGTAGACCCAATAGTTTCCGAGATTGAGCCTTTCATAGTTTATCATTTTTTTTAACTTCGCAATATTTTACAATATTTTAGACATTATTTTAGTCACTCGAAAATTCATTCAGAACGACAGAATTGCAAAAAATTGCGCATTTGGAAAAAAATGATAAACTTTGAACTGCTTAATCTCGGAAACTATTGGGTCTACAGAGACAATTCTAGTATCATATTGTAGCAAATTTAGTCTAATTTAAAACCGTTTTAAAAAAGTATAAAGAAAAAACTAGTCTTTTAGGGTTATAATCACCAAAATTTGAAAAAACAACGATTTTTTCGCGGTTTTTTCGATTTTTGACAAAGTTGCGTTCGGCGTTTGAGGTCACAAACTTGGATTATTCATTAGGCCAACATCATAAACAAGTCTGCAAAAAATCAGAACTACCGGATTTGACGCATACTGTGATGTATAAAGTTTCTGGTCTATAAAGTAAATTTTCATGAAATTTTAAAACTTTGAAATTTAAAAAAAAATACTAGGAACCGGAGTAGGTGTCTGCCATTGGATTTTTTACTAAAAAAAGATTGTATACTTTAAGATATTAAAACGGCAGACTTGCTGAAATCACGTTTTTGAACTCAATTTTTACGTTTTTTGACTTGCGGACACGCCCAAAGGAACCATCGGCGGGTATAGTGAATACCCATTTCAACTACGGCAGGTGAAAAACTATACCTAGCATCAATATGGAGTTTGCTAAAATACCGTAAGTCTGTCGGTCACTGGCTCTTAGACTAAATCCACTTGGTGTAACCCTCTCCTACATGCCGTAAATCAGTTGATTTTATTATTGTTAGATTAATAATGGTTAGGTGAGGAAAGGTCACTAATTTTTTTTTGTTTGGTCGTACCCCGTTGTATAATTATAGACTTCTCCAGTTTTGAGCTTTGAGAACTAGAATTTGCTTTCCTCTCCCCACATACGCTCGAAATCCAAATTTTTTATTTTTTTTAGATGGAAAATCATTAGGTCAGGAAAGGTCACTAGATTTTTTTGTTTGGTCGTATGCCGTTTTAGAGAATTTTCAAATTTTGAATTTTGGGGGGGCTAGAATCCACTTGCTGTAACCCCTTCCTCCATGCAGTAAATCAGTTGATTTTATTTTTGTTAGATTAATAATGGTTAGGTGAGGAAAGGTCACTAGTTTTTTTTGTTTGGTCGTACCCCGTTGTATAATTATAGACTTCTCCGGTTTTGAGCTTTGAGAACTAGAATTTACTTTCCTGTCCCCACATACGCTCGAAATCCAAATTTTTTATTTTTTTTAGGTGGAAAATCATTAGGTCAGGAAAGGTCACTAGATTTTTTTGTTTGGTCGTATGCCGTTTTAGAGAATTTTCATATTTTGAATTTTGGGGGGGCTAGAATCCACTTGCTGTAACCCCTTCTTACATGCCGTAAATCAGTTGATTTTATTTTTGTTAGATTAATAATGGTTAGGTGAAGAAAGGCAACTAGTTTTTTTTGTTTGGTCGTACCCCGTTGTATAATTATAGACTTCTCCAGTTTTGAGCTTTGAGAACTAGAATTTGCTTTCCTGTCCCCACATACGCTCGAAATCCAAATTTTATATTTTTTTTAGATGGAAAATCATTAGGTCAGGAAAGGTCACTAGATTTTTTTGTTTGGTCGTATGCCGTTTTAGAGAATTTTCAAATTTTGAATTTTGGGGGGGCTAGAATCCACTTGCTGTAACCCCTTCCTACATGCAGTAAATCAAATGGTTTTATTTTTGTTAGATTAATAATAGTTAGGTGAGGAAAGGTCACTAGTTTTTTTCGTTTGGTCGTACCCCGTTGTATAATTATAGACTTCTCCAGTTTTGAGCTTTGAGAACTAGAATTTGCTTTCCTATCCCCACATACGCTCGAAATCCAAATTTTTTATTTTTTTTAGATGGAAAATCATTAGGTCAGGAAAGGTCACTAGATTTTTTTGTTTGGTCGTATGCCGTTTTAGAGGATTTTCAAATTTTGAATTTTGGGGGGGCTAGAATCCACTTACTGTAACCCCTTCCTCCATGCAGTAAATCAGTTGGTTTTATTTTTGTTAGATTAATAATGGCTAGGTGAGGAAAGGTCACTAGTTTTTTTCGTTTGGTCGTACCCCGTTGTATAATTATAGACTTCTCCAGTTTTGAGCTTTGAGAACTAGAATTTGCTTTCCTGTCCCCACATACGCTCGAAATCCAAATTTTTTATTTGTTTTAGATGGAAAATCATTAGGTCAGGAAAGGTCACTAGATTTTTTTGTTTGGTCGTATGCCGTTTTAGAGAATTTTCAAATTTTGAATTTTGGGGGGGCTAGAATCCACTTGCTGTAACCCCTTCCTACATGCAGTAAATCAGTTGGTTTTATTTTTGTTAGATTAATAATAGTTAGGTGAGGAAAGGTCACTAGTTTTTTTTGTTTGGTCGTACCCCGTTGTATAATTATAGACTTCTCCAGTTTTGATCTTTGAGAACTAGAATTTGCTTTCCTGTCCCCACATACGCTCGAAATCCAAATTTTTTATATTTTTTAGATGGAAAATCATTAGGTCAGGAAAGGTCACTAGATTTTTTTGTTTGGTCGTATGCCGTTTTAGAGAATTTTCAAATTTTGAATTTTGGGGGGGCTAGAATCCACTTGCTGTAACCCCTTCCTACACGCAGTAAATCAGTTGGTTTTATTTTTGTTAGATTAATAATAGTTAGGTGAGGAAAGGTCACTAGTTTTTTTCGTTTGGTCGTAACCCGTTGTATAATTATAGACTTCTCCAGTTTTGAGCTTTGAGAACTAGAATTTGCTTTCCTGTCCCCACATACGCTCGAAATCCAAATTTTTTATTTTTTTTAGATGGAAAATGATTAGGTCAGGAAAGGTCACTAAATTTTTTTGTTTGGTCGTATGCCGTTTTAGAGAATTTTCCAATTTTGAATTTTGGGGGGGCTAGAATCCACTTGCTGTAACCCCTTCCTACATGCAGTAAATCAGTTGGTTTTATTTTTGTTAGATTAATAATAGTTAGGTGAGGAAAGGTCACTAGTTTTTTTTGTTTGGTCGTACCCCGTTGTATAATTGAATCGGTCATTTCAAAAACCTCATAAGTCACTCAATTAGAATTTTTCAGAAATCAATAAAAACTGTTTCATACACAAACAAATGAGTTTTAAAGGACTTTTTTATGTTTAATTTAGTATTTGAGTGGTGAAAAATTAAAATAGCGAATAACCTATACAATTTATTAATAGAAATAATGAAAAAAACCTGAAAAACAGTTCTTGACTTATGTGGTTTTAGCAAGAAATAGTGTTAGTGGTATAAAGTTAAATCAAAAACATCGTAGTAATCATATTTTTTATTGCTTATTATTGAGAATTACACTTAAAAATAATCTTATTAACATTTTACATGTATTAATTTGTCATGTTTTAATATCTTTATGGTACATAGTCATATTCTCCATCATTCTTAATTATAAGTTAATTCATATATAATAGTATAATACGTATATAATTCATATATAATTCATATAAAATACAAATCCTTGAAAAGAGGACGAGTGTCATGGGTCCGTACCTGCGGTTCCTCTCGTCCTACGCAGGGATGCAGGACTGCTATCGCTATCGACTTACGTGGTTTTTACCCAGAATACGCATCTCCCTTTAAGGAACCATTTTCTGCAAAAAAAGCATGTTGGTAAAAAATGTGACTTAAGAGGTTTTTGAAATGACCGATTCAATTATAGACTTCTCCAGTTTTGAGCTTTGAGAACTAGAATTTGCTTTCCTGTCCCCACATACGCTCGAAATCCAAATTTTTTATTTTTTTTAGATGGAAAATCATTAGGTCAGGAAAGGTCACTAGATTTTTTTGTTTGGTCGTATGCCGTTTTAGAGAATTTTCAAATTTTGAATTTTGGGGGGGCTAGAATCCACTTGCTGTAACCCCTTCCTACACGCAGTAAATCAGTTGGTTTTATTTTTGTTAGATTAATAATGGTTAGGTGAGGAAAGGTCACTAGTTTTTTTCGTTTGGTCGTAACCCGTTGTATAATTATAGACTTCTCCAGTTTTGAGCTTTGAGAACTAGAATTTGCTTTCCTGTCCCCACATACGCGCGAAATCCAAATTTTTTATTTTTTTTAGATGGAAAATCATTAGGTCAGGAAAGGTCACTAGATTTTTTTGTTTGGTCGTATGCCGTTTTAGAGAATTTTCAAATTTTGAATTTTGGGGGGGCTAGAATCCACTTGCTGTAACCCCTTTCTACGTGCCGTAAATCAGTTGATTTTATTTTTGTTAGATTAATAATGGCTTAGTGAGGAAAGGTCACTAGTTTTTTTCGTTTGGTCTTACCCCGTTGTATAATTATAGACTTCTCCAGTTTTGAGCTTTGAGAACTAGAATTTGCTTTCCTGTCCCCACATACGCTCGAAATTCAAATTTTTTATTTTTTTTAGGTGGAAAATCATTAGGTCAGGAAAGGTCACTAGATTTTTTTGTTTGGTCGTATGCCGTTTTAGAGAATTTTCAAATTTTGAATTTTGGGGGGGCTAGAATCCACTTGCTGTAACCCCTTCCTACATGCAGTAAATCAGTTGATTTTATTTTTGTTAGATTAATAATAGTTAGGTGAGGAAAGGTCACTAGTTTTTTTTGTTTGGTCGTACCCCGTTGTATAATTATAGACTTCTCCAGTTTTGAGCTTTGAGAACTAGAATTTGCTTTCCTGTCCCCACATACGCTCGAAATCCAAATTTTTTATTTTTTTTAGATGGAAAATCATTAGGTCAGGAAAGGTCACTAGATTTTTTTGTTTGGTCGTATGCCGTTTTAGAGAATTTTCAAATTTTGAATTTTGGGGGGGCTAGAATCCACTTGCTGTAACCCCTTCCTACATGCAGTAAATCAGTTGATTTTATTTTTGTTAGATTAATAATAGTTAGGTGAGGAAAGGTCACTAGTTTTTTTTGTTTGGTCGTACCCCGTTGTATAATTATAGACTTCTCCAGTTTTGAGCTTTGAGAACTAGAATTTGCTTTCCTGTCCCCACATACGCTCGAAATCCAAATTTTTTATTTTTTTTAGATGGAAAATCATTAGGTCAGGAAAGGTCACTAGATTTTTTTGTTTGGTCGTATGCCGTTTTAGAGAATTTTCAAATTTTGAATTTTGGGGGGGCTAGAATCCACTTGCTGTAACCCCTTCCTACATGCCGTAAATCAGTTGGTTTTATTTTTGTTAGATTAATAATGGTTAGGTGAGGAAAAGTCACTAGTTTTTTTCGTTTGGTCGTAACCCGTTGTATAATTATAGACTTTTTGAGTTTTGAGCTATTACAACGGGAATTCGCTTTCCTGTCCCCACATATGCCCGAAATCCAAATTTTTTATTTTGTTTATATAAAAATCATCTGGGAAATTAGATTCACTAGTTTTATTTCGTTTGGTCGTATGTTTATTAATCGTCTTACTTATAGTTTTGTTGATTTAATTTAAAGTTTTTGGTTTGATATTGTAAAGAAAATAATACTATTTTATCATTTATATGAACTGCTTTAATATAGAATCTTTATCATAGAAATATTCAATTCTGAAAATAAGTTTTTTATTTACTATTCCCAAGAATATTCAAAAAATTTTAGAAACATTGAAGGCACTGTTAATGTCAATGGCAAACATTATCTGCAAAAGGCGTGAATTTTTATTACTTAAACTTATTACTTATTATATTAATTTCAAATACATTATACTCGTAATCGTCAGAATTATAATAACAACCGAGTTTAGAAAACCCCTTGACAATAACAATCTAGCTGTAGAAATAAATAGGTAGAAAAATTCATTTAGACTACAAAAATTAGTGTGTTCTAACTCATTATAATTTTTATAACCGATATCTTATTCTGTACAAAAATAATAAATATATATTTTTAACAACCAATATATTCATAAAACGTTATAATTTCAACAAGAATTACAATTTAAAAATGATAAATCAAAATGAGTTTCATTTCTAAATTCGATTTTATTAGTCCTTCACATAGTCAAGTCATACTTTGAAAAAGAATATTAAAACAAACAGAACCTTTTATTTATGAATGAGATTATAAATATAAAAACTTATTTTCAAAACGAATTGCAACCATCTAAATTTATTACCTACTTTTATTATTATTCTAATAGTAATTTTATAAAAGGTATTTATTATCTTAAATAACTACCACCCTCTCCCATATTTTTAGGGTAGCGAAATCCGAAATTCGACATCCACGCCGTGCTGCCTGGGTAATGCTGACAGAATTAGGTTGGTGTATTGGAGACAAGCAGAGTAAAAACTGCTTAGTCAATGACGCTACATCACGGCGAATTGGCGCTCTACAACCAATGCGACTCAAGCGTCTGTTCTCCATGTCAGGGGCGGCTTGGAGCGGGCGTCTGTCTTGAATCAAGCGGCTCGCTATATCCAGTTTTGAGCTTTGAGAACTAGAATTTGCTTTCCTGTCCCCACATACGCTCGAAATCCAAATTTTTTATTTTTTTTAGATGGAAAATCATTAGGTCAGGAAAGGTCACTAGATTTTTTTGTTTGGTCGTATGCCGTTTTAGAGAATTTTCAAATTTTGAATTTTGGGGGGGCTAGAATCCACTTGCTGTAACCCCTTCCTACACGCAGTAAATCAGTTGGTTTTATTTTTGTTAGATTAATAATGGTTAGGTGAGGAAAGGTCACTAGTTTTTTTCGTTTGGTCGTAACCCGTTGTATAATTATAGACTTCTCCAGTTTTGAGCTTTGAGAACTAGAATTTGCTTTCCTGTCCCCACATACGCGCGAAATCCAAATTTTTTATTTTTTTTAGATGGAAAATCATTAGGTCAGGAAAGGTCACTAGATTTTTTTGTTTGGTCGTATGCCGTTTTAGAGAATTTTCAAATTTTGAATTTTGGGGGGGCTAGAATCCACTTGCTGTAACCCCTTTCTACGTGCCGTAAATCAGTTGATTTTATTTTTGTTAGATTAATAATGGCTTAGTGAGGAAAGGTCACTAGTTTTTTTCGTTTGGTCTTACCCCGTTGTATAATTATAGACTTCTCCAGTTTTGAGCTTTGAGAACTAGAATTTGCTTTCCTGTCCCCACATACGCTCGAAATTCAAATTTTTTATTTTTTTTAGGTGGAAAATCATTAGGTCAGGAAAGGTCACTAGATTTTTTTGTTTGGTCGTATGCCGTTTTAGAGAATTTTCAAATTTTGAATTTTGGGGGGGCTAGAATCCACTTGCTGTAACCCCTTCCTACATGCAGTAAATCAGTTGATTTTATTTTTGTTAGATTAATAATAGTTAGGTGAGGAAAGGTCACTAGTTTTTTTTGTTTGGTCGTACCCCGTTGTATAATTATAGACTTCTCCAGTTTTGAGCTTTGAGAACTAGAATTTGCTTTCCTGTCCCCACATACGCTCGAAATCCAAATTTTTTATTTTTTTTAGATGGAAAATCATTAGGTCAGGAAAGGTCACTAGATTTTTTTGTTTGGTCGTATGCCGTTTTAGAGAATTTTCAAATTTTGAATTTTGGGGGGGCTAGAATCCACTTGCTGTAACCCCTTCCTACATGCAGTAAATCAGTTGATTTTATTTTTGTTAGATTAATAATAGTTAGGTGAGGAAAGGTCACTAGTTTTTTTTGTTTGGTCGTACCCCGTTGTATAATTATAGACTTCTCCAGTTTTGAGCTTTGAGAACTAGAATTTGCTTTCCTGTCCCCACATACGCTCGAAATCCAAATTTTTTATTTTTTTTAGATGGAAAATCATTAGGTCAGGAAAGGTCACTAGATTTTTTTGTTTGGTCGTATGCCGTTTTAGAGAATTTTCAAATTTTGAATTTTGGGGGGGCTAGAATCCACTTGCTGTAACCCCTTCCTACATGCCGTAAATCAGTTGGTTTTATTTTTGTTAGATTAATAATGGTTAGGTGAGGAAAAGTCACTAGTTTTTTTCGTTTGGTCGTAACCCGTTGTATAATTATAGACTTTTTGAGTTTTGAGCTATTACAACGGGAATTCGCTTTCCTGTCCCCACATATGCCCGAAATCCAAATTTTTTATTTTGTTTATATAAAAATCATCTGGGAAATTAGATTCACTAGTTTTATTTCGTTTGGTCGTATGTTTATTAATCGTCTTACTTATAGTTTTGTTGATTTAATTTAAAGTTTTTGGTTTGATATTGTAAAGAAAATAATACTATTTTATCATTTATATGAACTGCTTTAATATAGAATCTTTATCATAGAAATATTCAATTCTGAAAATAAGTTTTTTATTTACTATTCCCAAGAATATTCAAAAAATTTTAGAAACATTGAAGGCACTGTTAATGTCAATGGCAAACATTATCTGCAAAAGGCGTGAATTTTTATTACTTAAACTTATTACTTATTATATTAATTTCAAATACATTATACTCGTAATCGTCAGAATTATAATAACAACCGAGTTTAGAAAACCCCTTGACAATAACAATCTAGCTGTAGAAATAAATAGGTAGAAAAATTCATTTAGACTACAAAAATTAGTGTGTTCTAACTCATTATAATTTTTATAACCGATATCTTATTCTGTACAAAAATAATAAATATATATTTTTAACAACCAATATATTCATAAAACGTTATAATTTCAACAAGAATTACAATTTAAAAATGATAAATCAAAATGAGTTTCATTTCTAAATTCGATTTTATTAGTCCTTCACATAGTCAAGTCATACTTTGAAAAAGAATATTAAAACAAACAGAACCTTTTATTTATGAATGAGATTATAAATATAAAAACTTATTTTCAAAACGAATTGCAACCATCTAAATTTATTACCTACTTTTATTATTATTCTAATAGTAATTTTATAAAAGGTATTTATTATCTTAAATAACTACCACCCTCTCCCATATTTTTAGGGTAGCGAAATCCGAAATTCGACATCCACGCCGTGCTGCCTGGGTAATGCTGACAGAATTAGGTTGGTGTATTGGAGACAAGCAGAGTAAAAACTGCTTAGTCAATGACGCTACATCACGGCGAATTGGCGCTCTACAACCAATGCGACTCAAGCGTCTGTTCTCCATGTCAGGGGCGGCTTGGAGCGGGCGTCTGTCTTGAATCAAGCGGCTCGCTATATAAAAGTGTAAAAAGGTTGTTTCTGGTGACCTTAATATGCAGAACGGACCCATTCACGACAATTTGGGTTGGGCCTAAGGTTAACAAAAACAACAGAATTTTACCTGGACGTGAAAA